>JAYRCH010000246.1:0-1200000 GCA_037179445.1 Phengaris alcon alcon | reverse complement strand
AACAAGATGGCCGCCGACATTTATGACCGATAAAAACAATTTCAGTCGTGTTTTGTGACATAAGACTATTATGATTTTGCAGTTAAAAATTACGTTAGGATTCAATTGGATTTGTCCGGCTATGCACAATGCGATTCGAATTCGATAACTTTGCTGCGCTGCAACCAATAAACGCTCGCCGCGCTAAGCGTTGACAAATAACCGCGCGGTAAGTTTTCGAATCCGAGTCGAAAGGGAATTGTGAATAGCCCCGCTGAACGGATTGTGACAGAATTTTATATAATTGTGGGATAAGTGGATGCCCCAAAGGAAGATCTCCGACCGAGCGAGGTGGTATGCCCGGTCAGGCCGAAGCCCCACTTGTATGAATTTCAGATGTCGTATATATAGTGCCGATCATAGAAAACTTCGATAGCGCGATTCAGGATTGTGGCGCTAATTGGTCCGCCACATAATTCTCATTCGATAAAGTTACGTTTACGCCGCTGTTAAATGTTCCTGCTAGACCCACAGAGTTATTAACCTCGGAGTTTCTTATTTCTATGAGAGTGATCCTCAGGCTGGGATTATGAACCGGAATCTGGTGGGCATGGGAAAATTCAGAGCACTGAAAATAGAACTCTGCGATTATACAATAGAGTTGAAAATCGAAGTGTCGAGTCGATATATTTGACTCGACACTCGTGTATTCGATTTTTATCTCTATTGTTTTACTGCAGAGTTTTACTTTAAGTGATCTGCATTTTGCCGGGCCCGCCGGATTCCGGATCATATAGCAGGCTTATGTAGTCGGCGTAAGCGTCCTGTGAGCCTAGCAGGAACATTTGACAGCGGCGTAAGCGTAGTGTTATCGAATTAGAATTGTATGAAATCTGTCAAAATCAGTCATGACAGCGCGGCGTCCAAACAAATTTCATTCGATAACGTTACGTTTACGCCGCTAGTGAGCTAACTCTAAACGGTCAGTATACTTATTACTCACCGGCATGCGCTCCTCGATGCCGCCGATTGGGAAGTTCATGACGGAGCGCACGGTCTGCGCGCCGTACAGCTTGTCGTCCGGCACGTCTAGCTCGCCGAACGTGTCGCGCTCCTTGCGCTGGAAACAGACAATATTGTTTTAATATAGCGGTCACATCACAATAACACACCAATACAAAATTGAACTTTGACAAATGATTAGTAACGCTTTACATGTAAATATGTATACTTTTGGACAACTCGAGCACTAACTTAAGGCACAGGGGCGACACCCTCTACAAATGATGGCTCGAGCACCGGCGAATGTCAGCCATGTTGACGTGAGCCTAAGGTTGACACCAAAATATTTTTAATCGTCGCGCCAGACAAATCTTTATGATAGATTTGTAAATATTATAAAATTGTATTGTCAATTATGTCAAAGCACGAAACGACCAGCGGCCAGCTGGAAAAAACTCACGCCCTGCTCGCCGCGCGCACCCCCGGCAGTCTAGCCAAGCACTAATAGCTGCGAGCTGTCAATCGTGTAAATCTATCGAATATGTTAGTAATACATATTCTTTCGGATCGGTATAAGGTAGCCTTCTGATCTATGCTGACCGCTACCAGCAAACCAGCCATTCAGGTTCTCTGGACACGCTCACCGGTCGCGGGAAGTGTTTAGTGCTTCATATAAATTCATACTAAGCAGTGGCTCGGCGACCCTATTTCGGTCTCGGGTCGCGGTCTCGTATCGCGCGTGACATGCATCGGAAGGCTACCATTAGAAATAGTAGAATCTCCAACAAAATGTTGACGCTATGTTCCTAAAATGTAACATTTTCACACATTAACGAGTGTCACCTTTTTAGGATTCCTTCTGGCATCATAATTAATAATAATTTTATATTTTAGGGTGGTTCTCCAGTCTCCATACATAATACGAAGTGGGGATGAAAAAAAAAATTCTATCTACCCTATCGTGTGGGGTATCGTCGAATATATATTTTTAAATTAATGCAAGGTTTCATACATGACTTATTACAAAGTCAACGAAAGGTAGGGTAAGAGATAGAAACTTGTATGTTTCCATGCTGATAGCTCATGCTAAAAACTCATTAAGAAATTATTCTGAGCGAAAGCGTACAATAAATTTTGAAGTAATTTAAAGAAAACCTATTGCGCGTTGATAGTTGCGGAACCCTTATTAGACATGCTGTTGGTTCATTTAGCTCATGACGCGTTTATCGCGATAGTACATAATCCCTTGTTATAAGATGTGGATAAGCAAAATTGAGTAAGGACTTCCGTTAACAACATAATAACGATAATCGCAGTCGCGATAACAAGTCGACGACCTATAATGCAATAAGTAATAACTTGCGCAATGGGGAACCGCGAACCGAACAAAATACTAGTGATGATCGACTCGAGTTACGTAACTCGAGTTAACTGGAAGGAAGAGTGTTCTTTTTTCAATTTTTACCAATTTACATTTTAGCTTCGCATTAGTAGTTACAAAAAAATGGAACAGACAAATTATATTTTTATTTGATTCAATTCTTTCATTTTTATATTATTTGTTTATAATGTTTTGTGAAAGTTATAGTATAACTTTCACAAAACAACTAAAGTAAAAAAGGGAATTATTGTTTGAAATTGAATAATTTATTTATGTATTTTCGGCTTGTATTTTAATTAAAAAATATATATTTATTATCAATAACAGTATGTACCTAATGATATAACAGTATGTACCTAATGATATAACAGTATGTACCTAATGATATAACAGTATTTTCAAAATAAACTGACATTATGATGTAGATATGTACATAGGTACACTTATAGGTTCATAATTGTTTTATTATCACAATCGCAATATTAAAAAAAAAATGCTAATTTAAATCATATGTTGATAATTTAATCTTAATTATATTGTACTTAATTACTAAAAACAAAAAGAAACATTCTGTTAAATAAATAAAAGTAAAGTGAATTAGAAAAAAGAAGTAGGTAGGTACTTTAGGTATTTAAAAGATGAATAATTTAAGGAAAAGTTTAATATTAATTGACAAGTTTCTATGTTAGAACTGGGCCGAGTTATCGTGAACACCAGTAACTTAAGGATGTAAAAATATTACAGAGACTTCTAAAACCATAACGTTCTTAGTTGAGAAGTCGGGGAAAAACAGCTGTTTAACATAAACGACAAACAATAATTTAAATTCATAAGTGTTGACATCGAGTTCAATATCGGAATCTTTTTCTGAAACATTAATAATGCCTAATCACTTACATTCATGTGTTTTTCCTTGCAAAAGCAATGCCCAAGTTAAATCTTATTAGGATGAAATATGACATAAAGAGAGAAGTTCTAAATTCTAATTACTCAAAGTATTTTCATTTTCATTCAAATGACCTACGTACAAAATACACACAGTAAACCAAATTATAAACTTACCATTTTAACCGGCTTCCCTTCATGTTCACAAATCGTACACGACATTGTTTATTTTTGTAAAACCACTCCAAACTTTGACAAGATTTGTTTTTAAACAAAAGTGACGTTCGCTCTCCGGCCAGCTGTACACGCGAATGAATGACATGCCACTTGGATAGAGGTTATATGAAAACTGGTTATGACGAGCGATTGGAATATTTCGAATGTACAACAAAAAAATAATCTAGAATCTAGATCAACGGTGGGTGATATTGAACGGCGACATGATTCAATGAGTTCAAACGATCGTTGTGTAAAATCTTAGTAACGAGCGCCATAATGTATACCTATAGAAAGCCTGCAAAGTTATAAAAACATGTAAGCAAGGTCAACGCCCTGCTTTTCAAAAGACTTCACCGAAAAACACTTAATGACAAAACATTGGGTTTAAATTTTCGATCAAATTGATTGGCGTTATGTAACTCACGAGAAGCCGTTACGTTGTAACTTAAAACATATACTTAACATTTAAAACATATACATTTTAAGTACTTAACTTTAACTTAACATATAAAACATATACATTTTAAGGCTCGTACAAGATAAACTAGTGTTTTTCATACAAAACTAGAATGAAACCTCCGACAGAATGGATTTTTAGGCTTTTGTAGTACTCATGGAACCCTTACAGTTTCACTCTGTCCGTCCATCTGTCTGTCTGCCCTTCTAGCTTCTGTAATTTTGAATATAAATAGATGAAATTTGGCATAGTTAAGGATTGTGTATAGACCTGGGTCTTGGCGTCATAAAATAAAAATATTTTCTCATTCTACCCCATCGTGTAGGGTATCGTCGAATAGGTATTTTTAAACAAAGTCAAGGTTTCATGTCATGACTTTTTACAAAGTCGAACTATTTTCGAGCAATCGGCCTCCGAAGTGATTTAAAAGCAGGGACATTTCTAATCTATAAAAGATAGAAACTTGTAAGTTTCCATGCTGCTGTGACTCGTAAGTCCTAACATGCTCTTGGTTAGGTTAGGTTATATTAATTTAATCCAAATTATTAAGTCCTAAATGCCTTAATGAAATTTGAACATACACGAAATGATTTTCAAGTTATCCAACGAACAGTAGTGACCTCTTTATTTATTCTGTACTTTAAAATAGCACCTTTAAAGTCCAAAACTCATTATTGATTAAAATAAACTGTATTATGTTGATGATTAACTAGATTTTTAACAACACTGAATCGAATGCACTTTTGAGTATTGCAAAATTACACACACAATCTACCACATCCTTGAATGAGAGACATCGTGGCGTTCCACATATTGTGTTATCACTTATCACATTTTGTGTTAAGTTTTAAATCTTTTACTATCGCAGTAACAATAGATATTACAATGGAAGGAAATAATAGTCTATAGGCTATACTAATATTTTAATGAAGAAAGATTTCTAAGATTTATGTTTTCTATTCATTTACTCAAAAACTAGAATGCTACGGGACACAATGGGGAAGTGAAGCAGAGAGGTGACCGACTGGTATGACTTAAAGCTGATGACAAAGGGAATAAATTATATAAAGATCTCAGATTCAGTACAATTTACGTCCTTTCAATTGCTTTCAAAAATTATATCCGCATATAAAAGTATACTCCGTACTCGCGTCGGCTGACGGCGTTCTAGACGGTCAGAGCCGACCATGGATGCAGCCTGTCAGGAGGGATGCGCTCCCGATCATAGGCGCCGGCAGAAATAATTTCCAAGGGGTGCAGATTTTAGTTTTCTTTCTTTTCTTTTCTTTTTACTTTTTACTATCAACAGTGACTGTCTATTTACGTCAACAGCTATCTTTGTACGGCATGGTAATAAGGTTACAAAATGTTCCACTGGCGTGTGGTTGACTGTACTAATAACTACCTAATCTTGGCTCTAAATTTACAAAGTTAATTTAAAAATTAGAATACTTACTAGTTACTTATTGTTTGATCTAAAAAAGTATAAAATGAAAAGAATCCACCAAAACCCATATTTCTCTTCCGGTGTTCTTTGTGTGAAACCGGTACGGTAGGGCGGATAAGTACCTCATAGGAATGATGACAAGCGAATCAAATCAGCAACTCTTTATACGGGTGACGTCATTAAGTACAAGATTTCTAGATCGACTGTTAATAAGAAATTTAAATTTTAGTCGAAAACATCTGAAGCCCGGTTTATTATATATTTTGAGACATTTACAACTTTCTGACTAACCATTATGAATTTATTTTATAGGTACGGTACGGTAGTCGTCACGGTTCACGCCTATTGTTTCGCGCGCTTTGCGTGTCCTTGCGTTGTTGCGTTTGTCGTGCGGTGCGATATGACAAAACTACTGATTTCCGAGCGGTGCCGAACATGAAAGAGAAAGAATGATTGCTTGATTTCATGTGCAAGAGCGAGTTAATTAGTCCGCCCGGCCCGCGCCAGTGCGCGCCATAATTAAGTAGTGCAAGCAAGCAGTGATAATGTGTTTCTTTATTTTAAAGTAAAAATAATAATAATTTTGTTATAAAATATGAGTGACATACCTAAGGCGATTTTTGTCCAAGATAAAAAAGATTGAAAATGAACAGTTTAATGCTGAAGATTGTCCAAGTACTTCGGCACAGCAAAGTACTAGTAAAACTGAATTAACAACACAACAAAATATTTATGATGTGGGTTTATATCTGGATTCTAATGTACCCATCAGTGATGAAATACGGTTTAAAGTGCTCGAAGCACCGTGGAAACCTCCGCAAGATTATGATTTCAAGCAGGACATCAATCATAAAAACGAAACACAACAACGTGCATTTCGCTACGAGTGGCTCACAGCATACCCTTGGTTAGTCTATTCTGCTCAGGCTAAAGGACCACTTTGCCGTACATGTGTATTATTTCCCGCACAAATTCATCGAGGAAGTACTCAGGGGCCATTTATCGTTCGGCCATGCAAAAAATATCAAAAATTTCACGAATGTGCGAAATCTCATGCAAACAGCCAGTGGCATCGTGAATCGGTTATACGTTCAAAACAATTTCTGGAAATCATACCAAGAAAAAAAAAATGACGTTTATGAACAGATTGATACTGAACATCACAGGGAAATTTCAGAAAACAGAAAAAGACTTCAACCCATTATATCTTCGGTCTGGTTTTGTGCTACGCATGATTTACCTCTTCGAGGAAAAACGGATGATGGGTCAGTTTTCAAAGACTTAGGTACTACATTTCAGAGTTGAGGCAGGAGATACAGTTTTAAAAGAACACTTTGCAACTGGTTCGAAAAATGCCCTCTATGTATCCCATCAAGTACAAAACGAAATTATTGAAACCTGTGCTGATGTTCTTCGTGAAATCATTACTGATGAAGCGAAAGAAGCGGTATACTTTTCAATCTTGGCTGACGAGACAGCGGATATAAGCGGGACTGAACAGCTTTCAATGGGCATAAGATACGTCAAGTTTGACCAAACGAAACGCAGTTACGTGATACTTAAGAATTTTTGGGGTACAGACTAATTCAAAAATTAGATGCTGCTTCGATTTCTGAAGTTATAATATCTTTTTTGACATCATGTGGTTTAGATCTCAACAAAATGGTTGGGCAAGGGTATGATGGTTGCTCCACGATGGCTGGACATATTGGTGGAGTTCAGAAAATAATTAATGATAAGTATACCCAAAGCAAAGTATTTCCACTGTGCTAGTCACATATTAAATCTTGTTGTCAATGACTTAAATAATTTGAGTGAAATAAGAAATACTGCTGGAACGATTAAGGAAACTATAACTTTTTTTAGAGAGAGCATTTTACGGCAAAAAAAATTCCAAATATTCCCTTGTTTTGCGAAACCAGATGGTCTGCAAAGTACAAAAGTATTCGAATTTTCGCTCAAAATTTCACCAAAATTGTAGAAGCATTACAAGACCTCTCAGAAGATCAAGCCACTAATTCTAAGACAAAGGTTAGAGCTTACCAACTGCACACTGCTTTGACCACCACAAATTTTATTTTGGCATTGCATATTATTGCTACTTACACGACAAAGCTTGAGCCTGTCTGCAACTAGCTGCAACAAGTGGATTTGGACATTAATTCAGTGAATGACCACATTTGCAAACTCACTAAAATAATAGAGGGTCACAGACAAAACGCATCGCAGGAATTTACTGCTATATTTGGAGAAGCTAAAAAAAGTTGCGAAGACCTTAATGTTGAGATTAAATGCCAACGAGTTACGAAACGACAGGCTCATCGATCCAACCACCCATCTGAAAACGTTGAAGTACAGAAAAGCTTTGTACATCCCTTACCTGGATTCGATCATTTCATCTTTAAAAGACAGATTTTCTGAAACAGATGAAAAATCATTTTCTCTGATACAACTACACCCAAAAATAATAAAAGGCCTCGGTAAAGAAGAATTTCTTAGAGCTGCAAAAGACATTGAAAATTTGTATGGCGATCTTTTACCTAATTTTATTTCAGAAATCACGACTTGGTTTGAAATGTGGAAATATCCACAGCCAGCGGCAAATGATATCAGTGGAGTTGATCGATATGAAAAACATCTTATAGACTACATCGACGAGGCAAAAGATTTCTTTCCTTCGGTAGCAGAAGCGATCAAGATTGGCCTAAGTCTACCCGTCACAACGTGCACAATAGAAAGATCTTTTAGCACACTGAGAAGAGTTAAAACTTGGAATAGATCCACAAAAGGTGACGAGCGACTGTCTGGATTATGCTTGTTAAGTGTCCACCGAGGCTGGATAATCAAGGATAATAAAGATAACTTTATAGAAAACGTAATTAATAAGTTCGGTCAAAAACCCCGCCGGCTGCAGTTGTTATTTAAATGAGAAGTGTGTAATTACTGCCTACTAATTATTGTGATGTGAATAAAAAAATGATTTCCAATAGCCGTCTATTGGAAATCATTTTTTTATTCTTTTTATTTCAATAATTCCTGTTGATCCTGAGATTCCCAAGGGGTGCAAGTGCACCACCTGGCACCCCCCCTGCCGGCGCCCATGCTCCCGATCAAGAACACTAACCAAATATTGGTCGGTTAACCGACTTCTACACTATCCATTTTTTACATCAATCCTACCAAGGACCCGACGGTCGGCGGTCGGTCCCGATCAGAGTGCCTTTTAAGGTTACAAAGAACAGCTGATAACAGTAGGACCAACTCAAAGAAAGGTTACAAAGGACATCCAGCGACAGTCGTTGGAGGAGGACTATGCTAATGGCCGAATACTGAAACGCTAATCAAAATTAAGAGCTCTCCTATTAGCCTCAGCCTCTTTCACAAACTGTCGCTGTATCTACTAGCCGAAATGAGAAGGACAGCAGACAGTGTCTTGAACGTCACTTCTAACTATACTCTATAGGTCCAGTATTCGGCCATATTTCTTGCTTCCTAGTGTAGCCTCTCCACTCCACTCTATGATACTATGTGAGATATTGTTATTTAGAGATATAGAGGCCAGAGCAGACACTGGCTGGCAGCTTCCAGTTTAGGGGAAAAAAAGGCTATCACCCTTTTTAGTCGGGGAGCCACTATAAGAATCTCATATATGGAGCACTAGCTCTTCTAGATTCTTATAGTGACTCGAGCGTGTCAGATTAAGATGTGTTCCACATGTCTCTGGTAACCAAAATATGAAAGCTAGTTTATTTGCTTAGGGCGTTAAAAAAAGTTTTAAAATTTAACTAGATCTGTCTGATTAAGCACTGACCATTTTAATGTATTAGGTCATTACAAATGAAATAAGCGTTTTGTAAAGGAGGAACATAAAGTCGTTTTTTTTTTAAACATAATATATTTATTTAATCAAAGTATATACCATTGCTATCTATGCACTTTTGCCATCTCATAGGTAGTTCATTGATACCTTTACTAAAAAACCATTCGGACAGGAATCAATAAAATATTTGAAGGCGCTTTGGACTGGCCCATCGGAGTTGAATTTTTTCCCTTGCAAGAAACTATCCAAATTTCGAAAAAATGGTAATCTGTTGGAGCAAGAGCAAGCAAGGTACGGTGGATGTCTTAGACATTCCAATTGAAACTCTTCTAATTTGGCAGCCGTCTGTTGTGCAGTGTGTGGTCTAGCGTTGTCCTGAAGCAGCAGTGGCCTAGAACGACTGACCAACCTCGGTTGTAACCAACATCTGCCGTAATCGTCTGTCCAGATTTAAGAAAGCTGTAGTGAACGACACCGGAACTAGTCCACCAAACGCTCACAAGTAACTTTTTTGTGTCAATTTTCGCTTGGGACAGGCTTTGGCTGGTTCGCCAGGGTTCAGGCATTGCGATGAGCGTTTCTGATTATCGTACAGTATCCACTTTTCATCACAGGTAATGATTCTGTTTAAAATCCCTTCATTATTGTGCCGGTTGAGTAATGTAACGAAGCAGTCGAAGTTCGTTTGTCGGTTTGCTGTACTCAATTCATGAGGTACCCACCTTTCAAGCTTTTTCACCTTCCCAATTTGCTTCAAGTGGATTAAAACAGTTTTATCACTAACACCGCAGCCTGCTGCTAACTCGGACGTGGTTTGCGATGAATCCGCTTCCACAATAGCCTTCAACTCTTCATTATCAACTTTGATCTCCGGTCGTCCACGGGGCTTGTTCTGCAGGTCGAAATTTCCAGAACGAAAACGTTGGAACTAAAAACGCACTGTGTTTTATTTTGCGATACCGCCGCCATACACATAATTAATGCTTCGAGCCGTTTCTGCAGCACTGGTGCCACGGTGGAACTCGTACTCGAAAATAATACGATATTTCAAGTTTTCCATTTTATAAACAGTGACGCAAATAAAAAACCAAAAGAGGAAAAAGCAAATGAATTACGGTTTCCGAAACATAAATGCATGAGTAAATAGCGGTATAAATTTGAAATTGGAATTCCTAACCAAAGAAGATATATTTGAGATCAAAGTGCGTACTGGCGTACGACAAAACGCCAATTTCATATGTAAGGACCTAATAGGATAAGCTCGTAGGGCCATATTAAAATTAAGTAAAATAAGGGACTATATTTGAATAATTGAGCTTCTCAGATATTTTATATTGGACTCTGAAGTCTGTCTCTGTTGCTCACACGCGTGTGAAAGCGACACGCGCGGTCCGAAGCAGAATTATTAATAGGATCACAAATATTTACGATAATTGGGGTTCAGCTTTATATTTTATATTTTTGTAATTTTATTTATTTGTATAGATAAAATGTGATCTGGCTTCGGCATGCCTTAGCCAGAGCGTCACTTATTTACCAGGCACAAAAAAAAATACAATGACACAATAATTTGGCTGTCTGTAATATTTTTGTTTACAAAAAAAAATATCCCTTTCGATAACAAAAGGATAAAATTGGTGCTGAACAGAGAATCAACACAAGTTCCTTCCATTAAACAACACTACCTGGGTAACCGAGCTTTGTGTGGAGTTCTAGTAGGACAATATCTATGGTAAGTAATAATAATATCTTTGGAATCTTGACACCACGTCAATCTGGCTTTGTGCTAAGTACCCAAAGAACTTGTGTTGCAGGGGCCAGACAATGAGAAGTATATTTAGTACTTTTATACATATTATATTAAGAGTTTTGTTTATATTATACACATATTTAATACACATCCATGACCCAGGAACACACGGATAACTTTTTGTTCCTTCAGGAAACGGGAAACATTAGTAGATAGCAAAAGGTACCATTGGTATTATTGTATCTGGGTTATTTTATAAATTTTGGAGAACTTATTTCTTCATTTAGTTTAGACAAATATAAGTATTTGTAAGTATGTTTTAAAAAATAAAAAGAATCACAAAAATATTTGTCTGACTGATGTTTACCAAACCACCCTACCGGAATGACAAATATTGTTTTCAAATTATGGATCATTATAGTGCGACAAAAGCAGACGCATAAAAACTCAAACATGCGCATTTCCCAGGGAAAAGACCTAGATAGAACTTCCAGCATACTCATTTTCATGGAGATTTTTAAAGCCGTTTTCGATATTATATATACAAAACTTTTTGTTTAAACTTTAAAGTATAAGATATGAAGAGCTCAATTATTCCCATGATGCTTGAGTTACAAAAAATATTACAAATGGAATCTGTACCATACACTTTCAAAGGTGTGTTTTACCCGAGAAGTTTTACCTCTATCAAACATAACCTGTCTTTCTAAGGCATCTACAGAATCTAGTAGAGCAAAGAAAGTATCCTTATCTATAATCCTGGTATTACAAACATATTACAACAATACTCGTAATATGTCCCATACTGCATAAGACTTGAAAAGGTTCAAGAACACTAGATTTGTAGGATATTTTAAGCTATTACAAATACTTGTATAGTACGAAGCATTTAGCTTAAAAGAAATATTAATGTACGAAATTTGGGTAACGAAATACACACTTGTAATATTTCACTACATTGAGAATCAATTTACGCAAGCAGTTTACAAAAACTGTTTAATGTAACTTAAAAACAATAATCTTAAACTGCCTATTGCTCAGAGAATTACGGTTATGCAACTTACCGCGGCAACATTTGTGGTGGAGAAATTATTTTGGTTAACAAGTCGCACAACGCAGCGCAAATTCTTGCTCGAATTCAAAAGTGCTGCTGATATTTTAAATAATGAAGTGGCCATTTTGATAGAAAGTATATTCTTTTCAAGAAATTATAGGATTTCTGGCCACAATTTGAAATTTATAAAATTCCAATTTTGTTGTCTACTTCTTAAATTTTTTTTTTTTGAAGATGTAATGGCCTGGCAACAAGACCTTTAAGCCAAACTTCTTCAAAAGAATGACTGTCATAGATGATAAGTTTTTTTTATTTTTATTATATATGGCTTCGGCTTATAACAATTTGCCAGTGTCAAGTTAAAAAGGCGGGAAATAGAACTGTCGTTTCAATTTTCAACACCGTATTCCTATATCGTCAAGTCTAAACTGTAGTCAAAGTCCAAATAAATAGACAGTATAGTCCATGAGACATGTCAGTCGATTCAGTGAAGTGATAGAAGCTTTACTGAAAGTTCCTAGGGAGTTTTGACGGGAAAACAAAATAGCACGTTTTTTAAAGTTGTACCACTTGTCGACACTTGTGCACGTTAACAAATATTTAATGGTTAATATTCTACCAATATTACACAATAAGAACCGAAATAACGCATTACTATTTACTACCATAAATGTTAAGTACTAGTTCTTAGTAATGGAAATTAATGCTATTTTTCATTAATTTCATTAGCATGCTAATATTCATGTCTTAGCATGCTACGTGCTATTGCTATGCTATTTGCTAAAATCGATTTTTAATGATCATAAATAGCTGTGTTTTGTGAAATGCTAATGTTTTTTAATTACGTCGCGTCGCCTATTAAGTATTAACATACATTTTATTTTAAGATTAGCGATTTCCGGTCTGCGCTAAAGTAAGATGCAAATTGCAAAGCATATTATATTATTTCTTAACACGTTAAAATCAAATTTTATATATCTTTATGCACTAAAATATAATCTATATTTACACAAATACACACACACAGTTTCAAATTAAAGTAGGTTGATTTGATCACACGATCGATGTTAATCGCGCAAAAAACGCAATTATTTCACCTGACTAAAAAAACTGACCTACGACCTAAACGACAAAATACGAAAACATTAATAAAAAAAACAGCTATTAGGCGGGTCCACACCAAGCGAGCAGCCTCGGGCGAGGCCCGCCGCGCGCGGCAAACGAGCGAGGCGGATAATTGTACACAGAGAGGCAGCCTCGCTCGAACAGCCCGAGCCATTTTGGCTCAGTTGAGCACAAAGATACGACGGCACCGCACGTACGCACAGCCGTGGCAGCTTATGCTTTTATTTTACTATACACAACTATAAAAAATAGGAGAAGAAGAAATAATATGAAAAAATGAAGATATTGGATCAAGACGATATTCAAAAACCGACTTTGTTATGGGAATAGACTTTACGAAGAATTGTGTAGCGATGGAGATAAAAACAATTTCGGACGCATTGATGTAGAAGAGTTTGATGTTTTATGTTCGCAGTTGCAAACGAAACTAAGAAAAAATGATACAAATTTTCGTGAAGTAATAACTGTGAGGGAAAAATTACTTTTAACATTTCGGTTTTTAGCCACAGGAGATTCATTTACTAGTCTACAGTATCTCTTTCGCATATCAAAACAATCTATTTCAAAAATTATCCCTGAAGTTTGTGATGCTATCATTGAACATTTAAAGGATTATGTTAAGGTAAGTAAAACAAATAACCATTATTTAACTGAATTTTAATCAAACCCTTTAAGTGAAACAATTATCTAACTTTAAATTAAATTAATTAGATTAAAAAAGACTTTAAATCAAATACTTCAAAACAATGGCTCCTCGGTCGGAGGTGAATTTATTGGAGAGAAGGGGGGAGGAGGAGGAGGGGGAGGTATAGGTATTTGGCGAGGCTGTTCAGGTGACTGGGGAGGCAATAGTGAAGGAGTTGGAACTGGAGTGTAAGAATATGAGGAACTGCTAGGACGTGGATTAGAATAGAAACTATTAGAAAGTACATCATAATTGGTGTAGCTCTTTGTAAAATATCGCTGATATGCTCCAGTATCAGCTCGAAAAATGATTTGACAAATATCATTTTTAACATGTGCCAACGTAAGTGGGTCATACTTCCTCAATTCGTTGGCTATATATAGTCCAAATGATGAATAGGTATCGGATTGTGTTTGTGTTGTGACTGAGATGATTCGCTAGCTGCGCAGTGCTGCAGGAGTTGGTAAGCTTCATTGATAGTATCATCCGATATATCATCTAATGCCTTAGCAGTTCTTTTCTTGCTTCGTTTTTTTAGTTGTTTGAGGTTGGGGGTTTTCAGTTCTATTGTCTGATCCAGCTTGTGTATCATGTTGTTGGGTGGGTTGTGTTCCTTCCAATTGTGTACCAGTGGTGTGATCCACTACACGTATATCATCGCTGTCAGTCGGTACGGGGCTCTGATTGTGCACTGTTATGACGTTTGTATCAGTTTCATCCTGTGAAAGTAAATAAAATATACTCGTATTTAATTTTCAGATGCCGACAACTGAAGAAGAGTGGCTCGCAATTACATATGGTTTCGAAAATAGATGGAATTTACCACATACTATTGGGGCGATGGATGGGAAACATATTGTTTTACAATCTCTCAATAAACAGTGGCAACGACTACGATTGCTATAAAAATTTTCCAAGTATAGTTTTGTTCGCATTAGTTGACGAAAATTGCAAGTTCCTGTATGTGAATGTTGGGAGTAAGGGAAGAATTTCTGATGGAGGCGTATTCCAAAAAACACGATTATACGAAAAACTTGAAAAAGGAGAGCTTGGAATCCTGTCACGTAAACTTTTGCAAATACCTTACAAAATTGAAGTACCGTATTTTATAGTAAGTGATAAAGCTTTCCAGCTAAATAACTACACAATGAAACCTTACTTGGGTAGTCATGAAAGGGGCTCAAAGGAACGAATTTTTAATTATAGACTTTCTAGGGCACGGAGAGTTGTAGAAAACGCTTTTGGAGTGTTAAGTTCTGTTTATAGAGTTTTACGAAAACCAATGTTATTGGAACCAGAGCAAGCAACGAAAGTTGTCTTAGCAACAATTCATTTATACAACTATTTAAGAAGAAATTCAACAAATTGCCAACGCTTCGCACCACCAGGAACTTTTGACACGGTGAGAAATGATGGGGAGATAGTCCAAGGCAGTTGGCGAAATGAGCCAGCACCAACTTCATTACTACCACTTACAGCAATACCAAGAAGGGCAACAATTGATGATAAAGAAGTTCGTGATCACTTAGCAAGCTGGAGCTATCGCCTGGCAGAATAATTACCAATAAAATGAACTTAATAAAAATAGGATTTTTTAAAACTAGCTTTAATTTTTCAACTTACCCTTACTGTCCCACAAGTTTCTTTAATGCAATAAAACCTTCTTTTGTTGAAGTCGGTAAAAAACGAATGTACTAAAACAATTTACAAGCCAGTACAAAAGTTCAAAAAGTTGTACTTTTAAAAATAATACTTACTTTATTCAAAGTTTCTCGGGTGCCTCCTGGATCATGCCTATCCCCCAAGAATGCAAAACAATCGTAGGCATACCAAGTTGATCGGTAAACATCGTCGCGACCTGCAAAACAACATTTTTATGTATAAACAGTTTTAGGAATATGATGTAAATATTATAGCAAGAAATAGTTTGTTTTTGAGACTGGCTTTTGTTACGAATTATAAGAAAACTACGTGAGTAGCTAACTAGAAATGAGTAGGTAATTTTGTAAAATAGGTAATTTTTAAAGGTTACATACAATCAAGTTAATTTTGAAAAAAATAAGTAAGATAAGATAAGATTCCTTACCTGATCCCGTTATCATACTTTTCTTCACTCAAGATTTTTCTCGTCTGTATGATCCTAACAAAGACTGATTTTTGTTTAGATCCTTAACAGGAATATTCATTTTGCGGCTGATTTCTCTCCAAGAATCTTCCCTCATCCCCCTGTTATTATAATTGGGATCCCTGGCATCCCAAAGCTATACATTTGCGGCGTACAAACTTATTAGTTGTCGACACTGATCGTTATTCATTTTTGAACGCGGCACAAACCAAAACACGTGACGTCCACACTGCGCGAGGCAAACAACTGAGGCACCTTTGAGCAAATCAAAAAACCGACACCGGCCGGCTCGGCCGCGCGCGCTCTCGCCCGAGCCTGAGCATGCGCCCGCCGCGGGCCGGCAACGTCCACACCAAGCGAGCGGTACGGCGCATGCCGCGCGCGGCGGGCCTCGCCCGAGGCGGCTCGCTTGGTGTGGACCCGCCTATTGAATAATGGATCCTAAACGCATGCAATTAACTTTATTTTGAAAAAATTAGACAGCCGTGCCGGTAATGTATTTTCTCTTCTCACTCGCTCGTATTAATTCGTGAAACATCGCGGCAAATTATTTCGCATCGAATGATTTTAGCATTAGCAAATAGCAATAGTTTAAAGTACGATAGCCAGTTAGCGCCGCGGTGCGAAGCAGCGCGGTCACATAATTTTTTCATGAACGCGGACGATTGGTGCGCACGATAATTTTAGCAATCTTTTTTTTTAGCACCTAAGATTAATTTAATGATTGCTAATGGGCATTTAGCAATTAATTATTATTGCGAATGCTAATTATACCAACACTACTACTTCTGAAATCTACTACTGAAATGAATGACATTTGCTAATTGACGTATGAAATACCATCTCGTGTCTATGGTTTTCATTTTAAAGTTTTGATACAACTTGTTAATAAGTGTATAATTTAAGAAAAAAATAAAAATGAACAGGAGTGCTATAATCCCAGCCTTATGCACCCGCATAAGGCTGGGATTATATGAACCGGAATTCCGGATTCCGGTTCTGTTATGATGATATTCAACTCTATTGTATTTGCGCAGAGTTCTATTTTCAGTGCTCTGAATTTTCACCGGTGTTCCGGATTCCGGAGCATAATATAGTCCCAACCTAATCTGTGCTATAGTCCGTAGTAGTAAAATGGCGTTACGTTCCGTTTGACGTTTTGACATAAATAACTTTTTATGATGTCATGAACCATTTATTTACAGAAACGTTCCGTTTCTACTACTACATAATATGAGTTTAGTGTGTTTGTGTCGTCACATACTTGCCGGAAGTTACTTAAGGGTTTTTATTTAGTTTTATTCTTCAAAATTTTCAATGATTACTGAATAAAATATGAATTTATAACAATATTTTATTCATACAACGCCCTCTTTTTTAAAAATTTAATTGATAAAGTACATCGGCACTACGGGACTCTTCAAATTAAATATCGTCAATTCACGATAGATGGCGGCCTAGTTAAAACGACGACGCAACGCGCAGGCGGCGCTATGGGCGCTTATTTAACAATTTATCTTTATAGCACAGAGATAATAATATACGTTAGTACGTAGATAATAATATACTTAGTTATGTTTGGTTATGTTCGTTCTCTGAAAATAGTGTCATTTATAATTTCCACGTAAAGTGCCATCTAGTAAGTTTTCTTAGTAAATAACATTATACTGACAATCATAGAACTCGTTGTAGTATCAAGCTCGCGCCGTGAACGAACGTGGAGATTTAAGGCTGCTACTCACCAATATTGAACCGGATGTAGCTAGATAGGTAGATAGTCACCCGGTTCATCCATCACACAGAATGTTTTATTTTCTCTTTGCGAATTAATACTTTTTTAAATATAATTTCCTACCTACTTAAGATTCTTTAAGTACTTAATTTGTAATAATCACTATAAATTAAACTTAATTGATATTTACTGAATTGTATGACTTTTTATTTTGTTAAATTTTGATGAGAAAATGAAGTCAACTTTACTCACATATAACCAAGTGCAAAGTTTTCCAGTTGGTACCTTAGTACCTAGGCATTTTGTATCAATACGAAAAAACTAAAGATAGGCCCCCTTATTCATAATAGTCTGCTAACTTAAAGCATTGCTAATTACTCTGTCTTATTCTATTGACCTAAGTCAGAATGAAAAATAACACTCTGTAGCAGCTGTTTTAAGTTAGCGGACCATTATGAATAAGGGGGTTGATCTTAAAAGTATGTAATTTGGCCATGGGGGTCTGAGATAACAGTTCAGTTTAGAAAAGGGGTCACTTGTCCAAAATAGTTTGGGGATCCCTGGTCTAAATCATTAGATAATCCTGATAATATTCATGTACTCGTTTACAAGTGTAACGATATGGCCGACAATTCTAGCACTTGCTTAGAGCTTCCAGAGAAGTTTGGTTGTAGTTGGTGTCAAGACTCGAATCGTTGTGAAATCCAGAAACAATGTGTGGCTGAAAGTGATTGGCTTGACCGCACCCAAACGCATCCTAATACCGAATTCCACTCCCAAAAGCCCGCTTTAATAGCTACTAATTCTTCGTCTTTCGAATGCAATTCCTTCGCCTCATGTACCCAATGTGTTAGCTCACCTTCTCCATGCGATTGGTGTGTAGACAGTCATAGATGTACTTATAATGCGTCAGAAAATTGTAGGAACGATATACTCATTACCGGTGTCAGTAGAAAAGGTCCAAGCTATCGCTCAGGTCCCAGTTTTTGTCCAACAATAAATTCAACCTTTGACGGTACGAACGAAATATTAGTTCCTCTCGGTGTTAACTTGCTTAGCGCTTCCAGAGGAGTTTGGTCGTGGTTGGTGTCAAAGCTCGATTTTTTGTGAAATACAGGTACTGTGTGGGCTCAGAGAGACTGGCTTGACCCGCAATTTGTCCTCATACTGAATAATAGATAATGTGAATAATTTTTAACTGATAAGTTATTAAAAGTAACCAATTACTCACAGGAAAACATAACTCACACTTGCCTAGACCGACATATTGACACCTAGTACCTACAAACTTAGTACTTACATACCTATCACCTTCCTCACTAAAGTAGTTATGTAGTTGGCTTCATTTATCTGATAACTTACATACATACATGCAAGGTTCATGTATTTCACACATTTTTTGTGTAAATGTAAATCTTTTCTTCTTCTTATATATATAGAAATGAATTGCAGTTCCTTTGGACAAAAACAGCCCAGAGCCACAGATGGAGTTACCAGATGAAGGAGCATTTTGAGATGTGAATAGTAACACATTACTGCCTCCTCGAACCAGACAACATATACATTTATATTTTTCAAGGTAAGATAGAATATTGTGCAGTCAAGATATAGGTAATATGAAAAGCAGTTTATTTTTACTAGTTTCTGAACCTAAAAATAGTACCCTCATTCAGTATTAATTCTAAAACAACATTTGTCACACTTGCTTTTAACTTACCTATATGTGAAAATGGAAGATAACAATTCCTAATTATTATGCCTTTTCACATACCTACCTATAAAATATAATTTTCTGCTATATAATAGGTCTTTACCTATGAAATTGCCGTTCTGCAGTATTGGCCATTTCAAATCAAAATAATTTATTGATTAGTGTTACATTTTCATCGCATTTCAATCTTTTTCGTCATTATGGAATATGACTACCGTCGTGGCAGCAACGCGGCACAAGCGGCACGCAACATCAACGACGTTTACGGAGCTAACACTACAAACCAACGCACCGCCTGTTATTGGTTTGCTCGTTTCCATTCTGGAAATTTCGACCTGAAAAATGTACCTCGCGGTCGTCCGGCGACTTTGGTCGACAATGACGAATTAAAGGCGATTGTGGAAGCTGGATGGATACACAATCTACGGCTGAATTAGCAGCAGCTTTCGACGTTAGCGTAAAAACAATATTGGTCCATTTGCGTCAAATTGGCAAGGTAAAACAGCTTGACAAATGGGTGCCCCACGAACTCAATGATCGCCAGCGCGAAGTACGCGTCGAGACGTGCCTTGCACTGCTCAACATGATATGAAATGATGGGTGATATGAAAGCAGATACCTTTTAGTCTTTCGATCATGTGTTGTTGGATATTATACTTTTATAAAAGTTTTATGTAAAGCATCAATGAAGAAAGTTCAATATGAAGTCAACAAAATAATTAAAAAAAATGGCACAATTGAAGTGTCCATGTGACTGTGCTGTGGGAAGTGGCAAGAAACCCACTGCAAACATGTAGCTGTTCTTATGTTTGCTGTAGAGCATATGTATAGAGAAAAAATGGTGTTATTGAATGTTGTTTACACCCAAACATTGCAGACATTCCACAAACCAAAAAAAGTATTTACAGCCCCTCCGTTAAAAGCAGACAAATTGCCAAAAAAATTTTCAAAGAGAAAGCTGTCAAATATCATTTTTCGACCTTATGAGATGAAGAACATTTGCAAAGAAGCATATAATGCCAAAGTGAGAAATATATGTATCGCAGCTACTACAAGTTCTATGCCACTTAAACAAGGATACGGCCTGCGAATCCATTTGGTATTATCAATGACCACATTTATATTCAAGATTCAAGGGAGAGATTATTGGAAAGTCTCCTGTTGAAAAATGTTACAACGAAAAAATTTACACAACTGGAAATAATGACAAGACTCATAAAATTTGCATGAAAAAAGGCAAGACCAAATTACTGCAAACAACTTCCACAGTGTGCCATATTTCTGCTTAGAGGCAAACATCTTTTGCAGAACAAATGCTGATGCCAAAAGCATTCACACCTCGTGCTACGAACCATGGCATAATTAACGAGCCTACTGATATAAATACTTATATGGAGCTACATAGAATCGAAGTACAGTACTGCGGCTTATTTTTGTCGGAAACACATCCATTTTTGGCAGCTTCTCCAGAGGGCCTAGTGGGAGATGAGACTCATTGAAGTTAAATGTCAATATGCAACCAAGAATGCAATCAATATGCAGGAACCAAGTCATAAATAAATAAGCTGTGCCTTATTTGTACATAAATTAAATGGAGAATTAAGTCTAAAGACTATTACCAAATTCAGGGAAAATTATTGCGTCACTAATAAAAAAATCGTAATTTGATTTTATACATTTAAATATATTAAGGTTAATTTTATTAATAGAGATGAAGAATTCATCAATAATATACTGAAAGTCTTATTTAAATAGATTTCTATGAAAATTACTTAATGGAAGCAATATTTAAGAAGTATATTTATAAAAATTATTAATAAAACAAATATACCTATGTATTATATATATAGTATATATATAATACCTATGTCACAATTTTTGATCATTTTCAATACCTTCCCTAAAGTTGCATAGCATTATACAAACAAATAAAATTCTAGAAGCTAGTGGTACATAATAAGGATTCAAATCCGATTTTATTATGCTAAAAGTCTTACCTAGACCTATTAAACATTCAATATGAACTTGTTGACCAGCTAAAAGTCTATCCCGTTTTACTGTTATACCTCGTAATTGAAACTACCCTTTTAAAAATGTGGGAATGTTTATACCAATGCCTTTAGCTGCAAATATATATTGCACATTGAATCCATGATCTGCCATAATACTGTCTTTAGGTTCACACTTTTCAAGTAAATTACTTCTCTCAATCATTTGTCTATCTGAAGTTGAGCCACCATAACCCTCAGAGCAGAAGCTAAACAAGCACCCAGGGAGGCCCCACCCCCCACCTATCAGAAATTTCATAGTATTTTTGTTTTTATAAGAACTTAATGTAGCCTGCTGAGATATTCGGTTCTTGGGTTTTGTTATGGGAATTTCAGTTCCATCTATTATTATCCTTGTGTTTGCATAGCTTTTTTTAAGCTGTGCAGGCATATAATAGTCTACTAACTTCCTTTCAGGCTTCTTTTCAGACTAAATATCCTTAAGTGACCACATGTCATATGTAAAGTTAAGCCAGGCTATAAAAATATTCGATACTAAAGTTTTAGTAATACCAAAAAAGTTTGATAGTTCATAATCACATGTGAAACACGTGTTCTTAATTTAATCAGCAGTAATAAGAATTGGTATTCTACTGATTTATTGATATTTTGACTGACTTGACTATATTTTTACTTTAAATTATATGCCATAGGGCACAATGTGCTAAAGACTATTTCAAACTTATCATGATTTTCTAAACCAGCAGATTGCCTGACTATATTAACAAATCTTCAAGCACAAATGAAGAAAGTTTATGTTTGTGTCGATTGATGGACATTTTTGCTGGATCCTGCAGAAGGAATATTATCATTACTTTCTTCATCACCAATACATGAAATTTCAACCTCATGAGCATACTCTAGGTCTGTTGAAACTTCAGTAACTGTAGTATTGTCTAATAAGGGCTCGTCTATTGTACTTGGAAGTCACAGTACTAGGTATTAAGCAACGCTTAACATTTCTTCCTTGCAAACGTTCACATCGTGAAGAAGAGCTGGGGCCTGACGTAGTGTTTCAAGAAAATATTGTGGGTATGGCAGAGTTCTTCAGAAATTTAAGTTGTAGTGGAAAACCAAAAACAACAAGGCAAATAGTTGTAAAATGGTTACGCTGTATGTCTATGATCAATTTATCAACATGACGACCACTGACCACGAAACAAGAGATTATTTAATAGATATTTTATAATATACCTGTTTCCTTAGAAATCGTTTCAAAATCTGTATCTTTGAAATGCTTACTGCATAACCTAGAATAATCAGATACTTTGAAATTCACTCTTTTCAAAGCTCTTTTCCATTTTCTTCTTAGGATGGGAATCGAAGAGAATTTATGTGAACCTATTTCTTCACATTCAAAAGTTACACATCGACCATAAATTATTAAAAATAAAAAATCTTTGAAATAAGACATTTTCATATGGAGTTCGACTGCTTCCTTGTAACAAACTTTGACGCCCTCTACAATGAACTATTTGACAGTTTTTTCCTCATTGCTAAATAGCTACGTGTCTATGGAACACGTTCAAAAATATTCATTAAATTATATTATCCATTAATTTTATAGATTAATTTTCTTATTATTTAATTATTAATAAATAGCACCTTTGTATAAAACTGTTTTATGTTTTTAAGTTGTTAATGTCATGTTGTACTGTTTGTACATAAATTATTAAAGAAATAAAAATAAATAATAAGCGTCATACTCACGGTCCAGCCTACAAGTCCAGCGCGGATACTTATGGCCAACATTAGTGTCTATCATGTCAATAATTTGTAATTTTTACCTAGGAAGAAGAATAAAACTTAAATCAAAGACGTAAACAGCCATCTGACTCACAAAACATAAACTTATAAAAGTGTAAGGGAAGGCAAATCAATGTCTTATTTTGTTTTTTATAAGGTTTTCTCGACGTTGGAGATATATTGGAGTCGAGTATTTTTGGTTACTGTTTATGGTACTGTTTTTTTCCTTTTAAAGTAATTGCACCTAAAAATGAAGGGTCCTTAGTGCATGTTTTTTAATTTCATGGTCATGCTTTAATATTATAATTTCGATATTATAATTTCGACAGATTTATGGTAGGTGTAAACACAATTTATGAAAGGACTATGAGCAAAAATTTATGGAATCTGAGGCCACCTGGGGCTGCTATTGAGCAATAAGATAAATTATTATTATTATGTCGTTAGATAGGTATTTTAAATTAGATTATCAATTAATATTGTGAAGCAGAATGTTGTGACTACAGTCCGTTTTGCTTAAGAGACTCTTTATTTCTAAAAAGGTATTCAAAATACAGTTGTTTAAGTATTGGTCTGTTTATTTGTTAAACCTACATAGAGGTTAAATAAATATTATTATTAGAACGAAACGTCCATTTTTTTTATCTATAACCTAACACAAGGCTCAAGGTTTTTAAGTGATAACTTCTTATGGGAGGGTAAACCGCTTCGTTACGTAACGCGTCTGGCTTCCCTTTCTCTCACGTATACGGCAGAGGTAGAGACAGGCTTCTCCTCTCTCCTCGTTCTCATCCTCACAAACTTTCACATTTATAATAGTAGTAGGACATAAAATTTAAGTAATAACCTACGCTTTTCTTAAGTTAAACAAGCAACTTAGATTAATTTAAGTTATCACTTCTGTCGGGCGTCCCAAGACGCACATGTCTTTTTATTTTATTTTAATAAGCAATATTATAAATGTATCAACATTATCGATACCAAAATTAATATTATTGATATATTTTGGTATTTAAAAACACAAAACATTATTTGTATCAAGGCTGTGACAATAAACTGAATGAAAATCACTATACTCACAGTCCAGCCTGCAAATCCAACACCAGTACTAAGCATTTAAAGTGTCGCCTACAAGTATTTGCCTACCTTTTTTTAGCCTGCAAACCCAATATCGCGGCCTTGAAGCGGACTTGTAGGCAAAATTTTCAAATGATTGACACTATTGACATTATTGACGGCTATTAGTACCGGTGTTGGATTTTCAGGCTGGGCCATGAGTATATGCCTTATTTTTGTAACGTCTGTTGTTTACTTGTTGTTTATGGTCAAATTTGCATTATTTCTGAACGAAACCTACAAGTGCTGCCTTCCGTGGCGGAATATAGTTCAACTGAAGTTAAAATCGGTTGCTCTCGGCTAATCTCGGAGCAGTCACGCCTAGACTCGTTCGAAAAGCGAAACCGAATTCATTCCATGGCGAAGTACGAAGACTGATGCTCTTGTCGTGAACTCCTCGTGCAAACGGGCTATGTTGCTTATTTAACCGGATATTGTTATACGAAAAGACCTTATAGGATTAAGTGATTGAAATAATTAAAGTGATGATAAGTGTATAAGTTTGAAATAACAGTGCTAAGGAATATTGTGAAGTGGTGCAACAGTGGTACAAAAAGTTCAAATAACCATTTTACCCCGGATTTTAAAGGATTGACCACAACATAATTATATATATAAATCACGGTGAGTTTATGTTTGGACATTACTTAACAGCTTTGAAAGTGCGTGGCGTTTATTAGAATGGCTTCCATGTATCGACTGACGTGCGCGGTAATGGCCGACATAATTCTCTTTTTCACCATTGTAAAGGGAGAATAAATGTAGGTAATTGATAGTTAGGATACGAATAAAGATGAATTTTTTCGACACACAACGTAGGTGGTTTTTGTGTGTGGGCGAGGAATGCAATCGACCGACCGGTCGTCGTACGCTCGTGCAATACATTTTATGGCGTGCCTCAAATACAGTTCGTTTTATCAATTCTTATCTTATTTTAAAACGGCCTACTTATCTCTCCGGCTAGTGATCAATATCTGTGAATTCGTATGTCTACATTGATATAGTACACAAATTCAGTTGGAGTTATTATCACGAGGATTTTTCTCGAAGGCTGTTTATGAAACCGGCCTGTGAAATACGGACTCGCCTGCCTTCAATAAATCATCAGCAGGCAGAGCCAATGTATCCACGGAGCCCTGGTGGGCTTTAAACAGTGATGTTTGTTGTTACAGGTGACCGCTAGAACGGACTGCAAGGTTTACGCATTATGAAAGTGCGATTCCATACATGCTTAATATAAACAAATACAAATAGAAATTACGAAGCCCGTCCTAACTAATTACGCCATGGCAGTTCTGTAAGTATAATCGTTGTTGTCGATGTTTTAAGTTTTTATGATTATTTGATCCCCTGCGCTACCACGATAGCTCCCTCGTTCGTACAGCATGCCAAGTATAATTTTTTGTTACTCCCTTTTATGATGCTGAGGCTTTCGTCGGCGTGTGACTATCAGTACACTGACCGCGTCGGGGCCGCCGGTGGCCGCTCGTTCTTAGTACTAACCTATTTTTGTGCGCAGCGATAGAAAAAACATCCGGTGAGCAGGTTTACATTCATAATCAACACTCGCTATACCTGCACAGTACATCACATTATTTTTTGCTGTCAGAAGCTTTTTATCGTCCATAGTGTGTGGTCCATTTGTGACTTAAAATAGGTTGGTACTGCTCGATGGAGGCCGGTCACTCGGCCGTCCCGCTCGCGTCGCGAACTCGCTCCAATCGCACTGGACCTCTCCTAACCTTCGCGTGCGTTTGTAATTCAAAGGTCAATAGACGTTAGGTCGGTTTCGTATGTCGGTAGGGTTTTAGGAGCGGTGCGGTGCGATAGGAACGTAGCGGCGGCGTCGGGCAGTGGCTGAGTGGGTGTATCGCGTTCCAGATGGGCGGGTGGGTGCCTCCGCGGACGACGGCGGTAGGCCACATGCGTCCGCGCCATGTGGCGCGTGCTGCTGACCCTCGGGGCCGCGTGCGTCGCCGCGCGCGCCTCGCAGGATGTGGTGCGCATCTTCGCCGATCCGGTCAAAGCGCCATCGTCTCTCTTCAATCACCTAGTCGTCGACCGCAACACGGGTCGCGTGTACGTCGGTGCCGTGAACAGGATCTACCAGCTGTCGCCCGATCTCGAAGTGGCCCAGCAGATCGTCACCGGCCCGGTCAACGATTCCGCCCAGTGCACTTTCGATTGCCCGCCTAGTTTCGTCAAGAAACCGACGGATAATGTTAACAAAGCGTTAGTTATCGATTATGCGACGAGTCGTCTTATAACGTGCGGCTCGGTGCTGCAGGGACTGTGCTCAGTACGGAACCTTAACAATATATCTCACGATGTACGGGAAGTGCGCGAACCGGTTGTGGCTAATAACGCTAGTGCGTCTACGGTCGCGTTCATAGCACCGGGACCACCGAATCCGCCGATGACGCAAGTTATGTATGTAGGAGTGACTTTTACTGGAAATTCACCATATCGTTCTGAAGTGCCGACCGTTAGTAGCAGATCCTTAGAGGACGACAGGCTCTTTGTAATAGCTCGTACGGCAGTGACTACCGGAACTCGAATGTTTGTCAATTCGCTCTCGCGAGAACGCTATCCCATTGATTACGTGTATGGTTTTAGTTCCGATGGATTCAGCTACTTTTTAACAACTCAGCTGCGTGGCGTCGGTTCCGATACATATTACAGTAAGCTGGTTCGTGTGTGTCATGACGACGAGAATTATTACTCGTATACCGAGATACCTATGTCATGCATGGGCGAAGGTGGGGGAAATTACGGATATAATTTAGTACAAGCAGCTTTTGTCGGGAAGGCCGGATCAGTGCTCGCAGGCGAATTAGGAATAACTGCACAACATGATGTTCTTTTTGCAGCTTTTAGCCAGAGTAAAGCTATTAACACCAACATACCATCGAACCATTCAGCCATTTGCGTTTACTCCCTTAAAGCGATACGTCGTAAATTCATGCAAAACATTAAGACTTGCTTTAGCGGAAATGGCTCGCGTGGCCTAGATTTTATCTCGCCGTCGCATGCTTGTATTGGGACAAAGTTGCAAACTATAAGCGAAGATTTTTGTGGATTAGACGTAAATACTCCATTAGGGGGTGAACAGCCTGTGGAAGCAGTACCCGTGGCTACCTTCCCAAAAAGACTGACCGCAGTGGCAGCTACCGCGACTGGTGATTACACTGTCGTATTTGCAGGAACAGCCGAAGGTCATCTGAAAAAGATTGTCGTAGAAAGTGCCACGTCCGCCTTTGAATACGGAGACATCGTTGTTGATGAGGGATCTCCTGTCAATAAAGACTTATTCTTTGATACTCAATTGATGCATTTATATGTGATGACTGAAAGAAACGTTTCAAAAGTAAAAGTTCAAGAATGTAGCGTATATAAATCGTGCTTAACATGCTTGGGGGTGAAAGATCCGTATTGTGGCTGGTGTTCTCTAGAAAATAAATGTAGCCTTCGATCTGATTGTCAAGAGGCAGCTCAAGATCCGTTATATTGGATATCATATCGCAGCGGTCGATGCACTACTATCACACAAGTAACACCAAATCAATTACAACGAACAACAGCAAGAACATTAGATTTAGTTATAGAAAATTTACCGACTCTCAATGCACAGTTCATGTGTGCGTTTACTGCATTAGATCGTACACTCGTTAGTAATGCAACAAGAAAACCATATGGTGTTAATTGTACTACACCGCGTACTGATACACTCCCACCCATTCCTGCTGGTCAGCATCATTTTACGGCTAAATTGTCCGTGCGGACTACCCAGGGGCCAGATTTCGTAGCTACTAATTTTACGTTTTTCGATTGCAATACATACGGTTCGTGTACCCAGTGTGTTAGTTCATCTTTTCCATGTGACTGGTGTGTAGATGGACATAGATGTACTCATGATACTGCAGAAAATTGTAGAAACGATATACTCGTCACCGGTGTCAGTAGAATAGGTCCAAGTTATCGCTCAGGTCCGAGTTTTTGTCCAACAATAAACTCGACATCTGACGGTACTAACGAAATATTAGTTCCTTCCGGTGTAAAGAAAGCAATAAAAGTTAAGGTTCACATAATTGGTCAATTTATTGTACAGACTAGATTCGTGTGTCAGTTTAATATAGAGGGTCGGGTTACCCATGTTAATGCTCAACTTCTCGCTGATACTATTTATTGCGAACATGTCGAGTTCACTTACACTTCCCGCGCTCCTAATATAACCGCCTCGTTTGCTGTAATTTGGGGAGGGTCTAAGCCATTAGATAATCCTGATAATACTCATATACTCATTTATAGATGTAACGATATGGCCGATAATTGTGGCATGTGCTTAGCACTTCCAGAGAAATTTGGTTGCGGTTGGTGTCAGGGTTCGGATCGATGCGAAGTCCAAGAACAATGTGGCGCTCCTAGTGTTTGGCTTAACCGCACACAAACATGTCCTAATCCTGAAATCCACTCCTTTCGCCCTCAGCTAGGCCCGTGGGATGGCGGTACAAATATAACTATCGAGGGTATTAATTTAGGACGAAATATATCGGATATTTACAACGGGGTCACTATAGCGGGTATTAAATGTCAGCCCATTATCGAATTGTATGTCAAAACTAGGCGCATAGTTTGTACGGTGGACGGTCCCGGGGAAGAGGTACCTCGAGACGGACCTGTCGTGGTGCGCGTGGCCGACTACCGCGGTGAATCGAAACATCATTACGCGTTTGTAAATCCGAAAATAAATTCTATACAACCTAAGTACGGACCTCAGTCGGGCGGCACAAAATTGCGTATCACGGGCGAGTATTTAGACGCAGGAAGTAATATTCAAGCTTTCATAGATGATTTACCATGCGCAATTTTATCGGTATCGCACGAGGAAGCCATATGTAGGACCAGTCATTCATATCAATTGAAAATGGGTACATTACGTATGCGTTTTGATAACGGTATGCGAACATTAGAGCGGGAAAAATTCGAATATATCGAAGATCCGGTTGTAGTATCTGTAGAGTCCGGTCCGCCATTAGCGTCGAAACAGCCGAAAGGCATTCCGTCTGGTGGCATAAGCATTAAAGTAATGGGACGAAATTTTCATTCAATCCAATTTCCACAAATTTACGTTTACCACGATAACAGACCGTACATAGCGCCCTGCCACAGGGTCGATTTCCAGACACATCTTATATGTGAATCTCCGGGGATAGAAAGCGCCGGCCTTAACATAGACCCAGATAGACCGTTAGAATTAGAATACGGATTCAATATGGATGATGTACAAAGTGTGCAAAACCTTACAAGTAAGACAGGCGACGCGTTTCTACTCTATCCGGATCCTATTTATGAAAAGTTTGATGAAGATGTAAAATATTATAAGTCTGAATATTTAACTATTAATGGTCAAAATTTGGACCGAGCGAGTACTGACATTGACGTGGAAGTACACATAGGTGAAAGTCTGTGTAACATTACGTCTATCGGCAGGCATCAGTTGACATGTAGGCCTCCATCTCGCGACGAATTGCCAGACGGAGTCGACACCCCGGAGGTCGTCGTCAGAGTCGGGCGTGCTCTGACTTATAATATCGGTAAATTATCATATTCGTCACAGACCGGCTTGCAGGCAGCTATAGGAAAGCCAGTATTATTCGGTGTGGTAGCTAGTATAGTAATACTCATACTAGTATTTGTCATATTTTTAGTTATGTATAGGAGGAAATCAACAGAAAATATAAGGGTTTTAAAAAATATGCAAGAGCAAATGGATATTTTAGAATTAAGAGTAGCCGCAGAGTGTAAAGAGGCTTTCGCGGAGTTACAGACTGAGATGACAGACCTGACGGGAGACGTCACCGGCGGTATACCGTTCCTCGATTATCGTACGTATGCTATGAAAATATTGTTTCCTAATATAGACGATCACGCTGTACTCCAGTGGGAGAGGCCCGAGCTTATGAGAAAAGAAAAAGGTCTTAGAATGTTCGGACAATTAATTATGAATAAAACATTCCTTTTATTATTTATTCGTACTTTAGAAAGTAATAGATATTTTTCGATGAGAGATCGTGTAAATGTAGCTTCCTTAATTATGGTCACGCTCCAAAGTAAAATGGAGTATTGCACTGACGTTTTAAAGACTCTTTTAGCGGAACTGATTGAAAAATGCATGGAAAGTAAAAGTCATCCCAAATTATTACTAAGGCGTACGGAGAGTGTCGCGGAGAAAATGTTGAGCGCCTGGTTTACTTTCCTTTTATATAAATTCCTTAGAGAATGCGCCGGTGAACCGCTCTATCTTTTGTTTAGGTCAATGAAAGGTCAGGTAGACAAAGGGCCGGTGGATGTAATCACCTCCGAGGCGCGGTATTCTTTGAGCGAAGAAAAACTTATTAGACAGTCGATCGATTTCAAACCAATGACCGTAAGCGTGTCGATATCGCAACAGACGATCTTCGTTAGCGGCTTAGACGCTACAACAGAAAACGTTCACGTAAAAGTTCTCGACTGCGATACGATAAGTCAAGTTAAAGAAAAATGTTTGGACGCAATTTATCGCGCTACACCGTATTCTCAACGACCTAGTCGTGACGAATTAGATTTGGAATGGCGTACGGGCGCTTGCGGTCGATTAATTTTGTACGACGAAGACACAACAACTAAATGCGAGGGCGAGTGGCGTAAACTTAACACACTCAATCATTATCGTGTCCTCGACGGCGCATGCTTGAGCCTAGTAGCTAAACAAAGTTCGGTTTATAATTTATCGAATATGGAGAAAAACGACAAGTCGCACACTTATGAAACGCTAAATAGAGGCAAATACGGTTCAGCCAGTCCCCCGGCTAGTCCGCTTAAATACGAACACGGCTTTAAATATTGGCATCTGGTTAGGCACCACGATGGTGATGCGCATAAAGAGGGAGAGCGTGGAAACAAGATGGTGTCCGAAATATATTTAACGCGCCTGCTAGCCACTAAAGGAACATTGCAAAAGTTCGTCGATGATTTGTTCGAGACTATTTTCAGCACCGCGCACAGGGGTTCCGCGCTTCCTCTCGCCATAAAATATATGTTCGATTTCCTCGACGATCAGGCATTACAGCACGCGATTTCCGATCCCGAGGTAGTGCACACGTGGAAAAGTAATTCGTTACCTTTACGTTTCTGGGTTAATTTGATTAAGAATCCCAACTTTGTTTTCGACGTTTACAAATCTAACACCGTCGACTCCTGCTTGTCAGTTATTGCGCAAACTTTCATGGACTCGTGCTCCACATCCGATCACATTCTAGGTAAAGATTCGCCCTCGTCGAAGCTCCTCTATGCTAAAGATATACCGGTATACAAGGAATGGGTGGAGCGCTACTACGCGGATATCAAGCTGATGCCCGCCATATCCGACCAGGATATGAACGCGATGCTCGCAGAGGAGTCTCGCCTCCACACGAAAGAGTTCAACACGAACTGCGCGCTGAATGAGTTGTACGCCTACGCGGTGAAGTACAACGAGCAGCTCATGGTGACGCTCGAGGAGGATGAGTTCTCGCAGAAGCAGCGCCTGGCCTTCCGCCTCGAGCAGGTGCACGGCCTCATGGCGCACGACTATAACGTGTAGACAGCACCGTGCGAGGCCGTACCCGCCACCCCACCGCCCTGTATATACTGCCCCCGCACATATCTACGCTGGAAACTATTGTATATATTAGATAGTGTACAGTCTTTAATATTGTAATTTTTTTTATAATTTCAGCGGTCCGATGTCGTTTTTTAATTTTATATAATGAACTTTGTATTAATTTTACACGACGAACCCGGCCGGCCGCGGTCGTGCCACAGTGTGCATCGTAAACTAAAAATTGTGTATGTATGTCTATGTGTGCTCGCGTCGTACGAGTTATTGTTACGTCGATCGGTGTAAAATGTGTGTCGCAAATGAAATCGCATGTGAGCGCGTCGGCAAGCGACGGCTCGCTCGCCGACGGGCATCTTTTAAATTTGTACTCGCAATCTACTTAACGAAATAACCGACAGTGAACCGGTGAACGATTCCATTAATAAATATCGTCGAATGTACCCAGTTGTTTGATTGTCGCGCAGCGCCATCGTCCACGTCGACGAAAGCCCACGCCTCGGCAGCTGTCCGCAGGGAGCTCGCGGTGCGGTGTCGTCTCGCCTCTGTCCGCCTCTGTCCCTCTGTCCCTCCCGTGAGCGGCGAGACGGCACAATGACCGGGCCCTGCTGTTTCAGCCCTTACGTGCGAATCGCGGCGCGCACGGCATTCGCGGTCCTCAACAACGTATACAGCATCCCCGCTTACGTGGTCTGGATGATGGCGCTGCGTGTAACGAGACCCTTGTATGCACCACTCTATTGGAAGATCGAAGGGCTTATGTATCATTGGCTGTTGGCGATGGTGTCCCTGTGGTCCTGGACGGCCGGATATGAGAGTAAGTACTTCAGAAACTATTACAAACAATCACTCAAAATCGTCCTGAAATACCGTCAAGTCAAAGGACTCAAAGGAAAATGTTAGGGCTTTTGTATATTTTGTTATGGAATATACCGTGTACTTAACGTTAAAATGTTTTCACTATTGTTTTTTCTGGTGTCAACTGACCTACTTCTGCAACCATTTATTTGCACACCGAAAGAATCTCTTTCCTGAAAATATTTTTAGTCAACATAACGCACATAAACGATACGCTTTTTCATTTCCCTTTGGTCTGGCGCGGAAGTGTGATTATCGCGCCGCATTCCGTTCAAAGCGAATGAACAGGTAGTTAACTTTTACCATTGTGACGTCAAAGTGTCAGAGTTGATATGAAAAGAGTATCCAGCATCTATTTTAGAAATTTAGTCAAGGTTAAGCTCTAGAATTTATATTCTTTATTTGAAATCGCAGATATTAGCCATGAAAATATAAGCTTTTAAAACAGTAAATAGAATAATTCGGTAAGAATATAAAAAAAATACGCTACAATATCAGTATTCTTTATGTTAGCTAACGCTACAGCATTATAAAAAGCACGGATATCAGATTTATGACTACAACTGCATTCAAGGAAAAACATGTAACGCATTTTTTACAGATAACGTTTTTATTATAATATGAAACATCAATTGTTGCAAACACTGAAAAAAATGGCACTATATTTTAAGTGATACTCAACATTGGATAAATACATTGTCTATTGATATTTCTTAGCTATTATTTACTTATAACTGTCATATTGTGTCTACTGAACTGGGTTCCTGAATCCCGATCATTTGGAAATACGGTAAGTAGTGTAAGTATGTTTCTCTTTTATTGTCCTCTTAATTACTTAAACATATGAAGGTTACTTATCGGTTATATAACATAATAATAAAATAACATTGGTGACATAAGACAAATTAATTATTGTTCATACATAAAATAAGACATACATGCTATTGTCTAGTTAATAACACTAGTGTTCTATTTTATTATTTTGAGTAACAAATTCGTGTGACCCTCAAGACAACATTCAAGCATATATCTGTGTGATAAGCAATGTAAATATAAGTTAAGAGTAAATATTAGTCGAGTATTTATCATCGCACCTACCGCGAAGTGATACTTCTGAGGTTGACGTGGCGATGCCGAATGTTCTGGAAAGTTTGACACACGCAGATAAGCGATCACTGGGGTCATACTCCAAATCTTAATCAGTATTTGTCCTTAATTTTGACGGAACACTTTATCTGAACAGAATGTTTCACGAACATTATTTTCATTAATAATCTATGTTTATTGTTACTAGGTATTGTTATTTGCTTATTAATCTTAAGGGTCAGTTCACACCGCGACGCGACACTGCATTTTTAAGATACCTATTCAAAATAGAACTTTATTCACTAGTCACTACACAAGAAGATAGACGTCAAGTCAATCAAAGGCAATGTCGAAGGCGTCGCTTGCAATGAAACGTGTATCTTTTTGTATAGGTAGTAAATAAACTTCAACTTTGAATAGCTATCTTTAAAATGCAGCGCCGCGTCGCATCGCGTATCGTCGCGGTGGGCATTGACCCTAAGTGGCGATTACCTGCACATAAGTAATTTAACGCCATGCTGTAAGTATGTTATTCAATTTGAATATTTTGTGTAACGATTTTGTTAAGAATAACGCTCATAAACAGACTAACAGTGCAATCGGCCAAGTGACATCACCTCACGATTATTTTATATAGGTCATTCATAACGTTTAAAACACAAAATATTTACAAAATGTAATGTTACAATCGAGCAATAATTTAAAAAAAGAATTGTGATATTTTAATATGCAATAAAGGCATTTATACTATTTAGAGTTTGGGTAATTATTTCAGAAATAATATTATTATGTAATTTGACATTTATGATTTAACTGCGTTTTCAGTTTTAAAGTAAACAAAGTCCTAAATATTACGTCGATGCTTTATTTATAAGAAAACTAAATATAAATAAGAGTTAAGAACAAATTATGCAATAATTTGTCTACTTAGAGAGGCAATATTACATCTCGACTGTGATTTTTGCGTAAAATGGCCAATTATGGCGTTCTTGGTCTCAGAAACGAAGATACATTAACAATTTTGAAATTTTGAATAGTGCAGAATAGCTATTGACCTAGTTCGTGGCGGCCTCGCTTTTTGTTAATTTTGCTTAACTTTTTAATTAAACCCAAAATTTCAGAGAAAGATTTTCATAAAATGCGCGAATGCACTTTTTTGAGCTCCTGGATTGAACTACTGTTCTAAGCAAATTAAATAATAAAATGAGAATGTTATCTCCTATATAGTCGTATAGTTCGCAGCAGCCTTAGAATTTTGAAATATCTTTGATTTAATATAGAAAAAAATATTATTGTAAGCCAAAAAAAACTTCGAAAATAGCTTTAAGTTAACTGTGAAATACTCCTATCTGCAGTAATATTATAAAGCAAAATTTATACCAGAACAATTGTTACTTCTTGAGGAATAAAGATTTTATATTTTAAAGCATGAATTTATTAACCTATTTCAATAAAAACGATAAACACAACTGCAAAATTACTACGAAATGCGAAATGTCGGGAACGCTTCAAATACCTAATCTCGCAGAGTGCAGATTTGCAATAGGGCTCTTAACCGATTTCGAAATAAACGTATAGCCTATTCGCGTTAAGAAGGCAGTGAAATATCAAAATTCACCAATGACGCGTAAGGCGTGTGCACATTAAGCAGTTGTACTTAGTACGCGTAATTTTTTGACATTTACTGACTTCCTAACGCGAATAGACTATAGGTGACCTTTCATGACCTTTCCATAGGTGGAACCTTTATTACGTCATGCATAAAGTAGGAACAGATCTTGGTTCCAACGATCGATTGTTTCCATCGTGTGGGTTCTCACGTTTGCTTTCAATACCACATACGAACACTTTTGCTTTTCTAATAATTATGTAACTTGTAATTATATCATTGTTTTAACCGCGCATTACAATTAGTAACGCGCGGTTTAAAATTATATTATATAAATATATAATATTAAAAAGTTTATTTTCTAAGGTTGACTTTTCAAGTAGCTTGTCAATGTTATTATATCGATCAATATCTTAATTTAAATAAAAAAAGGAAATACAAACGTCTAAAAATAACCTTAAAAAATCCTCCCTCTAGAGGATTTTTTTTCCTAATTTTAGGGAGAAACCCCGAAGTTGGCAAGTGGCAACTAAATCCGTGGTCTGTTCTGGACCAAATCCGCACGTGTGCTAACTCTATTACGGAACCTTATTTAGACATGTTCTGACATGCTCTTGGTTAGGTTATTTTTTGTTGAAAACCTATGTGATATTCGAGTCATATCTTCATTGTAATAATATAAGGATCGTATTGGATAACCCACAATATCGTTACAAAGCAGCCAAAACCTGATCCTAATCAACAAACAGCGAACTAGTAACGCCACTTTATACGTGGCAGTGTGCGTGCGCCGTGCGTTTGTGTGTTTGTGTGCGTGTGTCAGCAACATAGACAATATGAAATACCTAGTTACCAATCGAATAATGAGGTAGAACTACTTGATTAATAAAAAAAATCTTGTCTTACTGAATGTCTGTAACATACATGTTACCTCATCCATTCATCCATACATCCATCCATACTCACAAACTTTTACATTTATAATAGTAGTAGGATATTTACTTCCACGTCATTGCAACATTTCTTTGAATATATGCCGCGTGTCCATTTCACTGCTCGTGTACAGCGACTGCAATGGTCACGATTTCGTCCGCTGTCATTTCGCAACCGGTCCCGGCTGACCTTATGCGAATGCTCTGAGGACGGTCGATAACCCCACTACCAGACCTCCGCCACGATAGCCCCACCAGGACCTAGCGGGTCAAGCTAGCCTGGTTTTCACTATTCGGCTAAAACGTGCCGCGATAGTATCTAGGAATGTGTCGAAAACATCTGCTTTGTGCTTTGTTCTGTTTAAATTAAAAAATATATAAATTGTCTCTATATATGTTCAGTTTTTGGAGCGAGCTAGAAGCTAGATTGAGCCCTGCTATTGAAAAGAATACGAATTATGCAAAGAAATGTAAATGTTGTGACAGATTGATGAGTGTGTCTATCGAACGCGCGGTAGTGTGTGTTAATAATCTGATGTAGTGTGTTGTTTAAAAAGCTTTCTGCACACCTTTCTGCACTTAAATTTTTCGACCAAATTTCATACTCCGCCGGTTGCACAATTGTCGTAAAACTGTACTGAACATTTTTGCTTCACTTATTATTTATTATAATAATAAGCGGCTAGAACTTTTGAGTCTGTGAAATATAATTGTTGAGAACTACGACGTCTTAGTTTTTACATATCCTTCTTTCGCTTGAGTGGTGATGATAATAATACAGCAACAACTGTCATATTCTCCTTTATTGGTACATATGCGACGATGCTTAACACAGATACGTATTACATATGAGAGATGCCTAACACAGATACGTCTACACCATATATAGCCTTTTGGCTAACTAAAATAAACTAACTAGATAGGTTGTGCTTGTGACATCTGTCAATATGACATTGATAGTTCTACTTTATAATACTGTTATATTATGCAACAATAATATCAGTCACAAATTTCAAAACGAATAAAAATAAGGCTATACCGTAGTTAAAACGTATTATATACTCGTTGTCTTGGATAGAAGAATCGACCTGCTATATTTCTTCCTCAAATTGAGAGACGAGGAAGTTAAAACCCTTATAGGTCAAACAACCTACTTACTTTAAACAATGAATTTAGCGATTTGGAGGTCGAAGCCGGTTTCGTGGGCAGTGGGTTTAATTGACCTTAAATAGTTAAATGGTTACAAAGTGTATGGACAACATCCGCGAAACTTTACTCAACTGTTGAGTTTTCGTATTATGTTTTTCTGTCATCATCTGTCAATTCCGGTCTTTATTAAAACGAGTTACATAAGTGTCATTTTGTTTTTTATTTATATTACAAACTTAACGGTTTGTAAAAATATTCAATGCGATGCGCAATACCGTTCGTATCGAGATTTTATTAAACGTCCTAATATTTCCAGTGATATTTATTCTTATTTTATTTATTAACCCCCTTATAACCTACAACGATGCTGTCTTTGTCTGTCAAGGGATTTTTCCAACGAATAAGACAAAGACAGCGTTGTATATGTTATCCGTTGCGTAAATAATTTTATTAGTAAGGCCCACTTGAGCAGATCTTGGGTAAAGTTAATCCTGGGTTAAAATATCATTCCTTCTCTTTCATAACGAAGAACGAGAGAGAAAATATCATATTTAACCCAGCTCTGCGCAAGTGGGCCTACAGGGGTTAAATACATAGTTTATTATTATTTTATATAATACATAGGTATTTTGTTCATCGGCCAACCCGCGGTAGGCTAGCAAACAGCCAGATTTTCAAAGAGAAACCCATACCCTGGTCGGTAGTCGGGACGTAGCGAGCTTGTAGGCGATGATGATGATGATTTCCAAAACAAGTTGAATGAAACGAAGTGGGCGAGAGCGCACGGCGCTGTGTGCATCCAAACTCGGCAAGTGAGTCACATACCACAGTTTCGACACACGGTCTCAACGGTTCTCGTGATTCATGCCGACGACGTCAGTAGATATTAAGGCCCGTATTAATAGTCAGTACTTAAGATGCGACCCGGTCTCAAGACACGGTTCAGGCTCTGTGATTGGTTGGCTGTCAAAATTTGGACCAATCACAGAGCCGAACCGCGTCTTGAGACCGGGTCGCATCTTCAGTACTGACTATTAATACGGGCCTGTCTGTTATAATAGGGGAGACGACTACATGTGTAATTTATATCAGTAGCGAGGCGTCTATACTATACAACATCATAATATCGGCTTGCCTTATGAATATTACTTATCTAATATCTATATCATATAATATTCATCGTTAAAGAAATAAAATTCAATGCTAAACACAAAATAAAAACAAAAAATAAAAGTTACGCTGACAAAACAATCGCGTCGGGCGCACGAGACGCGCCAAATAAATAAATAGCCGACTTCTTTTTTTGGAAGTCTGTTAGAAAGTGACGTCTCCTATGTATTTGCCAGCGGCTTGTAAGGATAATTAAAAATGAACTATAATCCTTTACGCTCGGCACACCTAATTCGCAAAGCGACTATCTCGCGTTATGTCTAACTCATAGCCTTATAACCATGTGGGCCACCCGCGAGATAGGCTCAATGGTACATTAGACATAAAAAATATTAGTTGGGAGTTAGGGATTCAGAATCTACCATTTCAGTAAGGTGGCACGGACCATTATTTAGGCCGCCACTCGGATATAACGTAGGTATTATGTACTGGCTGGCTTAGATAGGTCAGCGATTACCGCCGCCCATGGACACTCGCAATACCAGAGGAGTTATACATGTAACTCCTCTGGTGTGGCGTACAGCTGGACACTTTCAAGTTGCCCCCACATAGGCCACGTCAACACCAGGGGTTGAAATCGAAAAGCCGGTTGCGAGTGTTAAAAGCCCTTGCCCCCCCGACATTAAAAGTCTGGGGCTCGGGAATACCACTCCCCCTTCCCAGGTCGGTTGTGTCCGTGGTCGGCAAAAGCGGCGCGTGCGGGAGTGGACCCATACATGCTTCCTGATCCCCGGACCAGGACCCCACGCGTCGCCGGAGTCGACCGCAGGTCTCGGCCGCCCACGGCCCTCGCCACCGTCATCACTCCCTTGACGCGTTCTGCCGCGGGAGGTCTTCCCTTAAAAAATAAACGACAAAATGCGTCCAGTATAATACTGGGCGCGTGATCCCACCCCATGTAGAGGGGCTTTTGCCCCTGGTTATGGTTCCCCGCCCAAGGCCCTCTTCAATGGCCCGGCGTGAGAAGACGTAAGTAAGTGTTAAAAAGTCCGGTCTTTGGTCGTAAATAAAACTCAGTAGGTTATAAAGCTACGTTTTATTATCGTTTATTACAATATTATTTGGACATCACACACTATAATTTCAATCTTATAAAATATTTCTGTCCACTAGCAACTGCAGCATTATAAAAATATTTTTTTGTAGAAATTTCACTATTGACTATTTATTGACATGATAAAAAATCCGGTCTCGAATGAAATCCGGGCGGAGTCCGGTTTATATCCTTAAAATCCGGTCTAGATCGGATTTATCCGGTCAGATGGTAACCCTATCCACACTGCTACTGTGCTCCTGCACGCTGGTTAAGCTACGCGTCAGGAGCACGTTGTTGTTGCCTATGCCCTATCTTGAAATTTTATGAAAATATATTCTTCCAGAATGTCTATTTCATAATAAGGAGTCATCCATCTCTCTATGGGGTTCCGAAATGAACAGGCCTTAGACACAGCCTGTATCGTCGTAGATTGACTTATAGTCTGATTGTCTGTCCGTCTGTGTCTGTCAGATGTCTGTCCACAGCTGTATACAGCTTCGTTTAGACTGTCTGTCTGTCTATCAGTATTGGAAAGCTGTAATTTCGTAAAGGGAAACATGCCCGTTGCACACTTTGTTTTTATTCAACAATAATCAAACGGACACAACGGAGATAGGTACTAAATTTTCTATCGTAATAATTTTATAAATGTCTGTAACGGGTATAATTTATAATGTATATATGTCGCAGCCATCTAGATGAACTAGCCAACCAATTCGTTCATTATTCGCCGGCATCCAATGAAATGAGTAGACCGATAGTTGGCTAAGACATAAAATAAAATGTTTTTCAGACCAGTAGGTATTGCAAGAATCATCACTTTGTACTAGCTTATAAAAATATCTGTGAGATACTGACAATTAGTGGGTAGGTACTTTCCCCAGTCAGCTTAAGCGCTCATACGTGTATATATATACATATATTTTGTCCTTTTCTGACAATAATATTTGATATTGCATAACTATCTTGACAATATCTCACACAGGCATGTGTGAGATATTGTCAATAAATAGGTTCCTTGCCCAAATCTACTTTGTAATACATAATACCTTTAACATACTAAATAATATATTTGGGGTATCTGACTACCGTAAGGTCATAACCTCGAGAATGTTATATAATGGAAAAAACAGAACATTAGACGCTCCAGTTTTTATGCAAACGAGGTTATTCACCAGATTATTATTTACATTTGTTTATGTTATAAATTAAACAGCGGATTGAACGTTATCCACGCATTATCAGATCATCGGTTAAACGCAAAACATCTGATATGGATAAATTCGAAGGCTTGAAGTCTTGCCACAGTCCGTTCAGATCTGAACGTAAACAAAGAAACAATAGTTAGGTGTAATGCTTTAGTCTGGGGTTCCAAAACTTTAAAGATAACGCTCAGACCAAATAAAAAGTAAAGACAGAGTTCTACCACAGATTACTAAATAAATAGTGGTTCTAGAAACTACACAGTGAGGCCGGTCTAAACTACGCCTCGCAGTGTAAGCCCCGGCGAGCGGGCCCCATACACGTATAGTTAAATTAGACACCGGAAGTCACTTAATTGTATACTATGTAAAGATAATTTATTAACCGGAGTTTTGCCGGGGAGTTCAATGAGTGACGTTGTGGAATTTGTAATATTTCATAAATTTGTGTTATCTCGGTTCTTAATGTGTAATATTGGTAGAATATTAACTATTAAATTTCGTTAACGTGCACAAGTGTGGGCAAGTGGTACAACTTCTAAAAACGTGATATTTTGTGTTTCCCGCCAAAACTCCCTAGGAACTTTCAGTAAAGCTTCTACCACTTTACTGAATCGACTGACATGACTCACGGACTGTACTGACTATATATTTTGACTTTGACTAGACTTTAGACTTGACGCTTTAGGAATACGGTGTTGAAAATTGAAACGAGAGTTCTATTTCCCGCCTTTTTAACACTGACACTGGCAAATGGTTATAACCCAATGCCATATATAAAAAAAATAAAGAAATAATTAACCTTTTAGTGTCCATGTAACAAGCTTTCCATTCATTGACATAGAAGCTCTTTCAGGCCACTGGCCAATTTCTTTCTAAAGCTCTGCTTCTTCGAGAAATTGGCATCGAATTTAGTCACCTTTCTTTATTTAGCCTCTCATTTACCAGTCTCACCCTCTGCGGTCTTTCTCCTAAACGTTCTCATCTGTGAGCTTTGCCAACTGAACATGATACGGTGAAAGCCCCTCCGTTCTAGTTCACACCGCGGGCGCCATTTTTACAACTTGTCAAACCACTTTTTGTACGGCATTGACTCTCTATAATTAAGTTAGAGTCCTGTTATACGTACAATCGATGGTGTACACGGGGTACCAAATTACGACCTTATTACCACGGGGATAAGGTTCGAAAGTGGGAAATTACAGGTAGATGCGTCCATAGTACTCAGTAATGCAGTTTGTTGATATCATTAAAGATATGCAATAAACTAGCTATTATTCGACTTTGCCTTGTGACTTATAGTTTCAAAACGCGTTTTTAAAGAGACTAGATACGTAATAAAGTATCTAGTCTCTTTAAAAACGCGCGAAGGACAAGGTTGCTGTTAAATAACTGAAAAGTGGAACGTCGCGGTCGCGGTCGCGGTCGCGGTCGCGGTCGCGGTCGCCCGGTAAACGTATGGAATATTACAAAAAGTACTTGTAAAGTTTCAACTATTTAGGTAGTTAGTTACTAATCCTAATGTTTGGATGGTCCAGTGGCTTAGAGCTTGGCTCTCGACTCATAGGGTCGTGGGTTCGATTCCCGCGTTGGAACAACAAGAAAGATGATCCATGGGTCGGATGGACATGTAAAAAGTCGGTCTAGCGCTTGATCTCTCGCCAGTCGCCAGTCGTGTCGGTCATCCATCGCACTGGGTTTCGAGAGTGAAGCAAGAGAGAGTGCTCCTGTGTATTGCGCACACACTGATAAAAATAACTCCTCCGTAGCTGGCCGTCACCGAAATCGGTGTGGGGAGCTATTATTAGTCCCAATGTTTAAATTTGAATTCACACTTGCAATCGTTATATCCGTGTTCCGTACTGTACGGTAGGAAGTGCGCTCAAGTGTGAGAAAATCATAACAATAGTTAGATTTGTTGACACCAGGAAATATACTTCTAAAATTGTGAATGGTATACAAGAAACAAAACTGACAAATCTAACTAACCCCGACATTGTCAATGATGAAATAGCTTTGAAAACACAATCACATCATCATTAAAAAATTTTAGATCAAAATCGGTTCGTCCGTTTAGAGCTACGATGCCACGGACACACACTCGTCAAACTTAACACCGTTCTGTTTTCGTCGGGGGTTAAAAATAGTTGCAATAAAATCTGGCAACCCTAGTTCCTAATTTTGTCATGTTAGTTTCCTATCTACATGTCAAAATCTTCGTTATATTACTATTATTTTCTATTCCAAGCAGACTAGATAGTAAATTGGACCTAATAACTTTAGACAATTTAAAAGGATAAAACAGCGGGACACAACTAGTGGACTTAAAATGTGCGCCGCGCTGTGTAAGTACAACGAAATAAAATTGTATTCAAGTGATGTAAGTCTAGGGATGTCTCTTTGGCTGTCCCACAGATATCGATAAAATTGTCGTGAATTTTGATATAACGTCTGTCGTCTTGTTGAAGAAAAAAAATAATTTTTGTTCTACTTACTATATATTCAATTTAACGTGTGTAATTTTGAAAGTTACACGATTATTGAGAACTGAATATATTTATAATTTGTCGACGTAGTTTAGGTAATTATTCAACCTTCCTATTTCATTGCTTTGGGTTAAGATCGTAACCATTATGATTGATTAAAACTTAAGTTTGAGAGCCCATTATTTCAGAAAACATTTAAATAAAATATTTTAACTATTTCACGAACAAAGATGACGTGAGAATGGTGATGACATAATTAAGTGTAAATGGAGCAGATATAATCGCCCGATATAAAAAATAATGCTTCGTTAAATTTTATAGGACTTTTAGCGTGCCCCTGTTGTTATTTTGAAATATGCCCACGTTACAATAAAATAAAGAATTAAGGCTAAATATAAAGCTGTATTTTTGACGTATCGCTCTGGTGTTATAGTTTTAACAAAAATAGCTAATGGACTGTTTTATTTTACTTACCCTAATGTCTTAAAATTATTGTTTTTTTTTATTTTGGCAACAAACAGCCATATACAGTTATAGTAGGTACGATAAATATTTATTTTTGACGTGATAACGTCTTATAATTCGATGGAGCCGGCTGCACGCACGAAAAAACATGACTCATCCGTTACCTCGCAAACATGACTCATGCGGCGTTACCTCGCTCTGGGGCTTTCCATTTCTTATGACGTTGTCACGTTCAACTATCGTCAGTAAACCGACTTTACAGACAACCGATTTTTTACAATAAACCTACAGTGCCGAAAAGAAGGTACAGAAACAATAACAGATTGTAACTCGCGTAACTTGGAAGTCGCGTAGCTTAGGTATTCAATCTTGGTGCCATAAAGAGTAAATACACGAAAGTTATAAACAAACAAAAAAATATAAAGAATGAACAATAAGGTCTCAAAAAATATTCACGTTTTAATTCTAATTTTAGGCTATTGAGAGTGTTGTTGAATATATACTCAGCCGCGGGCAAAAGCTAACCGACCATATCGATATCTGTTGCACATCACTATTCACTAGACCCGCCTACGAAATCATTATACATTTAAATCAGGGGCGCAATAACTTGCGGCACATCCTCCGATTGTGGGCTCCGGAGGGCTAACGGAATTCCTGATGTGTCAATATGCCTTTTCCTTACCCGCAGTAGACTACAGTGGTGGACAATGCAAAGGCAAATCTTATAAAATAATAGATTTTGCCTGCGGCTCCGCCCGCGTAAATAAAGCATCCCACGGGAACACTAACTTATTCGGGATAAAAAGTAGCCTATATGTTTATCCAGAGTTTAAGCTACCAGTTACTACCAAAGCAAATTTCATCAAAATCTGTTCAGTAGTGTTTGCGTGAAAGAGTAACAAACATCCATCCATCCTCACATACTTTCACATTTATAATAGTATAGTATGCTTAGGCCCATGCTTCGGGCAAGAATGTTAGTGCACGTGCCATGCTTCAGCACGAATAGGCCGGCTCGACCGGATAAATACCACGGCCTTTGTTCCTTTTTCGCAACAAAATTTCCTAACACGTTTCATTGTAAGAGTTCGAATGTCAAGTTGCACCGCGCTGCACAGCGCATGTGCAGTGTATGACTGGTGTCATGTAAAACGTATCTTAATAGCTATCTCAAGAATGCAGCGCCGCGTCACGTATCGTCGCGGTGTGAACTGACCCTTATATAACACGTTGCCCCCGGTAAAATATCGAGAGTATGCATAATGTGTTTCCATCCATCGGAAACATTATGAGTCACGTGTAGGTACGTTTGCGTATTACTTTATATAATAATATGTTGTTCCCAATAGTTAGGTAGAACAATGCTACGGAAGGATATGAGTCATTGCTCATTAGGTTTTGAGATTTTTTGCTGGTTTCTTTGAAATTTGACACATTTTAATTTATAATCAGTTATTATTATTATTACATGTGTATTGTTTACTAAAATTCCAATGCAAATGGCCACTAAGTTTATCGTAATGTATAACATCCTACTGTTATAAATGGGACACTTTGTGAGTATGGGTGGATGGAGGTTTTACTACTTAGGTATTACTAAATCATGCAAAAACTACTGACCAGATTTTGGTCAGTTAGTTTAGGCTTTACTTAATAGGTACTTTATATCCCGATTAAGTAAAGTGTTCCCGTGGGATACTTTATTGAAATTCCAAGGTATTTTTATTTTATTTTATTTCTTCAGAAACCCTACAGCTACTTCAACAACAAATGAAGTTATGTACTTACCTAAGCCATTAATAAGTTTTCACTAATAGCGAGAAGCAAAACGCAGTACTTGTAGGTGTTGACATACTTCGGAGCTAAGACATTATTACATCGAACAAATACTTAAATATTTAATATATTTAACTATTTGTAAAAACATGCATTTATGCATACGTTACAATGAAATGATAGTTATAATTAGTAAAAGCACTACACAAAGCTAATGTTAGATCATAGTTTAAGAATTTGCGACATTCACTATGCAAGGTTCTCAGAGATTGGAATTAATGAAAACGTGTGAAAAAAGAAGGAAGCAATAGGAGCATAAGATGATAACTACACGTAAAGAACGATTTAGATATAAATTGTCTAATGGTACGAGGTTTAGCGGAGAATATGTCGAAAGTGGGATTCATTCGCAGAAACTCATTTAATTGAGCACATGCCCTGAATATATACGAATTACGCCGATAATATGTGTTAAAAGTTGGTAAGTAAAGAGGGACGAAATTTCTTAAATATTTGGTGGAATACAAAAATTTTGTGGGAATACAAAAATTTACTTAGTGGGAATACAAAAATTTTGTGGGAATACAAAAATTTTGTGGGAATACAAAAATTTAGTGGGAATACAAAAATTTAGTGGGAATAAAAAAAATTTGTGGAAATACAAAAATTTTGTGGGAATACAAAAATTTAGTGGGAATACAAAAATTTAGTGGGAATACAAAAATTTAGTGGGAATACAAATATTTTGTGGGAATACAAAAAAATTGTGGGAATATAAAATTTTTGTGGGAATACAATAAATTTGTGGGAATACAAAAATTTTGTGGGAATACAAAAATTTTGTTGGAAGACAAAAATTTTGTGGGAATACAAAAATTTAGTGGGCTTACAAAAATTTTGTGGGAATACATATATTTTGTGGGAATACAAAATTTTTGTGGGAATACAAAAATTTTGTGGGAATACAAAAAAAATTGTGGGAATACAAAAATTTTGTGGGAATACAAAAATTTTGTGGGAATACAAAAATTTTGTGGGAATACATAAAAATTGTGGGAATACAAAAAAATTGTGGGAATACAAAAAATTTGTGGGAATACAAAAATTTAGTGGGAATACAAAAATTTTGTGGGAATACAAAAATTTAGTGGGAATACAAAAATTTTGTGGGAATACAAAAATTTTGTAGGAATACAAACATTTAGTGGGAATACAAAAATTTAGTTTATTAAGCAATTAAGTACTATGTTGTTTCTATGTATCTATGTTGCTATTGATTATTTTTAATAAATAAGATGAGTCAGTAATGTTTCTACGTATAGTTAAAATGTTTACACCTATCCTCATAGTTCGGCAAATAATGACCACATTTGAATTCCAGATATCGTAGAAAACGCTTTTGGATGGATTCAATTCTATTTATATATAAGTCGTATTTAGGGTTCCATACTTCCACACCCTATTATTTACTATTTAGGTAATCGTTTTAATGCTCGATTAAGGCTACGTTCCCACGAGCGTTTTTTTTTTGTGGTCGCTACGGAAAAAAATGCACTGTAAATAGAACTGTGCGCTAATACGAGTACAGTAGAGCTGAAAATCGTATAGAGTTCTCAATTCTGACATTTGACACTTGACACTTCGATGTTCAGCTCTATTCTATCACCGCAGAGTTCTATTTACAGTGCAGTTTTTTCTGTCGTGACCACATAAAAAGTCTCGTGGGCACGAGGGCTTAGTCAATGTAAACAATATTATGTTAGCTGTAAAGGTTTTCGTACACAACTTACTACGATATGTGAGGTCTATCATATACAAAGAAGGACTTCTTTGGGTTGCTTCAAATTTAATGTGTGTATTTAAGTAAGCTGGCGTATAAATCTGTGTGTGTTTTGATTGAAACAAAGAGCCGCATATCGTAGTTAAATTTAGACGTAATGCGTCAGCCCGAGACACTTGTGCAGTGTCAACGGACGGGTTATTTTGTTTGGATGTATGCAGGTTCAAGACTCAAGAGTTCGTCATCATCATGAGCTCATTACGTGATGAGAAGCTGCGTGACATTCAGAGGACCGATTCTCGTGATTAATGTTCAATTCGCAGTATGGCTTCAGTCTCAAGTAAAGCGGTCGCATTCACATTTCGCACACGCGTCAAATCGTGCGCATACGAATGAGACAACATAATACTTGGGCTCTCTCTCGTGCACAATCGATTTGATGACATGTGACTGTCTGATTGACACTGGGTCAAATTGAACAGAAATCAAAATCTTAACGTGAATTGGACTTCTGAACTAAACAAGTCTATTAAAAAAAATGGATTCTGTACGAAACGGCAAAAAAGGCGTCCTACTATATTTATATATAATATTAAAAAATGCAAAAGTTTGTGAGGATCGATGGATGTTTGTTTCACACAAAAACTACTGAACAGATTACGATGAAATTTGGTATGGTAGTAGTTTAGGCTCTGGATTAAAACATAGGCTACTTTTCATCCCCAAAAAGTATAGTGTTCCTTTGGGATACCTCATAATATATTTACGCGCGCGGGCGGAGCCGCGGGCAACAGCTAGCAGTTATATTGGAGCCCCACTTAAATATATTTTTTATTCTGTTTTTAGTATTTGTTGTTATACCAGCAACAGAAATACATCATCTGTGAAAATTTCAACTGTCCAGCTATCACGGTACATGAGATACAGCCTGGCGACAGACAGACAGATGGACCGCGGAGTCTCAGTAATAGGGGTCCTGTTTTTACTCTTTAGGTACGGAACCCTAAAAATACTTTAGGTACTTATACTTCTCGCACGAGCCACATGACCAGCCTCACAGGGCGGAGGACCTGTATCGGTGAGCCAAATTCTTTCCACTTTCTAGAACACAAGTTTATAAGCGGTGAGAATCGCCAAATTTCTTGGCCCTTAAATGAGAACAATCTCATTCAAGTTGAATAAGGGTCAGCTCACACCGAGGCGTGACGCGGTGCGGAATTTTTAAGACAGTGTAAATACAGTGTCACGCACCCAACGGATCTATTATTATTATTATTTGATAATAGTTTTATACGATTGAAAATATGTACTGAATAGTTTGTTTTTTTTTTTCATCAAACGCCCAACGCTCGAATTTGTCCTGAAAAAACAAAGTGTCAATCAAAGGATAAACAATAATTATCACTAGAGAGTAGAGACCTTTAAGGGTCTCGTTTGAATAATCTTCGTCGAATCGGAATTTTCTGGAAGGATAAAAGGTTTTATCCTACTATGTACTATTATATAAATGTGAAAGAAAGGATTTGTTACTCTTCCACGCAAAAACGACTGAACGGATTTGGATAAAATGTGGTATGGTAGGAGTTTAAGCTCCGGATTAACACATAGGCTACTTTTAATCCTAATAAAGTGCAGTGTTCCCGTGGGATACAAAAAAAAGATAAAGCTAGACTTTCAATAACAAAATATTATAATTTTACAACGTGTAACATATCTACGACTGTATTCTCTAAGGCTGGGACTTTATGATCCGGAATCCGGCGGGCCCGGGAAAATTCAGGGCCCTAAAATTAGATCTCTGCGCTAATGCAAAAGAGTTGAAAATCGAAGTGTCGAGCGTCGAGCTATATGCCATTGACATTTGACTCGACACTCGGGTGTTCGATTTTCAACTCTATTGTACTAGCGCAAAGATCTATTTTCAATGCTCTGAATTTCCCAGGCTTTCCGGATTCTGGTTCATTTAGTCCACTCCCAGCTTAAAAGATAGCGGATGGATGAGGAGTGAGGACCGCCAGAGGCAGGCATTGCTGGGGCCCATTGAGGCCTCCTGAGGGAGACAAGCTTAAGTGCATTCAGCAGTTGATGGCAACAGGCTCATAATGATGAAGTTAATAAGTTCTTATACTTTCAGTGATGACTTGTACAGTGGTACTTGACCACGGAGGCTGTTACTGTTTGTAACAGCCTCCGTGGTCCAGTGGTTTAGAGCTTGGCTCTCGACACGGAGGTCGTGGGTTCGATTCCCGCGTTGGAACAAGAAAAAATGTTGTTTCCACTTTTGGTTAGGACAATGCAGGCTGCTCACCTGATTGTCTGACAAGAAAGATGATCCATGCGTTGGATGGGCATGTAAAAAGTCTGAGCTGCGCCTGATCTCTCGCCAGTCGTGTCGGTCATCTGTCCCACTGGGTTACGAGAGTAAAGGAGAAGAGAGTGCTCTTGTGTGCTGCGCACACACTTGGGCACTATAAAATAACTCCTGCGTAGCTGGCCTCGTTTCAATGAAGAACCGGATACCGTCACCGACCTCGGAGTGGTTAGCTATTATTATTATGACTTATTATCAGCAGACAGCAGGTAAGCCGTCTGCACGTTTCCACGTTTTTATAGTCGATAGGATTGAGGCATGAGACGGCATGTTATTTTTTAATCGTTTTAGTGAGCTCAGCGTGAAAGAATGATCCGTAATCAATTTTCGATGTTTTTTGTTGGATTTGATGAAACAATTCATCAATGCCTAATAGGAACTGTATTTGACCGTGTAGATTCGATGGTACACATTAAAACAGCTTAGGGTCTTATTAAGCAAAGCACAATGTGCGGTACCCGCGAAATTCCTTTTTGCTAGTGCGTAATATTACGCTGATTAACAGCGCATTGTGTTGACTTCTTTGCGAAATTGACGCGTCTGAAGTCTGTGGGCCTGGCAGGTACATTCGACAGCGGCGTAAACGTAACGTTATCGATTTAGAATTGTAAGAAAATCTGTCAAAATCATGACAGCGTCCACACAAGTTTCATTCGATAACGGTACGTTTACGCCGCTGTCGAATGTTCCTGCTAGGCCCCCTGAATTATGAATGGTGATTTCGATTACGTAAGTTCGCTGTACCTTATTTAATATTAACATTTAATCTCCAGTCTGGGATAGAATAAAAGCTAAGAGCTAAGATAATGTATAAGATATTCACGAGATCAGAACCTCGGCCGCCGCCGGACCCAGCATTTATCACTTTAGTGTCCGCCAACACTTTTCACTAGGAGATCATAGGAATGGGAGGATAGGTCGCTGGTCAAGTTTATGTATGACTAGCTTTGACCCGCTGCTCCGCCCGCGTAATAACAGTATCCCACGGGAACACTCTACTTCTTCGTTAATCTAGAGCTCAAACTACAACCTATCATACCAAATTTCATTGAAATCCGTTCTGTAGTTTTTGCGTGAAATAGTAAAAAACATCCATCCATTCATCCATCCTCACAATCTTTCACATTTGTAATGGTAGTAGGAGACTGGGTTATGGAGGGCTCCGTACGTGGTTTATTGATGTCAGTCTATACTGTCTTTTGGTCTTGTATGGTGAGAGACGCGTCGCCACGACAATGTGCAAGAGTATTTGGGATTCAAAAGACAGCTTTTTAGAGCTCTTTTTTTTTTTTTTTTGTTTGTTGTTGATTGACAACCTCTGTGGCTCAGTGGTTCAGCGCGTTGGTGCTCAAGCCGGGGGTCGCGGGTTCGAATCCCGCCGAAGGAACAAAAAGTTTTACTGTGTTCTTGGGACATGGATGTGTATTAAATATGTGTATAATATAATAAAAATCTTAAATATATGTATAGTATAAAAGTATTAAATATACTTTCCGTTGTCTGGTACCTGTAACACAAGTTCTTCGGATACTTAGCACGGGGCCAGATTGATTTGGTGAAGCGTCCATAAATTATTATTTTAGCAAACTAGTATTAAGACACTAATATAGGCATTTATAATATTCTCGAGTACCAGGACATAAGACAATCTAGAACCTAGACATACAGATTACAGGCGGACACAGGATATCTTGTCTGTTAATAAGTCTTCATTTATATACTTGTACATAACCGTTATTTTTTTTTTAATTAAAAAATATCCTCCGATTACTAGCAATAGGAGTTAAGACCCGCTAAATGCTTTTCGAAATTCCTCGCCTGAACAAAAAGTCGGGGAGCCCACAGTTGGAATTGTCAGGAACAGGTCAGGAACAGGTATTACGAAACGGCCGCATTCCCCGACCGGTCGCGCTTCCCACACGACATTTAATTGATAAGATTCGGTGGTTCGTGACTTATGTGTCTTTTGCTTTGGAACGACAGGGGTTTTGAGTGTCTTAAGGAGTTTTGTTCAACTAACAAAGATTATTTAGATTTGAGTTGCGACGCTCCAGACGATAATGAGTAGGGTTGCCAGATATTTTCAGCCTATAAGGGCAACGATTTATTACCCGGGACAGTAAAAATACAAAATCAATTAGTAACAAATTTTATTTTTTGATATTTTATATGTAAATTAATGTGAGCATTGTATGTGTCAGTACTGAGCACTTTTTAACCCTAGATCGCTCTATTTACGGGACAGCGCTTGTCCCGGCGCGGGAGGGAGGTTTACAATAATACCTAAAATATGGGACGTCCCGGGGAATATGAGACGTCTGGCATCCTTAATAATGAGTCTTTAATTGATTGTTAAGATTCGGTAATGTGTGACTTATGTCATGGAATATGGGTCAGTTCACACCGAGACGCGACGCCGCGCTGTATTTTTAAGATAATGATTTAAAATGGAAACTTATTCTCTAAAGATGAGTATACACGTTCCATTGCAAAGGCAGCGCCGCGTTACTCAGCTCGAAGTTATATAGAACCTCTTGCAATTATATATTCCAGTATGTGTTTATGTATGAATAATATAAACTAAAGTCAATTGATATCACCTACTCGTTTTACACAAAAGAAATCGAGGAATATGGCGCAAATGTCGTCACACTTTAATTCTATGTGTGACGGTGAATTACTTTGAAATTTCAGATTCCTCGCAAGATAAATTAGTAAATGCCTTCTATAAACTACTGTTCATTGCGACTAAACATTTAAAAGCCATTCATGCCTCTCAAACGAACATAAATATCGAACAAGATTAGATAGTATCCCCTACTAGATATGGAACACATGGTTCACTAAAAGCGCACTAAAGTCGACATTGACTCCTTAACTATTTTTAGATCCAACTTGAAGGGCAGTATTACGCTCCCTCTCTCGCTTTCACGCGTATACCGGAAAGGGATAGAAGCTAACACGGTGACAAAATATTATGCATATTTCGGGATCCCCTTTTCATTTTACAAAATAAATTGGGCAGATAAAATCTGTAACAACAGTTATCCGTTCTAATGGCACATGACTTTTTGTAAATGTAAAAACATACCTAATTTATTTTTAAAATGTTTCAAACATTACTTTCCAACAAATGAATTTAATGTAACGCTAATTTTATATTCTGCGGCTGAGACCGAATAAAAAAGTGAGGACAGCGCGGCGCTTTGAGACACAAAAACTGAAGAACGATGTTTTATGATCGCCTTACAAGGTGAGGCGTTGTTTAGTTACATGTGTGTGCGCGACACTATGTAATTACACGGCGAGGCGTACTTTAGACCTGGGCCTTTAGTCAAGATGCATTCATCGCTAAGTGACATAAGGCATACATTTTGTTTTCGAACTTCGCCGTCGAAATTATCGAATGTATAATATAATATAATATATAATAGTCAAGACTAGAGGCCCTCACTATCTGTTTGGTTCGCAGAACTCTGTCCTCGCTCCTCTATATAGTCAGAATTCTATGGTCGCAGTAAAAACATTATAATGTGCGGTATCATAACAACATAAAAAATTATTTAATATTGGAGTTAATTAAAAATAAACATAATATGGTAGAAATTTTCATTTTACCTATACATTTTTTACAGTTTTTTTTGTTAATTAATTAATATTTATATATGTATAAACTTTACTTTAAGTTATTATTAAAATAACTAAACTACAAGATATTATGCAACAAAGTTTTTAAAGTTATAGGAGGTCGGGAGGAGTCGGGACTAGTGTACATTATTAGTCCTAAGCTAATATTATCAATGTGTGTGTGTTTGTGTGGATGGATGGATGCTTGTTACTCTTTCACGCAAAAACTACTAAACTAATTTTGATGAAATTTGGTATTACTTGAGCTCTGGATTAACACATAGGCCACCTTTTATCCCGAAAAGTACAGTGTTACCGTGGGATACTGTATTTACGCGGGTTAACACAAAATCTAGTTATTATTTAAAAAAAGTCTCACCGAGCGCTTCACTAGTGGTTCCCCTACTCAGATAATTTTACCATAAACGAGTGAATGCAGGATGTTTGAACTACTGATTGACAGACTGACGACAGATCTGAGCCAGAGCCCGCAGGTCAGTGGATGAACTAAACGTGTTCGATCATTGAATGAAAGAATAAGGCTACGTGCCCACGAGTGTTTTTTAATGGTCGCGACGGAAAAAACGGCTCGTTTTATCGTACTGGCCACTTTGATCTCAAATATATCTTCATTGGTTACGAATTCCAATTTCAAACTTATACCGCTATTTACTCATGCATTTGTGTTTCGAAAACCGTAATTCATATGTTTTTTCCTCTTTTGGCTTTTTCTTTGCGTCACTCTGATTACAAAATGGAAAATTTGAAATTTAAAATAATATTAGTATTATTTTCGAGTACGACCACCGTGGCACCAGTGCTCTAGAAACGGGTCGAAGGATTAATAACGTGTATAGCGGCGGTGTCGCAAAAGAAAACGCAGTGCGTTTTTGGTTCGTTTTCGTTTTCGTTCTGGAAACTTCGACCTGCAGAACAAGCCCCGTGGACGGCCGTAGACCAAAGTTGATAATGAAGAATTGAAGGCTATTGTGGAAGCGGATCCATGATAAAACTGTTTTAATCCACTTGAAGTGAATTGGGAAGGTGAAAAAGCTTGAAAGGGGGTACCTCATGAATTGAGTGCAGCAAACCGACAAACGCGCGTCGACTGCTGCGTTACATTACTCAACCGGCACAATAAAGAAGGGATTTTAAATAGAATCATTACCTGTGATGAAAAGTGGATCCTGTACGATAATCAGAAATGCTCATCGCAATGGCTGAATCCTAGCGAACCAGCCAAAGCCTGCCCCAAGCGAAAATTGACTCAAAAAAAGGTACTTGTAAGCGTTTGGTGGACTAGTGCCGGTGTCGTTCACTACAGCTTTCTTAAATCTGGCCAGACGATTACGGCAGATGTCTATTGCCAGCAACTGCAAATCATGATGGAAAAGCTAGGTGCTAAACAACCGAGGTTGGTCATTTCCTCTAGGCCACTGCTGCTTCAGGACAACTCTAAACCACACACTGCAAAACAATTGGAATGTCTAAGACATCCACCGTACTCCCCGGACCTTGCTCCAACAGATTACAATTTTTTTCGAAATTTGGATAACTTCTTGCAAGGGAAAAAATTCACCTCCGATGGGGCAGTCCAAAGCGCCAAAGATTTTATTGATTCCTGTCTGAATGGTTTTTTTAGTAAAGGAATCAATGAACTACCTATGAGATGGGAAAAGTGCATAGATAGCAATGGTATATACTTTGATTAAATAAATATATTATGTTTAAAAAAAATCGACTTTATGTTACCTTTACAAAACACCAATTTCATATGTAATGACCTAATATTTAGTGTTTACACCACGGATACGCTACTCCATGTTGCACAAAGACAGCAACATGGATTAGCGTATCCGTGGCGTAAATATTTTTATTAATAAGGGGATAGGAGTTAGGGCTTTTTAAGATGGGTCATAAACGTTTAACATGCAACCCACTTCTAAGTTGTAACTGCAAACTGCGCAGGGTTGGCGGGCTACTATGTGTAATCGCTTTGCATCAGGCGATATCTTTTAAATTCGGCTAGAATTTTAACTATTTCTCTACACAATCTTCATAATTTTGAAGTCGGTACCAGCCAACTGAAACGTGAGTTCTATAAAATATTGTTTTATCAGGATATTGTTTGGGCTGGTACCGACTTCAAAATTATAAAGACTGTGTAGAGAAATAGTTAAAATTCTAGCCGAATTTAAAAGGGGAATTATTTAGAAAATAAGATTTATTAAGATGACAATTCAAAATTTAACTTTATTCAGTTCACAAGAAGATACAAGTATCATTCCAAGAGTTCGAATTTCGAGTTGCCCCCTTACTCCCGACACAATCGAGAATCGAATCAGTTCGATCTCAATAGTTTTTGATACTCCCGACACCTACTAGCGCACGAGCGTGCGGTGGCTCAATTTGTAACTAGCCTGGATCGAGAAGTTCGTTAGATTGTAACTTTTGGTACTCCCGACGAAATCAATCGCCTGAGAATCGAGTGGCAGGATCGAAAACAAACGTCAAATTACACGATAGCTAAAGAGGTCTCATTTACAGTATCGAATTTGCTTGTTTTAGTGTATTTGAACTAAATTACGTGATTTTTATTGCAGTATTGCAACTTCAACACATTAACAATGGACATGGATTGTGAGGAATTTCGATGCAATTATCGCCTCAAAAATTATTTATTTGACGTATGAGTCGCAGATTTAACTACTCATATTATGAAGAAACCGACTCACTGAAATTATATCACCGTTATGTGTAAAGTTATTTAAAACCTTTAAGCATTTTTTTACACATTTGGCCGCTAATTCATGTATTATATTTTCACTTAAAACAGGGACTGAGACAAATGAAGTCTACATAATATTATCTATATTAACGTATCATATGAAGACTTCGTTTGTCTCAATCTGTGTTTGAATAAAAAAAGTTAATAAATAGTTATAAAAAGTCGTATATTGATGTTACTATGCTCGGGTTTTCTAAAGGTAAACACTAAACACGAATTTGTTATTGTAATTACTCCCTTTTTACAATACTACCAATTACCTATTTATGGCCAGTTATTGTAGTTATTGAATGTGTTTTGTGCCTAACACTAGGGTTTTGCTGACAAATTAAATCAAATATGACTTTGACATTCGACAGAACGTCAAAGATTATAAACAGGAATTTCGAAACTATTATTCACTGTCACAGTTTTTTTATACAAATAACCTTTAAAAATCTACCATTGCATGAGATTGAGGCTGATCTATTTCAATAATTATCCACAAAATGTTATTTAAAGTGAAATATATATCATTTTTCCATATTTTTATTAATCTTCTCCATAGACTACGGCACTCAGTTGCAACTGTTTACACTGTGGACGTGACGTCAGCAACCGGATACAGCTAACGACGCTGATAAGACACGATCTCAACGCAATCTTGATTTTGAGTCGATTTTGTTCAGGATCGAAAATAAATCAAAATCGACATCGGATCAGACACGTAAATCGAAATCGTATCAGCTTTGGGAGTAAGGTCCTGCACCGAAATTCGAACTTCGAACTCGAAATTCGAAAAGTATCTTCTTGTGTAATGTTTTGAATGGCTATCTTAAAACTGCCGTGCCGCACGTCTCGGTGCGTGATGACCCTTACACCTACTACACAGTGTAACTTGTAATTAATGTTTACATAAGTGGCGACTGGCGAGACGTGGCGAGTAACACAAGCGCTACCGTTATCTGAATATCTGTTAACGCTTAACGCTCCGGTAGCGTTGATTAGCATAATCGTTGTGTAATTGATCATCGATCAGCGGAGCTTCCGAGTTCCGAGTTCCATCATGCTATCCGTCATGTTAAGGCTGAGACTATATGATCCGGAATGTGGCGGACCCGGGAATATTCAGAGCATTGAAAATAGAACTCTTCGCTAGTACCTATTTATATTGTACTTATATACTTAGTTGAAAATCTAAGTGATCTTGTGTGTTCGATTTTCAGCTCTATTGTATTAGCGCAGAGTTTCTATCTTTAGGCTGGAACTATATTGTCAGGGATCCGCAAGGCCGGGGAAAATTCATTCATTCTACTGTTTAAGCGCAGAGTTCTATTTTCAGTGCTCTGAATTATCCCGGGCTCGCCACATTCCGGATCATAATATAGTCCCAGCCTTATTATAGTGATTTATATTCTATACTAGCTGTGCCGGCACACGACACACGTTGTTCCGTCTTAGCCATAGACATATATTATTATAGTCGAGGCATGTTGAGGCAAAAAGTGCCTCCAGTTAAATTTTGTGAGTTTTCACATCTATGGTCTTAACTATGAACTGGAAGTTGGAACAGATAACGTAATAACGCTACCGACGCGACGCGACGGCGCGAACATCAAATGTTTCACAGGTAGGAATATTTCATTGTCGCTTTTATTATTTTCCTCGCAATTTTTACAAGATTTCTCACCGTTTAAACCGTCCGTGAACTTCCACAATCTTAAGACCAAAATTAGCCAAATCGGTGTAGCCGTTCTCGAGATTTAGCGAGACACGGGTTTTGAAATTAAATATATAATACATATTAAAATATTTTTACTTATATTAATTAATTTAAGTAGATTTTTTTATCATACACTTCACTTTTATCATTTATATCAGTTAAGGCAAAACTGATATATCTCATATGACGCGCATATCCCCTATGACGTAGGCGTCCACTAAGGAAGTATTGTAGAAAATCAACCCCGGGGTAAAATAGGGGATACAAATTTGTATGAAACTTTTTCTTTTATATATTTGCATGATATTTCGTATGTCTTGAGTACGGAAAAAATAATGAGTTATGTATTTCAGCATTTTCTAAGAGCCCCTAGGTGAGTAGAATAGAGGATGAAAGTTAAAAACTTAATTTCGCGCAGGCGAGGCCGCGGGCAATTAATGCTAGTTTTATTATAATTATACTAACAATTCTCACATGGCATACCAAATCATCCGATTCTGTCTGTTTGTGCCCAAATTGACGTGCGTTTCTAAGATGCTGTACACTATGGAGTTTTTTCGATCTTCTCTCACTTTTAGATCTCACTTTGAAAGACACACTGGTCAATGTTCTGAATTGCCACATCTCTGACACCTCACGGGTCCAAGCCGCTCTCCACATTCGATGCGGAGGGTTGGGTGGAAGGTGTCCAGTGTGTCTCTTCCTAATTTTTGTCATCAGCTCATAGTATCCATCCACTTTTCACCAATATCATTTCCAATTCATTAGGCTGCGTGGGTATAGACTCATTACCGGAATCCGTTAATACTTGGTTTGAAGTCTGCCCAGACGAAATTCCAGTCCAACCCAACATTCAAAAGAATTGCGATGAGCCCCTTCTCAATCTGGCACAATCAAATCTGCTAAATAGCTCCTCTCCTGCTTATCTGTCTCTTAGCGTCCGCTGAGCCGGAATCGGGATACTGGCTCCCGTCATCCAATATCGGAACTGTTGGATAACCACACCTTAACACTATCAGTCAGTCTGCGTTTAGGAACCGCCACTAACGAGCCCCATCGCTTTCATTGTGGTACCACGGTGGACCGCCAAGGACACCATAGACTGTCCTGCCGCCGCAGTGCCGGCCGTCAGTCCCGCCATACCTCCCTGAATTACGTCATCCGCAGGGCTCTTGCCTGTGTCAACGTGCCGGCCACACTCGAGGCGAACTGTATCGCACGTGACGACGGCAAGAGACCTGATGGTATGATCCTCATTCCGTGGAGCCGTGGGAGGCCGCTGGTGTGGGACGCTACCTGCGTGGATACGCTGGCGTTATCGCACGTGACGGCCACGGCAAGGGTGGCGGGAGATGCACACACCGAGATCCACAAAGGGCGAAAATGTCAATCCATCGGTGATGGTTACATTTTTCTGCCTTTTGGAGTTGAAACTATAGGTCCATGAGGCCCCGAGTGCCAGGCGCCTTTTTTAAAGATTTGGCCAAAAGACTGGTCGACAAAACCTATAACCCGAAGGCTGGCGCTTACCTCGGCCAATGTATCAGTTTGGCCATATAGCGAGGCAATGCTGTCAGCCTCTTAGGTACTCTACCCACAGCCTCCAACCTACCTAGACTAAGTTTTTTATCTATAGCCCTTTTTAATTTTTTTTTTTTTAATTTAGACATTAACTTATATATAGTTTAGATAATAACTTAGATATCTTAACTAGTATTTAATTATAATTTTTTAATATTGTAACGTGAACCTTATATTTTTACCAATAAATGTAATTATACTACATAATATTACATCGTAATTTACCTTGTAAATATTTTAATTTATATTTTTAATATTTTTAATTTAAATTTTTAATATTTTAATTGTAATATAATAATATATAAATAATTAGTAATCGGAATTGCGGAAATACGCGGGCGACCGATAAAGTTTATCTCAATTTAAAATAGAATAAAAGTCAGTATTTGATTACACATTTTACTATGGTAAAAAATACGGTGCCCACAGGTGAATTTCTTTGTAGGTTTTTTTTGACAAACAGAAAACTGCCGAAAGATACCTACCTACTCCAAGTATCTTTAAGCAACGAATTAAATATACTTGTGTCAGCTGTAATGGCACTAACCTAATATGAATAAGAGAATTGTGAATTACGTTGGAACTTGGAGTAATGTAATATTAAGTATGTACATTCGTGGAAATTGAATGTTTTGCAAATTGGCATACTTTTGAAGTTGCGCGTGCTACTATTTCCCAACCGAAAGTGCGTAATATAATACGAACGAAATATGTATGTTGTTCAAACTGCTAAACATTCGTTTTCCCTGCCTCTGCATTTTGGACGTAATCCCAAAGCACTTCATATTGAATGTATGACGTAGGCTTTGTAAGGCGTTAGGGTCTATTCACACCCCGACGCGACGCGACGCGGCGCTGCATTTTTAAGATACCTATTCAAAATTGTACTTTATTCATTACACAAGAAGATTTTCATTTCATTTCACGTTTCATTGCAAGAGTTGAAATGTCAAGTCAATCAATATCAATGTCGAAGGCGCCGCTCTTTGTAATAAAACGTGTATCTTCTTGTGTAATTAATAAAGTTCAATTTTGATTAGCTATTTCGAAAATGCTGCGCCATGACGCGTATCGTCACGATGTGAACTGACGCTTAGACTGAAAAATGTATATACATAGGAACTATAAAGGCGCATGCCTACGTATATATTTCCTTCCAAGGACATCCGTATGAAACTATGAATATAAATGCAAGGTCATGAATTCCTGGTACACAGAGCTTCCTTTGGGTTTGTAGCTATTCCGCTACTCATCATCAACATCATCTACTTCCTTCGTGATTATATCCTATAACTATATACATTACTAGATGTTGTCCGTGACTTCGTGCGCGCAATAGGTAATCTTACGGGAACCGTACTTTTTCCGCGATAATAAGTAGCCTATGTCCTTCCCCGTAGTCTACTCTATATCTCAGCCGAATTTCATCAAAATCGGTCCTGTAGTTTCGGAGACTAATGAATTCAAACAAACAAACAATTTTCCTCTTATAATATTAGTATTGGTACTGTATAGATAAGAATAGTTTAATTAAAATTTTTGGCACAATTACACTACCATACGAGTATGTGTACTATCAGATAATCTTATTCATAAGCAAGTTGATATAATTTGTTCGTATTAAGCTATTATAATATCAAACTGACATGTCTTTGACAGTTGTGTTGTAAGTTGTGACTGCGTGCCGCCATTATAATACAAACAAATTACGAGAACACTCTACCTGCTTATTAAATTAGATTCCCTGAGAGTACAAAGAAAATAACAGTCAATACAATGGAGCAAAAAGTAACAAAAGAAAAAAACAATTAATGTAATTAAATAATGTAATTAAAGTAATTAAACAATTCCCTTCATTTTTTTATTCAATTCGCAGTTGGGTTTCAGTGACAGAGCATGCCATCGCTCGCGTTATGACTTTCAAATCGCTTGTCGATATAGCAGTTCAATAACGTATTTAAATTAAAAACAACTACAAAAAAAAGCCTCAAGGAATAACCCTAAAAATTACCCCTGGTAGAGATTTTCCCCCCTAAATTTGAGTGAAAACCCCCAAGTTGGTAACACTGAGGTTTTCCTTCACTGTTTGAGAAATTTGAGCCTGTAGAATGTTACTAAGCCTTGGACTATATGAACCGGACTCCGGAAGGCCGGGGAAAATTCAGAGTATTGAAAATAGAACTTTGCGCTAATACAATAGAGCTCAAAATCGAACAATCAAGTGTCGAGTCAAATGTCAATGTCATATATGACAGTTCGACACTCGACACTTTATTTTATTTAAATAAAGTAATTCCATTTTCAACTCTATTGTATTAGCGCAGAGTTCTATTTTCATTGCTCTGAATTTTCCCTGGACCGCCGGATTCCGGATCATATAGTCCCACCCTAAGGATCTCAGACCAAATAAAGATGAGAGGACAGGGCTGCTTTATCAAACAAAATACTGAGGCCGTTTTTTTTTAATATGTGGTGCGCGTGTAACTACGCACTACATACATATTAACTACACAACGCGACGTTACATGTGTGCGCTTAACACTGTGTAACTACACGGCGAGGCGTCGTTTATCCCCGACCTCACAGTGTTGTTCGCAGTCTGTCTTCACTTGTTTCTCGGTTTAAGCTAAGGACGAATTATGTAATGTATATCCGAACTACATTAAAAGAAACAACGGTGTAATTCTTCTTGGATAATCACAAAGTGTTATATAACACAATAATGCTGAAGATATTTCATTTTACTTTGCCCCTTATTAAATTGGCGGACAGCCAGAAAAGTTATTATGAGGAAGTTTATACTAATATAATACTTGTCATTTACTTATCCTCGTGTATACTAATACATAATATATATTTTGTTATTGTATAATACGCAACTAGCACAATAGCTTTTATGCTTTCAACCTTCGTGCAGGCACGTAAAAGACAAGTAGTTTTATTTATACATCATAAAATTGAAGTGTCTGTAGGTATGTAGTCTTAAATTAACTTTTCACTGAATGCATACGAAAGTATATATTATGATACTTAAATAAAAAAATCTATGTAAAACCTTCACTGGCAGATAGCTGATGTTATAACTCCTTATATCGAACCCTAAGATGAAAGTAGCCCAAGTTAGGAGTTACTTAGGCTACTTTTATCTTAGGGTTCCGTTTAAAAAAAATAATGTTCCGTTTCAGTTAGTTCTACGCAAACAAAGTTGCGGGTACCAGCTAGTTTTCTGAAAAGCATTGCTAAATTCTTATATAATTTGTATTACCCACAAATTTAAAATAGATATAAACTATTATATACCTATGCACTTGAAACTTTTACCACGCTCTCTGTAAAAGTAATGTAATGAAACTACAACTACTATTATATGCGTGGCTACGCGTCACTCGCCATTCTTGCTTCGCCTTTTCGGTTGAAAAGGCGACGGGCCCCGACGCAAACAGTTTGTTACACGTGTCTGAACTCTGAGTAGGTACGTAGATTTATACGTATGAACCGATTTTAATCTAGTTTTTTTTCATTTGAAAGGTGACTTAATCACCCGTCACCATCACTTGGCTTGACAATGTCGGGGATCACTTTTAACTTTTTTGCTCAGACCTGCCTCTGAATTCCGACGATTAGTGGTCTCAGGGTCATTAATCGAATGTTTAACACAAGCAAGTCAAGTTCTAAATCAAAGAACTTTTCCCAAACTCAGTTCTTATTTCCAACTTGCCAGACTTCTCGATGGGGTAATTTGTTAGACAGTTTTGATTTTGTGACTATTGGCGTTTTCCATTTCGGCCGAGAGCGAGTGCCCTCCACGTCGAATTCGGCTCAGCGATTTTCCGACGAGCACTCGAGTCCTTTCAGCGTTTTGAGGGTCTCGACTGCCAGTCTGATTGTTTATAAGTATGACGAGATTCGTCATTAGTCACCCGATGATATTTTTGTATACCTACTTAGTAATAATAATAATAATAATAAACATTTATTTGACACAATAAGACATTACACCACAAATAAAACAAATACTTACATACAAAAGTCATAAAAACAGGACAGAAAAACAACTCAAAACATAAAAATTACGTACCATGAGTAGGAGTAGGTACCTACGCAAGAGATACTATTATGGATAGGAAGGTAGGTAGTGTAATGCCTAACTGTCAAAAAGGAGACCGCTCAGGCGTATCACTGCGGCGTAGCACCACAGTGGCTGGTATTATGCGGTTCCATATTGTTGTCGTTTGAGGAACAGATTTAATACACTCAGCAACAGCAAATAAACAGTTACATATATACATAAACGATTAACGAGATTATGATAATAATAATATATATTATGGGTTACAAAATACAATAGATAACAGCGATATTTAGAGATACTTAGGTGAGTTAGTTTTTAACATGGGGACATAGGACCGGGGTATGTGGAACTCACCCGGGTGTAAGGTAAGGAGCGCACTCGGGGTTACCACACCCCATGGTGCCTCCTCCTCCGCTGTGGACTGTGGACAGCAGCGGCCCAGTTAGCGGGGTCAGAAGGTCGAGTCGGCTAATTACATCCTGATATAAAACAGTTACAATTTCAATGTCGATATGTTAAAATTGCAAATGGTATTCTAATTTCTCATAAACGTCAAACCAACGTCAAAACCGTTTTGATTGGTCCGAACACAAACAATCCGTTTTTATATATCAAGACGATTCATTTATCATACTAAGTACTATTTAAATTTGAATGTTTGCGAGGATGGATGGATGGATAATTGTTAATCTTTAAACTACTGAACGGATTTCGATGAAATTAGGTATGGTGGTAGTTTAGGCTCTGGATTAAAAGATAGGGTAGGTATTTTTTTATCCCGAAAAAGTACAGTATTCCTATGGGTATATTTTAATTCAATAAAAATTGGGGTTCGGGTTGCAGACACTTCGCGTGGCGAGCTGTCTTAACAGATGCCAACTTCTTCGGGTGAGCAGGCCGAGTCTCTACAATCACAGATTAAAGAAAGAGGAAAAGATAAATAGCTCCATAGTTAGAGATTTGATTGCACTATAACTACAAGCATATATTATTCAGTGTAGTGAATAAAGTTCAATTTTGCGTCGCGCATCTGTGTGAGCAGACCCTAACTGTTTTGCTCAGGTTGATGATGATAGTATGAGTCATGACGATTTTTTGATGATGAATCGCTACTGATAACATAACCCGAGGCCAGGAGTCATTGATCAGACGAAATAAATCATGCCGTCCGTGCCGCGGTATCTTTATTTCCTGGCCTTGGTAACTGCTGGATAATTTCAAATCTTATTACAAACGAATAAGGTTTAACTTGAGGGAACTGGTTAAAAGTCTTAACCTGTCAGACCTGAGCATTTGATAAGATAAAAAATTGTTTAAGCTATCGTTTATATTTGTGCAAAATTTATTGTTGCTAACATTAACGTAAATACTATAGACAAGGCATGTGAGGCAAAAAATGTCCTCACTTAAACGGCCCCACTTTTGTGGTTGTTTGGGGCCATTTTGATATTCGAGGTATGGGGAAATTAAGATGACGCACCTAACTTTTTCTTGTATGACGATTTGTTCTGTCTAATGTAGATCATAGCCTATCTTTAGTTTTGAAATCTTTGGTTACTAACATATTATATCAAAAATTTTTTAAATCATGCAGTCTTCTTAAAATTATACAAATACCTTAATATCTACATGTAGGTAAGTCTCTCAATACATAATATTTTAATGAGAGCAAAATTTTGGAGTGGACAGCCCTTTAGGCCTAAATTAAAAACTATGCCCTCTTGTTGCGTAGAAAGCCCCATCCCATTATAACTTGATTTCTATACCTCCTAAAGTGTAATCATTATACTAAATGTACTCAGGTCATCTGTTATTCCCATTAACAAGTTCAGTGCTCAAATTAAGCCAAGACTTCTCTTTTTCTGAACTCCTTTAGATTTGTAAAGACATCCCCCCCATTTTTCCCCTGTGCCAGGGTGAATGTTTAAAAACAAATATGTATTGAAATGACCCCCATGTCTGGGTATGAAAAGTGATCCTCAAAGAAAGTGGAGGATAGGGCTGCTACTGACCTATGCTCGCCTGGTATTTTTTTAGGCAAGTCCCTTCCAACGTTAATCCCGACTCCGGCGAAGCTAGAAGAAACGGTAAGGATTTTGGCAGTCTATGTATGTATGTATATAACAGATTATGTATGCTTGTTCCATCGTAGCGCCTAAACTACTGATCCGATTTTTATGAATGAGGTGTCGATAGATTCGTAATAATGGCCCGGGTGACATAGGCTATATAATTTACGTAGTCGGGTTATTGTTTTTAACTTTTAAATATTCATTTTAATCATTACTTTATTACGAGTAGTTTTATTTACTTAACGCGTATTTACTATGGAGTACATAAGTAAAGATTGTCAGAACTATTTCAAGTTTATTACGTCTTGGATTTTTGCAGACGACACGGAATGCCTTGCTAGCGACACTGACCCAGACAAAGCATCAGAAAAACTACAAATTCAACTTAACAAAATTAGTCAATGGCTAAAAATTGGAGAATAAGATCCAGTACCACCAAATCGATTCACATTGAGAAAGAACGAATGCTCACCATTTCATCTAGGAGGTGAAGTACTGCCTAAAAGCGACTGTGTGAAGTATCTTGGCATGCGCTTAGATAAGCGATTAACATGGGCTAGCCACATAAAAGCCAAAAAGAATGAAGCGAACCTAAAGTTCAAAGGCCTATTGTGGCTGATAGGTCGCAACTCTCCTCTATCTTTGACCAATAAACTGCTTGTGTACAAGGCCATAATAGCAATAGCTCCCCACACTGATTTCAGTGACGGTGGCCGGTTTAATTGAAACCAGGCCAGCTACGCAGGAGTTATTTTATTGTGCCCAAGTGTGTGCGCAGTACACAAGAGCACTCTCTCTTCCTTTACTCTCGTAACCCAGTGGGACGAATAACCGACACGACTGGTGAGATATCAGGCGCAGGTCCGACTTTTTACATGCCCATCCGACGCATGGATCATCTTTCTTGTCAGACAATCAGCTGATCAGCCTGCATTGTCCTAACCAAACTTGGAAACAAGATTTTTTGTTATTCCAATGCGGGAATGGAACCCACGACCTCCGAGTCGAGAGCCAAGCTCTAAACCACTAGACCACGGAGGCTGTTAACTCTAATATAGAAATTTTAATTGAACTCTAATATAGAAATACTACAAAGGTTCCAAAATACTGCTCTCAGAACCATGACCAATGCACCTTGGTTCATACCGAACTCAGAAATCCACGAACATCTGCAAATATAAACAATTAGAGAAACTGTTAATTCTAGTAGTGACAAATACAAGCGTATACTCAAGGAACATAAAAATATACTTGCGAAAACCACAGGAGATACTGCTCGCCTGAAAAAGAAAGCAGATCTTAAATATGGAATGATATCCAAGGGAACAACAACCACAACTTATCAATAGCGATCTCATCACATTATAGCTCTTAGCTCATTGCTGATAACAAGGAGAAAAAAATTTAAAAAACATTACGTCTTGGATGGTAATTACGTATGGCAAGCACACACACTTAACTTTGTATGTAAAAATGCCGTTTAATGATTTCTTTGCCATTTCTATCAGCCGTAAAAAAGTTGAGTTGTCAACCCTGGAGCGCGCGAAACAGGTTTCCGTAACCCTTTCCCGTACATTCCTCGACACGGATTGTGAATGGTTCTGTTAACAGAATGACGTGTTTGTGTTGGGACTTGGGTTTATTAGTTAAATTATGATGAAAGAAAGTAATGTTTTCGAGCAGATAGTTCTAGAAGTTCTTTAAATGTTCAATACTTTTAGCTTTAAATGTAATTTATAGAAAAAAAATGGGGTCTGAGATGCTCAGCTTCCTTATTTTTTGACTAACAGACTTTTTTTATCTACCAAGTCGGAATGAAATACCAACTGTTCGGAGCGTTTAGAAGTTTATTAGAAAGGACCTATCACACATTTTGAACCGACTTTCAAAAATAGAGGCGGTTATATATTTTGAGACTCACAATCATTAGTCCTGTGAAGCGAGCTATGTGATATGTCATGAGCCAAACTTACCGTCGCCGAAAAATTACGTGGACGCTAGGTATAGCGTCCACGTAATTTTTCGTAATAGGTATATTACTATGGCAATAATGTTCAAAAGAAGACATGGCGGGTGTCCGCAATTCTACAATCGCGACAAGATGGCCGCTGACACCGGACACCGTTATCGCCGCGATAACCCGGCTCCGGGTGGAGTTAGACTTTGTGCTCACGAGCGTTATACATCGGCACTCGGCAGGTGTAGGCGACCTGAAAAAGAGAAGTGAAAAAGAAAGAAGTAAGAAGCCTAGGGTCTTAGCTTAGGAAAGCATATCGCATAGAAAGTAGAAACAATAATTGGCTCGTTGGCATGTGTTCAAGGCAGCGGCATATTTTGAACATAATTTAATACTACCTTCTTCGAATAACTCGTTCAGACGTAGGTTAATAATACAAAGTCGAACAATAAGCAATTAAATATTTAATTTATAAGGTAAACATGAGATAATGGATAATGGATAATGAATATAACGGCGACGTCTACATACCTTGTTAATGTCTCTCAGTAAGCATTGTTAATGTCTCTCAGTAAGCATTGTTTTTCTATGGATGTGACAGATGATGTATGAAAAAAAACGACGATCTCTGAAAGACATTAGCATTAGTTTGAACTTTGATGTGTCTGTGTGTCTATCCGTGTGTATGTCCGTCGTATCGTAGCTCCTAAACGAAAGGTCCGATTTAGATGCGTTTTTTTAAAGTTGACGTGATCGAGAGTGTTCCTAGCTATAGAATTCATCATCACCAACTCGCCCACTGCTCGACATTTCGGGGTTACTTAAAATGTTCAATTTTGTTTACTTGTCGACTTAATAATTTACATTATACGGATTTATAAGTGTAAATGTAAAAATTGAGCGATTAAGCTCTAGCCGTGTTTATAAGTAGGTAAGCCGTTTTGACTTGCATTTTGCACTGAAAACTTACTGTAAACTTCACGTCATCGAAAGAGTGACGTCGTCTTGATTTCAGAATAATCTGTCAAATAGATGCGGACTGATTACTATACTGTGAAAAGCAAATGTCAAAATGACAAGATGACAAATGTCCAAAAGTAAAGTTTAAGTGTGGACACTTTTTGCCTCGACATGCCTCGTCTATAATATTAATAATAGCTCCCCACAGCGATTTCGGTGACGATGGCCGGTTTCATTGAAACCAGGCCAGCTACGCAGGAGTAACTTTATAGTGCCCAAGTGTGTGAGCAGTACGCAAGAGCACTATCTCTTCCTTTTTATTCTCGTAACCCAGTGGGACGGTTAACCGACACGACTGGCGAGAGATTGGCGCAGGTCCGACTTTTTACATGCCCATCCGACGCATGGATCATCATTCTTGTCAGACAATCAGGTGATCAGCCTGCATTGTCCTAACCGAACTTGGAGACAACACTTTTTGTTGCTCCAATGCGGGAATCGAACCCACGACTTCCGAGTCGAGTGTCAAGCTCTAAGCCACTGGACCACGGAGGCTGTCTATAATATTATATAGCTCTATGAAGTAAGAACACGTGTGACCTGATGATGTATGTGACACACGGCTTCCGCGGTTTGCCCCTAGGGTTGCTTAGGTTTGATCTACAAGTTCTGCGACCAGCTGGCTCTGTAGAGAGTGACGTCTCACGTGAGTATACGAAGGGGTCGTGGGTTTTGTCCTGTAAATTCCTCTCCTAATTCGTACATGTCCATTTTAGATTGGCCCCTCTGAATACGGTGAGGATGGTGTTTCCCGACTGCAAGACTGGGACTATATGATCCGGAAGCCGGAGAAAATTCAGAGCACATGTCAATGTCCTATATGATAGCTCAACACTCGACACTTCTATTTTCAACTCTATTGTGTTAACGCAGAGTTCAATGACACTCGACACTTCGATTTTTAACTCGACAATTACAGCGCAGAGTTCAATTTTCAGCGCTCTGAATTTTCCCGGGCTCGCCGGATGCCGGATCATATTATAGTTCCAGTCTAAGCCACTGACGATATCATGTCTTTAACAAACAAAATATAATAAGGACCCGCTGTTGGCTATTGTGGTGGATGAAATCCTAGTCTTCCAAACACTTGGTAGATCCTACTACTATTAATGTCGAAGTTTTTGAGAATGGATGGATGTGTGGATGGAAGGATAGATGTTTGTTACTCTTTCAGGCAAAAACTACTCAACGGATTTTGATGAAATTTGGTACCTATGGTAGTAGCTTTGGCTCTGGATTAAAACATAGGCTACTTTTTATCCTCAAAAAGTGCAGTGTTCCCGATGGATACTTTATTTACGCGGGCGGAGCCGCGGGCAAAAACCAGTAATGGAATGAGTACCTATTGAATAATAATAATATTGGCGCGCATAAAAAGCTATAGCTATATAATTTACGTAGTCGGGTTATAACCCGACTACGTAAATTATATAGCCTATATTACTCGGGCTATTATTACGAATCTATTGACAGCTCACTCATTAAAATCGGACCAGTAGTTGAGGCGCTACGGTGGAACAAACATATACACATACATACACTGCCAAAATCATCAAGTAAAATCGTAAAGTCGGTTTACTGACGATAGTTGAACGTGACAACGTCAACAACAACAACAACGTCAACAACAACAACAACAATAATAATAATGAGGGAAAGGCAATGCGAGGTAACGCTGGTACTTGGGTACTTGGTAACGGGTAACAGGTAACGCATGAGTCACGTTTTTTCGTGCGTGCAGCTGGCTCCATCGATTTATAAGACGTTATCACGTCAAAAATACATTATTTTTACTTACTTTAAAGTTATTATGTACTAACTTACGAGGTACGACCGTAGATAATTATGCATATTATATCATTACTGCCATAAGGTACGATACTGTTAAAGCACATATTTACAGTTATTTTAACTATTTAACTATTTTAATTAATTAAAAATAATGATATTTAACCAAAAATTATGGTAAATCTAGTGCTAAATATGGTTATGAAATTCCATTCTATATTATAAATAATTCTTAAAAATACTAGACCTTATCTTCCTAATGATAAGAGTTAATGTCGTGTGTCCATTGTTACGGTAATGGAACATTTTTACTCGTAAAATTACCTGAATGCTGAATTAAAAAAAAATGTATTACTACATTCTATGTAAGGAATGTATAAGAGGCTTACTTATGTCATTTTGGACCTATCAGATTGCTTATAGTTTTGTAGATTTTCCTGTGTGCAAATATAGTAGGTGAGAAAGAGAAGGCAAACGATCAGGCATATCGTCTTATGGTAAGCGATTAACAGCGCCCTTGGAAACCCGTGCTGCAATACAAGATGAGTAACAAGCGCTTTGGTTGCCCTTTGAGAAAATTAATTAGGATGGCTTTTATTGTTATCTCCTTCACAACGTTTTAAAAAGTATATTTTAGTGTCTATAACATGTACTATCGAACAAGCTGCCGCTCGACCAGGCATAAGATGAAAATCGCTTAACTACACCGTTGAATCGTGCGCACACACATACCCCCGACCAAATACGTTGTTCAAACTTGTCTGTAGTCGTTGCGGTCACTTATTATGTATTTAAATGTTGAATTTGAGGCGTCCTAACTCCAAGTGCAAAGGAAAATGTTAAAAAACTGATCGATATTGTACTATAGAGTATAGACACTAGACAGCAGAGACTCATAATGATGATGATAAACGCCCATATGTGCTTGTAAGTTGTAACGGGTACCGCTGTATAAGGCATGGTTTTTTCCTTCTCCGCTTTCATAATCTTCTCTTTAATGTGAGTGGCTGCTATGCAAGTTTTTGCACTTCGTTGTCTTTCGTGAACTGACTCCCCGAAGGGTTTTCGATAAAACCTGTTGAGCACTTCTGTTAGCCTGGTACATTTTTAACAGATTTTGATTAGTGTGAAACCAATCCGCAGTAGGCTAGCGTTGCGGATTACTTCCGCCTCAGCTTTCTTCACCTCGGACTTTGGGGAGACCCTTGATCCTGTAGTTGGAATGTTAGTAGGCAATTAGGCTGATGAAGGGTAGCTGGAGCTAGGAGAGACCAGCTTTAACCCGTGTCTACGCTCGTGTTAAACACGGTGTAAACTTTTAACCCATTCCCCGTTTATAGGCAAGCTCAGGGAATAAAAAGAGAATCCTACTAGTATTATAAATATGAAAGTTTGTGAGGATGAACGGATGGATGGATGTTTGTTACTCTGGCACGCAAACACAACTGAACGGATTTTTATGAAATCTGGTATGGTAGTAATTTAGGCAGAGATTACTTAATAGTTACTACGTAAGTTTAGACTTTAGACTCTGCAATCTGGATTGACACATAGGCTACTTTTTATCCCGCAAAGGTACATTGTTCCCGTGGGATACTCTATTTACTCGGGCGAGGCCGCGGGCAAAAGCCGGCTAGCAAATATGTGTATCATACAAGTGAGTGCGGTCGAGGCTTACCCAAATCCTCTTAGCCTGAAGCCCTGCGAGCTGGCCCACTTGTGTTAACCCACATTAATTCTGTAATTGTAGTGTTCATTTTAATATGGCGACTGTTCAGTCTGCAGACAATGAAAATCCGGCCAGGTGCGAGGCGGCCTCGGTTAAGTACAAAACGGCAAAAAATCACTTTTGTTGCACATTGCACATTTGTTCATTATATATTTATTTTAGTATATTTCGTTGCGATAGCGGCAACAGAAATACATCATCTGTGAAAATTTCAACTGTCTGGCTATCACGGTTCATGAGATACAGCCAGGTGACAGACAGTCTGACGGGCGGATATGGAGTAATAGCACATACTAATATATAGTTACTACGTGAGTAATAGAGTGGAAAATCGAGCACATGGCAACACACGGCAGCCATTTAAAAACAGACACATTCCGGACAATATAGTACCAGCCTAAGTGTCGCATTTAAAATTATTTCTTAGCGAATACAAAGCGCAGTCCATTCAGAGGTTTGAGTTCAAGTCCGGAATCCGGAAGGCCAGAGAAAATTCAGAGCACTGAAAATAGAACTCTGCACTAAGGCAATAGAGATGAAAATCGAAAACACGAGCGTCGAGTCAAATGTCAATGTCGTATATGACGGCTCGACAATCGACACTTCGATTATGTACTCTATTGTATTAGCGCAGAGTTCTATTTTCGGTGCTCTGATTTTTCCGAACCAGCAGAATTCCAGATCATATAGTCCCAGCCTTATAGTTCGGTAGCAATTTTCTTTTTATACCGATTTACAAAACAGTTTGCAACATACAAAATTGACCTCGTGATGAATATTTTCATATTACACCCAGCCAAGCGTGTGACTCAAATAAAACACGTATTCACTATTCAGCAACTTTGTTTATTTCAATTTATTTTATCTAAGCGAAGTCGGTCTCAATTATAGTGTGTGCATAAAATACATCACTTTAACGATGAGGGAACAGGCAAACAGTGGGGTAAATGTCGCACAAAATTAACGCTAGCTTTTGTGTCGGCGAATAAATGAGTATATCGGAGGGCCGAAGGAATTTTAAATATCGGGACGCACTTAAACTCCTTGGAGCAATCGCACGAAGGCAAGATTTCAAACGGGCGAGAGGTCCACCATCGGCGATAATTTCTTGCCAGTCTGCTAGTTTGACATTCTTACGGCTGAAAACTGAATACACATCCTCTTTTTAATAAAAATGCTCTAAACTCTAAAGTCTGTCAAGTAGAGACGGTGACAATAAGTATGTGATGTAAGTATGTGACGCAGGGGCCAAAAACTTTTTATAGCGTTTGAGTATTTAAAATTTTTCCTAGCCTATGTTACTCGGGCTATTATTACGAATCTTTTGACACCTCATCAATTAAAATCGGATCAGTACTTTAGGCGCTACCGTGAAACAAACATACCATTTGTATTAATTATTCATACTTACATAAATACATAGACTGCCAAAACCATTACCCTTCCTTTTGGCTTCCTTTTCGCCGTAGTAATAAATAAAGTTACGCTGTGTGATGTGTCCTCTCTACACGCCTGCAACGTCACGGACTAAAGCGCGGCCTACTTCCGAGTTATTGTAAAAAAATCCACCGCACACAATGCTTGGAGATAGCCGTTGCCTTGTACGCGGTTACCGTGTTGCAGTCGTCATACAGCACTGGTTACATCGTCCCGTAGGCAGGACAGCTTGTTCTGCATGCAGCACTCAATAGTCAATGTAGCTCGCTAAATAACTTGGTAGTTGACTGTAATTGTTGTGTTGCATTTATCACAACGCACCGGTTTCACCATCGTATGGGCAGACAAAATTATCCTGTATTCAGCAATTGATGAGCTTGTTGATTCACTTGGTAGATAAAAAGTGGTCTTTTCTAAGCTGTAGATATAAGGTAGCAATCACAGAGTAAAAAATATACACTTACGTACATAGAACACCTTTCATAGAACGATCGAAATTTTGTCAGGGCTGTCACAGAAGATGGGTGTGGATTAAACTAAGATTAGCTCCAGTATACGGTTATTGAGAAAGATTGGTACACACCACAACCCGGGATCGAACCTGCACGGTCACGAGTGCGACTCAAGGGGTCTATTCACTAGGTCATGGATGCTCTTATAATACAGCAAGTCAATTGGTAGAATAATATATATTTTCATTTATCCTAGTATTGTTCATACATACAGCACAATGTATAAGCACATTTTTGTTTGATATTGTTTTTAAATTATAAAGTTTTAAATTTATATTAAAAATTGTTATTTGTCGTCATGACAACCAACAACACAATATCACAACTTTCAATCTCACATGACATAAAAACTCAAACACGAAATTTGAAAATTTAGACGTCCCTTCGAAGGCGCACAATCTTGACGGATTTTTGACAATATTGCCGTGTACGCGATAGGAGCATTGTGCAAACGTCGTATGCTTGTAGTGGTGCAATCTAATCAACAGTTTTCTATGTACATGTTTATCTGGTCCTAGCTTTCTTTAATCTGTGGCAATAGTAAATGATAATATTTTTAAATTTTTTTAAATCGCGCCGGAACTTTTTTTGACTTAGGTGCTCTTCGATCCGCAATTCTGTAAGTTGAATTCATGTAACTAACCCGTACGCCGTCAAATAGACGGTATCTAATAACAATAATATATATGGAGTATGGACGCTTTCACACCACGTCTATTTGGTCCCGTGATAAGTTCTCGAAGAACTTGCTACGGGTACCAGACAACTTAAATCTATTTGATAATTTTCTACTATTACATATTTAAGATCTTTTTTTATCTTCTACACATACTAAATACCCATCCATGAACCAGGAACAGGGAAAACTTTTTTGTTCCTTTGGCGGGATTCGAACACGCTACCTCCGGCTGGAGCACCAACGCGCGACGAACTCAACCACTGACCCACGGAGGTCGTCAATGAAGAGATGGTGGTGTTTGATTTGACGAATATGGTGATAATGTCCGACTATCGCAGGATCAGGATTCAGGACACGTTATGACTTGTCCAACAGGTGACATGACGTCTCGACTCGTGCGACCGCATTCTTCCGTGGGACAGGGAAAGTATTGAGATTGGAGATAGAATCGAATATTTTGCAAGCCAAAAATGTATTTTCGTATGGTTTTTTTTTGAGATATTAGTCCTTAATCCTTATTTAATGAAGGATTCGTAAGTTTATAATATTATATACCAAAGTCAAAAAATTATCTATTGTAATTTCTTTTTCTTTTTCTTCTTATTCTTTCTAAGTTCTAATTAAAATATATATCGCAGACGATGCAATAAGTGCCACTTTCCTGTCATGCGGTTTTTCATCCGCACGCGGCTCCAGAAACATTTCTACAGCCCGCACGCGGACCGCGGCGTAACGTTATCGAGTGAAATTTGTATGAGCGCTGTCATGATTTTGATAGCTTTTCATACAATTCTCATTCGATAACGTTACGTTAACGCCGTTGTCAAATGTTCCTGCTAGACCCCCCACGAGATCCTCACGCTTTGTCCGCAATACAGGAAAAGGGACCTAAGTGTTTTTAGAACTACGTTCGCATAGAATTTAAAGGTATACGTCCGTACCGTAAGATTACAATATAACTATCGAGATTGTAAACTGTCGAAAGATCGTGAACAGAGACCTTATACTTACAATTTAACGCATTATTTCCCATAGTCGAACGAACTAAAGTCTAAATCTGTTAAACTACAATCTGTCGCGCGTCAACCGTCCGAAGGCTGTACCTAATTGGTCGGTCTTCTCGCTATTTATAATAAAACTTACGGTGTTTGCGCTTTTACAGTGACATATACAATATACATTTCCCCTTTTTTCCAAGGAACTAACAAACGAGCTGGCTTTTATCACTTCAAGAAATCAAGAGTATATAAAAAATCAATTCCCACGTTAATGTCAAAGTTTATGATCACAAATTTGTGTAGAGCGTAGAAAATATGTAATATCGTCTTGGAGTTCGGGAGAGGTATTTTATGCCCCAATATCAATAACCCACAAATTACCGGAGTAATTTGTCTCCTAGACAGACTCAGGCCGTCATTCTACTCTCGGACACCGTCCGATGAACAGCTCCGCTCGCTACGATCGTTGCCGTCGTCCCGCGCTCTCTATTTGCGCTCTCGCTCTATCCGAGTATCATTGCTCACAATAGTGCACCACTGGAAGAAAGAAGACAGGAAGACAGGAAGACTCAAGAGTCAAGCTTCAAGAGGCAAGACTCAAGAGTGAAGAGACAAGGCGCCACCCAACCGCCTTTGCCGCCCGACCCGTGCCGTACCGTGTCTCGCGCCGCGCCGCGATCGCCGCCTACCGGACGATTCGTGCGACCGCTCGCATCGTCCGTCTCGCTTTTTAGTGCGAGCCTTCTGCTCGCACACCCGCCGCGAAGTTATCGCCGCGTTAGGACGAGCGTGCGACCGGTCGCATCGTCCGTCTCGTTCTTAGCGCGAGCCTTCTGCTCGCGCTCCGCCGCGTCTCGTTCGCGAACACTAGCGCCCTAGTGTTTAGCGCAACGTTAGTGTGTGAGTGAGTTCCAGCCGCCCAAGGAACAATTGTAAGTACCGTGACACGGTTAGGCACACTACACGAGGAGTTTTCCTCACTACACACCTCCCCTCCCGGTCGCCGGGAGGGGCTGTATCCCCCAATATTAATTAGAGAGCAGAATTTCCTTTCACAACCAGGATAAAACTTCCTAATTATGGCCGACGCCTTAATCAGGAAGTTCCTGACGTTCCTTCAGAACGAATTCCCTGATGCCGCGAAGAAATGGGAACGCTTCGCGAGCGCCCATGACGCTGACTCACCGGCGTCGCCCGATTGCGACGCCCCGCTAATCCCGGCCGAAACAGAGGCCTTATCATCTCCTTCAGAGATGTCTTGCTCAGAGCAAGAAACCGACCGTAGTGAACAAGGCGAGTTCACTACCGTCAGATACAAGAAGACGAAGAAGAGGAAGCGCCCAGAAGGCACCTCCTCTCCAGTCTTATCTTCCCCGACCAAATCGGTCCGAAAAAATAGGAAAACCGTGCAGGCTCATGGCTCCGCGACCCCCGTTACCTCGACGGCCCCTCTGGCCTCCCAGGCCCCTCTGGCCACCCAGGCTCCGCTGGCCTCCCAGGCCCTTCCGGCATCTCAGGCCTCCCTGGCCCCTCAGGCCTCCCAGGCCCCTCAGGCCTCCCAGGCCCCTCAGGCCTCCCAGGCCCCTCAGGCCGTCCGTACGCCAAAAATGCCTCCTCCTGTAATCATACAGGAGAAGGCCAAATGGAATATAATTTCTGCGGCAATAAACGAGCAAAAGCTCCGATACTCTTCTGCGCACACGACCCCCATAGGGATCAAAGTGCAGGTAAAATCGTCGGAGGACCACCGCCTCCTCACCGCGTTCTTACGCGCAAAGAACATAGGCTACCATACCTATGCCCTTGAAGACGAGCGCCTTCTGCGCGTCGTCATTACAGGAGTCGATAAGTGCCTCTCCACAAAAGAGGTACTCATGGACATCCAGTCCCAAGGTTTTCCCGCCTTAGAGGTACATCGCATGTACCACCCAATTAAAAAACACGAGTACAATATGGTACTAGTAACCCTCCCTCTTACACCAGAGGGCAAGGATATCTTCAATATCCGAGCCGTCTGTCATATTACGGGCATCCGCGTCGAGCCCCCCCGTAAAAGGGGCATCCCTGGCCAGTGCCACCGATGCCAACTTTACGGGCACTCGGCACGGAATTGCCAAGCTAGGCCGCGTTGCGTTAAGTGCCTCGGTGACCACGGCACCTCTGACTGTCTCCGTAAGAGCCCAGCTGAGGAGTCCGAACCCCCCAGCTGTGTTCTCTGTAAGTCTAAAGGACACCCCGCCAATTATAGAGGGTGCAAAAAAGCACCCAAAGTAAAAAAGCGTAGTGCACCGCAGACTAAAAGTGCCCCCCCCAAACAGAGATTCGTCGCTGCCCCCCTACCCTCCCAATCTGCATGGTTCAAGCCCGCGCAGAAACGTAGTTCGGAGCTAGCGGTTTTCCCCGCTCTCCCCAGTAAGGCCATGCCCTCCGCGCCCGTAGCGCCTAAGGCCACGCCCCCTCCGACTCCCAGCTTCACTGCAGACCTCTCTTTCGTCCAGCAGTTTTTAAGCAACATCGGGCCTATTGACCCGATGGAGCTTTCTATTTTAGCGACAAAGCTAAAAGGTTCGGCCACAGACCGCATCCAAGCTTTGTCAGACCATCAGGTCTTGATCCGTCAGATCAAGGCCCTCTCCACAAACGGTAATTAATGGAGCCCTCGGGAAGGACAAAGCCGCACTCGTTACGCGTAGTGTCGTTCAATACGAACGGCATTAGGAATAACATTAGCGAAATTCGCGATTTTGTAAGCAGCCAAAATGTCGATATTCTTCTAGTGCAGGAGACTTTCTTAAAACCTAGCATGAGGAGCCCTAAAATAGCTAACTACAAAATAGTCAGAAACGATAGAACTCGATCCCGACTCGGAGGTACTCTTATTTACTATAAAAAATCACTACATTGTATTCCACTAGAGCCACCGTCATTGTTAACTTTAGAAACATCTGTTTGCCATATTAGTATGTCCGGTCACGGACCCATTGTTATAGTAAGCGCGTACTTAGCGTGCAACAAAGAACTCCATTCAAGCGACCTACAGGCGCTATTCAATTTAGGTAACGCTGTCATCATTGCCGGCGACTTTAATTGCAAACACACCGAGTGGGGCAATGTTCATAACAATAGAAACGGCACCATCCTTTGTAATTTAACCGACACTTTAAATTTTGCACTATTAGCCCCCACCGACCCCACTCGCTATGACACCAATGAAAACATCAACGGTGTCATACGCGATCCTAGTACGATAGACATAGCCTTAGTTAAAAATGTTTCTCTCAATATCAATATTGAGACTCTCCACGAGCTTAACTCAGACCACAGACCGGTTATGATTACACTTGGTAGTCTTAACCCCAATAATTCTAGTACTAGGAAGATAATAGATTATAAATCACTAGCGGAGAACATTAAAGTCCTTCATTCTAGCCACTTAGATAAAATCCCCGATATTATAGATAGTAAAGAGACAGCCATAGAGGCCGCCTCCCACTTGACCGATCACCTGGTAGCGACCATAGAGAACTCATCTAGGGAGGTGCCAACGACCCCCAAGGGCCGTTGGCCCCTCCCTGAGGACATAAGGGAGTCCATCAGACTCCGAAATGCGGCTAAGCGCACATATGATCGCTACCCGTCGGAAGAGTGGAGGAAAGCCCTCCGTCACTACGAGAGGGAAGTTAAGTTTAAAATCAAACAGCACAAAGCCGAGAGTTGGGATCGACTTCTCAGTGATTTAGAACCGTCTCACGTGGCGTACTGGCCACTCGCGAAGGCCCTCAAAAACAACACGGAGAGCGACATGCCTCCGTTAGATAGACCTAACCGTCCTCCTGCATTCGAAGACATTGACAAGGCCGAGTGCCTAGCTGATAATTTCGAACAACAGTGCCGGCCGAGTACTCTCCCGATTGATCCCGTGCACCTTAGCTTAGTTAATAGCGAGGTCAACAGCCGACTCTCGAGGCCACCTGACGTAGACAGGGTGAGGATGGTGGACTCGGAGGAGGTCAGTGACATTATTAAGTGTATGAATGCCAAAAAGGCCCCAGGCCTCGACGGTATTTCAAACAAAACACTTAAAATGTTACCGTCCGAGCTAATTCAACTCCTAGTGAACATCTTTAACGCCCTCTTAGTAGGATGTTCATTTCCAGACATTTGGAAAGTAGCTATTGTCATAGGTATCCACAAACCGGGGAAACCCCGGAAGGTGCCTGGTAGCTACCGTCCAATAAGTCTCATTAGCTCCCTAGGTAAAGTCTACGAAAGAGTTATTAAAAGGCGCCTTAATGACGTCATAACCGACAAAAAACTCCTTCCAGACGAGCAGTTCGCCTTCCGCGAAATGCACAGCTGTCCCGCTCAAGTACACCGCTTAACGGAGTACATATTATCTAGCAAAAACGACAGGAAGACGACATGCGCCGTATTCTTTGACATTGCAAAAGCTTTTGATAAAATTTGGCATAACGGACTGTTATACAAACTCTATCAAATGGAAATACCCGATTATCTCGTCTTACTAATTAGTAACTTTTTAAAAAATCGTAAATTTCATTTCCGCGTAGAAGGCGCACTGTCGTCGCCAAGATATATGGAGGCGGGAGTACCGCAGGGCTCGGTCCTCTCGCCCTCCCTATATAACCTGTACACTAGTGACATCCCCAAACACGCTAAGGTGCAATTAGCTATGTTCGCGGACGACACAGCCCTTTATTATTCAAACACACGAGCCCGTACCGCGTCTAAAGTCCTCCAGGAGTCAGTTACCGCTCTCGGTAATTGGTTCTCCAAGTGGAGAATAGAAGTCAATCCCGATAAAAGTCACGCCATTCAATTCAATGGTAATAAATCAGCGGGGCGTAAGTGCCCCCGTAAAGTAATGAGCCCTATTAGCCTGCACGGCAACATTATCCCTGAGGTCTCTCAGGTCAAATATTTAGGCGTAGTACTAGGCAAGTCGATGACGTTTTCGAGTCACATCAGTAACACACTGCGTAAAGCGAAATTTGTACTCTACAAATTATATCCGCTACTTAATTCGCGAAGCAAAATGTCCTTAAGACATAAGCTTACATTGTATAAGGTTTGCATCAGAACGATACTCACTTATGCGTGCGTCTCCTTCGCACAGATAAGCGAGTCTCAAATGGACCGCTTGCAAAGAGTCCAGAACCGGTTTCTACGCATGGCAACAGGCGCCCCCTGGTACATGCGTAACATCGACTTGCATAGGGACTGCGAACTAGTCACCATTAAAGCCTATATCAAGGAACTCGTAGAGAGATTCCTTGATAAAGGCAAAAACCACCCAAACCCCCTTATAAAAAAGGCACTGGACTACAACCACGACGCACTGACTTTCCGACACCCGCACAAACGGCCTAAGCATATCTTAGCCGATCCCGTTGACCCGATCACAAAATACGTAACGTACTGTGTACAGTTACGTAAACACAAATCACACGCACCCGCGTCGCTAGCATTGCACCGGGGTCGACGCCGGCGCCTACCCCGAGGTCCCACATCCGACACGACAACACGTACAGACGTACAGACCGACCCTAACACGGGACCGGAACCGAACCCGAGTTCGAGTTCGCATCCCAGTAGTCTAGGTACACTCCTAAATAGTGTCCGCGACCGCGATATTGATATAGAGAGCTCTACCAATACCGCGAACCTCATAGACATTAGGACTTACGCGCGCGAGTCATCCCGACCGTACGCGGAAGGGGAGAGGGACGGCCCTCTCAGTACCGATATCGATCAAATCGAGAGCTCCTCTATCGCGATAACTCGCACGCCGCTAGTCTCTGCTACCGCGCGCGAGCAACCTCACTCATCAGCGAGTGAGGAAGGGGTCGGACCCCTCAGCAGGAGAGACCCGCGTCTCCCCTGTCAAAAAAATAGCTTCTAATCCGTAGCTGTCCCCAATATCCGGTTTGAACATCACCCGGGTGATGTTAGGGAGGGTCAAACCCTCCCATCGTCTACCACCAAACAAACTAGCCACCAGGCTAGTTATAGTCCGACTTAGCTACAGCGGTCTTAACCCGACCCTTAGCATAGACCCGTTCGAAAAAAAAAAAAAAAGACTCAGGCTGACGGGCCGTAGGGCTGTCCAAAACTTTTTATGTTCATTTCTTATTAATGGGAAGCTTCCAAAATGTTCTTTTTTAAATTACTACCTACTTAGAAATATTATATACCGTGTACTTATTATTTCAAAGTAACAACTTTACAGCGTCTAAACGACAATATCTTAATTGTTTACCTTACGTGCCTATTTTGTTTAACTTTATTTTGAACTGACGGCCGTAGCCCTAGACTTGGTAGCGTTTTCTGCACACTATTATTTTATGTTGCATCCCAATCAGAGGCGAATTTTGTAAAATCCTTTCTTAGCGGTGTTTTCGTTACAACAACCAACCGTGTGCCTCTGGCACACGGTTGGTTGTTGTAACAATTTGATTTGTGGTTTGAGTTCTGGCTATGGATCAGTCAGTTAACGGTCGAGATACAAATTTAATGGCAACCGGCAACCCTAGTGCCATATTAATGATGTGTACACATGTAATTTAATAATGCACGAATATCGTCATTATTTAACAGTCCGTCGACCTCTCAGCGGGGAACCGCTGCGACAGAAGACATTCTTATGTAGATTTACCTAAAATGTAGTCATCGGGGATATTATTAGCATTTCTACTACATGTCTGTCTAGTTTTTAGTAATTCGTGGACCGTCAATAATAATCTACGTCAAGCTTTATTCACTAAATCGCAGAATCTTGCTGGAGTCTGGACTGCACTTATGATTAATTAGGATATTTTCCTACATGTAAAAATTTAGTTTTTTTTAAACATTCAGAAATAATTAGGTATTACAACTTGAAAAAAGTAAAAAGAATTAAGATTTTATGTGTAGTTCTGTAATTAGATGTATTTCAAAGTCACAAAAAGTTGATTTTAGTACAACATTAGTGTATGAAACCTACAGAATTAGTTTACTTACATCAGATACAAAAAGATTTATGATGATTATGAACATAATCGGAGATATCAGAAATTTTATGCATATGACCATACATTACGTAGCAACTTACAAGCGTGTGCAAGGTGTGACGTCATCTGCTTGTACGACTTTTGACTGGGGCTTTTTCACAAGAATCACGAAAGTTATTCAAGCAATCTGCAGTTTATTTGAAAATATAGATTTTTAGTTCACTATTCCATTTGCAAACTGTCATATTTGTCAGAGCACTATTCATTTATGTAATAAAAAAAAATACAGGAAAATACTGTACCGACTGACCGAAATTTCTCCAACACAAAGTTACCGTATTTTAATGGTTTTGCAAAAGGTTCGCGTCCACTCATTCTTGAAGCTTGTATAAGCAAATGTCACTTACCATGAGTTGTGTCACCTGTCTCTTTCCAACCTAATTTATACAAATTTTATGGACAATCTATAGGTTGTCTGTACGCCGCCGATACACCAACGCGTTGGACACATTTTAATTCGCGTTAACTGGCCGGCTGATCCCTGATCTGATAAAATGCTTTCACATCAGTGAACCGTTCATTACGCTGTTCAAAGTCCATTTTATGATTAAAGTTATTGCAGTTTTGACCATATTTTGTTTTGAACTGCTCGGAATACTTCTACAGTTACTAGAAGTAGGTACTACAAACATAATTTAAAACCCACGTCACAGATTAAAGAAATACGAACAGATACACAGCGACATTGTTAAGATTTCAACTTTATTGCACTACACAAGCATACGACGTGTCCACGATTGTTTGGAAAATTGTGGGCCGTTGAAAGGGACGTCAAAATTTTCAAATTTGGATCGATTTGGATTGTTCTGTAAAAGTTGTTTCTCTGTACGTAAGTATATAAGGTCCGGTAAAATCAGTTATGGATATTTTGGGCGCACATGATCTACTGCTCATTTAGAGACATTTAGGCAGAAAAATAATTGTCATACTTGAAAAAGAATCTTCCGTTATATGGGCGAGTTTGAATTGAGCGGAGAGTCGTCCATACATGAGATGATCTCTTTACTTTGAGTATGACAAATGACAATATTTATTTGCCTAAACGTCTTTATAATAAGCAGTAGAATCATATATCCATAATATCCGTAATTGATTTTACCAAACCTTATGTACATTTTCTTCTATGTGCTCACGGTGCGTTAATAAAGAAGGCGATGAAGTAGAGTAAACACCAAAATAGTGAAAAACCTTTTCATACACGGAACCTCAGACCAAAGACAGACCTTCGGCGAACCACACAGTGAGGCCGGTTTAAGCCACGCCTCGCCGAGTAATTTCACAGTGTCACACACATGTAACGAAACTACGCCTTGTAAGGCGAGCTGTTGCGGTGTGTGGCGCACTATATGCATAACAACTGGCCTCAGTTATTATTTGACAAAGGTTTATCTTCTGTCTTCTGTTCTAAATCAACGGCCAAGAATCTCTCTCACAAGTCTCACATCGTGACCTGGCTCGCTGCGACTACTGACTGACCAGCCACCTGTTATAACCGTAATGAATATTTAAATGAGGTAAGCTTATGTTTATTTAGTCTAATTAAAGTCGTCCATCGTAGGCATCATTAAATATATATATAATAGCTTTTGCCCGCGGCTCCGCCCGCGTAAATACAGTATCCCACGGAGTAGCTGTACTTTTTTGGGATAAAATGTAGCCTATGTTTTAATCCAGACCTAAAACTACTAACACACCAAATTTCATCAAAATCCGTTCGGTAGTTGTTGCGATAAAGAGTACCAAACATCCATCCATCCATTGATTAATCCTCACAAACTTTCACATTTAAAATTTTTGATTTTCAAGTTTCAACTCTATTGTATATGCGCAGAGTTATATTTCCAATGCTCTGAATTTTCCCCAGCCTCCCGGATTCCGGATCAAAATATAGTCCCAGTCTAAATGTACGGTGTTCCGTTGATTTTCCTTCGTAAACGTAAACGAAGACGCAGAAAAATGCTTACAGTAAACAAATTCCCACGAGTTCTTATTTTCGTAATAAAACTAGCAAGGTTATAGAATTCCTGGAATTCCAATTACATTTAAACAAGCTTTCCCATTGCTGTAAACGACTAAACGCTAGCAAGACGCATTTATTCCTTTATGGTCAATTAGAGGCCACGGAGTTTATGTAAGGGGTAATACACACTGAATTGGCAGCATCGTAGCTCAAGCACGAATCATTTGCTAAAAAATATTCGTAAAGTATAAGAAAAAGATTTGTATGAAAATCTGTCAAAATCATGCCAGCGCAGCTTCACACCGCGACGCTACGCGGCGCTGCATTTTTAAGATAGCTATTCAAAATTGAACTTTATTCGCTACACAAAAAGACACATGTTTCATATGACATGTGCGCTGTGTAGCGCGGTGCAACCTTTTTGAACTCTTACAAGTTACAATGAAACGTGCATCTTCTTCTGTAATTAATAAAGTTCAATTTTGAATAGCTATCCTAAAAATGCAGCGCCATGTCACGTATCGTTTCGTTTTGGTGTGATTTGCCATAGCCTACAGTTTTAATACGAAGACATTATGAACTTTATGTACAATGCTACAAGACATTGAAACGTTCGACAAAATCAATGAAGCCTCACGGAACGCGCCGGCTCGAGCAGTGTCGCATGGTCGCGAGCTGTCAAGCGTTTCTATAGTTAGTAACATTGACAATAGAGTTTATAATGTCTTGTTATTTGAAACTTATCGTCGTCGCTGTCAATTCAGTGTGGTTTGAGCCTTAATATAAAGTCCACTTTAAATATGGGAGAAGTGGACTCATTGGGAATTCCCGGGATATCTCGGGGATATCCGGGAATGGAGGGAATAAAACGAACATATTGAATATTTCATACCGAATAGTTTTACCGGCTTTTACCGATATTGGAGAGGAATTTTATCATTATCGTTATCCTCAAAGTAGGTCAGTCTGCTTTGTGAATTTTAAATTGCTTTTTAATTTTGCCAATGAAATAGAAACGCTATTATGGGGGGGCAATCTGTAATCCAGGTGTTCGGTGTAATCACGCTTGTATCTAGCCTGATTTTGTCCTTGGTCGCCGTAGCAAATTGTTCCACAAAAAATTCCCAGTGACCTTTGATGTTCTTATTCCCATTTTGAAGGTACAGAATCCCAGCGATAGGTATAAACAGGGGCACATCAGTTATGCAAACAAAGTTGCGAGGGTACAAGTAGTGGAGTTTTTCAACTCCCCTAACGCCTTTCATACTTCAAAGAACTCACGATTTAGGTCTATCTATGTAAACAGAGACAGGGTTGTCTCTCGTTGTAATCAAAATCGATAAAAAAGCCGCTAAATAAGAGACAACCAAGGGGTGAATTTGTGGCGAACCAATTAGCACCACAATCACAGGTTACTAGAAAGTTACTACGTAAGCCAATAACGTTACTACGTAAGCAAATAAAGTTACTACGTAAGTACAATCCTGAATGGCGCTATGGAAGATTTGTCAGGTCGGCACTATATTATGTACAACATCTGAAAACTGAAGAGGGGGCTTCGGCCTGACCGAGCATCACCTCATCATCACTAATCCTACAATTTCATAAAAACAAAATAACTCCAAAATTCATAGCATGTAGAAGTAGTTTAGACTGATGTCAAATTTACGCTGGAAACAAACAGGATATGGCCTTTCTAAAAAACTTGCATTGGTGTATTCAATTGCTCCAAGCTTGACGAGTTTAAAAAAAAATAGTATTGTTTTTGCATTTTTTTTATATTATTGGCAACCCTGTTAAATCTACTTTCTAATAGTTTACCTGCTATTGATAAAAAGCTCACTGGGTCTCGACAAAGCGCTCACGTTCGCTAGGGTCGGGACTCCAGTGAGGAAAAAAAACAAAAGACGAACAAAAAGGAAAAAAAATGTTTAGACACGTCCAGACATGTTGTGAAGTGCCCGCGCTAGCTCAACTTCCTTTGTTGATGATAACACGAGTGTGCTAGCTGATAATTTACCAGAATTTCAGTAACGGATACATATTATATGCTATGCCAATTGCCAACATGATATTATTTAATAATTATTTACTTATATTTAGAAAAATTTGAGCTAGCTCCCAGGAATTTACACAGTAATGGTATAATTTGTCTGGCAAATATAAAATCTACGCGTCACTAACATTATAAAGAGAAAAGATTTGTTTCTTTGTTTGATTAGACTCCGAAACTATGCTGATTTTGATGAAATTTGGCACAGGTATAGATTATAGAGTAGACCGCAGTGAAGGACAAAGATTACTTTTCATGCCGAAAAAGTACAGTGTTCCTGTGGGATACTGTTTCAGTTCAGCTGAAGAAGTTTCTGTTGTCCAGTAACAGTCAATAACCAATAGCATAGACGTATATATTATAGACGAGGCATGTGGAGGCAAAAACTGCATCCACTTAAATGGCCCCACTTTTGGGGTTGCTTGGGGTCATTTTGGCATTTGAGTTGATGTGTACTTGATGATGTTGATGTCAAGATGGTTGACATTTGAGGTAAGGTGAAATCGATATGGCGTAACTTTTTCTAGTATGAAGTTTGTTCTGTCAAATGTACGTAATAGCGCATCCTTAGTTTTGAAATATTTGTCCAACAGATATTATAAGCAGTGAGCAACACAAGTGATACAAGAATGCGCGGATCGAGACGCTGACTGCATTCGAATGAGTAACCCAACGCGTGATGACTGGTGACTCATGCAAGGTCGACTCGACTGACCATCGATCGCGGGCACATGTTGTATCGACTATCGACTACTGATAACTGTGCTGTGTGCGAGTTTTGGTCACTACTCACCGTGAAGAAGTTAACTACAATTTGTATGGCATCGAAACAGCGCCCCTAGTGGCAAACAATGGTAACTAATTAAATGCCATACTAATTGTAGTTAACTTCTTCACGGTGAGTAGTGACGAAAACTCGCACAGAGCACACTGATAATATCAACATTATCTACCTGTGGGGCTAGACAAATACTATTGTATGCGGTATGTAGTAAGTTATCGAAAGTGAATGGAGAATGTTATTAGGAATATACAATCACTAGGAACTTTGTTACAGTAAAGCTATTATGTATAACAGATACACTAGTTTTGGTTTTATTCAACCGCTGAACCGAGCTTAGAACCAGGAGACGGACATAGGGATACTCAAATACCCCGCCGAGTCTGTCTGTCATGTATGTTCGCGATAATCTCAAAAACAAAAAAAAATGATTTTCATTCCATTTACATTTACCGACAGTGTCGTTCCATAGGAAGGTTTAGGTCGATAATACTTTTTTAAGGTTTTGTGGAAATTGTTTGATTTATGACGATAATTGTTGAAGGTGTCGGAAAAAATCAAGCCGTCTGGGAACTTTTATCGGAAACGCTGCCTAACCTAACCCGTTGGAGATAAATAACAAAACAATGTATCGTGGGATTGTTTCTCTTTGATAGTTCTACAAAAAAATCCGCGTTGGCATAGATATGTCTATATTTTAAGGATAGGTTACTATACCCATTGTTAGTTAAAAAAATGATCATAAATAATGTGGTATCTTCAGAAGCTATTTAGACGGATACAATTTAATTATCCTTATCTAGGAGATATCTTAAAACTAAAAAGTATGTGTTAAAATTTATTAAAAAGTATATATTTTTACTCTGTGCTATAACTATATTGCAGGTATATTTGCAAAGAAGATTTTTGCCACGAACACTGTCCCACGCGGGCGAAGCTGCGGGCAAAAGCTAGTAATTTATAAAATTAGATAATAGTAGCGTGACGTCACCCCACAACTCGGCCGTTTAATCACAAGTTACCGTCTGAATCAATTCTTTCACGAGAATTTTTTATTTTTTACGCAGAATACAGAAAACTTACGTTTAAAATTAGTGAACATCCTCCATTTAATGAAAATTATACAATTGGCATTTGATAACATTACGAATATGTACTTGTCCATTGTTCGTGCTTACTGCATACCTATATAGTATACTAGCTGGTGCCCGCAGCTCCGCCCGCGTAAGTACAGTATCCCACGGGAAGACTACTTTTTCGGGATAAAAAGTATCCTATGTTTTAATCCAGATCTTAAACTACTACCATACCAAATTTCATCGAAATCTGTTCAGTGGTTTTTGCGTGAAAGAGTAACAAACATACATCCATCCATCTTCGCAAACTTTTATATTTATAACATTAGTAGGATACCCCTCTGTGGATGAGTGTGTATCTAAACCTACTCTAGAACACTAGATAGATTTAGATATTGTGTCAGTTTTGGCGTCTTGTAAGTTTGACAGTTGATAATTTTCTACCGAATCCGATACGTTCACCGCTTGACTTTTGAATGTTGATAAAGTAAAAGATTTATGTCAGGAGAAAGAAGGTTGATTCTGATTATTGAATCCTTCAATAGTACAGTTACGATCCAGTCCCGATATGTTAAAACTGCTAAATGGTATTCTCACAAACGTCAAACCAACCCGTCAACGACGAGAATTGGGGTGCTGCATCGAATAAAAGGTCTGAGTTACGATTCTCATGCAATAGAGAAAAGTTCACATTCACCAAATTCGATGTTTTAGATAGTAAACAGTTTGTGCATTATAAGCACTTCACGATCGAAATAGTTCGAGCAAACGTCACACATTTCTATGCTGAAGTTACCTTCTGAGGATGCACAAATTGCGAATGTGAATTGTGAAATTTTCTCTACTGCATAAGAATCGTCCCATTTCAGTACAAAGTGCAGTATGCATCTATCTTTCTTAAAGAAAGAAATTGATGTTAGAAAAGTGAGGTCTAATAATAATATGATTGATGACATAATATTAAAATAATTATTGTAAAATACATTAAATAAATACTCGACTATCAAACCGCTATAGCGGTTTGATCTATTTGACTATCCTTATATTAAATTAAGATTATCTAATACTGCGTTGCTATGCACAAAAAAGAAACATGGCAGTAAGGTACTATATCATTCGTACAGTAATTTTCTAATTCCCAGTAAGTATCTTAATCAAATGCCATAAGTTCTATTCAGACGCAATGGTCCACCTACGTAAACATTATTTTCAATTCGCAATGAGGATGTAGTTGTGGGTGTCTGGGAACCGGGTTAAGTAAGATAAACCCATAAATGAGTCCATTAATGCTTAAAACCATTTCTCAAATTGTAATTTAAGCTTTTGCCAAACTCAATGGTCGGTATAGGTAGCCCTTTAAAGTGAGTAAGCAAGCAGTGAAATAATTTTGTCACCGAAATATTTTTATAAACAGTAATGAAAGTCCAAAACTTTATAAAGAAGAACTTAGTATTCTTGAAAGAGCTAAATCGTTTTCTACATGCTACATGACGGTGGCCTGTTTCACATTAAGTGTCGGATAGCATATTCGGCAGTTTTGTCGCTGCTTACTTTATATCGAGCGACAGAGATAAAACATGCAAGTAAGCTATATTAAACATATAACATTTATCAGTAGATTATGAAACAGGCCCTAAATACTTTTGAAACCAATTTTGCCTATTCAAAGACGATAATAATAGTATTTATTTGCATTTATTTGCTCTAATTAATAACAATGAATAATTGAATATGATTCATAATAAACTTGCCAAACTGTCCACGTACTGAACTAATTAAGGTCAAATTAAAATATAACTCGCGTTCATTAATACAAAAGAACTATTCATAACGCTAGAGAACTATTTATATTGCAAAAGAACTATCAGCATAAATGAAATAGGAACAATAACGAGCAACAACTTAATGTAGGGGGCAAGCGAAAAGAACTTTTTAGATAAATGAGACTTGCTTGAGACAAAAACATGTCTCATCAAGCGCATTTTCACTTTGCATAAGTAATGAATTCCGCAGATAGGAGCGATAGCTAGGTTTAATTATGGGGGAGACAATAGGTGGGTCTGAATGGACCACAGTTCGGGGGGACAATGGATAGCTAAGCCTGGAAACAGCTGATACTGTCTTTTGGAATATTCCGGAATTCGGTATAAAGATGCCTTTTAGTCGTGGGACAAAATACGAAGCCGGAACTTAGCAAACTATTATGACGCAGGATCTGCAATCTGCATCAACCGAAACGTACACAATATAAAGGTTTTCAAAATTGTATATCTTATACTATAAACGAGACGATCTTGTATATATATAATCAGTATCTCGGCAACGGCTACAAGTACTACCATGAAACTTAGTATGCAGGGAGTTTTGGGAGAGAAAAATTAATCTAGCTAGGTCTTATTCATAGTTTTAAACACTTACGGATTGTGTCGCGGTGCACTTTTCTTTCTCCTTTTTCTTTTTCGGGAAAAAGAAAAATGCACCGCGACACAATCCGTATGTGTTTAAAACAATGAAAAATATTCGCGTAAACATTAGAAATCAATAGGTCTTATTCCTTAGAAACTGCACATTTTTAAACCATATATGATTTTCTTCTATCGTCGTTACTCTTAAATACAATAAGTCCTAGCTAGTCCTCGTTCCAGAGAAACTGCGACTTTTTTAGTTTTTTAAATATATTTTCTTTCGCTGCATTGCGAGTATAATATATGAGCAACAAATAGCATCAAGAGATATCCGTGAGGGCCGGCTTCGCTGCCCTTCGAATACTTGGAGAACGATACCAATGTGTTAAAACCGTTACTGGCCATAGCTCTAAAACATTTTGTGGATTTTTTTATGAAAGGTACATAATATAAGGTGTTCGAGATCAATTACGGATATTTTGGGTATATGATCTACTGCTTATGTCAAGAAAAAAAGTATACTTATTAAAATTACATTACGCTCTTTACGGCGCTGTAAAGGTCATTGATCCCACACAGCTGATGTGTTGATGTTATTCAAGCAAAGTCTTCCTCTTTAAATCGCCTGTTTCTGTGAGGTTGATGACCTCAGCGCCTTAGACAGCGTGATGTAATTTCATTTAGGATGTATTTTTTTTGGAATTTTATATTATTTTTCTGCCTAAACGTCTCTACATGAAAGATCATTTGCCCAAAATATCCGTCGTTGGTTTTGAACAACCGAATACAGCCCAATTATTGTAGATCGAGCTGGCATCGCAAGTCGACAGGAATTAATCAATATGCCAAGCGCGGGTTTCCCCGAGCTGTACACGCATTTGCGACACTTTTTACTGGAAAATTATAATGGATTTCGATATGGGCAATATCAACTTTTTCCCCCTATTGCGGTTTACCGCAATACCCCCTACTTAGGCAATCACTTTCATAGACCTACAAATTTAGGTACATATAAGCCAAAGTTGTGATACTTACAAAATATGTTTTTCGTTGATTAAATAAAAAAATCCGATTAGATTTCAGAAAACTCCTATTATTTTTTAAGAAAAAGATTGTTTAAAAAATATAAGAAAAACAGCAATTAAAATGTACACAATGAATAATAATTTTTGTTTCATAAAAGAAAAGACGTCCAATTTTCCTGATGCCGCGCAATTTATTTCCTTATGAATAAATAAATGAATAAGTAACAAGTAACAACCAAATGAATTATTACATTTTTACATTTACAAAATATTCTGGATCTTTCTACCTCGCCGTAGGAACAGAGAGTTCGACTTATTTGTGCACGCGGCCCTATGTGTGGGTAATGTATACCTAATACGTGACTCACACATAGAGCCGCGTACGGTCGCGTCTCTGCCACACAAATGAAACTGTGTAGAGTGCCGAACACAATCTACTTCAATTCAAGAATTAAAGGCAAATTCAAATTTCCTTGAAGTGGAGAGTGGAGACTGTAAAGAAAATCACAATGATCATCGTGCCCAAGTGTGCGCGCAGTACACAAGAGCCACACTCTCTCTCTTTGTTAAGAGATCAGGCGCAGGACCGACTCATTACATGCCCATCCGACGCATGGATCATCTTTCTTGTCAGACAATCAGGTGATCAGCCTGCATTGTCCTAACCAAACTTGGAAACAATATTTATTATTGTTCCAACGCAGGAATCAAACCCACGACCTCCGAGCCGAGAGCCAAGCTCTGAACCACTGAATCACGGAGGCTGTTAAAGTCTAATAACGTCAACAGTAGGGCACGAATCTCTTCAATGTGAAGAGCATTTGGCTATTTCCTGTTTGCACTTTGCGTGATAAAATACATCATGCAAACTGATGAAAAGAAGTTGTGATTATGTTCCTGGTAATTTGAACCCACTTGTGTCTCTGGTACCATGTCATACTCGGCATTTCACGTCGGCTCTCTGCAAGGGCGTGGTACCTTCCCGGCTAGCCATAGGGCAAAGCATGATATCATCCACGGTTAATCATATCATTATTCATACATAAACGCATGCTCTAAAGTCTAACTACCTAACTTCCGATTTTATCAAATATATAATTTTTACATGCCGCCATTTTACAGTTCGAACCTGTTACCTGTATCTTTGCATGTAATTCAAGCTTTTTACTATCAAGCTGTGTTTATTCAAACAAAGAAAATACTTCTTTCAAATATATTAAACGCACAAAGAATATTTCCAATGAAAACGTACCGGATCGAAATTTCTAGAACAAGGTTTCCATAAGAACAAATCGTCCTTGGCTTAGTAATACAGACTTCAATAAAGACTAAGTTAGCGTTAGGTATGAAGTATAAATCCTAACTTATCGTGTTACGTGTAATATAAATACGAATATTGTATATTTGTTTTTAGGGACAATAATAATTATTATATTATATATATTATATATTTATTTTATTATATTATAATATATAAATAATTCTTACCTAACCTAACCTAACCTGACCTTCAAATGTAGTTATGGTTAATTGCTTACCATAAGGCGTTGCGTGATGCGTCCGTTCGTTAGCCGATCTTAGTATGTATAGTAAAAGTAACTTACCAGAAACCATTAAATTGGAAATGCCCGTGTCTGTCTTTTTTCATGTGATTTAATTTTCATAATTATGGCAGTTGGTATGAAAGCGTAAAAAACTTTCGCATTTGTAACAATCAGGCGTTCAGGGCTTGTTGCACAATCTGGTGTCAGATTCTGTCCGCGCGCGAGTTGAATGCCGTCGGGGCCTGAGGTGAGGTTGTGAGGTGACCCCCAACAAAAAAGAGGGGTGTTTTTAAGTTTGACGTGTCTGTCTGCCTGTTTGTGTGCCTGTCCGTGCCATCGTGGCTCCTAAATATAGTGTCCTTTATAGCTGTTGCATTCCTCAGCTCTGCACTCAACTCGCGCGCGGACAGTAGCTAATTTGCACGTTTTGTCTCTGTCGCTCGATACAAAGTGCGCAGCGACAAAACTTTCGAGTAAGCTATCCGACACTTATTAGAAGACTGTAAAATAGGCTATCTTCTCCATTTTCAAAGCCAGTGATAAAGAAGATGAACATGGCAGGTAGAAACATATTTAAAGCGAGGTCGCGGGAAAACACTAGCTATGTATAATGTAATATATTATGTAACTTATACCAGCGATGTTTCACCTGTAGATGAAGAATCAGCGTATTTTTGTAAACACAAAACTCAAACGAAAAGTAGCGTTAGTTACATTATTATATTATTAACTAGCTGTTCCCCAAAGGAAAACTGTACTTTTTCGGGATAAAAAGTAGCATATGTTTAAATCCAGAGCCTAAACTACCATACCAAATTTCATCGAAATCCGTTCAGTAGTTTTTGCGTGAAAGAGTAACAAACATCCATCCATCCATCCTCACAAACTTTCACATTTATAATATTAGTAGGAAGTGTCTAAACTTATATTCTGCACCTACTTTAATACGGTCTCTTAAACTTCAAGCACCCGATTTAAAAATACCAGCAACAGCAAACTTTGGACCTCCAGTACCCTAAAAGCGAGGCTCCATTGGTGCGTTGCGCTGCGTTGCGTTGCGTTGTCGCAGCGTCGACGTTGTGTCGATTTTCGTAGATTCTTTATGACATGCCCCATTGATGCGTTAGTCGTTACATAGTATAATTGTCTAGTCTAGATACTTACAATATATCGTGCAACGCTAAGTTTGCTCGTCACGTGCCCACTTCTATCGGCGGCCCATCTCCGCGGGGTCGGGCTAAAAACTCCGCCGTACGTGGCCCTTATATACCACATACTACGTAGGTAAATACTGAATACATAGGTCATACGGTTTCGGAGCTTTTAGGACCGAGAACGCACTTCTCCTTTTATACAATTATTTAGGCGATTTTGGTATACTTTTATATAATCATTTTCTTGATATTTAATATATAATCTGAACACATAATTACATTTTTTAAATTTAGTACATATACTTATTATACTAAGGACAAGGCATTTCAAAAATTTGCTAAAAATAATCTTCGTACAAGAAAAACTCCTGTACATCTGTTGAACACCTATCGAACTACGATGTCTACAATCAAAGTACACACATTCGGTATTATCGTTGGCACCGATGGCCTCAATAACAGGCTTTAATTTTAAAATTTGTAATTTAGTACCACCACTCGAGTTTAGGACGTTTTTAGCCTCGACATGCCCTGTTCCTTCTAATAAAATTTCTTATTCTTTTGTACTCTTTTTCTACCTTTAATAGATCAAATCCAGACTAAATACGTACCATCAGTGCACTAATTCTCACTCAAATCCATTCAACGGTATAAACGTGTGAAGAAGATACAAAATTTTATAAAATATCTGTCACGAAGCAAACATTACAAAAATGTCAGAATCCGGAAAATCAGTATACTACGATAAAAATAAATACGGTATAAAAAGAAATTACGTTCGTAATCGTTTATAAGTATCATTTTATGTATGAAGCGATTTCCGTTCATCTCTTGTGTAACATCGATATTGAATCGAAATGAAGTCTACATTAAATCGAGATTGGCTCGATATTTATCACGTGCGTGCTACCTACAGTGACCTTAATTTGTTTAAAGCATTTTTATTGCTAGGGCTTTGAGTAGTGATTATACATCGGGTATACGCGATTTTAATTATTCAATTAAACAATTGCTTTTTTAATCCAAGATTTCATTTATGATTATTATTTTATTGACCTAAAAACAAAAATATTCATTCCTACTATAATATTATGGATGACTAGATTTTGCCCGCAGCTCCGCCCGCGTAAATACAGTATCCCACGGGAACACTGTACTTTTCCGGGACAAAAAGTAACTTATGTGTTAATCCAGACCTCAAATTACTACCATACCAAATTTCATCAAAATCCGTTCAGTAGTTATTGCGTGAAAGAGTAACAAACGTCCATCCATGCTCACAAACTTTCACATTTATAATATTAGTACTTAGGACGATGATAAAGATGTCATTGTTTTACACCATATTTGTTTGGATCTAAAACTATAATATAATATATTGTTTGTTTTGTTTCAGGTGAGTACATTTGTAGCTTACACCAGCAACACCACGTGTCGGTTGAAGTAAAGTATAAAAATTACATATTTGTGTTTTGATAAATGTATTTTCTTTTTAAACAAGAATAGGGATGTTCCCTGCAGTTGAATATCACATTTATACAAATTAAATTTTAAAATTGTCGAATAGAGGTACACAAATTAATCTAAAAGAAAAAGTTTGCGATTAAAACGCGATTAAAAATTATCAGCAAATAAATAATGTTGCCCATCTCTTTCTCGAAAAACGATTTATGACGTCACAATCTGCTACCGCCATACATTGTAAAATGGCAAAATATGTATGGCGGGTAGCACATCGTGACGTCACAGGCCGATAGCTCTCTTTCGTATTGTAAATTAAACTTGGTTTTGTCTCCGTTATTTTTTAAGATTTACAAAAATGGGATTCAAATTGTTTAATGTTTATCATCATGTTGTCTGACATTGATATGCCTATTGCATATCTATATTTCAGACAACATGTTCGTTGTCGAGATAAGAGATGGCTACGTCATACGTAATATCAGATACTATTTTAGTATTTCACTTATGCTACATAACCCTGCGTATTAGGTTTTAACGGCGCTTCTCAGTGCTAAACTGCTTAATGCTTATAAATATTATCGCGTACAAAAAGTATTCTATTGTGATATTGTCGTTTAACCGGAATTACCCACCTATTGTAGTTTTTGCGTTGTTCTTAAGGTAGCCTTCCGATCTATGCGACCGCGACCCGCGACCGCGACTCGCGACCGCGTCCAGCAAACCAGCGAGTTAGGTTCTCTAGCCGCGCTCACCGGTCGCGCGACGCGGGTCACGGAGATTGTTTAGTGCTCCATATAAACTCATATTCGCGGTCTCGCGTCTCGCGCGGCGTGCATCGAAAGTCTACCTTAGAATATCTAGTAAATGTTAAAATGATTCTTATCCCATGTTTATTAATTTTAATTAATAGTTTGACGACCTCTGTGGCTCAGTGATTGGTACTCAATCCGGGGGTCGCGGAAGCTAATCTCGCCGATGGAACAAAAAGTTTTTCTGTATTCCTGGGTTCCTAGGGGTGTGTTAAATATGTGTATAATATATTAAAAATCTTAACTATATGTATGTATAGTATAAAAGTATTAAATATACTACTACTATTATTATTAATCGTTAATTCACACATGTGAAGTATGTCACCCCGCAGTAGCTCAGTGTGGTAGTATACCTAATCCTCTTCGCATTGAATAGTAATCCGTGTATTACTAGTGGGGAAGATGTTAGTGCGACAACGGAGCGACAAATCGCTCGCTCCCAATGTAGTCTCAACCTTATTGGGCAGTTTTTGTTATAAAATAATTTAATATGTTTTGTACATAGATCTATTTATTATAAACAAGACATGTAGAGGAAAAAAGTGTCCACATTTGAGGTTTGACATTTGTCATCTAGACATTTTAACATTTCTTTCCGCAGAGTCCGCATATAATTGACAAAATCTTCTGAAATCAAGATGGCGTAACTTTTTCTTGTATGAAGATTTTTTCTGTCAAATGATTTATAACGTACCAAAAATCATATGTCTTAAGTTCTAAACTCATATGAATCCATTCTTGTTTTGAAATAATTTGTAACGATGATTCGATTTCTTATTCAATCATCAAAGTTATAATGAACTTTAAATATTTATATAACAGTTGAGGCGTAATGCGGAACGCCGGTTATACGAATAGCAAGTCGTGACTTTGCTGATGATGTTGATGACTTTTTTATGACGCTCGCCACCATCACACACGTTTATTGTACAATTATTTTATAAGATAGGGACTGGGACAAATGCCGGTTGCGTATGACGTCTCGTCTGGTCATATCTGGTTATTTTCTGTCAGACTTAGTCCTTATATGTATTTATTTAATTATTTTTACTATCGTTTAATAATTTTACTAAGTCGTTTTAAAACGTCTCATCTATATATTAATATTGTAAAGGAAAAAGGTTTTGTTGGTTTGTTTGCATTGAACAGGCTCGGAAACTACTTGACGGATTTTGATGAAATGCTTAAATATAGAGTAGAGCGCAGACCCACGGGAGGCTTCTTTTTATCACGGCAAAATGTACGGTTCCAGTGGAATTTTTCTTTAGCGCGCCCGAAGTCGCGGGCCACATCCAGTTATTTTATTTTAACTAGACCTCGCTGATGATGTTGAATGCTGTTGAATGTGTTATCGTTCCAAAGGCATAGTTCATCGTCTATATTTCTTAGGACTCGCATCCACACAATACTTCATGTTAATCAAGTCAACGACACATTAACAAACGTATCTTCTACCTACCCTCACCTAATAAGCTCTTATTCCAATGTAATAGAGGCTAATTTCGAAGTAAACTAAGCGTACTACATGCATTTGTAGCGTTGCGTGTGTTCAATGCTCATGTTACACGAACCCTATACCTTATTGTTGACGAGAAAGTTCGTCTGTCCCTCTCGCACTTTAGTCAAAAACAATAGAGTATTTTCTGTCTCGCTCGAGTCAGGTGTGCCATGTTAATTTTTAATATCTAAATCGAGATTGCAATTTGCGTGAGGTCTTATTCATAAACGCATAGAATGGAAACGTAGTGCGTTTTATGTAGGATTTTATACCGCTCATTCATAATGATGATGTGATAAACATACATATCTATTACTAGCTTTTGCCCGCGGCCCTGCGTAAATACAGTATCCCACGGGAACTGTACTTTTTCGGGATACAAAGTAGCCAAAGCTTAAACTACTACCATAGTACATACCAAATTTCATCGAAACCCGTTCTGTGGTTCTGGATTGAAAGAGTAACAAACATCCATCCATCCATCCATTCTCACAATTTATCGTCGGAAGTAGGACAGTTGCATTATTATCGTTAGCCTTAGCCGAGTAAAGTCTATTTCTATTAAATAAAATCTTGGTATACCAAAGTATGATAATTAACCTGCAGGTCGATTTTATCGTACGTGTGTAGCGGGCATAAGGCTGGGACAATGCGATTCGGAATCCGGCGGGCCCGGGAAAATACAGAACAGGAAGATGAAATAGAGTTGAAAATCGAAGTGTCGAGTGTCGCGCTATCATACAGTATGACATTTACATTTGACTCGACACGATGTTCGATTTTTAGCTCTATTGTATTAGCGCAGAGTACTATCTTCAATACACTTTCCCCGGCCTTCCGGATCCATAAGTCCCAGCCTACGTTTATTGTTTATGTACCAATTATTGTCCAATACCTACTGTCTTCCCTTGTTGCCACCCCCCCCCCCCCCCCCCACCCTCCGCCCTCTAATCCAAGGCGATAATATACTAATAAGATAGATATATAAGACATATTTTCCGCTCATTATGGCCGCTATCGTTACGCCATTTTTATTTAGGCTAATGAATTGTTTGATTAATTGCTTCGTCATCGATCCGATACAGTAGAGTTCAATTAATTGATTTCAAAGGTAAATGATGATGGAGGTAATCATCTCTGATGTTGCTTCTAATTTCTCTAAAGACTTTTCTTCGAATATTCCCTAAGAATTCATGGCTATATATAATAGGTATCTTATTATGATTATTGATTAACCGGTACGTCGATTCGGCTAATTCAATACAATCTGCGCGGCGGCACGGCGCTGCATTTTTAAGATAGCTATTCAACATTGAACTTTATTCATTACAAAAAACGCTACACGTTTCATTGCAAGAGCGGCGCCTTCGACATTGACTTCGATTGTCTTGACATTTGAACTCTGGCAATGAAATGTGTATATTCTTGTGTAGTGATTACAGTTCAATTTTGAATCGCTATATTAAAAATGCAGCGTCGAGTGTCGTCTCGTTTCGGACGCTGGCCCTTAAAGAAGTAGCTAAAATATGTCATATACCGACAGGTTATAAAACAACGCTGTAAGTGTAACCCAGCAAATAATAACAGTAATGATAAACAAGACAGAATGTGACGGTTTATGTTATGCAGGTTCGTACCAACAGAGTTACCCCTTAAAAGTTTTAATTTGCTCACGTACGAGACGTAAGCTCCGCGAGCATTAGCCTGGGGGGACTCGGGGGGACTCGGGAGGACTCGGGGGGTCTCAGGGGTCTCAGGGGACGAGCACGATGTCAACGGTGAAGAGCAAACCTGCTGTAACCCACGAAACGCAAAGTGTTCACTAGAGCCAAAAACTTTCGAGATTAAAAAAAAACTTAACTCCTGAATGGTAACACCCAGTATTGTTATTTTAAGAACAAAAATGCTATTTTTATTATTTATCAAGTAGCATACCAAAAACATGCCGGAAGTTAGTGGGTTACAGAAACATCACTTTTCTTTCTGTTTCGCAAAAATGCTGTAAACGAAGCAGTTTATGTACGGCTATGGGCTAGAAGACAAACCAAGTATTTTACTTGAAGGCACAGCAACAACACCCGCTAAACTTTTCAGTTCAGTAGATCTGTTATAATGATAATAATTTATTTCTGAACCGTAACATACACAATATATCAGATACAGCATTAATTTTACATACTAAGTGAATACAGACATTTACAATTGGTACAATTTTGTTTTGGGTTATGTGTTATTACAAAGAACTTTGCAAGAGGGAAATCAGTGTATTATTATTATTATTTAAATTTAAATATGGCGTCGGCTTAAAACCATTTGACAGTGTCAAGTTAAAAAGGCGGGAAATAGAATTTTCGTTTAAATTTTCAACACCGTATTCCTTAATCGTCAAGTCTAAAGTCTAGTCAAAGTCCAAATAGATAGTTAGTGCAGTCCATGAGTCATGTCAGTGGATTCAGTAAAGTGGTAGTAGCTTTAATTAAAATTTCTAGGGAGGTTTGGAGGGAACATAAAATAGCACGTTTTTTGAAGTTGTACCACTTGCCCACACTTGTGCACGTTAACGAATATTTAATGGTTAATATTCTACCAATATTGCACATTAAGAACCGAAATAACACATATTTATGATAGAAATACAAAATCTACAACGTCACCAATTGAATTTCCCCGGCAAAACTCCAAAATACGTGTAAGCACCAAAATATAAAAATCCGGCCAAGTGCGTTCCGTGCGCGTTTGTTGTAAGTATAGGATAAATAAATATTTATTTTATTTCTGTTTTTAGTATTTGTTGTTATAGCGGCAACAGTAATAACTAATAATACATCATCTGTGAAAATTTCAACTGTCTAGCTATCACGGTGAAGGACAGTGAAGGCGAAGAACAGCCTGGCGACAGACAGACGGACGGACAGACAGACAGACTGCGAAGTCTCAGTAATAGGATCCCGTTTTTACCCTTTTCGTACGGAACTTTAAAAAAAGCAGTTTTTTTAATGTGCGTGTAAGCAACATTTTGGAAAAAAAATTTGAGTGAATTCCAATTCCGTACAAATTTTCTAGAGTTATTAGAGCCGCGGCAATAGCTTCATTCGACGCAGCATTTCGATTCTAAACCTACAATAGAAAAATATTAAAAGGTGCGGCTTACAGCAGTTCTGCTATTTACCGTCGATGCGCAATTGTTTTGAGAATATTCACAACGACATCATAAACGTGAGATTACTTCAGTTTGTTCAGGAATAGGATATATTTACATATAATTCATTCGGTCTAGAATCCAGATGCTGGATAGAACTCGGGTTTACCGGGAATGTATTGCTGGCTTAGTCTGGAGATATTGTGTTCAGTTAGGAGTCTTATTTTCTATTATATTTGTCTCAACCGTTAGGACAATAACTAAAATTTCTATAAAAACTACAACCCGACTACGTAAATTATATAGCCTATGTTTCCGGGCCAATTACGAATCTATCGACACATCTTTTATTAAAATCGGATCAGTAGTTTAGGCGCTATAGTGGAACCAACATACATAAATACATCCACATATATATATACATAGACTGTCAAAAACATTATTTACCCTTTATTTTGGTTTCGCCGCGGTCGCAGAGTTGGGTAAAAAGAATAACGTTAGAAAATAACGAAAAGTTGAAACAGACCTTTATTTGATTTGGGCAGGCAGGTCGCAACTCCCGATATCATTGGCAGTTGGCAATTCTCCAATACGTCTCATCCAAGACCTATAATTTCCAGAAGAGCTGGTAATTGAAACACATATTTTCTACTCCGTAATCAAAGGTTTCAATATAAAATAATAAATCAATGCAATGCCAATACGCACGTAACATAACGTAACTAGGTAGTGAAGGCCAAAGTAATCACAAAGGTTAACCGCATAAGCCAACCCGAAACAAGCTGGTAAGACGTTGTCGGGCCCAGTACAATGCTCACACCACAGAATAAATGGAGACAGAAGGCAAGCCCATGCGTTCGGTGGTTGCAAGTTGTGACGAAAGAAATTTCGGAACCCAGTGGGGACTTAGACAAAGTACAATATCAAAACGATAACGAAATTCTAAAATTATATAATGTATGGGATTGATACACGTTTCATATTACCTCAGTCACACACTGCACATGCGCTGTGCAGCGCGGTGCAACCTGACATTCGAACTCTTACAATGAAACGTGTATCTTCTTGTGTAATGGATATAGTTCAATTTTGAATAGCTATCTTAAAAATGTAGAGCCATGTCGCGTATCGTTTCGGTGTGAATTGACCCTAAGTCCGCTTTGGGCGATTCCGCGGGAGACGATTTTGGACATAAATTTTTAAATCACAGTATTTGTTACTTTTTTTTATACCAATACAAAGAGAAAGATATAAATTTAATAATAAAAAAAACTTTTAAGAACTTAAGTTATAATTTGAATTTTTAGGCGCGCTCAGAAATGGTGGCGCCTGAAGACTTGATGCAAACCATTCATTGACACGATAATTTTTCCACGAAATCGCTATTACCGGTTGTTTGAGGTTATATTTCACTGATGATTAATGAGGTTATAACATTTGTTTGTTACCTTATATAAAAAAATTAAATATTTATTATTTTTTTTATATCAATATTGATTAAATAAGAAACCATTGTTGGTCAGTTGCACCTGCGATATAAAAGAAATGAAAGTTTGGTTTTCATGAAGAAATAAATTGGTAATTTTTTGAAACTTTGTAGAAGTAAGAAGAAATAAAAGGAAAACTTGATTCAGTCGCAATAGAAGGTATGTTGTCATTTTTATTAAAACTAACGTTGACTAAAATGAGTTGCGTCCGCGATCAAAATATTAGAATCGCGGGTACAACAGTTATGACACTTACGATTATATTGTTATTTGTCATATATTTTTCATTTATTAAGTTTTTGATAACTTCATATCTTATTTATAATTACTGATTCCTATTTAATAAGAGTTCATTGTCAAAAATATACCAGCCACTCAATGAAAACATTTTTTTCAAGTTGAGGAGGGTAAGAGCATTTGTGTTGCACGAACGTCGAAGTCTAATTTGAAAAGCAAATTAGTTTTGACAACTGCTACTAAAAAAAACGTGGGAAAGTTACAAAACAGTTGCGCAAAAGTTACGCGTTTCTGATGTTTACAGCGATTCTGAAGATGAATCTTAAGATCGCCAACTATTCCAAAAAAATAATTTATCTAAGTTACATAGGAAAGTGCTAATTATTGATACAGCATCTATGATCTCATATATTTAATTTAAAGTTACATGGAAATGTTTGTATTCACTACAGTGAGACGTGTTGCACCCGCGATAATTCTACGTTGCTCCCGCGACTGGATAAAAAGTGAATAATTTATAATATTTATTTCTTTTAATGATTTTATTTAAGTTAATAATTAGTTTGTTTTGTATTCTTTTAAAGAATGTAAAAATAATTTAATTAATATTCCATAATAAACAGACTTTTTTCATTCTATTTCGTTGCACCCGCGATAGCACTTTGAACCTCTCCTGTGTCTATTTATACATTTTATTAAATGTTTTTTATATTAATTTTTGTAAAAAAATTTGCAATGTAAATGCGACCAGTAATTTCTTTAAAAAGAGTTTTTATTTTCTTAGTACGAAGCCTTGAGTGAGTCTAAACGTTGCACCCGCGAGTACGGAATCGCCCCTTTGCTGCAACGTTTTACAGCGTTTCAAAATATCATGTCGGTTAGCGAAGTCAAAGCGCAGAATAATTAATTTATAGCAAATTTTTCTTTCTCTTCCGTAAAGCTTGTCTTCTGTCCTTGTTTATTCTGTGCTTATACCGTAATCTATTTGCTAAACGCGTCGCCCACTCTTCACAAAAGAGTGTTTACTTAAAACCCCTTTACACCTCCATTGTCGCGAGGCCAGTTTACGTTGAGCCGCGGCTATATAATGATCTCTCCCCGCTAGCTAAGGGGGGGAGGGATCAATCAATATGGTCAGGAATCTTCAATGGATCTCAGAATGTAGGTATTTCAAGTGGGAACTGGGATGTGCTTTAAATGGATGTCGTTTACGATGGTAATTGTGATCATTATCAGCAGTTTATGAACAAGTTTAGTTTGAGTAAGTCGAGATGAAGAATTTGGAATATTTTAACGAACAACAAACAAGTACTAACTGCGTAGGTGCATTTATTTATTGAGGCTGTTTGATATTTTTTCTGCCATTAGGGGGTAGCTCCAACGCACACAAAGCGTCATCTGGTGGCGTAAGTGGTATAAAAAACAGTCAATAAGAATTTTTGATTCTTCTTCTGTCACCAGGCGGCGCTTGGGAGCCCGACGGTCCTTGTCGTGTCAAAAAGCTGTCAGATGTCACGAATTTAACAACAACCCTCATTAAACAAAGGCTTTTGCCGTTTCAAATGGATTCAAAACTGAAAGTATTATTGATTGACATTTGATTTAATTGCATCTGTTAATTATCATCATTATCACACTAATGTACTGTTGACCTTTGTTATTACATTAAGTTTACAATTTTTTCCATCTTTTATGCTAAAAGGTGGCTCCCGACCGAGAGTGTTTCACCGGTTCCTCTCCGCGGGTGAGGTTTGAACCTGTGGTAGCTTTTTCTGTTGACATTAAAGAGAAGCTTATTAAGTTGGAAATCATTTTTAATTTTCATTTGTGAGAAATATATACCGTACCTAAACGTAAAACAATTATTGTTTTGGTAAAAAGAAAACTAGACCGCTCTGCATAGTGCGGTGCCGATCTTACGAACGTGTATCTTCTTGTGCACTGAATAAAGTTTAATATTGAATCACTATTTTTAAAATGCAGCGGTTCATCACGTATTGTCTCGTTTCCGTGTGAGCTGACCCTTAAGCATAACTAAAATGAGACCTACCGAGAGTCTGAGCTTGAAAATGTAACCCTCCTTTTCAGTGAGGTAATTTTAGAACATTTCTCACGCAATACGGCTGTATATCACGTGTGCATGCAACGGATCATTCGCGAACGCTCGAAACCACCGAGCCAAAAGAAATGGCAATTACAAACACATTAGACGCAAATCCGCGAACAGCCCGTTAATTCACCCCTTACTCCGAGTTCCAACCCTCGAATACCTTGTCTTTGGAATTACACAATATTGCATTGGGGCACGGTACCCAGCTGCAGGTCCAGCGGGGGAATACGTCGATACACCACGATTTGGACCTTAACGTCGTGATTTAGGAGAGTTTTTTGTTAACTGAACCCAGGATTAGGCGATCCCACAGGCACATATGGACTACAACCCTCGATACAAAAAAAAACTTAATAGGATGTTTTCTGAATGAGCAACGACGTTTTTTCATGTTTGTAGATTCACCATGGGAATTGGGGTTTCTGTTTTATGAATTTTTGAAACCCGACGAGATGACAGGGTTTAAATTAGAATCAAAGAAATAAAGTGATGTAGGGCAACAACATGTCGTTCTCAAATAAATCACTAAACATCAGTTAGAGGCAGAACTGCTTAGGCGCATTTTCGATAAGCCTGTCATAGAATTACCACGTTGCAGTGAAATTGTTGTGACCTATTGATAAATTAGTTTCAACTAATTATTATAATTAACCTCTAAATATCGTATCGTAAATACCTAGTTCAACTGACCATTCACCTGGTCAAGCGATTTGGCAGTTATTTTTTTTAAATCTTTATTAAGGACTTGGTTCACGTACAGACAGCGACCATGTCGTCCTCATAAGGCTACAACATTTGATAGTCATAATAAATTAGTATTAAAAATCTCTTACATCTAGCCCAAACTTAACCACATATATTATATATACAAAATTATTGCGCCACTAGACATAGGGTCCGATAATGCAATATTACATCCTCCCACACTATTAAACATATATTTATTATGTATACAATTCCTGAATGATGCGTTCCGGACACAGACAGATTTTATAACACACTGTCCTGATACATATTGTTCTGTCTTAACTACGAACTGGAATAAATAAATAACCAAACAGGTAATCTGAACGCAGCTACAAATATCTGACAGTCGCGTGACAAACGAACACAGCGAATAGTTAGTGTGGGAAAATTCGATAGTCGTTTTTAGTATCTTCCCCGCAATGTTTCCAATATTTCTCACCGTTTAAACCTTTCTTAAACTTAACACAATTATTTCAAGACGTCATAGAAAAATCGGTCCCGCCATTCTCGAATTTTAGCGAGACATGGGAATTACAATCCAATATTTTATATATAAGCGAAGATTAATTGAGATTGTTATGTGAATTTGCGGACAGTACATGTTAGAAGTTACCCGTCGAAGTTGTAAGCGAGGTTTCAAAGCATACCTCTCCAACACTAACTGTACTAGAGTAACGATACAAGTTGGACCCCTCGAAAGTGTGCGTTTCCATGGGATACTTGAGATCCGAACAGCTGTTGGTGACCAGCTTAGCTTGAGCCCTCTTGTGTGTCCTCTGTGTTTGAAGGGATTACTGCCTGGGTAGATACAATAATTGGGCTTTAGTTAATTATTTCGTCGCTAAATCAAAGAGACAAAATATTTGATTGTTCCTCTTTGATCATTTATAGTTACTACAAAGCGATATGTAGCGCAACAAAAATCTCGCGCCTCCTAAAGTGACTTTATTTATATGGATGTTCGAAATCAACTCCGGATATTTTGGGTGTATGATCTGCTGCTTATGTCAAGACTATTAGGCTGAAATTTAATTTTTAGTAAATAAAATGACGTTACGAACGGCGCTGTTAAGGTCATTGACCTCACACAGCTGTTGAATTCATGTTATTTAGGAAAAGTCTTTACTTCCTCTTTTAATCACCTGTTCCTGTGAGGTTATTGACATCAGCGCCTTGGAGAGCGCAATGTGATTTTATTTAGTATAAAAATGTTTTTCCAAATTTAAAAAGAAAATCAGCCTAAACGTCTTGACATAAGCAGTAGATCATATGCCCAAAATATCCGCAATTGGTTTTGACCAACCTTATATCATGTAGGTAGTGTTTTTACAGCTGCAAGCTAATTACGTGTACAGGTTTTGTAGAAATGTTCTTACGGCAAATTGCTCTAGAATCCAATGGGAACTGGGGACACACTGGTAATGGGAGTACTGGGAGTGACGTTGACGCCGTACGTGTGAGTTGAAAACTGCTCAAAGTATTGCGCGGGTCAGCTCTGCGGGGCTAGCACGAACAATTAACAAGTACGTATTCGTCACGTTATCGAAAAGAAATGTATGAAAATTATGACAACGCCTATACAATTGACATTCGATAACGTTACGAACACGTACTTGTCAATTGTTCGTGCTCACCCCTCTGTTCTGTGTGCGAGTTTTTGTCGCTACTCGCCGTGAAGAAGTTAACTACGACGTGTATGGCATCGAGTTAGTTACCAATTGTTTGTTACTACCACCAGGGGCGTTGTTTCGATGCCATACAAATTGTAGTGACAAAATCTCGCACACGGCACACCTGGACATTCAAGGAGTACTATGCATTTCTGATATTTTTAAATTAACAGTTGCATTTTAGAAAGCAGTAACCAATTGGCAGTTGCGATTTTCAATTAAACACTGCACATCTTATTTTATAGATCAGAATTGCTTTTGATCTTCAAAACGTTTCAATATTAAGGGAGTTTCTTACGGCGCGTCTGTATTCTCGCTGCCCGAACCGCCCGCGCCGCCCGCGCCGCGCCGATAGGCAGCACGTGAGGAAAATTCCGTAAGTGTTATTACTTATTATTAACCTTTATGGAAATAAAGATTTTTGAATTTGAATTGAATTTGGATATCAGAGATGTCGATTTTCCCTAACGTTGCAAGGCCTTAGTTCGTTAACGTTTACAAAACGCATAAAATCAGGCGTGAATTATTTTTATTGCAACTGCCGACTAGTTTACCCATTCAATAAAGTTTCTTATCACTTTTTATGCGTTTCAAGTGGTTCGTTTGGTGTGTGTGAAACTAAGATAATACTCGAACTAAAAGGGTCGCACAATGCCCAGTTGGGACCCTATTGTTCTACGAGGGCCTTTGTAAAAAGAGCGGTTGGTATAGTTTTTGGTAAGTGCTACGTGAACACATTGTACTATTGTTATGGGAGCTGTCAGTCTCATCATATTAGGAGATTTTATCAGAATAATAAGAGGGTGTGATGGTGAGCATAATGGATGGTTAAGGCTATTAGTAAATACGTGGAAGAAGCACTTTCAAAGTACTCGGATACATGCCAAATTGGCATGCATACATACATGCATACTTATGTAGATTATGTAGTATAAAAATATAATTGGCAGTCAGGAAATAAATCACAGCACTCAGTACCTAAACCTAACCTAACCTCATAATTTTATCACAAGTAAAAATGTTCAGCGACCAACGAAGTGGTGGGAAGGAGTCAGCTAGATTTTTGTGTTAAGTTTTTATGAAACAATCAATAATAATAATTTTACCAAGCAAATAAAAGTCAAAATCTTTAATATTTTCTGTTGTTTTTAACATACATTAGAAGCTTGATATTTTGACTTCAAAAATAACAAATTACTGTCTACTTGGGACTTTGTGACCTCTCGCTCTTAGAGTATCGGTTTAAAAATACGTACCTACTTGTTTTACCCTCAAGATTCAATTACCCAAAGCTATTTACAATACATCTGTGCATAGTGTTATAAACAGAAATTACACATTGCAACTTGCAGGGCACTAATAGAAAAAAATCACCCCATTTGTTAGGGGGGTCGTGTTACACTGGCCCGGGAGGGGTGCGGGAGGGGTGCGGGAGGGGGGAGTGGTGCAGCCCATGTGCGACCCCACGCGATGTTACAAGTGATTTAATGTCCCTATTTTTTATCGATATTATGGACTTTAGAGATAGAATCATTTTGTGACTTTAGTTCTTAGTTAGTTACTTAGAAGTTAGCTTTTGAAGATCATAGACGGAGAATATCTAAATTCTAAGATAAGTATGTATACTTACATTTGTTTTTCTATAATTCAAGTATATTTTATTTATTACTAGCTGTCACGACACACGTTGTTCTGCCTTAAATAGAAACTGGGATTAATAAATAACTGCACCTACAATGCAACCTACGTCCTAGTCCTAGACCTACATCTTCTCCTGCAACCTACAGCTTTTCCAATATTTCTCACCGTTAAAACCTTCCCTGAACTTCCACAATTATTTCAAGACCAAAATTAGCCAAATCGGTCCAGCCGTTCTTGAGTTTTAGCGAGACATTGGAATTGCAATCCATTTTTACGTACGTCCCTCGGGAACGGGATAAAAAGTATCCTATGTCCGTCTCCTGGTTCTAAGCCACCTCCCCACCAATTTTTAGCCAAATCGGTTCAGCTATTCTTGAGTTATAAATAGTGTAAGTAACACGACTTTCTTTTATATATTTATATTTATATATATATATATATATATATATATATATATATATATATATATATATATATATATATATATATATATAAATCTGGCAAAAATGATAAATATTTCGTTTTGTTTCGTAATTTTTGACCTATTGTTGAAATTAAAAGTTTCACTCCCTGTTAGAAACATAACAAACTCAAGCGCTCCTTATTTATACGTGAGCAAAAAAAATATTTTGTGAAAGGAAAAGTCGTATCTGTGTTTACTTTGACCCCTCGAGTTTCACTGCGATCGAGCGTAACGAATTAACGAGGAAAATGTTAAAAATGAAAGTGGCATTGAAGGTTGTTGAAGGTGTTATTCATTTCACTGAATAAATAAATTAAAATGCTTTTTAAGATTCGCTGGTCCATCGAAGATTTCGACACTAATATGCAAAAAGTGATCATGTATAGAAATTATACGACTGCATTTTTTTGGTATTGATGTGGCAACACGTTTCTCTTCGCGGTCTGTGAAATGAAGTTCAGAGTTAAACAGAAATGCATCTCAGATGGCAACCATGATATAAAGACACGTCGGGCGCCGCTGCGTACGAAACGCGCGGCGAATGCGTCGCAATGGAGTATACAAACTGTATGCAGTTCACATGTCAATGGTATATTATATACCGTAACATCTTTTGGGAGTTGGGACCGTCCACTTATTACGTCACACAAAATTTCGAGCTTTTGAACACCTCCCACCCCTGTCACGCTTTTTTAGGATTCCTTTAACATCTACTGTCACGTTTGGTATGGCAATCGCGGCACGTTTGTATTGTATGTATGAAGGTGTTCTACTGTTCTCTGTTTACCGTGGTGATACACTACTGACTACACGCAGCGGCGCCAGACGTGACAATTGATATATTATATTATAAGGGTGGCCATGTGAAATCCAGTTTAGACTGTCTGAACTGCATTTTACAGACCGTCCAGAGAAACGTGTTGTCTCTTGGGCTGACCTTTACTCCGAACAGTTATCAAGGCCGGTACCAGGGTTGCAAATTCACCGTAAAGTTAAACCGAAACCACAAGTAAAATACGCATACTTTACATTACATATAAGTAACGGTAAAATTACCGGGGTCTATGAATATTCTAAATTTTAATTTTGATTTGAAATTTGACTTCACAATACAGTTTCATCGAGATAAAATGCCTATGTAAAAAATTACTATTCTAACACAAAATTTTATGTGGCGCAAACCAAAACGCATTAGTGAAAACCGCATTCTAATCCGTTGACTTCGTAGGCGCAAAAAAATCTCGTGGAAACCGTACATGTTTTCGCGATAAAAAGTAGCATGTGTTAATCCAGAGCCTAAACTACTATCATAGAAAATTTAATCAAAATCTGTTTAGTAGTTTTTGCGTGAAAGTGTGACAAACATCCATCCATCCATCCTTCCTCAGGAACTTTCAGATTTATAATATTATTAGGATAATAGGATTTCTATTCAGAATTATTGTTGCTAGTTCCATTGATACATAATATCTTTGATTAGACAAATTCTTTTGCTCTCCATAGAGGTTGAAGACATCGTAGACAAGCGCGTTCCACGAACAATAAATCGGGTTCCGTATTAATTGTCGGTTTAATTAACGCTCTGCCATTAGTCTCTCAATACTGAATAGCGTGTTATTCCAGAACTCTCAACTATATAATAAAGGCCGTCTATTACACCGATGCGAGCATGGAGAATTTTCGGAGCAAGCGCCATTGACGCGGCGTCTTTAGCGTTACCACAGATTAAATCACAGATTATTATCACAGATTAAAGAAAGGGGAACAGATAAACAGCTACTTATTTAGCTTTCGATTTGATTGCACTACTACAAGCATAAGGAAAATAGTACGCTCGATACTATTTTAATTAACTGTAAATTATATTACGGAAATAAAATTAAGTTATGTTCTCAAAATGACAGATGCATGAATCGACATCAAATCGATGAATAGGAGCGGTCATCTTGTAATCGTAATTCCTCGTCGAAATCGGTAATTCCGATTCTATTTCCTTTGCCAACTGATTCGATACTTCTGAACAATCGATTAAGTTTTGTTAGGTAGCTTCACTAGGATTGTCAATTAATATCTGTCACGACTCACGCATATCATCAAACAACGCATTGACTATAATAATAACAAAATCTACGTAATAGTGATACATAGCATTAGTTACCATTGTTTGAAAATGATAATTTTAAGTTTTTTTTTATATTTTAGTCATTTAAAACAAAAAAAATCTTGTAAAATTATTTGTTCTGTTCATAATCGTTGTAGAATATATAATCTGATAGCGCGGCCGCGCCATTGCCAAGTCTTAATCTTTATATTATTTTATTTTTAAATTAATTCCATTCGTTCAAAAACTGTTTTGTCGCTTTTCCTTCTAGATAAAATTTAACGAGATATTACAAATAATAAGTAAAGACAGAGTTCTGCGAACCTCACAGCGAGGTCGATCTAAACTACGAGCTACGCGTATGCCTCGCTGTGTAATTACACACTATCACGCGCATGTGTGTAACGTAACTACGCTTTGCTTTGTAAGGCGAACTGTCGCGGTGTGTGATGAGTGCATAGCTACACATTACACTGCATCCATAAGAAACCGGCCTCAGTTTTTGTTTGACAAAGATCTGTCAGTCATTTTTTATTTGGTCTGTGTATACGTTACGTTCATACGCTAGAGAAATCTTCATTCTCATTCGTACCCCTCTTCATACAGCCTGAAGAGTCGTGTAAACGAAGGTGTTTAATATTCGATATCGGTGCAACAGCAGCCCCAGGCTTGTCTGCAGAGTAAGGGCTAAATGCATGTTTGGTTTCTTGTCGGATTGCCCGCCTGGCGCTGCAGTCTGTTTGCCCAAGGTGCTCGGGCTCCGGAGTGAGGATAGATTGCGAATAATTCACTTAACTAATGTGTGCATAACCTATATTCTACACTCATATAACGTATTGAGCTGGGACTATATGCTCCGGAATCCGGAGCACCGGTGAAAACTCAGAGCAATAAAATTAGAACTGGACTAATACAATAGAGTCTTTGTCATTATGAATATTGCTACTTGACCGTAGGGAAATTTGATATTAAAGCTACATAAGACGAGGCGTAGAGAGGGAAACAAAAAATCTACACGTTAAGTGCAGAAACCTTTGCTAATAATAATTGATCCAGATAATGAGTCTGATTATTTAAAATTGTTTATACTGAAGTTTATTTTAAGTTTTATAACTATTGGTTAAAGCTTCTATAAAACATAGAAATGTTGTGATTTTTTTTGTGTTAGGTATACAGAGGTATTTTAATTTGACTTTTATCAATTTCATGTTTCATGTGCTTTTTCAATATAGGTTTAATGTCAAAAATAAAAATTAAAAATGATTTTTTTTGTTACTCTGCCCCATAGGTGATTAACACTATGTATATTGCCTGGACAATTTAATTAATTGACTAGTTATTATCAAAGTGCCCTCTCTTATTGGTTATTTTTTACAACGCCCGGGCATTATGTATAATGACCCATTTACCACTTGGTCCATGACGTATATTATAATTTGATATGATTTAATACCCGTGTAACAAAAGAGTTTGAAGCGACCATTCGACAAAATTATTCACGTGTGTGACACCTAAGTATACCTTTTCTTTTTATTTTATTTTTTTCTCGCAGGGGAAAGGTCATTATGTCTTCTCCGCGATGGGTGTCCCGGGGATATGTGGGAGTCCCGGCGCTGTCACCGGTTTACCAACTAAAACCATACCTGCGGATTGCCATCAGCCGCTATGAAAGGGAGTGTCCCGGATCTGTCTAACACAGGACACTCCCCACCGGACCGGCCGGTCTTCCTCATGAGGGACCGGACTTCCAACTAGAATAGGGGGCACTCCGACAAACTGAAGCGCCCCCCTCGACGCCGGGACACCTAAGTATACCCTGCACACACTATGATATTGACCAAAAATTTACTATTGTATATACAGCCCGACCCATTCACGAAGATCGCCCTTTGCGGCGCCTCCGACCTTCAGACTTTTCTCACGGGGGTGGCCTCAACTATGAGAACTGGCTTAGTACGAGATGTTGTATAGACTAGACTCATCACTGTAACCGCAGTAAACATCAACCTCCTTACTAGTTAAAATATTTACAGTGGACAGGCTATACAATGTTTTGTTCTTGTCTTTTATGTTGGAAATGTTACTTGACAGACAAGGACAAACCATTGTCTAGCTTATCCATTGTGTAAATATTTTTATTAGTAGGTAAGGTTAGTAAGGGGCTTATATTAAATGTTTACAGTGCTGTAGGATTAGATTTTAATATATTGGTCAAGCTTAGAAGACTGGTGGATTAAATAAAAAAAGGTAAAAACTATAACCCGACTATGAAAACTATATAGCCTATGTTACCCGGGCTATTATTACGAATCGACTTACACCTAAGTTATTAAAATCCAATCAGTAGTTTAGGCGCTTCGGTAGAACAAACATACATACATAGACTGCCATAATCATTACCCTTTCTTTTGGCTTCGCCGTAGTCGGGTAAAATAGCGATCGTTACTTCTTACACACTTACAAAATAAATGATCCATTAATGTAAAATGAAACCGTTTTGATGTTTGTATGTCATGAACAAAATTATTGATTTAGTTTTATTTAACATAAGGTAACCAAAACATCTAATATTCAAAAGCTTGTAGTTTAGGTTTTTTTGCGACTTGCGACCCCCCAAGAGGGGGTGTTTTGTTCGATCAAACTGTACCTACTATGTCTTTATTTAGTTTAAAACTCTTTGCCTCGAGACGACACATACCGTGTGTCGTCTCGAGGCATAAATACATATTATGTATGTATTTATTATTTGTTCAATCCTCCATTTATAATATCTTGTTTTTATCACACATCGTTGCGTTTCCACATCAATGAGTCGTGCGCGATTTTATTTGGTTTAATTAAAATGCTCACTGGTTCGGCCATATTGTAATAATATTTTCGTCACCAAAATAAACGAATTGTTATTGAATGAACAGGTATTAAAAAACAATCATTGACGACCGAAGTCTCAAAAACTATTTTAAGTTAAGCCGCCGTTAAATTACAGGTCTGTTCCTGTCGTAATTAGAATTAATATATTATTGAAGTGAAACTTGAAACTTCTACGAAAATTGAAACGGGGGGGGGGGGGGGGGGGAGACAGAACAGGGACAGAAAAATCGTAATAACCCCCGGTATTACGATTTTTCTGTCACGAAAAAGCGTTACGGCTTGTCAGGTTTTTTCTTGCGTCGTGTAATTCAAATAAGATAAGATTTCAAACACTTATGTCAGATACGCGTAACGCAGTTACGTAGGCGCTTTGATTTTGCGTTGTCGACCAATTGGTCTCGGGTTCGAGTCTCGGCCATACGAAATATTTTTATTCTTTTTATTTCTATTTATATAATTTTTTTCTCGCTCTACTAAAACTGCGAGCAAAGCACCAAGCATTGCTCGCAGGTACTATAGTATAGTATTGTTAAAAGCTGTTTGTATAGTTACCTAAATACTGTTTTCACTTCTATCGCCAGTCCCTATAACTGCCAATTTTTTTATACTGTGGCCATAGGCCTTCAGTTAGAAAAAGTCAGCTCCACTCTCGATACCCTGACCTCACAGAAAATCGATGTGAATTAACGTCAGGCGATCCGTCTGACCTGTCTGCCAGTTCTTTACCTTAAGAACACTATTCTCTGTTCATGGGGTAAGCAGGATAACGTAACGAATACGTTGATGTCAATTGTTCCTACTGAGCCATCTGATCCGTCCATTTTATCGTAATCTAAACGTAAAAAGATGAAATTCGACCAAATTAAAATGTCATTGTATTTTCTTTGTGCACATCTGGTAATCTATATCCTACTAATATTATAAATGTGAAAGTTTGTGAGGATGTATGGATGTTTGTTATTCTTTCACGCAAAAACTACTGAACGGATTTCAATGAAATTAAGTTAGGGTAGTAGTTTATGCTCTGGAATAATACATAGGCTACTTTTTATCCTGAAATAGTACAGTGTTGCTTTGCGATACTGTATTTACGCGGGCGGAGCCGCGGGCAACGGCTAGTATTAAGGCAAAGCGGATTGACTGATGAACCAACGCACAGGCCAAACCCTTAATTAAGACTAGAAATTTGTAATTTCGCACACGTACTCGTATTTCTCATATGACGTAGGCATCCACTGAGAAAGGATTTTTCAAAATTCAAGGGGGTAAAATAGGTGATAAAAGTTTGTATGAAACTTTTTATTCCTTGGACATATTTGCCTCATATTTGGTATGAATTGAGTACGGGAAAAATAATGAGTTAGGTGTTTCAACATTTACTATTATGTATGTATGTGCTACTTAATAATAAGTGACATAAATGGTAGCATTATAGCGAGCTATTGTTTCCTGTGTTTACTTTTTGACTAAATTGGAACTAACCGTAGAATACATAGATATTACCTAAAATCTAGCACAAAGCGACGAAAATCCTCGCATGGTACGTTTTCTGAAACACTTGTCGGTGCATATGGAAGCTCCCCTTTGTGAGCAAGTTTTAATTGTTGACTCCAATTTCAATTTGGAATCTAGACTGCTGTGTACCTAGTATTAGTTCTAACTGGGAATTACTTGTTTTTGAGTGACATTCTAAAGGTTTGTCTGATTAAAACAATATACCTGGATTATTTGATCCTGAATAGTTCTGAGTAGAACTTCAAGCATATACCAATCCTTTAAGTAATACCCTAATAGGGTAGGTCATCTATGATTTCTTATAATAATAATAATAACTAACTTAGGCCTTTTCATCCGTTATTGGATGATTTATATAGTAGCTCCGAGCGAAGTAACCACTCTTGAAATACTGTAGTGCCTGGGACAGTTGGCTTTAAATGTCGTATGGTTGCCCAAGCCTATACGGCATTCTCATAACATATTCAGCCTAGTCCAGAGGAATGACTGGTCAATACGTCTGGGGCCAACCATGTGCGGGTTTCCTCACGATGTTCTCCTTCACCGTTAGAGCGTCCGTATAATGTACTTGAGATCTGAATTCATCTGTCTCATTGGTACACGCCACAGCCTGGGAATCGAACCTGCACTCTCTCAAGTGCGAATCAAACGGTCTACCCACTAGGCCACGGAGCTCTTAATAATAATAATATATTTTATTTGCAAAATGTAGTAGAATAAGCTGATACAGTTTGATAGCATTTTTGCCGAAATTTTCTCGACGTGCAAATGTTGTTGGTTATTTGTTTGTTCGGTCAACATTAGTTAGTCAAAAATTTTACATCATATTTATTACTAAGTACTATTACAAAATAATAATACCCTTATATCTAATTAGTCAATACATTATTATTTAAAAGTCAATTTAACATGATATTATAAATAATACATTTTTCAATGAATTCATAAAATTTTAAAATAGATACATAAAATTATAAATTAACACTGTTTTTTTCAATTTCATCTTTTGATGTCAATTTAGTGATTTGTTAAAATATGAAAGGATAATATATTTAATATTCATAAGCCATACTTTTATTAATTTTTTCAGTCTTCAAAGTATACTTTATTTGAGTAAAAAGATTTATCTAATAGAAGATTAGGATTTCTAATAGCTCATTTTTAAATGTATTGTATATTAATATATCTTTTATATTTTTTGGTAATATATAATATATCTTTATTGACATACAAAATTAATTTCTACGATATATTTCAAAATGATGTTTAGGTACCCAAATTTTATTTGTACGTCTACTTGTTCCATGGTTATGTCTTGATTGGTTGGGAAGAGATATATGTGCTTTCTAACAAATAGACAGAACTCAAATATATAAAAACATGGGGCTGGAAGTATTTTAATTTTTTTAAATAGGGGTTCACCATGATCTAGGTAACCAGCTGCCGCTCAGATATAATCTGACATAGATCTTTTGCATTTTTTTTAAACAATAAATGCTTTTGAGACCAGAAGAATTTCCCCAGAGTATAATTCCATATCTCAGTATCGCTGCCACATAACCGTGATTTGCCATTAATGCTGTATTAACAGAAGTTATAGTTTTAATTCTCCTTAATGCGAATATAAACCTTTTTAATTTATTACACACATTCCTTACGTGTTCTCTCCACTTAATACCACTGTCGATAGTAAATCCTAAAAAGTTTGCTGTAGTAACACTGTATTGGGTCTAAATCATGATCATTATTATATCAATATTGTTGTTAAATTTAATAATTTTGGTTTTATCTAAATATCTTGGTTCGGTTTCAAAATTTAATTATTGACAGTTGCCACCGATTTAGGCTGGGACTTGAGGGGACTATATAATCCGGTAAGCGAGAAAAAATTCAGAGCATAAAAAAAAAAAAAACTCTGGACTAATACAATAGAGTTGAAAATCGAACACATGAATATCGAGTTGCCAGATTTGACATTGATCTTTGATTTGACGCTCGTGTGTTCGATTTTCAGCTCTACTGTATTAGCGCAGAGTTCTATTTTCGGTGGTCTGGATTTTCCCCGGCCTTACGGGTCCCGGTCAATATAGTCCCAGCCATGACCCCCAAGTTTCGTCTACCGGAAAGCTCGCGTTTCGAATATATAGCCTACTGCCCAATGGTCCCCCGATAGGAGACCAGTACCATACATATTACATAGTACTTATTATTGTTTATTGGTGTTGAGGTGCCCATTCAATTCATTTGACTTTACACCTGTCTCTTTAGCTTTGCATCCCATCACCATCGCTTATTACGATGACGAAGTTAGAAATCAAAAATGTATGGTATAGACGTATTGTGCGCTATGTCATTTACTGAACGTTATGTCAATCCCTTAAATTTTCATTCACGAAGATCGTCGTTGTAATTAACGATGACATTGTTGGATTAGATATTAAGCTCCCCACACTGATTTCAGTGACGGTGGCCGGTTTTAATTGAAAACAGGCCAGCTACGCAGGAGTTATTTTATAGTGCCCAAGTGTGTGCGGCAGTACACAAGAGCACTCTCTCTTCCTTTACTCTCGTAACCCAGTGGGACGAATAACCGACACGACTGGTGAGATATCAGGCGCAGGTCCGACTTTTTACATGCCCATTCGACGCATGGATCATCATTCTTGTCAGACAATCAGGTGATCAGCCTGCATTGCCTAACCGAACTTGGAAACAACATTTTTTGTTGTTCCAATCGGGAATCGAACCCACGACCTCCGAGTCGAGAGCCAAGCTCTAAACCACTGGACCACGGAGGCTGTTAGATAACAGATCTATAAAGCCATTAACCTACATACATAAAATAGGTTAAAATAAATAGGTAGGCGTTCTATATTTCTTTCCCTCATTACCCAGATTTCACATCTCCATTTCCACGAAAATAGGAGATGTACAAATGCTGAATGTACTCATTTAATAACGGCCGTGTCCGCCATCTTGTGGCTTGTCATTTTCGCGCGTTTTTTTTTCAGGGACGGTTTTGTGGAAGACAGTTATTTAAACTCGTAAACTGTTCGTATAGCAATTTCCTTTTTAGCTCGCGTGTCCTGTGAAGTCCCGCAGGACCGAAGTGCTAATGTCGATAGATATTACGAATGTAGTTATTTGAATTTTGTAGTAAATTCGTTTGATGTTGAATTTTTAAAAATTCTGTAACTACATATTTTAAATGTGTATAATAAACGAGCGGATCCGACAGACGTTGTCCTGCCGGGCTGATTTGTGAATCTAAACCATCCAGGGCGCCACCCAAACGCATACAATAAAATTCATTTAAATCGGTCCAGCCGTTTAGGAGGAGTTCAGTGACATACACACGTACAGTAGAATTATCTTTATATATATATATATATATATATATATATATATATATATATATATATATATATATATATATATATATATAAAGATAATAGTTTATACTTAGTGACGTATTCCTTATTATTTTGTTGTATTTCGCACTATACACTTTAAAGTTTCGATAAAAAGATGAGTAATTAACTACAAGACTATATTAAGGGAGTCGACCTAAGAAAGTCGGCCTATTGTGGTTTCAGACTGCAGCGATAGCGAAAATACTATCGCAAAAGCACATGAGAGTTGAGACTGAGTCGTCAGTCGTCTTGAATGGACGTTAATAATATATTAGGTATGTAAACTGTGTCGATAAAATCGCATATCGATAATAAGCACATCACTACTGCAAGCGCGAGACCGGAAATGAAAGCAAGTTACCTATTGTGCCTACTGAGTACTGGATCACATCTGGTGCTGTCGGGTCGGGAAATATTGCGCGTGTTGACACGGAAAGTGTTAGTCATACAAATAGTATGGAATTGACACATAAATTGTGGGATAAATTTTTACCCGTAGGATCTTTGACTAAGAACAAAATTAATTAACTGCTAGTATTTTGATAACCAAAAATGCATTAGAACATCACTATGACTGGGAGTAATGAAACCAGACCATACCAGTAACCAGAGTATAAATAACCATAAGCCAAAACTAGTGCTGGCCCTACCAATAGGCTACTTGATTCATACTTAATTTCATACATTGAATGAGTATTTCCTTTAGTACTTGGCTTAGGAAAACGTAATATAGCGAAATCATGATATAAAAGAACAAGATGGATAAATAAACTTAATTTGAAAAAATAATAATTATATTTTTAATTTGAACTGACGAAAACACTATTATCTGTGCATTGTGCTTTCGGCCATAATGTGACGTCATAGTAATAGTAAACAATTAAACGTCACTTGTCATAGTTGTCAACCGTGCATCGTGCACTGAGCTGTCAAGTGATTGTTTACTATTAGTATGACGTCAGGGAACAGATTACCTATCGACAAACATGGCGGGAGGCCTTATCGGCTCCATTTTTAAAAAGCGTATTTTTGTGGGGTTTTATGGTTCTAAAATAATATTCTATTATTTTTTTGGGGTTACGGAACAATTATTAATCGTTTGGGATAAAAATAAAAAAAGGGTCAAGTAGCCTATTAAGTACAATTATTGCAGTATCGATACCTACAAAAGAGCGTATTTCATTGGTGCAATACATCACTATTTGTCTACAGACCCGGTTAAAGCCAACCTGGAACTATTGTACTGCCGCAATTAATCTTTAGACCCGAAAGTAAAAGAATGTAACGACGGTGATTTTTTATCTGTAACGGTAATCGGTGTGCGAAGTGAAAGGACTACGGTTGTCTCTTTCTAAAGTCACGATACACGTGCTGCTAAGATGTAACAAAGGATGACCAATTTTTCAATTTATAAAGGGCTTAAAGTCTATTTAAGTAAATGATATATTTATTTATTCAAATTATAGCTTGAATTATTAAATACTAGCTTTAACCCGTGGCTCCGCCCGCTTAAATACAGTATGCCACGAGTAAATTGTATCTTTCCGGGATAAAATGTGTAAATCCAGAGCTTTAACTACTACCATACCACATCAAAATCCGTTTAGTAGTTTTTGCGTGAAAGAGTAACAAACATCCTTACAACCTTTCACATTTATAATCATACTAGGATTATAATAGGAGTAGCACGAGCTGTCCATATTTTGTAGCTCAGTTGTCACTTATCAGTCAGTAAATAATTATAATATAACTTGTGTATGAGTTCTTAGAATTAGTTTATCTAAAAAGCTTTATCATCTAACAGAGATCTAGATACCTTGGAAACGGATTAGGTGTCACTTGGCACTTACAAAAGTAGTTCAAAAGGTTGACTTGTCAAATTAACATTTACAGAATTGCGTACCGGGTACTAGGAGAGCAGTAGTCACTAAAAGGTCGCGAACGATGACCACTACGTAAATGTCAAGCACACATTTACCTTGTGGACAATGGTCAAAAATTAATTGAGACCAATAATGCTTTGGTGTGTTATGATGTTTTGGTGTTGTCTAATTTTTTTTTATTAAATAGACCAGGTCACGAGCAGATGGATGGTAAGCGATTACCGCCGCTCATGGACATTCGTAACACCAGAGAAGTTACACTTGTAACTCCTCTGGTGTTGCGCCTGGTCCTCAAGTTCCGCAAGCCCCCTTGGACCTCCGGTAACCTCTCACTCGCCATTTTCTGTGAGGCCGTGGTATCCGGTCGAGCGGGCCCATTCATGCCGAAGCATGGGTCTCCAACTTACTTTGTTTATTTGCTCCTTTCCAATTTCATAAAAAAAATCCCACCTTACATACTTTTAGGTCACACACATGATTAAGCATTTAATGAACTGATGATAATGATTCAGGAACCAGGATAGATGAATCTTATTTAGATCTGTTGGAGGGGTCAGTTATTACCGCGAAGATACGCAACGCTGCATTATTAAAATAGCTGTTCAAAATTTAACTCTATTCACTACACAAACAGATGTACCACGTTTTATAGGTCATGGTGTTTATCGTGTGTTCAATAATACTCAAAATGTACTAAAAATCTTATATATTGTATAAAAATGGATAACAAATCTTATGTCTCGCTAAAACTCGAGAACGGCTGGTCCGATTTGGCTAATTTTGGTCTTGAAATTATTGTGATAGTTCAGGGAAGGTTTAAACGGTGAGAGATATTAGGACAATTTTGGACAAAAATTGATTTATAGTTAAGACAAAACAACGTGCGTCGGGACAGCTAGTCTTAAATATATGCGTATTGCGTAGTATTAAAGTATTAAATATACTTCCTGTTGTCTGACACCCGTTACACAAGTTCTTCGGTTACTTAGCACGGGGCCAGATTGACGTGGTGTGAAGCGTCCATAGATTTAAGAAATTATCTGTGCTACATTTTAAATAGTGCAATGGTAAATTTTGATAATTTTATGTTTTCTATGTGAGTCTTCCAGTTTACGTGTCTACGTTACGTGCAATCTTAAAAATAAAGCGCTGCGTCGCGTATCGTTCCGTTTCGGTGTAAATTGACGCTAATTCCTGCGCGTAAACTATTAACCTGCTTAGCTGCCTCCTCATTATGCAATTATTGCCTATTGAAATAAAATAAACGTTTTTTGCGTTTGTTCCTAGTCCTTGTATGGGTATAATGAGGCTGTCATGTTAAGTCCCTAGGGATTTGTAAATGATTTCCGGGATCGCAGCCTGCGGGCAACACTAGATAGCTCCGTCCCCCTCGCACTCACGACGAAGGTAACTCACGCGCATCTCGGGATCATGACCTTTCGGTGCACCGAAATTGTACTTTTCGTTAACGCAGTAAAGTCCATAATTGAATGAGCGACGGTCTAAGATTTAGCGTTATTTATGTTGGTCGTGACTCTGCCTAGTGTTGCGTTGAAAGGAGATAGCCGATTTTCCGTACACATCTACTACGTAGCATTTCCAACTTTGTCATTTACGATTTAAGGTTCTATTTCCACTGAGTAAAGTGTGGGTAGTGCCTCAAGCTATTGCAGTATTGAGCAATGCTCCGAGATACATTTGGTATCTATATCTCCATCTATCATAATAATTCGTCCGACTCCTCTAGAATTCTAATGCTATTTCGAAATTATTAATACTAAGATACGTATTAAACTGCATCTTGCTTAGATTTAGTTGAAAACAATGCTCCAGGCACTATACACACGGTTAACCAATAGTTAAAGTTTCGATATGGTATATACTAGCTTTTTCCCGCGGCTCCGCCCGCTTTTTCGGGATTAAAAGTAGCCTATGTGTTAATCCAGAGTTCAAACTACTGCCGTAACAAATTTCATCAAAATATCTACGCCAGTTACTACTACTTAGCCACAACATCGAAACTATATACCAAATGTTTCTTATTATATAATGTAAAACACAATGTGAATTATTATACGCACACTTCAAAATTCCAAAAAAAAATTAAAATTCTGTAAATACATCTCGATACATGATCTAAATTGATCTGGGGGCCCAGCGGGAACATTCGGTAGCGGCGTAAATGTAGCTTTATCAAATGAAATTTGTATGGGCGCAGTCATGACAGCGTTTTTTTGCACATTTTCGTACAATTGTCATTCGATAACGTTACGTTTACGCCGCTGTCAAATGTTCCTGCTAGGCCCACTGAAGTTGAATCTTATTAATTCAACAACCTGTTTATATTCGACCTAACCCTACACAACCTTAACCTCAGTCCCTAGACTAGATCTCACGTATTCTAATCTCGGCGTGGGAACTCGCTAGCGCTTCAAAGGGATTCCAGCTGAAGGCCCATTAGAAGGGCTCGTTGATAACCTGATCAGATGATCGGATTAAGCTAATTATGTTGATTTATTGTATCAGGGCACAACACGGTGTAGCACTTTTGAACCTTATTGCCATAGCAACAACGTCGAAAGTAAAATTTATCAATTACTAGATTTTGCTCGCGGCTTCGCCCGCGTGGAATAGTGTTTCTTGGAGAAAAAACTTCTTCAGCAAATAACTTGGGAGGCCGGTAGCGCCGCGCGTTGTACTATGTCCCTGCATTTTAAATCTGTAATATATTCGAAAATATTCATTTAAATTACATACTGTAAAGGGCCATATTGATATATATTAAATAAACAATGTATTTAAAGTACTTCATTGGATAAGGAATAATGCTGTAGTTTTGGAAATCGCTTCGTAAATAGCCATTATTTCTCGTAAAAAGTAAAGGATAAAAAATGGTTATTGTAGGTTATGCCTAAGAGATGGGCATATACCATCGCGGACTTTTTTGTAGACCTTTTTAAGGTATAAAATACATTATTTTGATCTATCTCGTACATTTCCATACATTTTACATTTGCAATGTAAGCGCAAAAAAAGTGTGTTTATTTACGATATTATATCTAATATCGTAAAATTATCAGTGTTTCTCTACTATTTTATGCATGTTATATCCATAAAAACCTTCCTCTTGAATCACTATATCTATTCTGGCGGACACATAAACTGCATCATAGTGCAACATAACTTCCAATAAACTATAATTAGTGAAAGTGCAAACTATTTTGATTTATTTCAATGATAATGCTAAGACTAGTTCTTAGTCTGATAAAAAAATCAATTCATGTGTGTATAGGTCAACTTTTCTCACTAAAAGAATCAAATTACTCCTTTTGCAGCTTTTTTGGAATGAAACAGTGAATAGAACAAAAACGGCTTTATTATGAAAATTTTACAATACTAAGAAAATAGAGAGTTTTTTTTGTTTTTAATAAGGTGTATTACCTCCTCTTGCCCTAATAACTGCTTCAAGTCGGTTACGTATCGACCTGATCAGTGTTTTTAAAAGATCTTGCGGAGTATTGTCCCATTCTTGTGACAATGCAACTCTGAGCTCCGCAACCGTTGTTGGGACCGGATTTCTTGTAAATACAGCTCTTTTTAGGTTGTCCCACACGTGTTCTATCGGATTGAGGTCCGGGCTACACGCTGGTCAATCCATGAAACGAATCTCAACCTGAGTAAATTATTGCTCAACTTGTCTCGCTGCGTGCGAACGAGCATTATCCTGCATCAGAGTTAAGTTTTCGCCTATAAATCCGCTAAAATGTACCACATGAGGGCCCAATATCTCCGTTATATAGCGATGTGATGTTAAACCTCGGTTACCACGGCCATGTGTGTCTGCGTCAATAAACACAAGTTCAGTTCAAGCATCCATCGATATGCCGCCCCAAACTATACAAGATCCGCCTCCAAATGGAACGCTCTCCTCAATGCAATTTTGAGCATATCGCTCTCCTCGTCTACGGAAGACTAGTCTACGACCATCAGCACTGTACAAACTAGTGCTACACTCATCAGTGAATAATGCGGAAGCCCATTGTTCTTCAGTCTAATTTAAGTGTTCACGAGCAAATCTTAGTCGAGCTTGCCTCTGAGCCGCAGACAATTTAGGTCCATTTGTGGGTCTGAAAGGTGTGATATCACGCTCTTTTAGCCTTCTTCTTATGGTTCGTGCACTAACTGCTACGTCACGTACCTGGTGGAGCTCATTTTTAATGCTAATAGACGTTAAAAACCGATTTAGCAAGGAAGTTGTCACAATAAACCTGTCGTCACGAGACGTTGTCACCCGAGTTCTGCCGGTTCCACGTCTTCTTTTGAATGAACTGTCTCCATAAACCTTCTGTAAACTGTAAACTACGGGAAACCGTAGACTGGTTTAAATTTAAATCTGCAGCAATTGTTCGTTAGTCTAGGCCTTGCTGCACTAGAGCAACAATTTGTGCGGCTTTTTCGGACGATACGTCCATATTCGTGAGAGAAAAACGTGTTTAAAATGAAAACAGACTAGCAATTACACAATTAGTAACGCTAATTCAACATGTAACAAAACAAAAAAAAACCATTAATCATAACATTAACGTAACAACGAGTTAATCTTTAGTAAATTGACAAGATTTCTTCTATAGAATATTTTCTTTCTTTTGTGACAGTTCCGTATTTAAATTTGATTTTGTTTTTGTGTTTATAAACCAGCCATTATTTTCCAATACCAATAAATGTTAAAAGTTTGAATATTTCGTAATAAAATTTGATTGGATGGATTCTTGCACTATGATGCAGTTTATGTGTCCGCCAGTGTATAAAAACCATACTAACTAAAATACCCGCGAACAGACAGAAAAAGTGATATTGTTTTATACTATGTAGTGATAGATAAACATTTACGCAATCCAAAATTAGCTGTATTTAAATAATAATAGCTAAATAATCACTATTACCCACCACTAACGTCCCCACTAGACGACCTCTGTGGCTCAGTGGTTGAGCGCGTCGCGTCGTTGTTCGTAAAGTAAAGTATAATAATCATTACTCAAATATATAATAACTTATACCTCTTTCTTTATATATAATTTCTTAAATATATAATACTATACTATCTATACTAATATCATAAAGAGGAAAGGTTTGTTTGTTTGTTTGCCTTGAATAGGCTCCGAAACTACTTTGACGCCGATTCTGATGAAGTTAGGCTACTTTTAATACCGGCAGGACAGGTCCAGCCTAGTGCAGGCACCAAAGAAACTCAAAATGAAACTGATTTGTATTGTACTGTTCATATTATGTGTACAGAATTACAGATGCAAAACTTTTAATAAAATGTTGTATTCCTAATCTTATTCGTCTATTATCCTAGTTAGAAACATTCAAAACTATAGTCTCCTAATTAGAAACATTAAAAACTCAATGTAATAGTTTGGGACTGGAAACATAGGATACTTTTTATCCTGAAAAAGTACAGTATTCCCGTGGGATACCAGATACTACATTTGCACGGGCGGAGCTGCGGGAAACAGCAAGTTCAATATATTTCCGTTGTCAGGCACCCGTAACACAAGACAGAACCAGATTGACGTGGTTTGAAGGCGTCCATAGATATTATTATTATGTATAAAACGAGCGCAATACCTGCCGCCAAACTGTGACGCAGTTTGGCGGGCTTAATACTGTAGTAAGATGTTCATAACAGCCTCCGTGGTCTAGTGGTTTAGCGCTTGGCTCTCGACTCGGAGGTCGTGGGTTCGTTTCCCGCATTGGAACAACAAAAAATCTTGTTTCCAAGTTTGGTTTTAGGACAATGCAGGCTGATCACCTGATTGTCTGACAAGAAAGATGATCCATGATCCAGATGGGCATGTAAAAAGTCGGACCTGCGCCTGATATCTCACCAGTCGTGTCGGTTATTCGTCCCACTGGGTTACGAGAGTAAAGGAAGAGAGAGTGCTCTTGTGTACTGCGCACACACTTGGGCACTATAAAATAACTCCTGCGTAGCTGGCCTGTTTTCAATTAAACCGGCTACCGTCACTGAAATCAGTGTGGGGAGCTATTATTAAGATGTTTTTTTACCAAGAAAGATTTTTTTATTATTATTATTATTATTAGTGTAGACAAACATACGTAAACATGAACTACTATAATATGTTTTTTTGAGAATAAATTCTTTTAACCTAAACCACTATTTACGAGGGGCGACACAAAAACTCCTGTGTTGTTACAGTCCTGGATTTACACTTGGCCGAAGGATTGTCTCCGCAACAATAGTTTATTTTTGCAAAATGTGAGTATCACGTGTTATGCTTTAAGGCTGGGACTATATCATCCGGAAAAGGCCGGGGAAAATTCAGAGCACTGATAGCAGAATTTTGCGCTGATACAATAGAATTGAAAATCGAAGTGTTGAGTGTCGAGCTGTTATATTTGACATAATATATATATATATAGTCCCAGCCTTAAGCTTAAGAGGAAACTCAAGGGTTAGAAGAGCTCAATGGCTAGAGAAATGAAAAATAGATCTTTGTAAAATGTATTGCTGTCCCGCAGTGCCCGAACAAGCTAGCTATCAATGTGTGAGAGTGCGATAGATACAACTATAACTTGAACTGAAAATACCTATTGTATATAAAAGTGCAAAAAAACAACGATTCGTAGTCCTTTATAGTAGTATGTTTTCATTTTTTTATATAATTTACTCAAATTTGTTTTCTGGATTTTTGAACACAGCGGAAATTCTGGCCATTTTTTGCAAGTTTTTGAACGTCCATTTCTCTTTTAATAATTTATTTATGAAAAAAAGGAAATCATAGGGATATGCTAATAGTATCCATAAATATTCAGGAAAAAAACTGTTACTCTACCGGCATTATCCAGGGAGAAAACAGGGGACTACGTTTGTATGATTTTCCATACATTGCGTGGCCCTTCTGTTTCCTCTTTAAGGGATAGCCAGATATCGCATGATGAATCATAATAATTATTGCGATAACCTAACCGATTTAGTTCACTTCATTGACATTCATAATTAATCTAAAACTAGGATAACACGCTCAGTCTCTGGTGTCAGTTCAATCCATCAGTCTGGCCAGGCTAAGACTGACGCCAGAATGATGGATTAACAAGGTTACACGCTCAATCCAAGACTGCTAGCAGACTGATAAAACATACGTTAGTCCATATTCATCATTTGAACAATGAAGATGACAGTCAACTAATAACAGTGACCTGCTGCTCAACCATGGATATTTCAAAGAGAGAAAAAAGTCTGTGCTACGAGTATTACAATTATCGTTTTACCGTTATAAAACGTAATAAGGAAGCAATGGATGAAAATCTGGTCTTGTTCCATTGCGATTCGGACGCCGACTGACGCGAGAGTGGTGCGAGCGGTTACACGATCAGTTTCGCGTCAGTCTGATGTCTTTCACAGCGGATTGATGAAAAAAACTCAAAATATGCAATCATTCTGGACCGTCGCTCAACTGAAAACTTAAGTAAAATGAATTACTTATAAATTAATTGTCTTCATAACATGAACTGATTTTTGGAGTTTGGACCGACGGGTTTGAACGGGTTTGACATTTATGAGAATACTATTTTACAATTTCAACATAATATCGGGACCACATCGTAACTGTATTATTGAAGGATTTAATTAGCACAAATTTACACGATCATTCTCCTTCATCCATTCCAACTAGCATTAATTGCCCGCGACTTCGCTCGCGTGAAATTAGGTTTTAAATTTTCATCCCCTATTTTACCCACCCCTAGGGCTGAATTTTAGAAAACTCTGAATTACGTAATTCATTATTTTTTCCGTACTCAAGGAATAAAATTTTTTATACAAACTTTTATCCCCTATTATATTTCCCTTTTATCCCCTTGGGGATTGACTTTTGAAAAATCCTTACCTAGTGGATGCCTACGTCATATGAGAAATACGTGTGCAAAATTTCAAATTTCTAGCCTTAAGGGTTCGGCCTGTACGTTGGTACATCAGTCAATCAGCTTTGCCTTTTATATGTATAGATAGGTAGATTAGTTCATGTTACATTCAAATAGTTCCAAGCTAAAACTATTACAATGAATATTACATTGTAGCAATTTTGAAATTGCAAGTCGCATTGTAATTTGTACTCCATCATCGTACTAAACACGCTCTACCTAATTAGGAAACGTCCTAGAAAGAATATTTCATGTAATATTCTATACTGTATAGGACATTAACTGGTGCAATCTAAAATTGTAAAATCATTTTTAACTTGTAATAATTGTACACAATACTAAAAAACCGGCCAGCCGGAGTTGAGACTCGCGCACGAAGGGCTCCGTACAAAACGGCAAAAAAGTAGTGTTTGTTGCTTATAGCATTATACAGAAATTAATACATCATCTATATTCTATAATTTCAACTGTCTAGCTATCACGGTTCACGAGATACAGCCTGGTGACAGACAGACAGTCAGACGGACGGACAGCGAGTATCAGTGATAGGGTCCCGTTTTTACTCTTTGGTTACGTAACCTTAAAAAATTACAAAAAATATTTGTGCAGATACTACTAAAAACTTTATTTGTTAATCGTTTTCTATAATTCTGTAATATTTTCAAAATATCCTACTTTCTCATCAACATTTCTCTCCCTACTGAAGGTCTCGCACAGACCGGGGACCGTAGAAAGCTTCTCTTTCGTTTTTTTTAAATTTAATCCGTAAAAAGCGGCGCTTAATTCAGTTAGTTCCACTATCTCGACCCTCAAGGGCCGCATCCACGTTGTGGTAGATATTAATAAAAATAATATTTTTTTATTAGCTTGTACTAGGAATGCATAAAATGCAGTAAATATGCAATAAATAAGAGTGCCTTAGAGGATGCAATAATTAATCTTTGATATATTGTTCTTCTAGTAAACTTTAAATAGTTGTTTTTTCATTAACTTTCCCGTAAACATATAACATTATATGGCCATTAAAAGCAAATTATGAATTATGACGATTGCATTTTTACTCGACTGCGACTCGATTTTGGCAGTCTATGTACGTACGTATGTATGTATGTATGTAATGATGTATGTATGTTTGTGCCACCGTAGCGCTCCGACTACACACTACTGATCCGATTTTAATGAATGAGGTGTCAAAAGATTCGTAATAATAACCCGGGTAACATAGGCTACATAATTTCCGTAGTCGGACTATAGTCTTTTTATAAAAATTGTAGTTATTTTTCAAATAGTTAGTTCAGTATAAAGTTATGCACATTAACTGTCTGCCTACAAATAAACACACACGTTGGCGTGTTCTAAAAATAATATAAAGAAATGTAGGCGACTCCGTCCGGTAGATAATGAGCTATGTTACAGAAGGATGATGCTTTGATGAAATACATTTTATGTTCAGTCGGTGGGACGATTATTTCAAACTCCTTAAACTGGGTGATTTTTTATTCAGTTTCGAGAGAAACAATATGGAAAATACAAACTACTAATAAAAAATTAACAATGTAAAAGTTTGTGAGGATGGGTGGATGGATGCTTGTGCCTCTTCTTCGCGCAAAAACTACTCAACGGATTTTGATTAAATTTAGTATGGTGGGATCTGGATGTGTGTAACTGCATGAGCAGTATGGCAGACACGTAATGAACAGATGAAAAAAAATTCACGGTACCTACGTAGCCACCATATTTTGATTAATATGTAGAGTTTGTGAAGTTAGGCCTAGTAGAGTTGAAGCGTGACGAGTCAGAAGCTTGGATCTACATGAGATCCAATAAACCAGTCCATGTCTAAGAAACAAGTCAAAATTCCAAACTCACACCAAAAAGTCGCGCGAGAAATTTTGTGCCAAGTCGGCACTAGAGCGAGAAGCAGGCGAGAGCTCTGTTCCCATTCATGTTGTTCGGGACTTCTCGGCAAATCTGGACGGACCATTACGTTCTAGTAATACAAAACGCGCATCGTGTGCGGCTTTACGCGTTACGTTACGGCGAGACAGATGGTGGACGGGAAACGTGACTAATCGCATCATGTACGCTTTTTCTACGTTTCATTTAATTGTTGTATATTATGTTATATCGAACGGTTGAAAGACGGTTAACGGTTAAAGGTTAAGTTTACTGGTAATTGCTTTCTGATCGTAGCGATTACAAGTATTCCACTGAGAATTGTTTGCGATAAAAACATTTCAAGATACGAAATAGAAAAAGAATGTGGCAGCTCACTGCTCAGCGCATGTGCCATGTAGGTATGATCGATGTCATATGAAACGTGTATCTTTTTGTGTAATGAATAAAGTTCAATTTTGAATAGCTATCTTCAATATGCAGTGCCGCGTAGCGTCGCGTGTCGTGGTGGTGTGACCTGAGCCTTAGGGACCTTTACAGCTGGAGCTCGAGTATCTCCTTAATATGAGCATTTTCAGGCTGTAGTTCTCAGTTTCAGCTAGTACTTTATGTTACATCGCGCAAGTAAGCACTATACTCAGTATTTCGTAAATCTATTAAACGTGCGTCTTGCTGGCTATATGTCAGTGGGGCGACCATGCGTCAGGATGAGTTAGGACGACGCGCGCCGCGCCCACCCGTGACTAACAGATCGCTGCGCGCTGGCGCGGGCGGGACACGCAATTACACTGGCATACCGACTACTGTCTAGTGATTAATAATAATATAATAATAATAATAATACTAATAATAATACTATGGACGCTTCACACCACGTCAATCTGGCCCCGTGCTAAGTATCCGAAGAACTTGTGTTACAGGTACCAGAAAACGGGAAGTATATTTAATACTTTTATACTATACATATATTTAAGATTTTTAATATATTATACACATATTTAATACACATCCATGACCCAGGAACACAGAAAAACTTTTTGTTCCTTCGGCGGGATTCGAACCCGCGACCCCCGGCTTGAGCACCAACGCGCTGAACCACTGAGCCATAGAGGTCGTCAGTGATTCTTTATTATGTGTCCTTAAAGATACGAAATGGGTGTGATTATGATAATAGAAGATATACGTTGCGAATCATTTCATGATTTTTAGGGTTCCGTACCCAAACGGTGAAAACGGGAACCTATTACCGAGACTTCGCTGTCTATTTGTCTGTCTGTCCTTTCGTCCGTCCCACGGTCTGTAACCAGGCGGCATATCATGAACCTGAAAATCTGTTACCTGAAACAAACGCTAAAAACATAATAAAATTAATATTTTGCCGTTTTGCACGGGCAAGTCGGAACCCTTCATCTGCGAGTCCGACTCGCACTTGGCCGTTTTTAGTAACGCGTGTTATAGGATATCAAAATTAATAGCCTTTCGTGGAGTCCAAAACTACAAAATTTAATGGAAATACTTGCAGCCGTTTCCGAGTTTTCGATTATACATTTTATGTATATTATTTTTTTAATCGGGCAATTGGCCCACCACACTTACCCACCACTGCAACTCCTGTGTAGCCAGGATCGACAGTGGTAACCAACCGCAAAAACCCTTTGATATGATCTCAGGGGTGCCCGGGGGACATGCTAAATCTGTCTTGGAAACCGCATCGAAATTAATCAGAAGATTGTAGGAGGAGTAGGAAGTATTCCAGTTTCCCTCCCCAAGCAAAGCGGGAGACTGCAAAAATTGTGATGACAAAAAGTCAGATAAAAGGGGAAGCACCACGGGAGTAACATTTTTTACTTTTTTTTTTTTTATGACTACAAGACAGAATGTAATTAAATGTTTTAATTTATAATATGACAGTTGATTACAATGCATTTATAATGATAAAAAAGTGTTGCATTGTTTCCAATAGTACTTATGACAAAAACGTTTGAAAGCTCGGAAGTTCTTCGCACAGCCCACAAGATCTTAATAGTACACAACCCTAGAAACACAATGGACGCTGTTCAACATTTCGATTCTTTCGGCATACCAGAGATCACACTCCCAGAGTATGTGATGAGCAGTTTGTTCAAAATTTTATGTATATACATACATACATGATTTGCACGTTTAAAGTGTATGATTTAGCTATAGTTCATTCGCTTTAAGTTTGCAGTGAGCCATCGGAATTGACCAACGCCCCATTACATAACTTTAAAGTAAATCAATCAATGCGAACGCGTCAGTGGTCAATTTCGATATTTGCACTGATGATTTAGCCTTTTATTAGTCACAGAGTAGAAAGTATAAATATTTTATGAAAATGAAATTATTAAAATGAGATGACTAGCTGTTGCCCACGGCTCCGCCCGCGGAAATGCAGTATCCCCCGGGAACACTGTACTTTTTCGGGATAAAAAGTAGCCTATATTTTAATCTAGAGCCTAAGCTACTACCATACCAAATTTAATCGAAATCAGTTCAGTAGTTTTTGCGTGAAAGAGTAACAAACATCCATCTATCCTCACAAACTTTCACATTTAATAATATTAGTAACATAATAAGACGTAGGGATGAGACGACTAGACTGCTCACTCATTAGCTGATTTGGCCTCACAACAATAATATATTATAGTGCTACAGATTTGCAGTTTTCTCCTTGTTTTCTGCCACAGAAATGATTACATCCAATTATTTCAAAACTATGGATGAGCTATGACTCTGTGGCAAACTACGCGGACGAAAATTCGGAGCCCATTCAAAGTTTGTATGAAAGAGCTTCCAAGAACTACGAGAATACGAAATCAACTTTGCAGCAATATCTAGCGTATATGACTTCGCCAGCAGTAGAGTCGCCAGATAGCAAGGAACTTGAGGTTCCGAGTAGAGGAGGGAGTCTATTACCTATCCCTGGACTATCAGCAGCAGCATCAGCAGAACGTGTATCGAAGACGATTTTCCAAGGCGCCGACAGCAGAACAGCAGACATGTTACATAAGCAGATGACTTTTAAAGCATTTTCTCGAACGATAAGCAATATAGACCTGGAAACAATAACAGAAAAGTGGCAGTTTGAGGATACGTTGCAGCAGTTGCAGTTGAGGTGGGCAGCAATCGACGCTCAGCATTGGGAGCTCGATAATGAGTTAAACGGGTCAAACGTAGAATACGAAATGCAATCAACTCGAAAATTAGATATCCCATTACATTTAAGGCAAATATCATCAATGGATGTCATTCAAGGATTTATATATTAATATATTTTCTACTCTGAAGCAGAAAATATATTATATACTTACGTACATAGAAACAGCTTTCATTTTACATTTGAAAATTTGGACTTCCCCATCAACGGACCACAATTTTTCCACAGAATCGTGTACACTCCGCATGCTTGTAGTAGTGCAATCAAATCGAAAGCAAAGTTAAATAGCTCGAAGCAAGAAGAAAGCATGTAGCTATTTATCTACTCGTCTTTCTTTAATCTGTACTATAGCCAATAAAAGATGTATTTACTTTATTTTCATAAGAAAATACATCATTGTTATCTAGTTCACAATTTTTATCATTCCTGATTCCATTCAAACAGCGTGTATCATGTATTCATTGTTACACTTGGATCGACTCCAAGTCAGATAGCATCTAGCCTCAGTTCATTCAGTAACAAATTGTTACAAATTCGATGATACTTTTAAATTGTTTGTCATATTTTTGGATATCGTGGTGGTTTATAGCGGAGGTTTTGTTCAAATAGGTTCTTTGAAACCAGTAAACTAATTTGGTGTGGTTCAGCGGCAAAAGTAGGAAGACTGCTTGATGGTAAGTGATTTCCGCTGCTCATGGCAATACCTGAAGATTCCCGTGGGTTGCCAAAATAGGACGATTCATGAACATTATCATTTAAATCTATAAACTCAAAGCTCAAATTCCAGTAATATTACAGTTGTAATCAAGTCCCAAAATGTTAAAATTACAAAATGGTATTCTCATAAACGTCAAACCAACGTCAAACCCGTTCTGTTTGGTCCAAACTCCAAAAATCAGATAACGATATAAAGACGATTTATTTATAATTCAATAAAAGTAAAATGTAAGTGTAAGTTAATCACGAGAATTTTGGTTCGAATATCCATCGGCTATAACGACCTCAATATTAGGGCGAAATATTCTTAATATTAGGAGGATAAGGCTAGTCTAAAAGCCTACTACAGATTATCAAAACGGCAAATTTTTCATCAAACCTACGTTTTGACTGAAGTAATACTCGTTTTTCTTTGAGAAATATCAGGGAAACATAGCTAAGGAGGAAGCTCCGGCTACATCATGTACTGTACCAGCTCTATGTGATAGCCAATTTATATCACTTTTATCGTATTGTCTCGTGGGGTCCTTCAACCCTGAATTTCCATACTTATAAGGCACCGCGTAGATTTAAAAAACAGGTAGATATGTCAATTGTAAAGTATCAGAACTTGATATATTGTGTAATATATCAGATGATGATTGACTTTAAAGTTAAGAAAAAGTAGTCATTGCAATAATTATTACTATATTAATATTGCAATAATAATACTAATTAATTTAATAACTAAGTTTATCATAATCCATAACAATGGCCTTAATTACGAGTCTACTCCAATTACTTAATAAAGTGTTACATTTTTACCCGACTACGGCGATTAGCCAAAAGTAATATACATGTATGTAATATGTATGTATGTATGTTTGTGCTATCGTAAACTACTGATCCGATTTTAATGAATGAGGTCTCAATGGATTCGTGAGCCCGGGTAAAGGCTTAATTACAATTTACGTAGTCGGGTTAGAGTCTTTTTTACATAAATAATTATACATATAAATTTTAATGTCTACGATTTCTTCGGTCTATGTACATAGCCCACTTAGAATTCAAAAAGTTCGAGATGTGGCCGCATATATTATCCTTTTTCCTTTGATTTAGAATCACTATCATTATTTACTATTTTATTATTATTTTTTTAAATTTATTTATTGTTAACCAAAATGATACAATTTACATAGATATAAGCCCTAAGTAGATTTGTTCATTGACTAGTTGTAGTTGTTTACAGTCTTTTGTACAGTAGTTAGTATGAAGACAATTATGACTGTGAGCAACCTACTTTAATGTCGTCTGTACAATAGATGTGACTAGAGTGGATATGCAAAAGCGTGGTCTTTTCCGCGTTTAAAACCAACCCTGCATCATGGGACTAAGGCTTGTGTATTGTTTTATGAAGCTCTACAACTTACTAAATGCTGACATAAGCCTTTTTTAGATTATATGTAACACTAGAAGAAGTAGCCCAATTACTGGTTTTTTGGGTTCAAACTTCACGAGGTTGTAATTTTAACTACATAAAGATTTAGAATATTGAAGTTTATTTATTCACTGCACAAGAAGATACATGCTTCATTGCACGGGCGGCGCCGCGCTGCGCAGCGCGCTGCAACTCGAAATTCGAACTTTTGGAATGATACGTGTCTTCTGGTGTAGTGAACAATATAATATAATATGTAATATAATATCTATGGACGCTTTCACACCACGTCAATCTGGTCTTGTACTAAGTATCCGAAGAACTTGTATATCAGGTACCAGTACCGGAAATATATTTAATACTTTTAAACGATACACATATTTAAAATTTAGCCGAAAAAAAACGTCCGTAACGTAAGATTTTTATGTATAGTCTTTATTATTTTCTTTATACCTCGAATAAAACTTAAAATTAATATTTTTATATTAAGGTACTTTGTTCCTATCCGGTGTCCTACGACACCACACAGATTTTTTATTATATATATGATAGCGTCTTATTAAATAAAGTTAAAAATTAGCATAGGATAGGTTTACAAATTTGAATATTTGATTAAATAATTTGTTTTAACAAATAATTATTGTAATTAAAGTAAAATATGTAATTTATTTAAATCAATTTTATAAATACTTAATCATAATTATTTAGTTATTTTAGTTATATTAGTTTATTCGATTGTAATATAAGTCGATCAAAATACTACGCGCCCCTACCTCCTACCATACCCTGCCCTATCCCTTCCGGTAACTTGTTTTGATCGCCTTATAAAAACTATGGCTGCCTGCAGTTGGATTGCATTCGTGTTCGAACTCTAGTGGAATAAACATCTCTTGTAAAGTGTTCCGTCGTATTTATTCATGGATCGTCACCACGCTCCAACATCAGAAGAAGCGGATGGGCACGCCCCTAACCCGGATCCAGGCAGCAGCTCTCCGATTTTACCACGTGATGGTGCCCAAATACCATCATACTCCTCGAGTAATATCCGCAACGTCAACAATGAAGAATCTAACGAGCTTTCATTTCTGCGACTTCAAGTTCAATTATTACAACAACTTCTTGGCCAAAATAGGACAATGCCGTCATTCACCGCAAGTCAGAAATTGAGCGAAATCTACTTACCTGATTTCGAACCCGATAATTGTCAGCTGACAGTAGAGGAATGGTGCAAGCAAGTTAATTCCTTGATCAATCTTAGAGGATTTTCAACTAAAACTGCAATGATGAAAGGATTGTCATGCCTTCGAGGGCGAGCGAAGCTTTGGGCTGATGCTAACGCTCACAAATACGCTACGTGGGCTGAAATAAAGAACGAATTACATACCCAGTATATGGCGGAATCTCGTTATATCCATTTCGTCAGTAAATTTCGTGAATATACATCTAATGACGCAAATAATTATGCCGAGTACGTGAGCGAAGCTTGGCGTCTCTTTTCAAGAATTTCCCCAAATGCTTCAGAAGATTTAATGGTTGAAGCCGTCATATCAGGAATCCGTCCGAAATTTATTCAATCAGAACTGCTGCGATCAGCTCCACAGTCACAAGCCGAACTGATTGCTAATCTACGCAACTATAGAAAACGGCCTGCCGAGTTTTCATCAATTAATGAACCTTATGCGAAACATCCAAGAACCGACTTTACGTGTATGAAGTGTGGAAAACCAGATCATCGAGCACGAGACTGCAAATCAATCATTTGTGAGTTCTGCAAGCGAGCGGGTCATCTAACGAAGGACTGTCGCTCCAAACCAGCAGGCCCGAAGGTGGGAAGTAAAAGAGAATCCCAAGCTAACCTGGTTCAGCGCAACACACCTGGCAGTACGGAGATCAACATTGGTAATGTAACTCTTTCTTGTTTATTTGACACTGGTGCTGAATGTTCTCTTATTTCACAAAAGGCAGCTGGGTCTGTCCCTGGTAAACGTACTACTGAAGTGCTTAAGTTGCGTAGTATCACAAATCAACCATTGTTATCTAACGAGGTTATTTATACTGTAGCTAGTTTAAACGGAGTATCATTTGACGTCAGCTTACACGTTGTAGAAAAATTACCGTATTCTGTGATCCTCGGTATAGACACCTCAAAAACACCCGGTCTTAAAATTACAATTACCACAAAAGGAATAGCCGTTGACAGGGAACTAAACAAAACTCTATTGACTCTGACCTAACTGACAATTACCGGACTCAACTCAATGAGATAATTGTTAAGCACAAAGATAGTTTTGGCATGAATACCTCTATTCGCAAAATAACAACTGGAATTCTGTCAATCCGATTGAAAGACCCCAATCGCATAGTTCAAAGACGACCTTATAGATTAGCTTCCGTCGAACGAAAAAAAGGTCAAAAAATTATTGAAGACCTAAAAAATAAAGGTATCGTTAGAGATAGCTGTTCCCCATATTCTAGCCCCATTCTTCTAGTAAAAAAGAAAAATGGTACAGATCGTCTTTGTGTTGATTATAGAGAGTTGAATATGAACACCGTAAGAGACAATTACCCCCTACCTTTGATCCAAGATCAAATTGATAAGTTAGGAAAAGCTAAATATTTTACAAGCCTAGATATGGAATCCGGCTTTCACCAAATTCCCATTGAAGAACAATCAATAGAAAAAACAGCTTTCGTAACCCCCGATGGTCAATTTGAATATTTAACAATGCCTTTTGGATTATGCAATGCCCCTTCCGTGTACCAGCGAGCTATCAATAAAGCTCTTGGAGACTATAAAGACTCAGTCGCTCTTGTTTATATGGATTATGTCCTTATCCCTTCAGAAACTGTAGAAGAAGGCCTGAATCATTTCGAGTTAGTTCTCGAACGATTGTCTGCCGCAGGTTTCTCCTTAAACATTTCCAAATGCAAATTTTTGAAAAACTCCGTTGAACATTTAGGAAACATTATTTCTAATGGTGAGGTTATGCCTAGCCCTAATAAAATTAACGTTCTTGTTAACTCTCAATCTCCAACATGCGTTAAACAGTTGCGAAAATTTAATGAACTCGCTAGTTATTTCCGTCGTTTCATCCCCGATTTCTCTCAGAAAATGGCACCCCTCTATCAATTAACAAAAAAAGATAGCACCTGGAATTGGACCAAAGCACACGAAAATATAAGACAAGAGATAATCACCTACTTAACATCAGACCCAATACTGTCCTTATTTAATGACGAACTACCTAATGAAGTTCACAATGATGCCAGTTCCCTCGGTTTCGGAGCAATGCTAATTCAAATTGAAAATTCCCGCCGCAAAGTTATTTCTTATTACAGTGTGCGTACAACCGAACCAGAATCCAAATATCACTCTTACGAACTAGAAACTCTCGCAGTTGTAAAAGCTTTAAAACATTTTATTAATTTTCTGTTTGGTAGACAATTCACGGTGGTCACTGACTGTAACGCCCTTAAGGCAAGTCGAACAAAAAAGGAACTGACACCACGAGTGCAGAAAAGGTGAAGAAATGTCACATGTAGATTTTTTGAGTAGAAATACTCTTGTTAATATGCTTTCTAAAGATTCATCTTGGATTGTCGTATAACAGAAAAGAGACTTTGATTTAAATAAAATAAGAGAGTCAATAATTAACAAAGAAGACCATGACAAAAAATACTCAATGAAAAATGATATCTTATACATAAAAATTCAAAATGATAAAGGAAACTCATGCAGTAGAATAATTATACCAAACGCTCTAGTACGTAATCTTATAAATGAATACCACCACACCCATTTACACGCTGGTTGGGAACGATCTTTACATAAAATCAGAGAACACTTTTGGTTCAAGAATATGTCTAAAAGAGTCCGATAATTTTGCGATAATTGTTTAAACTGTAAAGTCGGTAAAGAAGCATCAGGTAAAAAGCAAATAAATCTTCACCCGATCGACAAATTTAATGGCCCTTTTCACACAATTCACGTTGATTTGATTGGAAATTTAACAGGATGCACGCAAAAAGCTTACGCATTTGTTGCGATCGATGCTTATACTAAATTTGTTATCATCCACCCACTTAAAGATAAGACCTCAAGTCTCATTCTTAAATCTATCCAAGAGGTGATCAATCTCTTTGGTACCCCCAAACGCATTATTTCAGATAGGGAACCAGCTATAATGGGTAAGGAAATTCAGGAACTTTTTACATCTGGGGGCATTGAATATCATGCTATCGCCAAAGGGGTACCACGAGCAAATGGTCAAGTTGAACGTTTAATGCGCAGTATTAAAGATCACCTTAGTGCCACAGCTCAATCTCAAAAAAGGTCTTGGGTTACAAAGTTAGGCGAGCTTCAACTCTCGATTAGTTGCACAAAATCTAAGGCAACTGGACATTCCCCTTTAGAATTATTAATAGGTAAAATTTGCGCTCCACCTTCTATCGCACAATTTACACAATTTCTTGAAACAAATACTAACCGTGATGAAATCCGCAAAGAAGCTGAAATCAGAATGACCGAACAGTCCCACAAAAATAGAAATCGTTTTAACAAAAAATGTGCGACAGTTATTTCTTTCAAATTAAACGACTATGTTCTGTGCAAAGATACCCAATGGTCAAAAAATAAACTAGGTCCCAAATATTTAGGGCCCTACCAAATTATTAAATTACTAGAAAATGATCGGTATGAAGTGAAAAATTTATGAAATAATAATGTAACTGTTGTATCACACGAACATGTCAGACCAGTTCCAACCCCTAATTTAGATAACCGTGATAGCGTTACCGAATCAGACGATGAAAATTAATAAGCCACTTGTCTGTACGGATCACGATTGTGGTTTAGTCTGACAACTGGGCAGTATAATGAGTGCCACTTGTCTGTACGGATCACGATTGTGGTTTAGTCTGACAACTGGGCAGTATAATGAGTGCCACTTGTCTGAACGGATCACGTCAATAAGTGATTTAGTCTGACAACTGGGCCAAATAATATTAAATTTGTCACTTGCCTGTACGGATCACGTGAGTGATTTAGTCTGGCAACTGGACAGAATAATTGTATATTTTGTGCGCCACTTATCCGTACGGATCACTTAGGTGATTTAGTCTGATAACTGGGCGATCGAAAAATTTCATTGATTGAGTGACGATATATTATGAATTTACTTATAATTTGGTTTTAAAACAATAAGAATTATTCTGCACTCTTGTTCCCAGATTGAATATGACTCCGCTCAGAGCACGAGCTTTTAATCAAAACGGCCGTGATAGCGTCTTATTAAATAAAGTTAAAAATTAGCATAGGATAGGTTTACAAATTTGAATATTTGATTAAATAATTTGTTTTAACAAATAATTATTGTAATTAAAGTAAAATATGTAATTTATTTAAATCAATTTTATAAATACTTAATCATAATTATTTAGTTATTTTAGTTATATTAGTTTATTCGATTGTAATATAAGTCGATCAAAATACTACGCGCCCCTACCTCCTACCATACCCTGCCCTATCCCTTCCGGTAACTTGTTTTGATCGCCTTATAAAAACTATGGCTGCCTGCAGTTGGATTGCATTCGTGTTCGAACTCTAGTGGAATAAACATCTCTTGTAAAGTGTTCCGTCGTATTTATTCATGGATCGTCACCACGCTCCAACATATATATATATATACATCCTAGACCCAGGAACACAGAAACATTTTTTGTCCTTTCGGCGGGATTTGAACCCGCGACCTCCAGCTTAAGCGCCGACGCGCTAACCACTGAGCCACAGAGGTCTTCATAATATAAACACTACAGACGTGTAACGTTCTACAAAAAACCAGGCAAGTGCGAGTCGGACTTGCGCGCAAACGATTCCGTGCAAAAGGGCAGGCTAGCGTGGTGCCCTACAACCGATCTTCCTTGCAGCAGTGGATGATAGCTATTCCGATTTCGCATTTGATTAAAAGTCGCGGGTAAAAGCTACACCTTCATAAATCGGGGCCACAATCGGTTTTAACCAAAAATAGCCAGCCACCTCACCCCACCCCTGCCAATGGTGATTTATAGGTGGTATTGCTATGGAGTTACCGGGCTCGCAGGAGTTGGGAGGATAATAGATGGGAGCCGAGACAGATGACAAATAGGTGAACTGGCCACATTCGAATCGACTCCACTGGCTAGTGTTGTGTTGGGGTTCCATAATATGGATGTTGTAGTGATGTGAATAAATATAATTTCAAGATACCAGGGATACACAGAAAACTGGCGTATAGCGACAAGGTTATTTGCAAGTGGCATTGTTATGTAGTACCTACCAGGCTCGCAGGAGTCTGCTGCAGGGTGAATAACAGAGGACGGATGACAAATAAGGTGAGCTGGCCGCATTCGACTAGACTGGCTAGTGATATGTTGTATTGTAACTTGTAATGACGGGACTTTATGTTGTAGTGTTGGAAATAAATCGGCTTCGAAATTTTTGGAGATACCGCGGCCTTACAGAATACCGTGAAATAACGCTTGTGTATTTTTTTGAGTCGCGTAGATACCTCTGTCTTTTATAGCTTGTTGTGTAACTGGCGTCATCTTTTCGCACTGTGCTAATAAGATGTAGTTCTATTAGCAATAACTTTTGTTTGCGTCTATTTACTTTTATTTACTTGTTTATGGAACTATGTAGTTGTTATCGTAACAATAAACACTATATATTTACTTCGCAGCTAGTTACGCTAGCACTGTTTTTGTGTTAACAGTTAACTCTTATGAAACATCAGCAACTCTTAGGCACATCTATACGATTTCAGCTCTTTTGCCATTCTTCTTTTTTCATTGTTATTAGAGCACAGTTCTTTTTACTCTGTATAAAATAGCTCTGTTATTTACTTTGAAGAAACAGGAGGCCTAGCTGGAACATTTGACAGCGGCGTACGCAAACGTAACGTTATCGAATGAAATGTTTTATGGGCGCTGTCATGATTTTGACAGGTTTCCATACAATTCTCATTCGATAACGTTACGTTTACGCCGCTGTCAAATGTTAGTGCTAGGCCCACTGGTGTGATTTTTATTCGTAAAATCAGATGTGATCTTTGTAAATAACTAATATTTATTTTGTGCTGAAATTTCGGATGCCAAAGTTTCATTACAATTTGACCAGGAAAGTGACATCGACACACATAAAACAGAAATAATAAACTTACAAATATTCATATACAGATTAAATAAATTCAAATCTTATTTAAATCAAATATTATTTATAAAAGTAGGTAAAAGAGAATTTCGAAAATCGACATTTTGTGAATTTCATTTGAGAGCGTGGGCTGTAAATAATCCGTGCTCGATGGTGCGCGACAGGGCTGGCGATTCCCGGGAACCGGGATACCGGGATACCGGGATATCCCGGGAAGAGCCCGGATTGTCTCCGGGGAGTCCCGGAAATCGCGGGATCTGCGGGAGAAAAAATTAGATTACAATGAAATACTAAATTGGTTGAAATACTAATATTCGAGTAGTTTCAATAACTCCCAGCACATAGGACTAGGGAAAATTATTCGAATATTTGTCAATTTTATTATTCGAATATGACCAGTCATATTCAGTATTAAATAATTAAAATAATAAGAATATATTTATTTATTTTTCAATAACATGTTAATAATAGTAAAAAAACCTGCAAAAAGCGTAAATTTCCGTTATTTAATACATTATTATTATTTATTAATATTGTCGTCAAAGATATCTGAAAACTGATTTTACTACACTATTTGTGAAATAATATAAATCTGGTTTTAAATGAAATAAAAGAAAGTAAGGTCCGTACTTCCTACAGACAACAGCGAAAGGACGCCACGCTCACGCGCAATGTTAAAATAACCTAACCAAAAGCATGTCAGGACATGTCTAAAGAGGGTTCCGTAACTATAAACGCGTATACGTTTTTTTCAAATTTCTTGAATAGTTACGTTCAAAATAATTTTTATAAAGATTATTATGATTTACCAAAACCGAGATCTAGACACAATTTATAAACTATACGAATAATACATAATCACAGAAGCTAGAAGAGCAGAGAGACAGACAGACAGACGGACGGACAGAGCGGAACTATAAAGGTTGCTTGAGTACAACGGAATATTGTAGAGTTGTAGTTGAGTTGATTATTACAAGAGAGTACGGCATTACACTGACCTGCAAAAGTAAGTACAAATCATTTAAAATTAATAAAAATTCTAAACTATAACCATTTTAATCCTAGTCTTAAAGACTGAATTTACATATTATTGCGTTTTTTAATAACTGCTAGGGGTTTAACAACAGCTTCGAGCTGGTTTGTCATACTTAAAACGAGGTTTTGAAGCCGATTTATGCAATATTCTCTCATTCTTCTTTTAGGACGTGTTTTAGTACTCTAAGGGTGCTGGTGCTGGTGCTAGGTGACAGTCTGCGGCTTCTGACTAGCCTTCCCAGCTCATCTCAGCTGTAGTAGTAGTAAAAGTGAGTAAATTGACTCATCTGGAAACAAAATTCTTGACTATTCTCGTTCATCCAGCTATATGTGTTCACGGTCGTATCTCAGTGTTACTCGATACTAGAGCTCTCGAGTTTGAGAGTTGAGACCAGTGACCACTCGCTGGTCTTTGGGGTTTCAGATTTGCTTGAGCATAATAAGTAGTTACAAAATGTATATAATAAGAAATAGTTAAAAACTGTAACCGGACTACGCAAATAATATAATATAGCCTATGTTACCCGGGCCGTTATTACAGATGTATTGCCACCTCATTCAATAAAATCGGATCAGTAGTTTCGGCTTTACGATGGAACAAAAATACATACAAACATATATACAGACAAATATAGACTGCCAAAATCATTACTTTTCCATTTAGCTACGACGTAGTCGGGTAAAAATAGTTACAGATTGATTTACCTTAACGTCCTACGACCTGGCTTAAGACAAAGTTTTCTTATTCAAGACACGACCTACCTACATTCCTATTCAATTGATTTACCTTAACGTCCTACGACCTGGCTTAAGACAAAGTTTTCTTATTCAAGACACGACCTACCTACATTCCTATTCAATTGATTTACCTTAACGTCCTACGACCTGGCTTAAGACAAAGTTTTCTTATTCAAGACACGACCTACCTACATTCCTATTCAATTTATTACTGTTTACTTTATAATATAAGAAAAATGTCTACTACAGCAAAAAGACATGTGCAATCTTTTTGCTCCGAACGCGAGATATTAGAAGTGCTCCTAATCCCGTTTTGCGTCAGCCCTGCATTTTACGAGCGTTTTATGAGACAGTAAACTGGAGACGGTATACATTAATGCAGGCTCCCGACCAGATGGGCTACGTCTGCACGTAGGCTATGAATGCCTGGTAGTTGTCGATATTATGAAAGTAAGCATGTGGCAGATGCGAAACACAAAATATTTCCCACAAATCATTTGCCGTTTTGGACACATGTCATGCACCGTGCATACAAGTTTTTGGATAAGAAAATCATTGCTGACTGACAATAATATATTATGGCTCAAACCATGGAACAGATTCCACAGCTGAAAATTGTCACGGAGATAGTTGTAACATGACGTTAGCAGAACACGATGGAATATCCCAAAATTCATTCCCTAAGGGTAAGCAAGGGGTGTCCAAAATTAACCAGAAAGCGAATTCAACACGAGCCGTGCCCCAGGCCACGCCTAGTCAATAAGTTCGGGGGTCCCTACGAGATTTAGTCTAGACCATTTATCATACCGTAGTGGGTGTTTAAGGGGGTGTTGCGGGGGGTGCGATTGTCAGGCGATCGTGAGAAGGGTTACGGGATAAGTTTGTCTGTACATTAGTCGCAAGCTGACGCCCGGGACTCACGTATACTGTTCGCGTTATAACATACTGTATATTTGATGTATTGCGAAGGCACTGTGTTTATGAAAAGTTAATCGTTTTTAAGTAACTCAACGACGTAGTTTAAAAGTACTTTAAATCCAATTTGTATTGTGTACACTTAATTAATACGTGAAGTCAATTCTGTCAGTACATACGATTTATAAAAATAACAACAACACACACTACCTCAGATTATTAACACACACTACCGTGCGTTCGAGAGATACGATTTTGTTACACGTTGACTAACGGTCAATCTGTCACAAGTCACTACATTTTCATATTTATTTTTCCATGTAATGGGATGGAGGGGAGGGCTGTAGGGGCATTTTAAGGGCCAGAAGCGCAAGTGTGCTGATAATCGCTTACCATCAGTCGGTCCGTCTGCTCGTTTCCTGGTCGATTTCATAAAATAAATAATTTATTTGCATTTTGTTCTAAAATAAAGACGTGTTACAACTATCATCCCGTCCATACAAAGCCCGGATTATCCCGGGAGCCCGGGACGCGGGGCAGCTCCGATACCGGCTGACCCGCGTCGTCTCCGTGTTGCATTACCGTGTTCCGACAGATGACAGGACTATTGTACGTGTGTTAAGGCTTTAAATATTTAAAGGTATAGCACACGTCCCTCATATCAGTTACAGCTGGATGGATGAGTTAGAGAGTTGAGATAAAAATAAGTTTATACTTAGGGGTTATATTAAGACATCTGCATATTGAAACCTCTGCAAATTGATGATTATGAAAGTTTAAAAAAATTTAGCTAGATGGATTGGATTAAAATAGGAAAACAAATGCAAGCTTCAAACTTTATAATATTATATACTTATATACTCATATATATAAAATTATGATAAATATATGCAGTGTGTGTGAAATGATTTTTCTCAATGGCCCTTCATAGTAGGAACATAAATCACAATTTCGTAGGAACTATTAAAATGGAAAAATTGGATATGGTTTGTATAATCAATTGGATCTACGAAATAAGTAATGAGGAAAACTATTGTTTTCAAACAGACAGTCAATAAATAATAGTCGAGATATTAGCTATCTCGAGCGCTCAGTTATCGAAATTGGCGATTAGCCAAATACGGGCGAAGTCGCGGGCAACAGTTTATTACTGTCCTCGTACAGTCACGACCGCAAGTTTTGTCAAATAAAACATAATACTGTAGACTGGCTGGTGTCCGCAACTTCGTTTGCTTGGAACTATTAATGGAAACAGAACCCTATTTTTTGAAACGAAACCCTAAGATAAAAGTAGCCTAAGTTACTCTTTAGAACATCGGCTATCTGCCAGTGAAAGTGCGGCCAAAATCGGTCCGGTCGTTTCAGAGATTAGCCGGAACAAATACACACACAAAAATTAAAAAATAAATTCCTTTGTGTACCTACGTAGGTACTAAGTCCTCCTACAAATATAAATGTGAAGGTTGTGAGGGTGGATGGATGTTTGTTACTCTTTGGTATGGTAGTAGTTTAGGCTCTGGATTAAAACATCTAGGCTAAATTCTATCTCGAACACATACGGAGTTCCCGTGAGATACTGTATTTACGCGGGCGACGCCGCAGGCAAAAGCTAGTGCCGTATATACTATCATATACATAACATATACGGTAAGAAACATCCATCCATCCATACATCCATCCATCATCACACTTCTGATTTATAATAGTAGTAAGATTATGTCAAACAAACGTTTTATAGTTCCCTCTTTAGTTTCATACTTGACCCCTTTCGGTTCGACATATTTAATACTATATTGGTTTTACTTGTTTACTTATTGTGTTTTTTTTTTCTGTTTCAGGTAAGTCCATAAATGGTTCATCACAAAAATAAAAAACCAGCAACGTAAAGGCAATGTATCTTTTTTGCTCTGGTTTGGCGGAAAAAAAAACAGCATTAGGTGTAGATACTACCTAATATAATATTATGTATATAACAGTCGAGGAAATAGTGTAAACAACTTAGTTGTTTTACAACTAAATTTAATAATTTTGCCCTCTTTTGTAGGCATTTAATTGTTAGTAGTTTTTTTTTGTAGAAAATAGCCTCCAGCCGCCAGTAAGGAATCTTATGCAAAATGTCGTATGTTAGGCACAAAAAACAAAAAAAAAAACCTATATCGTAACACGCGTCCATAAGTCGCGTAAAACTGACTGTTTCATTTCTATATTTGCCACTATATTATTTTTGTTTTCACTGGTAAAATAATATTGAAAATCGGAAATGTGGTGTTTTTTAGGGATTTTCCAATTTTAAGTAGTTTTTTTAGTGGGTTTCAGATCTCTTTTACTGAGTTCTTTCGTAGGAAACGACGCGAGTTTAGTAGTCTCGCAAAAACAGAGTTGGCAAAAAAAACACTGCCAAGAAGTGCGTAAACTTTTATCACAGCTTTTTCCATAATTTCTTCACTTTAACACGCGCCCCGTGAGAACGCCGATGATAATGATGAATGCTTCTATCACTATTAAATAACATACTTATGCAAACCTTCGTATCCAATACATATCAGTATTAAATTCGAAGGTTTGCATGTTTTTAACCGATTTCCATAAAGGTGGAGGTTGTATTAAGTATCCATAGAACACCATACGCAATCGCATTCTGCATTGCATTCCTCGAGGGTCGCGTGGGAATCAGAGAACCGTGCTCTCGACTCTGGCGAATGTCCATTTGCTTGTGGGAGACGCGATAAGCGTGCGCGGTGCGTTTATTGAGGCAAGCGTGTGGGTGAAAAAAAAATTGGAAAGCAAAAATAAAATACATTTAACGAAAACAAAATCTAAAAAAAGAAGATCAAAATGTCGTCCTTACTCAGGGTCGGATTCAAAATTGGTGCCGCCCTGGACACTGAAGAAAATGCCCGCCCTATCACAGAAATTTTACTTAAAATTATAGTTCTTATATCTTATTTTTTTAATAGAATCACTAATTGCTTGCTCATTGCATACATTTTATTATATATTATATACTTCAATAATATAAAAATATTTGTTTTTGTTCCAAGAATCCATAGACAAATCATTGATCGAGCGCCCATCGAAGCCAATCATATACCTTTGTAAGAATCATGAATTTTGCACTAACGATGACTTATGATTGTATTACATTTGTTTGTCAGGCAAACACACCTGACAAACAAGAAACAAAAAAAAATCAATTAATAGAATTAATTAATTATTATATTGTGCAATTTTGATAATTATAAAAAAAATATTCTAAAAATATGTTTTTTACTTTCCAAAAATTTGCTGCCCTGGGCACTAGCCCTGACTGCCCCTAGTGTAAATCCACCACTGACCTTACTGCCGGAAACAGTTTTCCAACAAATAGGAGATATTAAAACTAAACAGACTCGAAATAATTTTAACTAAATAAAAAATTGGGATTTTATCCAATTTCATCAGTAGCTGTATAGAACCTATAATTTACTAGATGTTGCCACGCAATATGAAATCTCGAGAGAACCGTACATTTTGCCTGCAATAAAAAGTAGCCTATGTATAGCTTTCCCGGTAGTCTAATCTATATCTCTGTGCTGTAATCTATATAAATTCAGTCAAGTAGCTTCGGAACCTATTCAATGCAAACAAACAAACATACAAACAAACTAATCTTTCTTTCTTATTAGTTATTATACTCTATTAGCAATTGATAACATACATTTAAAACAATAGTATTTTTGTTATAACGAGGAACAGCGCCACCTATTAGCAAAATACATAAACTACCAAATAACTTGCAAGTTATATCGTGCTAGCGGCGTTTAATGCACAATAGAGAATATTCATTTGTTTTAAATCAGTAAATGTCGTATATTTTCCGAAATAAATATGGACCGAAAAATGCAACAACCACCTCCTTTTTTGGAAGTCGGGTAAAAGTACAATAATCAGTTGTTATATTTAAAAAGTTACAGGACTAAAAACGAAAGTTACCGTTCAAATCCTTCAGTTATTTGTGTCATTTCTCTTAAAACAATCCAAGCCAAAGCCAAGTAGTAAAGTTAGTAAATAAAATCAATTTTCTATTAATATCTAACTGCGGTTTTGACCAGGCAATAAATGCACGACAAATTCGTGCATTTATTGTATAAGGCGTTTTTAATGTTCTCCAACGATCTCACGTTTGTGATGACTGTATTTCGTCAACGGTCGATTGTAGATTTGCCATTACAAGGGCAATATAAGCTAGCTTATAATGTACTTTTCGAAAAGCCAATATATATCAGGAGATTGCATTACGCAATACGCTTACCACGAAACCTAGGTGAATTGAAAAAATGTGAAAAGGGAATTGTCTGCAATGTGCATTCAACTCATACATCATGCTTGTTGTGAAAACTTGGCATTCTTCACTCGACATCCGCTTGTACCTTGAACCGGCGGCTACTTTATTGTGTGTCGTGTATTATTAAGCGGAGCTCTGTACTGAACTGTTGACACCAGCACAAAGGCCGTACACCAGAGTACACGGAAACATACTGGAATACACAAAACACAGATACACAAATCATTAAAACACACACGCAACGGTGTTTAACATAATGATACAGCCTTTATGTATGTCTCTATTAACAGAGGTCTGCGGTTCTGCCGATTGCTTTCGTTATTGCATGCGACCAAAGAAATTTTGAAGAAACGGTTTTCGAAATAACAAAAAATGTTTTACCTCAGGGTTTTTTTTGTGATTTTAAAACTTTGCCACATGTGAAGTTGTTTAATATTGAAAATTCTGATGGTATGTTTTCCTGTGAGTAAAATCTATACATGTTATACATACATTTTGTTTTGTTTTGCTAAAACTTTAAAAGTATGACGCCGCAAATGTGTAAAAACATCAACATGACGTTTTTATATTATAGAAAGGGACTGAAAAAGTTTCATCTGCATATCAATATCGTCAGTTGACGTATCGTATGTAGACGCCATTTGTCCCAACCCATTCTTTAAGTTTTCACGTTATGCTATGATATTGATTTTTTTCGTACTAATCTTTATATTATTAATACGCGAAGCAAAAACTTTTAGTACTTTTACGAGAATTGTGCGAACGGAGGAGTATGATACTTTACGCAGTTAAGTTTATGCGGCGGAATCAATTTTTTTTCATATAATGCTTAGAAATGCATAAAATTATGTAAAACACAACAACACACTCAGATTATTAACACACACTACCGCGCGTTTGAGAGATACAATATTTTTACACGTTGACGCTTGTAATCTGTCACAACATTTACATTTTTCTTTTCATATCTAAGAGACAAAAGAAACCTTGTAAAGTACAAACTTAAAAATTATATTTGGAGGTCACTCTGTGGTCGGAATAATTGCCCATAATAATTTATATAATTTTTAAGTTACTATTAAATTTGACGACCTCGGTGGCTCAGTGGTTAGCGCGTCGCCGCTCAAGCCGGAGGTGGCGGGGTCGAGTCCCGCCGAGGGAACAAAAAGTTTTCAATGTCAAATTAAATATATATTGGAACGAAGTTCCTTATCGCGCGTTGCGATAAAATTCGATTTTATTTATCGCGTTCGATTTTTGCTACACGGAAAAAATTAAGACCAAAAGTTGTAACGACACTTTTTGCTATAGTGGTAAGCCGTGCGGCGTGCGCGTGTTTCTCTGTCTGTCTCTCCTTCTCTCTCTCTCAATTATTACTAAAATTGAGCCTACTCATTAAGTTTATATTACTTTTTTTATTATATATTTTTTATTTGTATTAATCGATGTAATCACCCATGCAATCAATGCATCTTTGCCAACGCAGTGGCAGATTATTGATGCCCTTCTTAAAGAAATCAGCTGGACGGGAGCCAACAAATTCTTCAAAGGCATTTTGTACTGCCTCTCGGGTATTGAATTTTTTTCCCGCCAAGAAGTTATCCAAATTCTGGAAAAAGTAGTAGTCTGTAGGCGCAAGGTCTGGTGAGTAGGGCGGATGACGGAGAGCTTCCAACCCCAGTTCTTGCAACTTAGAGACCGTCTGCTGTGCAGTATGAGGTCGCGCGTTGTCGTGCAGGAGCAGCGGAGACAGGCGATTGACCAATGCTGGTTGGAGATGTGCCAGCTTCTCCATCATTGTGTTCAGTTCTTCACAGTACACATCTGCAGTAATGCTCACCCCGTTTGGTAAGAAGCTGTGATGAATTACACCGGCGCTAGACCACCAAACAGTGACCATCACTTTTCTAGTGGTAAGTTTTCGCTTAGGGCATTGTTTAGGCGCTGAACCAGATCCAACCAACTTGCTGAGCGCTTGCAGTTATCAAACAGAATCCATTTTTCATTGCAGGTAACAATGCGGTTCAAAATTCCTTCATGTGTGTGTCGGTTGAGCAGTGCAAGGCACGTCTCGATGCGTACTTCGCGCTGGCGATCATTGAATTCGTGGGGCACCAATTTGTCAATCTTTTTTACCTTGCCAATTTGACGCAAATGGACCGATATTGTTTTGACGCTAACGTCGAAAGTTGCTGCTAATTCAGCCGTAGATTGTGTATTATCAGTTTCCACAATCGCCTTTAATTCGTCATTGTCGATCAAAGTCTTCGGACGACCGCGAGGTTCATTTTTCAGGTCGAAATTTCCAGAACGGAAGCGAGCAAACCAATAACAGGTGGTGCGTTGGTTTGTAGTGTTAGCTCCGTAAACGTCGTTGATGTTGCGTGCCGCTTGTGCCGCGTTGCTGCCACGACGGTACTCATATTCCATAATTACTCGAATTTTTAACGTATCCATGATGACGATAAAGATTGAAATGCGATGAAAATGTAACACTAATCAATAAACAAATGACTACTTTTGGAAAAATAATTCCATGTTTTTAAAATAAAATTAATTTGAAATTAGAATTCTTAGCCAAACAAAAATTATTTTGATTTCAAATGGCCAGTACTGCAGAACGGCAATTTCATAGGTAAAGACCTATTATTAGTCCGATTGGTATAATTTTTGCTTTGTCCGAAAATTCGGATTGTGGTGGGTTCGAATCCCGGTCAGATGAATATTTTTGTGATTATTTTTTTTTTATTAGAACTCCGAGGAAAGCCCGGTTACTCAGGTACTTATAATTATTCAAAAGCCGTTCCAATTACTCATATAGCATTCGTATTAAGACACAAAGCCTCTCCTCAATCTTTAATTGTATATACAGTCCAAAGATAAGTATTAACTAAAATACACAATTAAGTAAAGAAGGCGATCAGACTTATTCTTTTATCTCGCCGCTCGGGGCTCTGAGACCTTATTTTTTGCTCCTAATATAACACAATAGGTCCCTTTGTACTGCCTACTCGAAATGTAGTGTTGAGCGTGTAGAGTCGTCGATATCGATATTTGTGTTATTTTGTGTAATCGTATTTTCAGTGTAAACATTTGCTTCTGCGGGGAGGGCGCGAGAATCCTCATGGATTCCTGAATGTGACGGCCCATGTTATGTCCGACTCTACTGGGAAGGTGGCCCAGCAACCTAAGGACTAAACACATTAAATCCTGCAATAATACAGTTACGACCCAGTCCCGATACGTTAAAACTGTAAAATGGTATTCTCTTAAACATAAAACCCGTTTTGATTGGTCCAAACTCCAAATATCAATTTATGATATCAAGACGATTTATTTATAATTCAATAAAAAATGATAATTACGAGAATTTTGGTTCTGTCTAATAATATTATGTCCAGTGTTCTATTTATATTTTATATTATCTGGATTTTGTTTTTTTTTTAATTAAAAAAAATGGCTATAAGTTAACCTCAATATCTGTTTGTTTTAATACCTCAATCTAAGGGGTTACACTACTTTTTGGTTTTTTATAGCAAAGGGTTAATTTCATTTTGGAAATACATATTATTGATACTCAAAAATACAGTAATATAGCTTCAGAATAAAGGTCAGACAGTAATATAGCTTCAAAATCTTGTCAAAGTAAAGGCATAAACTCTCCTCTTTAGACTTCTCATGCTATAATAATACATCATGCGGCTAATATGTTATTTACAAGAAGCGCCCGCGCGCATTCCTCTAATAACGCCGGTGTAGTTAGATAATAATTAAGTTACGACACAACTTGTGCATAAAATCAGGCGAACATAGTTTGTGTACTTTGGCGTGTAGCTGTGGCGTTAATTATTAAAATTTTCCACATAAGTTATATGAGAACAAGATAAAATTTTCGGTGAAGTTATGAAATTCCGTGTAATTTTCTCTCGTTTGAATATGTTGAGTTAGCTGTAAAATATTTTGATGAAGCTGGCAATTTTCCACTGTAACGAATGTTATTTTTAGCAAACGTCTTTGGAGTAAAATTATGATTACGAATATGAGTAAACACAGATTATGAAAATCGAGATTGATTTGAGATTAATGCGTTTGTTTTTTTATGTGTTACATCTTTCCTCTCGCTTTCCTGCAATTTGTGGTAGTGATTTCGTGAAATAGGTTCGAAGTGTGTAACAGGAAGTCGCGGAAGCGCGCGCTATTTGAATTCACCAATGAGCGCGCATTGGTAAAGTTGGCCGTCAAATTCGAATAAAATATTTATCTTTTTTAAATTTTGACGTCGATTTCTGTCACTGCTTAGTGGAAAAGTTTCCGTATGTTTTTTAACATATTAGAAAATCGTACTAAGCATTGTGTTTTCTTTTTTTTAAATATTTTCATAAAATGTTACACTCCATATTATGCAACTACTGTAAGGCTCGCTCGTTTTTTTTTATTTATTTATGAAGGCATATAATAGACGAACGAAGAACTCAAAAATGGTACAATTTAGGTGATCATAGTTATCTACTTAGACGTCCTAGACTGACGTCATACATAAGACAGCTTCAATTTACATAATGTATGATAGGCGTATCATATTCAAGTAACAATCAACTTAACAACACGATATCATTGACAAGGTAAGAATGTGTATGGGCATCAACATTACCCGGTATTTAATACCAACTTAACATCATGAACACTAGTTATTTTCTTTCGACGGACTTGCTAACCCGTCACCCGACAGACGTTAGTCGGCAATTTTGTATATAATTGGAATGACAATAAAAACCTTATCAGAAATACATAAAATACTAAAACTAGGTGGCCCTGTGGTCGAAATTCGCCCATAATAATTAATATAAATTTAAAGTTTGAACTTTATAAGGGTTCATTTGTCTCTTAGATAGAAAAAAGAAGGAAGATTTTGTGACTGAACGACATATATCACGTGTAACAAAACTGTATCTGTCAAACGCACGCGCACGGTAGTGTGTGTGATTAATCATAATGTGTTCTGTTGATATTTTATTAATCTTATGTATATCTAAGGATTATTTGAAAAAGTAATTGCTTTCTGTACACCTCAACCAACATAAACTTTACCCGTGCTAAATATCATACTCCTCAAAGTATTTTCTTCACGTATTAATATTATTAATGTCTTATATACAAATGTTTAATATAATTATTATTATATAATATAACTCTTCTTAAATCTATAGCATTTTTCTATTAAAATAGCTCTGAGTCAGCTATATGTTGTAGTGCTCCATAGTAAAGTTTAACCATTTAGGTCTAATTTTGATTATCTGGTATTGACAAATAATTAATCTCCTAATTTATGCGGTGGTAATGAGAGTTGGTTTAGAATAATGAATGGTTTAATTAATCTGATACCGGGGATCCAATTACTGGTATTGCTCTTGTTTAAATCGAATTAGATCCGTGTCAAGTATAGTATTAACGTTTAAATGTGGGAGAGTCACGCTACGGCATGAATGGGCCGGCTCGAACGGGTAAATACCACGGCCTCACAGAAAATAGGCGTGAGAGAACGCTTGCGTTGTGTTTCCCCGAGTGAGCGAGGTTACTGGAGGCCCAAGGGCGGTTGGAGATTGTAAGGACTGGGAACGTCCATGGGCGGCAGTAATCGCTTACCATCAGGCGATCCGTCTGCTCGTTTCCTGGTTCATTTCATTAAAAAAAAAAAAATTGTAATTACGTATGGTCATGAGAACTAATAATAATGTTGGTATATGCAACGTGATTAGCAATGAAATAAAAAAAAGATAGATTGCTCCCCATACAGAATTCACTGACGCTTGCCGGTTTCATTTTAACCAAACCAGCTACGCATGACATTACGCATGACTCTGGTAACCCAGTGGGACGGTTGACCGACACGACTGGCGAGAGATCAGGCGCAGGGCCGACTCTTTATATGCCCATCCGACGCATGGATCAACTTTCTTGTCAGACAATCAGATAATCAGCCTACATTGTCCTATCCAAACATGGAAACAGCATTTTTTGTTGTTCCATCGCAGGAACCGAACCCACGACCTCCGAGTCGAGAGCCAAGCTCTAAACCATTGGATCACGGAGGCTGGTGGTTAAATATACAAAACAGTAAATTGAAATGTAAATATGTATAATACATATTTCTCGCACTGTTCCTGTGTTACCTCATGCCCGACTGTATTGTACAATTAATTATACAGTCAAATAAAATGTAAAAATGTTAATTAAAGAAATAAACGCACTTGCTTAAAAATGTGTCCAGATGACTTATTAACTAAATATATGTTGCCTGCGACTTCGCGAGCGCCTAAACAAATCCCAAGAAACACGTACATTTTGCCACGAAAAAAGTATCATATATCCTTACCTGTAGTCTATTCTATATCTGTGATAAATGAAATCGGAACCTATTCAATACAAACAAACATACAAATGTTTCCTCACTACTCATTATATTATTAGTATACTAGATATTAAGTTGTAGGTATATTTTACTTAATTTACAATTATGCATTTAAACATGACGTTTTGCCAAAAAAGAACTTTATCGATATCGATAAAGTAAATTAATAATGAGGCGCACCACTAGTACACTTTTACGTCGCCATTTTTTTGTAATATGGGGCTTGACTTGGAATTGTTCCGACATGTCTTCGATTCCATTTTGTTGAGGTTTGATTATCCTCAAACTAGGTACATTCCGTCCTGAGTTATGTTACCATTGACAGGACCTTTATGCCGACGACATAAGGATCACTCTCAATTCTCATGGAAATTCAGAGGTAAAATAACTCCCAACGGAATTCGCACGGTTTAGAAACGGGCATGGTGCACCGTTTTTCATCAAAAAAATTGTCTGAAGGTTGATTGTGCTAATTAAATCCTGCAAAACACAGAAACGACACCAGTCCCGATGTGTTAAAAGTAAAACTGCAAAATTGTATTCTCATTAACGTCAAACCAGTTTTGATTGGTCCAAACTCCAAAAATGAGATTATAATACCAAGACGAATAATTTATAATTCATTAAAGTAAAATGAGAGTCCAAGTTAATTACGAGAGTCGCAGTTCTGATCAGAGTCAGATCAGACACAAGACACCACAATTGGATACTTTTGAACATATACTAAACTGCTTTAAATTTTATAACTCTGTCCGCTTGGGGCTCGCCTCACTTGCGTCACGACAGTCTTGAGACTGCTTTGTTTCACATAGGCTGGGACTATACAGAGTTCTATTTCAATGCTCAGAATTTTCAACGGCCTTCCGGATTCCGGAATATATATTCCGGAATCCGGAAGGCCGTTGAAAATTCTGAGCATTGAAATAGAACTCTGCGTTAATAGAAATAGAGTTGAAAATAGAACACACGAGTGTCGAGTCAAATGTCAATGTCATATATGACAGCTCGACACTAGAAACTTCCATTTTCAACTCTATTGTATTAGCGAAGAGTTCTATTTTCAGTGCTCTGAATTTTCACCGGCGTTCCGGATTCCAAAGCATATAGTCCCAGCCTTAGACAAGCCTGTCTTACGAATGTCTTGCGACTAAAACACCCACATCCCACCCCAATCTGTCTTTGTCTGTCTAGTAGCTTTTCCAAAGTAACAACATGACAGCAACATGGAATTGTGTATCCGTGGTGTAAATATTTTTATTTTTAAGGGGGCCTCAGTTTTAAGACAGTTGCGTCGCTCCTGGACAGTTTCGTCTATGAAACGTTTTGTTTCAAGTGTTCATATTATATTTTGTAATGCAATAGACTGTCTTGAGACTGTCGTGTCTCAAGTGGACTCTCGCTATAACTGTAGTTAGAGCCGGTGAAACTTTCGCGATCCTGTTCAGCTAAACTTTGGTCAACGGTGTATTGGGAATTGTGATGCTTAGCTATAAAAATGTGTGTTTTGCGTAGTTTTATTATTACTAGCTTTTTCGGGTAGCTCAGCCTAAGTTGAAGTAGGAAATGTCTACAACGTTAAAAATATAATTGTATTAAGGCTAGCTTTACTGTATTTTATACTATGACGTCTCTGTGGTCCGGTTGGAGCTTGGATCTCGACTCCGGAGGTCGTGAGTTCGATCCCCGCGCTGGAAAATGTTGTTTTCAAGTCCGTTTAGGACAATACAGGCTGATGCCTGATCACCTGATTGTCTGACAAGAAAGATGATCCATGCGTCGGATAAGCATGTATAAAGTCGGTCCTGCGGCTGATCTCTCGCCAGTCCTGTCGGTCATCCGTCCCACTGGGTTACGAGAGTAAAGGAAGAGAGAGTGCTGTTGTGTATTGCGCACACACTTGAACACAATAAAACAACTACTACGTAGCTGGTCTGGTTTCAATAAAACCGGCCAACGTCACCGATATTTATTTTATATTATAGTAAGATTTTAAAGTACTTCCACAACTTGGTGATGGTTATGGGACAAAAGAATAAACCATAGTTACAGTTATAATAAAATGTTTAAACTTTAACCCATTTAAAACATGATTAAATCAGTTCGGCCATTTTGTGAAATCAATATTTTTAGTCGTATATAGACGATTATATTATATCCACCCGTTTACTATTATTAATAAATCGATAGAGAACTCGTTAATCATTCATTTCATTAACCTAATTATTAGTAAGTCCGTAAAATGTGTGCCGCCAGTTAATAAATAGTACACGATGGCCCGAATAGTTTTATGCTTTAGAGACTGGAGTTTTATGACTAAATATTATTAAATTTGTTTCGCAATCTACTAATAAGTGTCGGGGATTCGGGTAGATTATACGGAGGTTTGGTAACTGCTTACTTTATATCGAGCGACAGAGACAAAACATGGAAATATCTGGTATCTGACACGTATTATGTAGTAGATTGTGACGGGCGGAAAGGACGGGCCGTTATTGTCTTTAAAAATATCTAAAGACAGTTCTCAGTAGTCTGTCTGTAGGTAATTGGTTCTCGCTGTCAAATAAGTAGGGTACTATTGTCTGCCTGCTTAAAAAATGGTCAAAGCGAAAATCACCTCAATTAGGTATGACCGCGTCTTAACTGGTTTGGGACTTGGGATGATACCAGAAGCCCAATTCTTGTAACTATGTGTGATCCGTCTCACTCACTCGCGTGCAATAAATAAATAAATAAGCTCTTTATTCTGTGTTTATACAATTCTTAAATCTATTTCATTTTAAAGAATATCCCTTATCACAGTGTGCCATTTGGCATAGGCTTCCTCCAACGACTTTCACTGTCCTTTGTCTCCGTCTCCAATTTGGTCCTACTGTGAGCTAAATCATCCTTCCATCTGTGGTACTGTCTGTATTGGTTTTTCCTGCCATACATTGGGTACCAGTTGGTCACCTCTCTGCTCCATTTTCCCATTGTGTCCCGTAGCATGTGGCCTGTCCAACGCCTCTTCTGCTGGTCAACACGTCATCGTCATCGGTCATCGGTCATCTCCGTTTTGGTACGTAGGTCCTGTCCTGTCTTTTATGACGGGCCATGATCCTCTCCGTGGCCTTTTGACACCTGACGAGTTCAGCCCTTTCAACCCTGATGAGAGCCGATGTTTCGCAGCCATAATATGTCGGGCATGGCAAGATACATGACTCAGATATAGCCTGCCTATCGAAGCTCCTGGTGGAAAGGCGCTGGTATTCACTTTCTACCAGGAGAACATATAATACGTGGTGAACTGTTTTGTATGTAATCGGTAGTACGATACTTGCTTAAACGATTAAAAAAAATATCACGCGCGTTCAAATCAAAGGAGCACTCCAAACAGAGTAGCAAGGAAATGTTATGCCTGGCGCCAGTTACCAACAGGATCGATAGTAAAAACTATTTTACATAGAAATAAATGGTGTGAAGCGCATACGATATTGACTTCCGCAAGGATATTAGCCGATTTGTTAGACGCGTCCTGCATGCAGGCGAGTGCATCCTGTGTGCAGGAGACAGACTATTGAGTCGTTCGTCTGTTAGTTCCACAACGTTTCGTCCTAGTGGGACGAAAAGACGAATTAAATTTTTTGTGATTTTTTCATTCATCAGTTCGTCCCATTTTTATCTTACAAAAACATATATGAGGTAATATCAGCAAAAAATATAATCAGTTGTAACATGTAGTTCAATAATCACTATCACTACATAGTATAAAACAAAGTCGCTTTTTTGTCTGTTCTATTTCTAATGTCGTAAATAAACGCATTTTTTGCGCTTATATTGCAAACGCTGGCTGAACCCTACGAGATAGATCAAAATAATGTAAGTACTACAGTATTGTACACCTTAAAAAGGTCTACAAAATGTCCGCGATCGTATAATATACCATCATATATATACCATCGCAGACTTTAAAAAATATAATCAAAGCTTTTACCCGCTTCTTAAACTTCTTCAGCAAATAACTCTACTCACTGCAATATACTTCTGTATACATTATTGAAAACGTTGAAAAGGTACTTGATTGAATAAGGATTAATGCTGTATTGCTTACAATCGCTTCGTAAATAAGCCATTATTTCTCGTAAAAAATGGTTGTTGTGGGTTATCCCTATGAGATAGACGTATTTTGTCCATATAATCCACAGTTAAAATTAATGTCTTAGGAGATATAGTTAAATTAAAAAGTACGTGTAAGAAAATAAATTCATTTATTTTCTTACACGTGTTTCGGTTATAAAGACATACAGTACACCCTGTACTGTAAAATCCAGTTTAATGCGGGCGAAGCTAAAGCTAGTACAATAAAAACGTTCCTATTTTTGTAACTATAGTACAATATCTGAGAAATTCATCACAATTTAACATAGAATAATCATGGATTGGATGTGGCGCACATAAAGCTAACTTCCGCCTTCCGGATATTACCTTCAGGCGATTTATTTGTCTGTGAGAATTGTCTGCCGCGACTCGTGTCGCATCCAACGTACAGGATATAGACACCTGTGTGTGTAAGCGATTGCCACCGCTTATGGACACCCGTAATAATGGAGTAACACGTGCGAAAACGGATCTTAAACCAGTAAAGCTGGGACTATATTGTCCGGAATCCGTGAGGCCGGAGAAAATTCATAGCTCTGAAAACAGAACACTGCCTTATTATAATAGAGTTGAAAATCGAAGTGTCGAGTGTCGAGCTGTCATATATGACATTGACATTTGTCTCGACATTTGTGTGTTCGATTTTCAGCTCTATTGTATCAGTCCAGGGTTCTACTTCCAGTGCTCTGAATTTAATTGCGCCCGCCGGATTCCGCATCATATAGTCCCAGCTTAATACATCCTTTTAGGAAGTCAAATTCATATCTTAAGCCAGATTTCCATACAAAATACGCGTGTCCCACACACGTGCTCTATATAAGCAATATCGTTCAGATATTGAATATGTGAGATCAACCTGTAACGATGATTCCGTCCCTGATTTAGGAATCTGAATATTATGATTAATCTGACCACGCACGGCTTACCATACATTCCCATAGAGCTGACACACACTTGGAAGAAGAATATTACATAGAAGGAACATGAAATTCAACAGGTCTTTGTATTTTTTGGTTGTGGTTGTGAGTTTGGTGGTTTTTCTAGTACGACATACGAATTACGACTTCAGCTTCATTACAATTTGAGATAAGTGACATCTTACATTGATAGAGCATAAATTGTGTACGGATAGCTTCAACAAAAGTGGGATGTGGATCTCTGTGGTGATGGTGATGTGGATCGGATACACATCTCCATTCATTCATTCCCATTAGAATGTGTATTGTGTCGTAAGGAGAATAATGAATGTTATATTATGTCTTCTACTCCTGCTAATAGCCACCCATCTAAGCTATTAAGGAATTGTTTCACAATCGTCTAATAAGTTATAAATAGCTTATCCGCAAGTGTTGTCTCTGTCGCTCTTAAAAAAGTAAGCAGCGACAAAACTTCCGGTTAAGCTATTCGTCACTTATTAGGCGATTGTAAAAAAGGCCCATAAAGTTATTAAATCTGAGGGGCGGGCTCCGTAATGTTGTATATGCATCGAGATAGTACGTTTGTGGCTAGACAAACAAATAATATCTGATGATCAAAAGCGATTTTATCACCACCACACTGGAAGGCAGTCGCGAACAGCCACGGTGGTACACTTTTGCACCTTATTGCCAAGTAATAAGGTCGAAATGTGGTACGCCGGGTTTGTCAGCGACCGTACATACCCCTACGTTCAATGGAACCAGTTTGATATATCACCCGTACCCGTTTATTAATGGGAGGCCAACGACCCCCGAATCATTCATACTATGTATTTTATAGATCTCCACAAACTTTACGATTTCCTGTTTTAAATTGTACAGAGTGTAAATATTTAAATTTAACCCAACATTCCCAAGTAACAATCTATCGTCGTACAATAGTATAGTTAACGTTATGGTATAGTTAACGTTATGGTATAACCACATCTAAGTCACACTAACGTTCATTAAACGCGAAAAGGGCCTCGTTTATACGATCAACGTTGTTGCATAATCGTCATACAAAAGTCACAAGTGTCTTCGTTGGAGTCATTCAAAAGTCGTGTGAACGTTAAGAAATTACCACTTTCGTCGCACAGTAGTTTAATCGTAACTTTACAGCGACTCGTTTTGTCATATTATGGTCGTACAGGTGATTTGAATGATTACGACGACTGTTTTTTTCTCTCTTGTTAGTGACTTGGTTACTTGTGATTTTGGGCAAGAGATTTGAGTGCAAAGTACATAAAGTATTTCCAAAAAAATAAAAGATGAGTGTTTGTAGTGTTATTTAATTTTCATATCTTGCTATCTGTAAATAATTGTCCGTCTGTCTATTTTTGATTTGGAGACAGCCTGTATAGTATTAAATCGATTAAGTTAATCGATTTACATGTTACTCTATAAAATAATTTTGTTAATAACATAGTTTTGATGAGTTCTATTATGGTAGTCGCTTGTCTGTCTCTAAAATAGGAGGACCACGAAACAAAACATAATTTTTAAAAACAGGAAAACCCGGCCTAATGCGAGTGGGACTCGGCTACGAAGGGTTTCGTACAAAACGGCAAAAAAGCATGTTTAATGTATGGAAGACCGCCCTTTAATATTTATTTTATTCTGTTTTTTATTGTGAAAATTTCAACTGTCTAGCTATCACGATTGTGGAGATACAGCCTGGTGACAGACAAACGGAAGACTAGACGGACAGAAAGAAAGACAGACAGACAGCGTTTTTACCCTTTGGGTACGGAACCCTAAAAACGCGTAGCCAATTGATTGTCTTCACAATTTTGCCGTATTAAAATGACCAGGTCTGGTTCTTACTCCTTAGTCACTTTCCGTCGGGAAATAATAACCTGTGTGCAGTGTGTGAGTTTCTGCCACTACTCGCCGTGAAGAATTTAACTACAATTCGTAAGGCATCGAAACAACGCCCCTAGCGGCAAACAATGGTAACTAATTCGATGCCATCCACATCGTAGTTAACTTGTTCACGGCGGGTAGTGCCAAATACTCGCAGTCAGCACACTGACCAATTTTAGAAGTTAAGCCATCTGCTAATCATACAATTGCCCCGACAATACAATATAGCTCGATACACTAGCGACTAGCGTCTATAATATACGCTCTGTCTATAAGTAACGAGCGATTCTTCGTCTGCGAGTCGTCTCGAGTGGCCCGCAATTTTCATAGCTCAGACCCTTCACGTCGAAACGTACTGAAATTGCAATAGAAAACGTCTTTGTTTGGTTTTTGCAAGTGTAGAATGCTAATGATGATTTTTAGTTGCTTATGAGTTATGTAGTAGCTTCTTACTAGTTAACTCAATAGTTAACTGCCAATGCCGAGTATGGCTGGCCGAGCCGGTAAGCGGAAAATCTGCTATTATAATTTGACACGTTTCAACACAATATTTGCACAAAATTTCGATGTTACACATTTTGTCAGGCAAGAATACTTAGAATTTGGTTAGACTTCGTATCCTCAAACTGTTCATCCACTTATATAATGCCTAAAATTTGAATTTTTTACCGATGATGATGATGTTTATGATCTTCAATTAAACATATTAAGCATATTGTGTGTACCTACTGAGTATATTATGTATGACAATACCAGACGTATTGCGTCAGGACTCACGATGTAAGCACCAGTACGCGCTGTACTGCGACGTTTGAAAGATAATAATGTGTGATGTGTTAACTTGGAACGGCGGCGGCGGGTATTCGATCAGGGAAAATATTATTATTAGAGCCTGTTTCACAATCTTCTAATGAGTGTCGGATAGCTTGTTCGGAAGTTTTGTTTCTGTTTACTTTATATCGAGCGACAGCGACAAAATATATAGCGATCGATAGCCTGGTGACAGACGGACAGACAGACGGACGGATAGCGGAGACATAGTAATAGGGTCCATTTCTTTTTCGTTAATTCCAACGTTTGGACACGGAACCCTAACTTCTTCAAAGAAATCAAAGCAAAGAACATTGTAAAGTCTATGTTGCGACGCGCGGCGCGCTGTATGGCGCCCGAACTCCTTGGCATTCGATATTTCACACACGAGGGCGTACTTATTTAGGATCAGAGGTGCCGTGATTTATTCAAGGCGCTACCGACGCCATGATCGTCGAATAGTGATGGGCTGGAGGGCTTCGATCTCGTCGATACTCGATACACATTACACGTGTACGCAGCAAAGTACAACTACGTTCTTCTTTTTGTTCGGGAAACTTCGTGGTCCGTCTGTCGTCAGTCGCCGCCATAGAAATGCGATGATACCGATGGACATTAAGTAAGTAGTCTGTGAAGATTGTGTGTCACTTAATGTACAATACCCGGGCCACCGAGGTTTGTTCGGAGCTCTAGTAGATTTAGAAATTATATAAAAATAATCACAAAAATATTTTACTGGAGTTCGAACCTACCTACCACATTGAAAATTTCCGAACAACACAAAAACCAAACTGCCAGTCGGACTGACATTATAAAGTCGAAATTATTGATATATTGTTACACGACGAAAGAAAAAACATATATATATATATAAAATGCGCAGTATAAGCATACACATAATTTTGTATCTAGAAGTCGCCCTGTGGTCTTAATTCGTCCATAATAATTGATATAATCTATGTAAATGTTGTGACAGACTGACAAACTGATAGTGTGATTTGTTGTTATTTTTATTTCATTTTATATGTATTTCTAAGCATATTAGCAATCTTCACACCTACCTCCACATAATTAATATTTAGTAATAAACTTTAATTTACCGGCCAAATTTTATACACTTCCGGTGGCACAATTTTCGTAAATTGTACTCAACGTTTTTGCTTCACGTATTAATATAATAATAAGAGTTTATTCCATGCGTTTTGATTAATATTCATTGACCAAAAACTATTACATTAAAAAAAAAAAAAAACACAAAACCAACTTCCGCAAACGTAACATGTTAATAAGCTATCGATAACTTTACTTTCATCGATAAAGATAATCCCGGCCGTTGAGCGTCACTAGTGGCCCTTGAACCCTTAGACACGTAATGGTTGGACATTTAGTCATGACGCTGGGTCCGGGGTAATGCGGTGGAAACGGCAGCGATGGCGTACCTTGATGACGTCATTACGGCAGTTAATATTGTGACTGTCATGAATACATTGCACAGCCACAAAAACGTAGCGTAGTTTTGGACTCTAGCATTTGAAGGTACGGTCGAGGAAATTGAATGTTTATCAATTTGCCACACTTCTGAATTCGGTCATGCATTTGACAACGATAGCCATATTATATACTAGTTTTAGATTCTAGCTCTTGAAGGTACCGTCAAGAGCTAGAATCTAAAACTAGTATATAATATGGCTATCGTTGTCAAATTATAACGGCAGTTAAAATTGTGACTGTCATGAATACATTGCACAGTCACGAAAACGTAGCGTAGTTTTGGACTCTAGCATTTGAAGGTACGGTCGAGTAAATTGAATGTTTATGAAGTTTGACACACTTCTGAATTTGGTCATGTATTTGCTAACGATAGCCATATTATGGTCACACCACGTCATAATACGAGAACGATCAACTTTTAGACATTTATTATTCGCGACTGCTATTCGCGACTGCACAACCATGATTACTGTGGGCCTAGCAGGAGCGTTTGACAGCGGCGTAAACCCAACGTTATCGAATAAGAATTTAATTTATTTATTTAGCTTATTTACTATATTTTATTTTATTATAGATATAAATATTTGAATTTTTATTTCTACAATAATTGTAGAAATAATATTGTGCACGTCCTAACTGCTATATTATTTCATCCCATTTATCTCCGTAGGGCTGCTGGAAGAAATTTCGAATTAGAAATAAGCAGTCCTTTGTGTCATCTTTCTTTGTTAATTGTATTGTCATAATTTTCTGTGTGTACAATAAATTGTTAAATAAAATAAATAAAGTAAAAAAGTAAGATTCTGCACCTGGATCCAAAGAATTGTATGAAAATCGGTCAAAATCATGACAGCGCCCATACGAATTTAATTCGATAACGTTACGTTTACGCCGCTGTAAACTGTTACTGCTAGGCCCCCTGGGCATGTTTTACTGCATTGATCTATAACATGAAGGTATATTGGTTACTATTTCAATTTATGTATAATATTTATTTGTTATAAACTCTTAATAGCAGTCGCATCAAACTCGCGATATTGAAATACTTCGCAATACATTTTTAATAACGTCTAATTCTCCAGCAAATAGTACTTTGAGAGCTTCGTAATTTAGTTACAAAACAATTTTTGATATCAACTTTGTAATTTGATGGCCGATTTTAATTTCATATTAGGTACCTGTTTTGTTCGTTTCTATAAAGTTAATAATGGTTATTACAGGGGAATATTGGATTGTAAATAAATTGTAATTAAGTCTCAACTAGTCTTTATTTGAACATAATCCTAATGTACAATAAAAAAACACAACTAGCACCTATGCTAGAATTCAAAACATTAAAAAAATATTCTACAATGAAATAATAATACTTATTATAAGTCACAACTCACAGCCTGTTTGAATTTCACATTTAACCCAAAACAAAAAACAAAAAAACAGAAATCCAAATGTAAAAAAATCGACCAAAACTAATCGGTTGTATTTTTTAATACGTGAGTTAAATAGTATCATTTCAATTGGTAGCATTATAGCCGCCAATGTTAAAGTTTTATTAGCATTTAGGGTCAATTCACACCGAAACGAAATGATACACGGTGACATGGCGTATCGAACTTTAGCCAATAAACAAGATGATGAAGATACACGTTTTATTGTAAGAATTGCACCGCGCTGCACAGCGCATGTGCAGTGTAAGGGGTCCCATTTACGGTCCGGTTTTCCTTCAGTTTGGCCTGAACGGATGCAAAATCGTATCGTCTGTGTGCAATTTCGAGCTCGCATCATCGTCGGCCGGATGGACTGAAGCGTTTCGTTCTAGTGTTGCCAGCTCTGTTCTTGCGAAACTACTGAACTAAACTAAACTCGCGTCGATTTCTACTAAAACAATACTGAAAACTATTAAAAAAAGCTACTCAACTTAGGAATCCCTAAAGTCCCCTAAAAGCCACTGCATTTTAGGTTTTGTTATATTAAAATTTTATTATTTATTGAATTATTTATAATATTAGGTCTTTACCTATGAAATTGCCGTTTTGTATGAAAAAAATTATTTCATGTATTTTTTATTTGTATTGATCGAAGTAATCACCCATGCAATTAATGCATCTTTGCCAACGCAGTGGAAGTTTATTGATGCCCTTCTTGAAGAAATTAGCTGGACGGGAGGCAACAAATTCTTCATTTTGTACTGCCTCACGGGTATTGATTTTTTTTCCCGCCAAGAAGTTATCCAAATTCTGGAAAAAGTAGTAGTCTGTAGGCACAAGGTCTGGTGAGTAGGGCGGATGACGTAGAGCTTCCAACCCCAGTTCTTGCAACTTGGAGACTGTCTGCTGTGCAGTATGAAGTCGCGCGTTGTCGTGCAGGAGCAGCGGAGACGAGCGATTGACCAATGCGGGTTGGAGATGTGCCAGCTTCTCCATCATTGTGTTCAGTTCTTCACAGTACACATCTGCAGTAACGCTCACCCCGTTTGGTAAGAAGCTGTGATGAATCACACCGGCGCTAGACTAACATTGAAAAATCGGCTTAGTTCAAAATTACACCTATCTTGCCTTAACTTCATCATCGTGAGAAATAATCGGTCTTCAGTGCTTTATTTGTAACATTACTACCATAATACTGAATTTTGTTAACCACAGGACACAAAGTTAGGTATACAAAATGATTTTTTTTGTATGACTCAAAACCTGTGTAAAATAAGATCGCTTTATCATCATTTATGAATCTTTTTATGCACCCATAAGTATGTTAAAAGTCGACTTGTGTACCTCTCTCAAAGGAAATATTACTACATTTTGAATCTTTAGGTTCAGATAAATTTATAGTGTCATCATTTATGCTCACTTCAATTTCACCTACACATTCAACAATATGACTTAGGAGACCCGAAGTGCTTGGCGTTTCTGTTGATGGAAAGAGTTTTCTTTTACTTCTGATCACATATCGAGCTTGTCGTTGTTTGGCCAGTGGAGTTTCTTTGCTTTCTTGCAAAGAAAATTTACTTGGTACAGCAGTAGACCTGAGAAACTTGGACAGAGGTTGATTTCCTGAAAGAGAGATATTCTTAGATTATAAAATATTTATCTTAAACTACAGTAATAGAAATACGCAACTATTAATAGCTAAGACAAGAATAAAAGAATATACTAACCAGTGTAAGAACTTTCACCATAATAGTCATCACAATTAAAATGATCAGAATATAATTTCGACCATTTAGAGGCTGTCCAATTTTTCCTTCTCAGGGCCTTTTCCCACAGCTTTCTTCGTTTAGAATCCTTGGGAAACATATGAATCCCTTTATTTTTACAACCGTTTGCAGCACATTTCGTGATTTTGTTGATTCTACGAGAAAACAAATAATGTAAACAAAAAAATGTATGGCGTTTGACAGCTTTCACAGTTTTTTAGGCATAGTCGATGATGCTGCCGGGATCAAAAAGCAGTTTTCTTCCCCATTTCCATATTACGTAATATTTCCTACTATATTTTTTTATTTTACGGTAAAATTATCATATTTTCAATATATTAAAACTGAAAATGCCAGTGGTTTTTTGTTGTTTTTAGTTATTTCTAAGTTTAGTAGTTTTTTATAGTTATCGGTACTCTTTTAGTAGTTTTTAGTAGAAAACGACGCGAGATTAGTAGTTTCGCAAAAACAGAGTTGGCAACACTGGAGCGAATCGCTTCAGTCCATCAGGCCAACTGATGCGATCTCGAAATTGCACACAGACGATACGATTTTGCATCCGTTCAGGCCGAACTGAAGGAAAACTGGACCGTGTATGGGGCCCCTTACTAGGTACTTACCTATTATATATACCTAAGAAATTTATGTTTCGTGTTGCTTAAATTTTTATTTAAATGTTTTATTTAGCAATTATTTTGAGAGCTGAACTTTTATTTCAAAACTAAACTTTCGTTAGTAGTAGCAGTTGTTATTGGCCATAGCCCATAGGCCATATGTATGGCTGGGACTATATGGTCCGGAATCCGGAACGCCAGCGAAAATTCAGAGCATTGAAAATAAAACTCTGAACTAATAATGCAATAGAGTTGAAAATGGAAGTTTCGAGTGTCATATCTGTCTGATGTCCGCTGTCATATATGATGACATTAACATTTAACTCAACTCTCATGTATTCGATTTTCAACTCTATTGTATTAGCGCAGAGTTCTATTTTCAATGCTCAGAATTTTCTACGGCCTTCCGTATTCCGGAGCATATAATCCTAGCCTTATTCAGTTCTTACATAATTTCGTTTGCGTATTAGAAAAAGGTCGTATTTTATCTTTTTGTAACCGACAGATGAAATTCGACCAAATTAATGTCAATTATTAATTTTAATTCCTATTTAATTTGGTATTGTATACATTATAGTGTACTATATACTTTTTTAGGGTTTCATTCGTTTTCATTAGTTCTTCGCAAACGAAGTTGCGAAGAACTAATGCGAAAACTAAAAACCAGCTAGTACACCCAATAAAACTACCCAGACACTTTTATTTCCATTCTTTGGCGGGACTGGAACCCGCGACCACTGTACTCAGCGCTGTGACCACTGAGCCATTGACCCTTCAACTTGATGACGTCACAGGAGACGGCCAATTACACTTTCCCAGACGTGTAGGTGGTCCAGGACCATCCGGCAATTGACCAATTAGTGGCCCGATTGACCCATTTGCGATACTGCACTGCAGCAGGCCAGGGAAACTATTCATTTGGAATAATGTTTAATCAATGCTGCTGGTTGCGGTAGTTACGAATTTCAGCGGTATAAGAGGTGTTTTGTTTTGAGGTGCTGACTGCTGACTGACCTATTTAAATTGGCGGTGTTATATTATTAAATTAAAGTTGTATCATTTCATTTATGCTTCTGTGATCCTGGTGCATAGCACTCAATGTGCAAAGATTTAAGCGATGTTCGGACACATACAACGGTCTCTCAGAAAAACAGCATGATATAAACGCTTGCGTTGTGTTTTGCCACAAGTAAGGGTCAATTCACATTTCACACCGAAACGAAACGGTGCGTGATGCAGCGTGATACAGCATTTTTAAGCTTGCTATTTGTACTTTTTTTTTACAGCTCCGTGGCCTAGTAGGTAGACCGTTTGATTCGCACTCGAGAGAGTACAGGTTCGATTCCCAGGTTGTGGCGTGTACCAATGAGACTTTTTCAAAGTCGTTACGTCGTACGTACGCTCTAACGGTGAAGGAAAACATCGTGAGGAAATCCGCACATGGTTGGCCCCAGACGTATTGACCAGTTATTGCTCTGGACTAGGCTGACTATGTTGTAAGAATGACCTATGTGCTTTGGCAAACATACGACATTTAAAAACCAACTGTCCCAGACACTACAGTATTTCAAGAGTGGTTAGTTCACTCGGAGAATACTATAAATCATCCAATAACGGATGAAAAGGCCTAAGTTTTTTTTGGTTTTGGAACGAAGTTCCTTATCGCGCGTTGCGAAAGGGGGCTAGACGGAAAAAATGAAGAGCAAAAGTTGTAACGACACTTTTTGCTATACTCGTAGTTTTTGCTATACTCGTGCGGCGTGGAATAAATTATAAATTCCCTTCAATTTTTTACCACAAGCCAATTATTACTTAAATTGAGCCAACTGATTAAGTTTATATTACATTATATTTGTTAATAATAAAAAAAATATTATTATAACTTAAAAAAAATTAAATTTTCTTACAATTCCTTCACTAATTAATCGAAACTTCGTTCCATCCGGGTGTCCTTTGACACCTCTCATGTATTTTATTTGTAATTTTTGTAAATTGAACTTTTATCATTACACAAGAAGATACATGTTTCATTGTAAGAGTTCGAATGTTGAGAACTTGAGATGCACCGCGCTTCACAGCGCATGTGCAGTGTATAACCGATTTCATAATATAAAACGTGTATCTTTTTGTATATTGAATAAAGTTCAATTTTGAATAGCTATCTTAAAAATGCGGCGCCTTGTCGCGTCGTCTATCGTCGCGGCGTGAACGTAAAGGTACCGGAAGTGCTAGGGATTTTTAGGCTGGAACTATATTGTCCGGAATCCGTAAGGCCGGGAAAACTGGCAGGTGTCCTTAAGCGATAGTGATCGCATCAGGGGATCCTTCTACTCGTTTGTCGGTTTCATTCCTCAAAAAGGAACAAATTGCGAAAATATATGCTCGAATAAAAGGGATTATTCCTCAATTAAATAATAGCTTGTTAAGTGAATCAATGTGTTTGTTCACTAATATACTCGGAGTGTGGACAATAGGGCCCTCCTTAATACGATTAAGGAATACGGGAGGGTCATGACCTTATACTTCTAAGAAGCGACTCTCTTTGAGGTCGCTCAATCCATGATTGGGTATTTCTTTAATTCCAGCGTGTAGTCACGGGAAATCAAATAGAATTACTAGAATTACTAGAATAATTTGCAAACTTGTTAAAAATTTTTGTAGAATCGTTCGATACATTAAGTTATAGATGTAATGTAAACAGTAATTTATGCCAAAATTGTATACAATTTTCTGAAAAGCAAAATTTCCATACATTTACCATTCTATTGTACCAGGCGAACATAGGTCTGAAGAGTTGATAAATTACCTGTATTATGAATCACTTGAGACGTTCTCTAGACTGGCTTGTAGTGTCTTGGGTACTTGTTTAAAAATACACAGCGATAGTTATGAAAACTATGTTCTTAACTTTCGCATGTTTCTCTGATTCGGCAGGTTGTCGAAATGCAATAAACATAATTATATTTTTAGGATTCCTTATATACCAAGGGTGAAAACGGGACCCTATTACTCAGACTTCGCTGTCCGCCCTTCTGTCTGTCACCGGGCTGTATCATGTACCTCATGAATCGCGATAGCTAGATAGTTTATATTTTCACAGACGATGTGATGTATATCTGTTGCCGCTATAACAACAAATACTGAAAACAGAATAAAATAAATATTTAATTGAGGCTCTCAATGGACTAGATGAGTGTGATTATTTTATAATGTATAAAAATCAAACATAAAATCTAAAAAATATTAGTGAAAGAATATTTCGATATCTCAAAAACTGAATTTTCTAATAATATTCAAAGTTGGATCTTTTTAAAATCAGCGCGAGCTTGACCGCTCAACGCGTGACGTCACGTCGCGTCGCCGGCTATGGTCGCCGGGATGTCATTGCTCGTTCGCGCGCTAAGGAACTCGTGCAGTAATTTTGAAGTTTTATTGAATTTTTTGTAATTATGGAGAAAAAAATACCATACAGATATTGTATAGTACACCTACCTATATATTTTTGCATTACTAAATGTTTACTTTATAGAATATGCTAAGAATGAATTAAGCATTTTAGTGACAATTTATTTTAAACAGTGGGCAAAAACATAGAGAAATAAAATACATAAAAGTCCATTGAATCCATTGAATGAAACTTAAAGACGAAATAAGACAATACAAAAAACTCCCTACCTACTATTTCCCTTGTTTATGACTGTTTTATGGTGATAGTGTTGTCACTTGTTTGAGTTATCGACATAAAATCTTTACGAACTAAATGTAATATATTGATTATTATACTTTAGTAGGCAGGTCACAAGTTATTTTTTAACCGACTTCCAAATAATAAAATGATATTGTACCATAAATGTCAAAGTATAAAAGTGATTAATTTTGCTTTGAAAAAAGGACGCGGTTACACGTTCGGCTGTATATATATATATATATTTTGTATGTTCAACAATAATTCCGCCGTCTGTGGACCGATTTTCATTGTTCCCGTTGACACTTAGTGGTGGTCTGATGATGGGATCCATGAGGAATCGAGGGAACTGCTCGAAATTTATATTGACACATATAGTAATTTTTGACTTTTTCTGATGTAGCCCAAGTATATGCTACCAAAAAGTAAGATTTTGCATCAAGGTATACCCTGGATCCAAAAGCACTGAACAGAACTCCTCAGTCTTTAAAGATTATGCACGCATTATGCATATATGTATATACACGTTTGGAAATTTCGGCATTGTTTAAAGAACTGCAAGCATATGTTAATATATAGCCATTATCAAACTTACAGTTATCATCATCATCATCTTATACACAATACCTAATGGAAGCGTATTCAATTATACGCTATATGATTTACGCGTATTCAATTATACATTCGAACACATATTTTAAATTTTCTTAAAATGTGTTAATATTAATGTAATAAATATGACTAAAAAGGGAAAAATTATTATTTTTAAACAAAAATGAAAACCGACTTCCAAAGTAAAACGCACAAAAAATTATAAAATAAATCTTATTTTCTAAATAATTCCCCTTTTAAATTCGGCTAAAATTTTAACTATTTCTCTACTCAATATTCATAATTTTAAAGTCGGTACCATTCATTAATTCATTCGGTTTCGGTTCATCACAAACAAATGTACAATGATATGCTGTAGCTCGAACTTTGTGTTCAGGTGTAACTCTCGCTTTTACCGTGCACTGCGGATATAGCAATAATAATAATAATATACGCACTCAAAAATATTTATTTATTAGCTCGGATATTATATTTCATTGAAATCGGTGCAGATTTAAAGATTTTTCATACCAACTTTCAACCCCTATTTATCCTCTTTAAGGGTAAAAAATTTCGAAATCCCTTCTTAGTGCGCGTCTAAATTGTAAATTAAAACTACTGTCCAAATTTCATGCTTCTACTGTTAGCGGTCACGGCTGTGCGAGCGTCTATATACGTCTGTCAGTCAGTGGGGACATCTGACATCTCCTTTTAGATTCAACCAGGATTGATGATAAGTCCCGCTTACGTGTATTTCATTGCCATAAGTCCTGCCACTCAAGTATTATAAAACCTAAATCTATTTTTAAATTAAGGTTAAGAAATAAGTCTACCTACCTACTTTACCTAGATCCCTTCCTACTTTTATAATATTTTTAATTGTCATTATATTTCTAAATTTATTTTGCTTATAATTTAGTTTATAATAATCTTACTAACCTTATTACCTATTACTAATTTTATTTGTAATTAGTTTATAAAATCGAACTATCTGTGGAGGCTTGTAATTGGCTTTTTGTATCCTGTCTTACAGTATACTGTTATACTAAAAGCTGTAAACCACACAATTTACATAAAATAAAATAAATAAATAAAATATTATTATCCTACCTCCTACAAATAACGTAGGTACTGCATATGATGTAACTTACGTTGCAAGTTTTTGCCCTCGGATTTCTGCGCTAATATACTTTGCATGGTTTGTGAAATAATCCGCAACCATAAGTAAATCGACTTTCGGAAGATTATTTGATTGGCCACGTGAAAATCCTAGTTCCACGTTGGTTGGTTGGTTGGTATACCATTAATATAAAATAACAAATGATTCGAAATGAACGAAAGTAAATTTACAGAGCGCGTGTCAATTACATACTGAATGCATACTCGCTAAGCCACCGCCCGCGCGCCGCCCATCGCACAACCGGCGACGTGACGTCACAGTCATTACTCGACGGGCGCATTAAGTTTTCGCGCGTTCCCATATTGATTTGCTTATAAAAAATTCAATTTTCGTGATAACAACACAATTTTTTCACAGTTAGTCTTATTATTGCTTAAAGTTTTTGGTAGGGCAGAAAAAGAAGAATAAATTTTGATTTACATCTTCCTCATTCTCATACAACAAAATATGTGATTTGCTGTTTCGCACGAAACCCTTCGTCCCGACTCGAGTCCGTCTCGCACTTCGCCGGTTTTAGGTATTGGTCCACATTTTTCACAAAAAAGGGAAGAATAAATAAAATACTCTATTTTGAGTTACACCATTTAAATATTTAATATTTTATATATTCGGTGTATATAAAATATTAAATATTTAGCTAGTTACTACCTACGTAATAGTGCTAACATACACTCGAATTTGGTCCACGGACCATATCCGCGTACCGAATACGGTACACACGCACGGATTGGGTCCGGCAGACCGAATTGAAAACTCGACACTCGTATGTTCGATTTTCAGCTCTATTGTATTAGCGCAGAGTTCTATTTACGGTGATGTTTTTCGACGACGACGATGATTCCAGCAATCAATTGAAATCGTGCAGTGATACCAACTCTCAAAAATATTTCTCCTCAAACTTAACCCTGAATTCGACCCTGATTAGTCGTACGTACTATTTACAAGATTTAGGATGATTTGGAATATAATTGTGTTATCCCAATTATATTATAATAAATAATAGTATAATTATAATAAATAAGAGATAATAAGCTAGAAACTCTAAAAATCCTGCCCCCTACTACCCCGTAGATTTTTTTCCCTAATTTGGGGGGGAAATCCACCAGTTGGCAACATCTGAGAAATCGTTGTCTGGCCCAAACGCCCGACAGTTCTACACACGTACGATTTGGTACGGAGCGGACCATGGATTTGGTCCGCTCCGTACCCAATCCGACCTTGTCGGTTAATCTAACTGCTAGATTAATTTTGACAATCTTTACATAATTTTCTGATTTGATTTGAAACTTTTTCGTCTATTGATGACCAATGCATTATAGTGGCATCCCAGGTTATACTTTATAGTCATGATGGCACCCCGTGGTAATTTTATTACCGAAATTTTTATTACCTTTCATTCCGCGCAAACAAATTCCCAGATAACATTATAAGTTAACCAATAAATGGGTACAACCTGTATCTAATAAGTTTTGTATTGCTGAACAGCGAAATGTACCAGGGAAGTAGGAACTATAAGAAGTCGTATAATACATTATTATTATTATGTCACAGTTCTATTTTCCATAAAATATAGAGATAAGAGATACGCTCCAGCTTTGCTGTATGATTTTCAACCGTACCCTAACGGAATAAGGTTCATGTAATAAATTCCAGGTTCACATCATCAATTATGCTAAAATATTTCCACTGCGTGACTGACTGCTTAACCTAATAAGGGTTATGATTAATTTTGGGATAAAGAGGGTTAGGCATTTTAGGTAATAGGACTGGGATGGTTACTGGTATGCAGACGAGGGTTAGACTCGACGTAGTAATTATTGACCACAGACGTATATAATATTATAGACGAGGCATGTCGAGGCAGAAACTGGCTCCACTTAAATGTCCCCACTTTTGGGATTTTTGGGGCCGTTTAGACATTTAAGGTACAAGTCAAGATGGCTGACATTTGAGCTATGGTGAAATCAAGATGGCGTAACTTTTTTTTTGTATGAATATTTGTTCCGTCAAATGTACGTCATGCGAGTATGATATGGCTCATATCACTCATAGGCCATAGCCCATCCTTAGTTTTGAATTTTTTTTACTGACCCCAATGTGTTTCAGGGTTGAAAACTGGGTTCAAACTCCAAAGTTAATACGAAAAAACGAGGTAGTTAATACCGATTTTCGTAAAACCGTTTCAAATTTCAGATAGGTACATCTGTGTTAATTAAATGATTTCTTTAATGATCAGCGTTCAGTCATCAAATAAGAATTGGCCATATTTTGGCTCAATTCTCAGTTCTCAGGCATCCACAAAGAATGAAATACAGAGGTCAGCCCGTAGCTCCGTACCCCTTGTTTTTGTAAGGGTAGTGGGTACAGGTGTGGGTTCCAAAGTTTATAGTTATAATAAATGAATAAAATAATAATATAACGATTCCAAGGGCCTGTTTCAAAATCTACTGATAAGTTTCAGATAGCTTATTTGCATGTTTTGTCTCCGTCGCTGGATATAAAGTAAGCAGCGACAAAACTCCCCAATCATAAGCTATCCGACACTTATTAGAAGATTGTGAATCAGGCCCTTAAGCATATAAGTTAAAAAGGTCCAAGCTGACGTAGATGACAAGCTATCCACCTACTTAACGCTTCAAATATCTCGAAAATCCATTTTCATCATTCATCATTTTAATTAACACACGAAAGAAAATAAAATAATAATAATTTAACCCTTGGCCATTCAAAAGCAGCCGAGTGGACGGGACGACCCCAAAGACAATAAAAACACACTTTATGCCCCCAAAGCTCGTTAACCCTTCAAGTATGACCCTAATTATAAGTACAGAAGGGTCATTTTGGTGTAACAATTGGCACGAGTGACCCTATGCGCGTTTTATGGGGATTTTATGAGTAAAATAATATTACGAAATGTATACGAATCCTATAATAATTTTTCTACTAATATTATAAATGTGAAAGTTTGTGATGATGGATGGATGGATGGATGTTTGTTACTTATTCACGCTAAAAATACTGAACGGCTTTCGATGAAATTTAGTATGGTAGTAGTTTAGGCTCTGGATTAAAACATAGGCTACTTTTTATCCAGAAAGAGCACCGCACCAGAGTATTCCCGCGGGATACCCGATAATATATTTACGCGGGCGGAGCCGCGGGAAAAAGCTGGTCATTACTATTTTGAATCAAAGTCGCATAATTATTTTATCTGCTATGTAGTTTCCATTATTATTATTATTTAAGGTCACAATCTATGTAAGTAACACAAAGTACACTATGTACGACCAGCGGGCCTAGCATGCGCACCCTAGTAACACCGATGAATCGACAAAATGACAGATTGAAGAAACATTAATACCATTCGGAGCAAAATAGGTCTAGGTAAGGCAGCAAGGTCGACGCAACGTCGTCATGAGAAACAACATCTTCCCGAGCATAGGCACAAAATGGCCTCTTTTGACAGCTAAAGTAGAAACGAAAAATTTTCTTAATTCAATGTCTATTGCCTTACAATAATGTCAACTACTCCACATCATGGCGGTCCGAGACAAATAGTTTCTTTACGTTCAGTCATGTACTTGAATATTTGTTCGCTTTTGACAGAAGTTTTCCCGGCAGCCATTACAAAAATATGGCTGTTTAGAAATGTTAATTTTTATTGACGACCTTGTTACCATGGATTAAGAACTATTTTGCAACGAACTATTTGGATATAATATTACTTCTTTTAATTTATTTTTTCGTTTCGCCATGCTAAGCCCGCAGGGAATGTAATTCATAAGAAGCTTGACCGTCGCGTTGTCGTATTTCTCTGATCTCCTATCTAATATATTATAACATTCTCCTGTCATAGTGTTCGGGGACACACTCCTCCGAAACGGCTTGACCGATTTTTATGAAAATTGTTTGCACACTCGGTTGGTCTGGTCTGAGAATCGGTCGTAATCAATGTTGAGGGTGAATATTTAGGGGTGGCCCTAAATATATTTTTTAATTTTTTTCGACATTTTATTTTTATATGATGTGGCATTGGAAATACATACAACGGCAAAACAACGTTTGCCGGGTCAGGTAGTAATAAAATATACTTACTAGCTTTTTCCCGCTGCTCCGCCCGCGTAAATGTAGTATCCGGTATCCCACGGTAATACACTTTTTCGGGATAAAAAGTAGCCTACATTTTAATCCAGAGCCTAAACTACTACCATATCAAATTTCGTCGAAAGCTGTTCAGTAGTTTTTGTGTGAAAGAGTAACAAACATACTTCCATCTATCCTCACAAACTTTCACATTTATAATAGTATACATAGTAGGATTTTCTACTCCGTGTCTGTACTCTGTACGAATCTTGATAATCTTGTAAGCAACTCACTCCAGCCAAGAGCCACGTCTACTTATTATACTCCTATTATAATTGTTTCAATACCAATTACCCACCAACTAATTCCAGTAATCCACATGCCATCAATGGCGTTACCAACTGCGCAAACACTGACAATGCGTCCGCAAGATGCCGCGACGGCCGCGAGATGCCGGTCGCGGCCACTGGATGCCGCGCGTCGGCCGCATAGTACCAGGATCACATAATTAGCGAATTGCACAATTCAGTTATGTCACGAATGTGCGGTCAGCTGCGGCTGGGTTTGGAGAATTGTGTGGTGTCTAGGAGGGCTACGATTAATAGTATTAGTATTGTAATCAGAGGGTCGATTCTGCTATTTCAATCTTACGTTAATACAGTTTCGATACAGTCTCGATCGCAATGAACAGAAATATGGTGTTGTTATATACAATACGGTACATTTATAATTCATTGAAAGTGTAAGTTTAAATACGAGAATTGGAGTTCGGAAATCGAAGTAAGGTAGAAATAGGAACTGAAAGAAATGAGCATTGAAGTACAATTCTTAGGGTTTCGTACTCATAGGGTAAAATATAAAAAAAAAACGGGACCCTATAACTCCGCTGTCCGTCCGTCTGCCTGTCACCAGACTATATCTGATGTACCGTGATAGCTAGACAGTTGAAATTTTCAAAGAAAATGTATTTCTGTTGCCGCTATCACAACAATATATTATACTAAATATACAGAATAAAATAAATATTTACCTGCGGTTCTAATCTCTAAACAACATACGTGATTTTTTGTCATTTTGTACGGAAACCTTCGTGCGCGAGTCAGACTCGCACTTGACCGGTTTTTAAAAAAAGCTTGCACGAAGGAAGATTAGAATTCTTAAAAAAAAAATTGTAGGTTTTACTAGCTAATAGGTGATAGTATTGAATTATAGCTAAGAACACTATCGCTCTTGTTAGCATTAAAAAAAAGTAGATGAAAATCGGTTCATTCGATTAGGAGCTACGATGCCACGGACAGACATACACACATACAGACACCTCAAACTTATAACATCCCTCAGTTTTGGTCGGGGTTTAAAAATAGCAATATCAACTTTTGTCCCACTCAATAGCTGTCAGTACAATGTGGAGTTTTAATATTATGTGGTGGACTGTTTGTCTCCAGCCAGGGAGCCACCTTCTCTGTATTCGCCCGGGCGCGCTCCCAGATCGTAATGAAGCGCCAGATTGAGCGGGGAGGCCGGGGACCGCAGAGGTGTGGAGAGGTTTTTTATTAGATGCCTTTTATGTATATTTCAGAATCGGAATTATCTGTACATGCAATACAATAGTATCTGGGTTCTGGAGTTCTGATAAATTTAAATCATAAAAATATTTATCTGACCGGGATTCGAACCCACCACATTCAAACAAAGCAAAAATTATACATACGCATACCAAACTGCCAATTGAACTGACTTATCAGAGTCGAATTTATTGATAGTTATAATATTCTTGCACGATGAAAGAAATACACACCATATTAATATAACTTAAAAATGCGCAATTTCCCAGGAAATTCCCTGCATACTAAATTTCATGGTAACTTACACTTGCAGCCGTTATCGAGAAACCGATTATACAGGGTGACCTGAAATTCGATACATTCCTTTGAAAGACAGAAAGTAGACCTCATTTACAGTAATATTTTTCATGGCATCCCCTATCCGAAAGTTGATATTTACAAAGTTATTGAAATTTCAAAAATTTTTTCTTTATTTTCGACTTTTTGACTTTGACATGACGTATTTTTAAAAATGTTTGTCTTTTTAGTGATTTTTTTATGTATTTTAACCGTCAATGAGTCAAATATTATTTTTAAGGAATAAATAGGGACAAACAAAGCGAGAATTTTTCATTATGAGACATGAAACAGAATTTTCTTTTAAGAAAAATGCACATTTTTCTTAAAAACAGGTGATTTTCTTAAAAAAATGTATGATACAATGCGTACAAATATTCTAAATAACTTCCTTATCTCATTAGCTTTCCAAAAAGGTGCAAATGTCTACATAAAAATATGATGTTGTAGTAAACATATTAGAAGTAAAATGAAATAATGTCTAAATCGATTTATTTGCGATAAGGTTAAAATAAAAGGAAAAACTTGAATTTAATTACGTTTATTGTGTTTAAAAAACATCAATGTTTAATTAAATTTAATAATAAATATTCTACTAATTAGGTCTTGTTCAAAATGTGAACCTCTGTTTCTGATACAGGCCCGTAGTCTTCTCCGTACCTCTGTTTTGATTATTCTGGTAGTAAGACTAGTTTTGATTTCTTCTGCTGCATTTCTTATGCGGCTTCTGAGCTCCTCTACAGTAGTTATGGGTGTAGTATACACCAAAGCCTTCATATGACCCCAAAGATAAAAATCGCACGGGGTCAAATCGGGACACCGTGCTGGCCAAGGAATTGGCCCGCCTCGACCTATCCAGCGATGTGGGTAAGTTTGGTCTAGCCACTGGCGTACGCCGAGGCGGAAGTGGGCCGGGCAACCATCATGCTGGAAAATCATATTACGACGAGTTGCTATTGGCACATCTTCCATTAAACCAGTAATCTCCTTGCTTAGGAAATGTTCGTACATTTCACCATTTAAATTTTGAGGCAAAAAATGAGGTCCAACTAAATTATTATTAATTATACCCATCCAGACATTTAGACTGAATCTGGTTTGATGGGCTCTTTCTTTTTTCATCCTGGGGTTTTCTCCTTTTGGTGCCCAGTATTGTGTGTTGTGGAAATTGTTTATCCCGTCACGGTCAAATTTCGATTCATCCGTCCACAATATTCTTGAGAAGAAATTGCGATCCTCCATGTCTGCATTTATCATAAAACGGCAGAATTCCATTCTTCTAACCGGGTCTCCCTCTTCCAACGCTTGGACAGGTGTGTAGTGAAATGGATGTAGAAGCGCTGTGTGTACTGTAAACCACACCTTCCATTGACTCAATCCAAGTCTTCTAGCTGCCGCTCTTGTAGAAATAGAAGGATCATTTTGAAAAAGTGTTAAAATTTCTTCTTCTTCTTCTGGAGCATACAAACGAGGTCTGCCTGAATCGCCACGTCTTCTATCAACACGGCCGCTTTCCCGAATTCGTCGAAATGTTGTTGAAAACACTCTAACGTTTGGCACTCGTCGATTCGGAAAACGTTCAACGTATGTTCTTCGTGCAGCAGCAGCATTACCATTACAAAGTCCGTAACAAAACAAGATGTCAGCGTATTCATCGTACTCACAAGCAGCCATCGCGATACAAAAAAATCGCAAGTAGAAGTAAGGGTGTAGTTTAAAGCAACAATACGTCCGTACACGGCAATAGTTGACTTAAAACTAATATTAGCTACTAAATTTGCTATCTAAGCCAGTCGGTAACTCATTGACAAAGGGCTGCGACGACAGTAGCCGAAACATCCCGAAGTTTGAACAAAGGAAACAATTGAAAAAAAAGGTCGCCTCAGGTAGAGTAATTCTTGAGATAACGTTACCTGATGATTGTTTTGTCTTTGTTTATTACATGTTCATATTTTTATGTACATATTTGTACCTTTTTTGGAAGCTTATGAGGTAAGAAAGTTATATAAGGTATTTGTACGCATTGTATCATACATTTTTTTAAGAAAATCACCTGTTCTTAAGAAAAATGTGCATTTTTCTTAAAAGAAAATTCTGTTTCATGTCTCATAATGAAAAATTCTCGCTTAGTTTGTCCCTATTTATTCCTTAAAAATAATATTTGACTCATTGACGGTTAAAATACATAAAAAAAATCACTAAAAAGACAAACATTTTTAAAAATACGTCATGTCAAAGTCAAAAAGTCGAAAATAAAGAAAAATTTTTTGAAATTTCAATAACTTTGTAAATATCAACTTTCGGATAGGGGACGCCATGAAAAATATGTAAATGAGGTCTACTTTCTGTCTTTCAAAGGAATGTATCGAATTTCAGGTCACCCTGTATACATATAATAATTACGATTGTCTCGTTTAAAGTATTCAGGTATCAAGATACATATTTTCTTTTATTATTAATAAGATTTACCAACGATAGCTAACACTAGTTACATTTATATAAATTCTATTACATCGATGTTGAACGTCTGACAATCACTTATAGCATGCACTAACCAAACAACAAATGTCACAATCATCTGCCGTTCATATTATGTTTGTTAAAAATAACAAGTTAGTTCTACTTCCAATCAATAGACTGATTACATCAACAGGAAAAAAAACATGAATAATAAATTTTATTGTTTTTGTGTGGTTTGAGATGTTAAGTGTGTGGTGCATACTGCATAGTGCGTGTTTGTATGATGACTGATGACATATCGTAATGTGTGCAAGTGTGTGCAAGTGTGTGGAAAAGTTTGGTGTTAGCTCGCGTACGACTTAGCCATATAGTCGAGCAATGTTTTTTGGCCTTAGAGATAAGAGGTTCCGACCAAATGGTCGGAAAGGTCACGTCACTAACATCATTTATTAAGAATAGCATAATATTTTTTCTTAATAGAAGATATAGATACAATATTTGTTTGTTTGTTTGCATTGAATAGGCTTCGAAACTAATGGATCGAATTTGATATATTTTAATCGCGGGAAAAAGTACGGATCCCACGTGATTTTAATTTGCGCGTACAAAGTCGCGAGAAACATTTAGTTTCTTTGTTAAAAGGAATAAATTCCGTCCCCATTTTACCTAAAATCCAATAATGCAGTTTTCATTTTAAACATTCGAGTCTACTACGAGTGTTTTATATTTCTAATTTTTATTTTGAATTGCAGTTTTGGATCTGGCTTAGAAAAACTCCCCATAATGCTATGTGTTTCAACTTAACCAAGTATAAATAATAATATAGAAAGCTAATAAGATAATGTCCGCCATAACCCTGCGCTGTGTGGGCGAGTAGTTCGTGAGCGACGCGCGACGTAACACCCCTCATATTGCTACTTTTATGACACTCGTTGGCGCAATGAAAATGTTTATTCTGGTAAAATCAGGTCGTATATTTTCAGAAAGTAGTAAGTACATTTTAAGTTACATACATAATAATTAATGCCAAAGGAAGTAAAGGTGTCGGTACTTAGGTATTTGTTTGAAGAAATCTCAAATAAGATGATAATCCTACTGTATACTATTGTAAATGTGAAAGTTTTTTTTTCTTTTTTTTTTCTATGGACGCTTCACATCACGTTAATCAGCTCCCGTGGTTAAGTTCTCGAAGTACTTGTGTTACGGGTACCAGAGAACGGAAATATATTTAATAATTTTATATTATACACATATTTAATATACATCCATGACCCAGGAACACAGAAAAACTATTTTGTTCCTTCGGCGGGATTCGAACCCGCCATCTCCGGCTTGAGCACCAACACGCTCAACCCCTGAGCTACAGAGGTCGTCGTTTGTAATGATGGATGAATGGATGGATAGATGTTTGTTACTCTTTCACGCATAAGCTACGGATTTCGATGAAATTTAGACTCTCGATTAAACATAGGCTACTTTTATCCCGAAAAAGTACAGTATTCCCGTGGGATACCCGATACTATGTTTAGGCTAGGCGGGGTAAAGCTAGCCATAAATATTACTTAAAACCAGCCCTGTAAATAGAACTCTGCGCTCTCTCTAATACAATAGAATACTGAAAATCGGAGTGTCAAATATTATAATATGTCAGATTTGACAACTCGACACGTCTTGATACTTCGTTTTTCAGCTCTGTTATATTAGCTCTGTTCGCAGTGCTGTTTTGTTCCTCCCTCTTCCACAGTAAGTCTAAGTCCTTAAATATGTAAAGTATGTCAAGGATTAAAGGTAAAGCAAATTTGTAAACAGATATCCACCCTGGGCGAAAGCTACTTACAAATAAATCAAAAGCATACATTCTAAAAATAGTGAGTACATTAGCGCACTGCGGGTCCCCATCCGACCCAATCGAAGTGTCATTACAATGGAATAAATAATTCAGAGTGTTGGGGGTGTGGTCACCCTACGTAGTAACGTGTAAACCTCCGACAGGATTACTGTTAATTTTTAATGCTGGCATTGGCCGTCTTTCCACTTACCGCCCGGCACCGGCCCGGATGCCGGGGGAGCAGCAATGTATGAATGTATATTATGGCATGTTTTTTCACTCACCGGCCCGGCAACGGCCCGGCTAGGGCTACCTGAGGCTAGGACTGTATGATCCGGTATCCGCCGGGCCCGGGAAAATTCAGAGTGCTGAAAATAGAACTTTGCGCTAATACAATAGAGTTGAAAATCGAAGTGTCAAGTGTCGAACTGTCATGCATGAAATTGACATTTGATTTGACACTTGTATGTTCGATTTTTAGCTCTATTGTATGAGCGCAGAGTTCTTTTTTCAGTACGCTGAACTTTCCCGGGCCCGCCGGATTCCGGATCATAAATGTATAGTCCCAGCCTAACACAAGTGACCGGCCGGAGCCGGGGCGGTAAGTGGTAAAACAGCCAATCCAAATCCTAAAGTGCTTGGACGTTTGTGTAGTTTTGAAGTTCTATGAATAAGAAAGTGAGTTTTTACCAAGAAAAAAACCTTTTGAGTGTTTGGAAAACATTAAGATACTTTTGTTGGTCCAAGATAATAGGTATAGGGCTGATCTTTTATGCTAAATAAACACACCGGCATATTTAGCGGAACACAAAAAAAAGGTCCATAATTAAAAAAATATGGTTTTATTTTAAAATCTACTTACTACACTTCTTTTGTTATTTAAAGTTTCATTTGTTTTACTTAAAATGAGATCACATTAAGAATAGATTTTGCGAGTAAAGGCTATTTGTGAAAAATGGTACATTTTTGAACTTTTCATGTAACCGGGAAAAGTGAAAATTAATATTAGAATAACAATTAATTAAATTAGAAAAATGGTGATTAATATCGCGTATTTCATCCACGTGCTCTTATTAAAGTTTCTACCCGTCTAGGCATACTGAGAATGATGTTATCGATGGTCTCCTGGGATAGTCTCCGCCATTCCTCAACTACGGCGATTTGCAGCAAGTCCCAAACGTGCTCTATTGGGTTCATATCCGGTAATCTCGCCGGCCACTCCATAACAGTGATATTCATATCATTAAAATAAGCTTGAGTTACCCGGTATGCGGCCGAGCATTATCCTGCATAAAAACAAAATCGTCACCGATATATGGGGCAAACGGTACGACATTTTCTTCTAAAACTTCTCTGATATAGCGGTCTGCAGTCAGACTCCCTCTGTCAATCACTACCAAGTCTGTGCGAGCTCCCAAACAAATGCCCGCCCAAACCATTATTGATCCAACACCGTATGCAACTGTAGTTTCAAAATTTGTCTGAATGTATCATTCTCCTTTGCGTCTCTATATTCTGTGCCTGTCGTCAATTTGATTTAAGAGAATTCTGCACTCATCACTAAACAATACCTTACTCCATTGGTCCGCGTTCCAAAGTCGATGTTCCTGAGCAAAAGTTAACCTGTTTCTACGATGATTTACCTCCAGCCTTGGAGCCTTGGCGGGCGCAAATGAACCTAAACCAGCTTCTTCGAACTTTCTTCGTACCGTACGCTCACTTACAGTTACACCCCGCACTGCTTCTAACTCATGTCGGGCTTGGACGGCCGTCAAACGGGGGTTCCTACGTACACGAAGCCGAATGAAACGATCGTCCCTACTCGAAGTGTGTCTTTTTCTGCCTTGTCCTGCTCTTCTCACATAAGTACCGGTCTCCCTGAACCGTTGGATACTGCGATGGATCGTTGAAACTGGTCGACGAAGATCTCTGGATATCACTCTGTAGGTTTGACCATTTCTTCGCATTTCGAGTGCCCTGGCAATCTCCGTTGGGGCTAAGTCAGGCATAATTCAGTCCTCAACTCCAAAAAGATACGCGATTAAAAAAAAACTAAAAAAAACAGTATTTCAATGAAATTTTAAATCAAACTCAGAAGGAAGAAATACTCGAAGTTCGCTCCAGATAAGGTGTATTTGAATAAAATTAAAACAATTGCATAAAATGTGATGTTCAGTTGTTTTCTTTATTTGAAAATATTTCTTTTTAAATTAAATGACGTATAAACCAGCCAGCAACCTTATAGGATACTGATATCAAACCTTTATTTTATGTTCCGCTAAATATGCCGGTGTGTGTATTATGTAGAAAGACAAAATTTTCTGTGACACTCAATCTTACTATTTATAATTAGACTGTAAACTCTATAAATCACCACAGCTTCCAAGAATATAAAGTAGGCTTTTTCTGGAAAGAAGGAAAAAAATTTAAAGCTACAAAGAACCGAGAAGGCCTTTGAATAGTAGAGAGAGAGGACGGAAAAATGAAAATTATGAAATGTCTAAATATAAATAACTTAGCAAACGACCAATCCACTTTTTCTCAAGAGTGTACTTTCAATATTATACTCGCGGTGAAATGTAAGAGAAATATTTTTCTCTCTACTATAACATTTTATAAACAACTTTGATATACAATTTTATAATTAAGTTTTTCAAGCAGGTGCCTCTCAAAGGCGCCTTTCATCGCGGAACCACCCCCCCTCCCTCATTTTCCGTGCCTTAGGCTGATTCCTGCTAAATTGTAATTTCACATGGTTTTTGTACATTTTTTTCCTTCGAGTTTGTTGTTTGAGACATTCTGTCGTCGGTAATTAGTGTTTGTGTAACAATTGTTGGGACTTTGAATTTGTAACTTTATTTTATTTTTACGTAGATACATTTTCGTTTTAGGTTTATTCCAGACTTAAATTTGTTTTTGATTTTATAAAGAACTTATAAAGACCTAAAAGTTATAATTGAATATAATTTTTATTAGTTGGAAAATTGCTTACTAACAATATTATTAGCTGTCCCGGGGAACTTAGTACCGCTATATTTTTTTTTTCTATTTTTTTTTAATTTTTTCAAATAAATTGACAATATTATGGCTATATTATGGCTTTTGGAATAAAAAATATCAAGGAAAAACGCGAAATGGAATAAATGTAGTTATGACATTAGCACTGTTGTTTTTTGTTTTGAAAGTGTTTCTGCTGCCTTAATATTTAAACGATAACCTGATTATAATATTTTAAACCCAACCGGCGCGTTTATATCAACACGAGAATTTGACGACCTCTGTGGCTCAGTGGTTAGTGCGTCGGCGCTAAAGCCGGAGGTCGCAGGTTCGAATCCCGCCGAAGGGACAGAAAGATTTTCTGTGTTCCTGGGTCTTGGACGTGTATTAAATATATGTATAGTACCTATAATAAAAATCTTAAATATGTGTATCGTATAAAAGTATTTAATATATTTCCGTTGTCTGGTGCCTGTGACACAAGTTCTTCGGATACTTAGTACAGGACCAGATTGACGTGGTGTGGAAGCGTCGATATATAAAAAGAAAAAAAAATTACAAGGCAGATAGATGTTGCAGAATTGATTTTTATGGACAATTCCATAACGTACAACGATACCTAACTGTAGAGGGCTGCGACCTCTTGATTTGTATGTCCTTCTTACGCTTGAGTGGTGATGATAATAATACAGCAACAATTCTTATATTCTCCTTTATTGGTGCTCAACACAGATACGTATTACATATGAGATATGTCTAACACAAATACGTCTACAGTCTACAGTAAGTATAGCCTTTTGGCTAACTGAAATAAACTAACTAAATAGGTTGTACCTGTGACATCTGTCAATGTGATATTGACAATTATATTTCTTAAAATACTGTTGACATTATGCAACACTAACAATTATCTAATTAAAAAAAAAATTGGTTGGGTGATTGCCATTAGGTTGCACGCTGGGGCCTAGTCGATAAAGCTGAATTTGCTGTGAATTAAAAAAGGTGCTCGGCTTTTGCACGTCTCGTCTAACTGGGCCCTACTAGTTGTAACTTGCAATTCATTATTATCTATTAAGTGGCTTATGTAGTAGCTTTATATGTAATAGAAGTAAGTAGAAAACAATTCCGCAACACTATTCTTTTTATCTCGAATAGTCCATCGTTTTTAGAGCATTGTGGTCTCCCTAGTGGTGTCTAGTATCTGCACCGTCCTTCAGTCCGCTAACGGTACTTAAGCGGTAACCTTGCGAGCTTTTATGACTCTGTACATTTTAACAACTTACTCTGTACCACTATAAAGTTGTAATCAATTTTCACTGTTGCCCATTAATTTTTAACCACGTTAGGGTCAGGTCACGCCGAGACGCGAAGCGACGCGACGATAACGGAAGAGTAATTATTACGCTATGCACCGAGCGCCGCCCCGAGACGCATCGCAACGTCACGAGGCACATCGTAAATTCGACGGCAGCGAACTGCTGCGCGGCGTTGAGGAACGTGCCACGCGATGTAGCGAGGCACAGTGCCGCTTTTGCACGCATCACGTGTCGGCAATGCACCGCTGCGTTGGGATGCATCGCTCGACGCTGCAAGGCCGCTCGAAGCGCAGCGCTGCGTGGTGCAACGTATTCTGAAATCTCACAATGTAATGTGTATTTTCTCGTATATTACATTTAAGTAGTAGTATTAAAAAGTGCGCGCGTCGCGTCACGTCACGTCTCGGTGTGAGCTAACCCTTAGCCATTACCATGGTTGGAGAGGTACAACATGAAACAGTTATGGCGTTTAAATCAATAAAGCTCTTTTTCCTAGGATAGCGCTGCCGTCATAACAATGTAGCGGCCGTAATACAGCGTTTTATAAACGTAAGTTTTCTATGTAAAAAACGGTGACAGTTGCCGTTCTCGAGGAAACCGTGCCATTTTGTTCTGATAGAAAATGTTCAATTGCCGCTGTATTACGGCCGCTATGTGACGGCAACGCTATCCTAGGAAAACAGAACCTATTAATTTATATGCTAGAATTTGCCTAGTGCATATAGTTCATTATCCACACACAAAAATAAGCGAATGAAAGATATTCTTGTTAGTAAACAAACAAAATTAACGTTAGTTGGGGTAATATGGTAATACTTTTTTTTACAAAACAAAGGCAACTTACTTTTTGACATTAAGCCAATCGTTACTCATAGACCACTTTACAATAATTTAAGTAAAATTTCTTAAACAGTCATCCCCTCACTAATTAAAAGTAAATTGGCCGGTATAGGGACTGCCGATAGAAGTGAAAAGAAAAAGAAATGAAAAGAATAAAAATATTTCGTCTGACCGCGATTCGAACACGAAACCAATTGGTCAACAACGCAAAATCCAAGCGCCTACGTAGTTACATAGATACGCGCAGTTGCGCTACGCGTATCTGACATTAGTATTCGAAATGTACATGTTACATTACATATGTAACATATGTAATGTTACATATGTAATATTACATATGTAACATTACATATGTTACATATGTAATATTACATATGTATTACACGACGAAAGAAACGCCAATTTTAGGCTGTACATTGGCCGTGCCGCTTTTTCGTTACAGAAAAATCGTAATACCTCTATATAGAAGTTTCACTTCAAAAATATTTAACTTAAACAACGTTGCTGTCTCTGTCTGTCAAGCGACTTTTCCAACGTATTAGACAAAGACAGCAACGTTGTATAAGTTTTGCGTTATGTAAATATTTTAGTATATAAGCCTACGAAGGTTTACAATTTACGTGTATTAATTTCAGTCTCTGAGCCGGTATGGGTCTAGTTGAGTTAAATATCACCCAAACAACGCTGCAGGCTACAATTAGTATGTTTTGAAGGTTGTCTCAAGGTTGGTGCCCCGCTGGTAGTCAAAGGGCGGTCCCGATCTATTACCACCCGCAGTTCATACTCTCCTGGTAGATTTATCCAATCACAGAGAATCATTGAGGCATTTCGATTTAGTAAATCTTATTCCGAGGGCTTGATGTTCTTACGGTCAAATTCTTAAATGCTTCTTAAAGTAAGGGGCCTTGTGGACCTCTTAATTTATATAGTTTGAAATAACCTATCCATCTTGCATGTCAGTTTACATTATAAAAAGTCATGTTTGAAACCTTGCCTTTATTTAAAAAGAACAATTCGACTGTATATAAAAACAAACAATGTTTTGTTGTGTTTTAATGGATTGTTTTTTTTTATCCCCACTTCATAATATGTATTGGGAGCTTCTCCTAAAATACAAAACATTTTGAATAGTTATAAATTGCTTATTAGAGTTGAATTTTTGCATCATATAATTATGATGCAAAAATTCAACTCTAATAAGCAATTTATAACTATTCAAAATGTTGTCTATTTATATTCATAATTACCGAAGTTATCAAGGGAGGACAGACGGACAATTTCCTCCCGTGGGAGCATGCAATGCGATACTATTAATAAAGTACCGCAAAGGAGTGTTTTCTTAAGTAATTAAAGGATAAATTTCGCTGGATTTTGAAGCGGGTGGGATTACATCAGCTACTTTCCTTTTTAATTAAAATTCTATCCGCGGTTTTTTCTTGGGATTAAAAGTTTGAATGCAAGAAATGAAACATTTACGGCTCGCAGTCACTGGATGAGATTTTAATTTCTGTAAACAAAAATAGAAAAAAGATGGTCCCGTGTTCTTGGATTTGATAATCTTCTTTTTCTTGGATACGCCAAATGAAAAAAAGTTTTGAAATATTCCAATTTATTTCAGTGCGTTTTAGAATTATGAAGTTTAGTATCAGAATTCCAATTCTCGTATTTAACTTAGACTTTCAATTTACTTTCAATGAATTACAATTTACGATGAAGATTTTTAGAGTTTGGACCAATCAAAACGCGCTTGGCGTTGGTTTGATGTTTACGAGAATACCATTTTGCTGTTTTAACATATCGAGACTGCGTCAAAACTGTATTATTGTAAGATTTAATTAGCGGAATCGACCTACATTATATTTACAAATATTTAGACCCCCAAAACGATGCATAACTAGTTACATAGTAACATGGCAGACAGAATGAAGGTAGATGATGATGAAATTTTTTATTTTGCATATTAAGGCAATTTTGGGCAAGGAAATACGAACAGAAATGACAAGGGCCGGAGAATTCTGAAGCGGAACAATGCGCGAGAGTAGTTGGATCAGCTTTTTAAATATTTCGAAGACGCGCAGGGTCCTGTTAAATTCTATTTGTGATCACGTTTAGCACGTGATGCGACTGTACAGTGTATGTACGTGTATGAGGGCGTATGAGGGTGTATGGGGCTGTATGGAGTTTGCATTTTTGATGTCCACGGGTCGCACAGCCACTATGCAGATTGCCTCGCGCGGAAACTGCAAAGCGATTTCTGTTTTCCCTCCACGTATATGATTTGAATAAATATTTTAATATGCTTTGTCATTTTAGAGAATTCTGCATGAAAAGTTTAGGTTCATCATCAGACACATTCAGATGAAGATTCAGGAGCATCTGTTTCTTATTGTTAATACCTAAAATGGATACGGCTCAGTTGAAAATGACTTTCCAGTAAATTGTGCACATGTCACATATGAGGCAATTGCTGGAACTGGAAGTTTCTAGGGACTTTAATAAGTCCAAGATTTTCATATCGATTTTGTGTCTATATGCGATTTGTAATGTCAGGGCCCAAATTCTCGTACCTCGAATCTCAGTTCGGTTGTCAGTCTGTCCTGCTCGCGCACGCAAGATTTGCCGCCTATGCGAATGGTTCAGCCACAGATTAACAAATAGTTACTACTTACTACGTAAGTTCAGCGCGGTTGCGTAAAATTCGTACGTTATGTCGTAACTAGTATTGCCCGCGACTTCGTGCGCGCTCGGAAATATTCGCTGCGATAAAATGTAGCCTAAATCCTTTCCCGTGGTCTATGTACATCTACATCATTGACGAATTACATCAAAATCGCCTCAGTACTTTCGGAGTCTCAACGCAATCAAACAAACAATAAAATCTTTTCTCTTTACATTACTAGTGTTGATAAACTAAAGTGGCCTTAATTGTATATTATTATTTACACCTTAAAATCCATCCCAGTTACACCGTAAATATCGTTCCTAGCTCAATACCGGTAGAAAACTTGGCGCCACCGCCATTTTTGAAATTCCGATAAAATAATTTCCACGGCAAAATAGTTAATAGGATCTCCCGAATCCCTACAAAGCTCTAAATGGAAATGCCGTCTTCATGAAAATGTTAATCATTTTTTCACCCACCGATAGGGGGTGGGAGGGAGAAGATTATTTATTTAGGGAGATTCGGCCGGTTAAAGAGATAGACTCTAATTTGAATCTTAATACTTCTCCATTATTTATATTAAGTAGAATAAAATGTATGAGCGCTTTTTTATGTAGATTCTCCGTGATTTTTTCAGCTTTCGGCTATGTTTGATGGGAAATTGGGCTTGGATGAGTTTGAATGGATTTATTGTGTATTGAATGGCGTGGATGATTGATTGTTTATTTTCCGTTTTATTTATTTTCATTGAAGTAATTGTTTGACTAATTTTGTCTGATTTCGCAAAAAATTTTTGTAGGCGGATAGTTTTGTAGGTGTATCAGATATTTATTAAAAGTATTTTATACGTATAGGCGAGCATTAAGGCATGTAACAACAAACAACATATTCGCATGTTATTTTAATCCCGAATAAGTTAATCCAAAACCATGCCCTTCATAGATTGACAATAGGGCAAACTGCTTGTTCCAGAGCCCTTACTAGGGCTGGTTTATATCCCGCGTCCACACGTGTTCATACAACACGTGCCCTCATAATGACCCCACAATAATTGAAGCAATTTTTGCAATGTATAAATTGCGAAATTTAATATAATTTTATGTATACTCATTGATATATTCGGTGGGAGCCGTATTGACCCCATATAAATAAGTTAATGTGTTTTAATTATTGTTTATATGTTTATTGTATTTAATTGCGGATGATATTTACAAACTAAGGTTAAATTGCGATTTTAATATAGTTAAGAGGCTATTAGATACGCCCCAATTCTCAAGGGCTTCTTAAAGTTAAGTCACTTGTCAATCTGCCAAGCAGAGATTTATCCTGTGATTTAAAGGGCCCTAAACTTTAAGAGGCGCTTGAGAATATTAGTTTGTTTTGTGGCAACTGTGGCTTCTTCGTGTTCACACCTCTTTTGCATGACAGTTGACAACAATTTTTGGGAACCGAAATCGAATTTGCAAGCCATTGGATGCGGGTCGGTTACCAGACATCGGAATATTTTCAGAAATTGGAATCGTAGTTTTAGGTGGCTTTATTATTCGCTACCAGTATTAAGCGAAGGCGAAAGATATATATTTTGTTCAATGTCCTAAATATCCGACTACTATTATGAATGTGAAATTGTACCCGTTTTGGCGGGGTGTATCACGAATGAATCTTTAGCTTCGCTCCGCAACTGGACAACGCGCATCATCATAAGTTTTCCAGACCGATTCCAATATTTTTCTGTACACGAAAAGAGACCCTTATCAAAATCCATCTAGCTTGGGCGCGGCACGTTCCGCAAACACAGAGCGTCTAAACGGTCGCAAATAAATATTTCACCGGACCATCGAGGTACCAGATGTGGTGCGAAACCTGTACAAAAGCCCATCAGATAATATCTTAACTACTTGGGGTTATAACTACTATTTTAGTCCTCGCAAACTAAACCCATATAAACCGACGGAAAACTGTGGTAATACCTGCGGAAAAAAAAGTTTTAGTCTGACCGGGACTCGAATCCGAGACACCAACAACTCGAAATTCTAACGCGTAAGTAGCTTGGACACGCGCTTTAAAAATTAAAAAGCGAAATGACTCATAAGATATTATTATGCAAAGAATGCAAAAATATATAAACTAAAAAATCGGTTGTCTGTAAAGTCGGTTTACTGACGATAGTTGAACGTGACAACGTCATAAGAAATGGAACGCCTCAGAGCGAGGTAACGCCGCATGAGTAATGTTTAGCGAGGTAACGCCGGTAACGCCGCATGAGTCATGTTTAGCGAGGTAACGCCGGTAACGCCGCATGAGTCATGTTTAGCGAGGTAACGCCGGTAACGCATGAGTCATGTTTTTTCGTGCGTGCAGCCGGCTCCATCGAATTATAAGACGTTGTCACGTCAAAAAATTGCGGTTTCTATGGAATAAGATCTAGCTAGATCGATTTTTATCCCTCCAAATCTCCTGCATACTAAATTTCATGGACTACATTGATATGATTATATATTGATGAGATTCTGATGAATATAAAAGAATTGCTCGATTAAAGTATAAGAAGATAATATATCCTATGTAACCCAGCATACATTGTTCTGCCATCTAAATATTCATCTAAATCACTAGTCGGTATCAATAATAGTTTAGGACCTATTCTCAGACCTACCGAATATTCACAAAAAATTCATACAAGTCGGTCAAGCCGTTTAGGAGGGTAGGGGTAAGAGTTTGGTTACAAATTTAGGCTCAGAATTTCTCAAAACTGTTAAGGATGCCTTGTGCGGCCTTAGGTCAGCTGTTTAACGGCTATTCATATTAAAAGGCCACAATATTTTGTAAAACACTATGCGAATTTATAAATTGTAGGCCAGCTGTAACGCGTCATACGCGCGTCACGTCGCTCTCTTGTCCATGGCACAATAATCACTGTTCCATCATGCAATCTTTATGTTCGTTTGCCCCACGGAACAGAAAACAAGTGGAAGTGTTATATGACTCAATTAGCCTTTGCCCGCGGCTCCGTCCGCGTAAACACAGTATGCCACGGGAACATTGTACATTTTCGGGACTAAATGTAGCCTATGTGTTAAACCAGAGCTTAAACTACTAACATACCAAATTTCATCGAAATCCGTTCAGTAGTTTTTGTGTGATAGAGTAACAAACATCCATCCATCCTCACAAACTTTCATATTTATACTCGTAATAGTAGTAGGATCAGTATGGAAGTCGCTGTCGCCAAACTCACACAAATCAACCAATAATCATAAATCGCACTACACACAATAAATTCGTTTGATGAGTCATTTATATTTTAAATAAAAGTAGCATGTTTTATGTATTAATTTGAAAATATGCCCAACCACACACCAATGGATACGGTTTATTTTGTTATACTTCTAAAATTACTTAAGACGTTTTATATTCTAAGTGAAACGAAATTTGACGAATCTGGAATGAAAATAAGTACGCGTAAGAATACTTATCGCTATGTAAGAATCGCGTGCCACGCTTAGTCGCGGCACGCGATCCACGCTTACTTCGCACTTCTACTTCTAAGGGGCAAACCACGGAACTGATAGTTCCGTGGTTTGCCCCTTACTTATTGCGACCTCCTTATATAGAGTACGTCGCTGCCCCGAACACTGTATTTGCGCCGATCTCTCCCCGGAGAGTTGCTGTTGCATTCAATTACTGAATATTCATTCGTTCCACTCGTTCTTCGCTGAATGCGTTTTGTTGTTCATTTCTTCAGGAATAATGTTTTTATGAATACTTATAATAGGTTTTTCTCGCGACTCCGCCCGCGTAAATATAGTATCCCACGGGAACTATGTACTTTTTCGGGATAAAAAGTATAGTAGTCTGTTTTAATCCGGAGCCTTAACTACTACCATACCAAATTTCATCGAAATCTGTTCAGTAGTTTTTGCGTGAAAGAGTAACAAGCATCCATCCATCCTCACAAACTTTAATATTTATAATAGTAGCAGGATGTTTACAGTTCACAAAGAGCTTGCTTCAGTAATGTTTCTATAGTTAAAATGCATGCGTTAGGGATTTTGATGGAAAGGGTAAATAAATTATGCGTGTAATGCCTGAAGGATACTAACTTACAGAACACAGCTAAAACATATTGTTGTACATAAAGCTCAAACCAATGAAAGAATTGCGCCGGTACCAGCAGACAATTATTACGTTGTAGGTATCCTAAGAAAGACTTACCTTAATTCCTAAAGGGATAAATCGACGCGCATGCGACATACACAGTAAATAATTTTGTAACAAAATCAAATTATTTTTTCCTACCGGTGTTTTGGACAATTCTGATTGAGAGTGGTTATAGGATTTGCGAAAAGCCTCAGGGTGGAGTGGGTGTTATTGTGACGAGGGATCTAACTCACTGGCCGCTAGTGTTGAGGGGTTCAACTCGGTGGTTGTCTGTTCTTAGAGGTCTTGTTCACTGGTCGCTGGTATTGAGAGCTCCTCGTCGCTGGTTATTTATTCTGCGGGGTCTTGCTGGCTGGTTGTCTCCTCTAAGCGGTCTCCTTCGTTGGTCATTTTATCCTGAGGGGTCTTTATAGCTGGTGATTTGTATCAAGGGGTCTTGCTCACTACTCGCTGGTCGCCAAATTCAATTTGAGAAAAGGTGACATCGTGGAATTGTAATTAAATATTGTATCTGTCTGAGGAAATTTGACATTATTGACTATTCTAGATTTAATATTCAATTAGTAGTCTATTTTAAGATGTCGGTAAAGATTTGCCGGTGATTTCATACTAATATTTTATTATTACGTATTAATTGTTACCATCAAAAACATCGCAAAAAATATTGTTTAATGAAGCTAAAGCAACCAACGTTTAGGTTAAAAATATTATTGTAAGCAGACTAGTTTTGTTATTACAGGGTTATAGGTTAAGTCGATGTTCGTCCTTTAATCTACAACTAAACTACAAACTACACCAGTTCCAAACTCCTTTTCCCAAATTAATTGTTCATTCCAAAAATGTAAAATATTAATTTTGGAATATGAGTTTAATTGTAGGAAATATTGGAAATGATGGGAACTACAACCCCCTAAAGGATCAACATCGACTTAACCCTGTATAACTTGCTGAAAATAAACTAAAGCTTTTACATTTCTATTCTGTTAAATTACTGTTTTCACCCGCGGCCTTCATATAAATTTTTATTGTGATGAAACTTCCAACCCCCCAGCCCAGCTATATTAATATAACTCGACATCTTGGCGTCATGTTCGCCTTATTTGAAAAATGCATACCAAGTTAATGGTTTTTACCATATTTTTAAACCCCGACAAAGAAGGGGTGTTATAAGTTTAATGTCTGTCTGTTGTGTGTCTGTCATCGTAGCTCCCAAGCGGATGAACCGATTTTGATCTAGTTTGTTTTTCTTTCTAAGCGTCAGTTAACACCGGGACGCGATGGGACGCGGCCCTGCATTTTAAAGATAGCGATTCAAAATTGAACTTTATTCACTACAAAAGAAGATACACGTTTCATTGCAAGAGCGAAAGCGCTGCGCTGCGCAGGCCGGTCACGTAGCGTATCGTTTCGGTGTGAGATGACCCTTAGCTATAATTCATCATCATAAGCTCGCACACTGATTTACCATTCGGGGGTTACTTAACATTTTTAATTTTGTTTATCGCTTTTTATAATCAGAAGTTAAAAACAATAACCGACTCCGAAAATTACGTAGCCTATGTTACTTGGTTATGAACCTATTGACACCTCATTAATTTAAAATCAGATCAGTAGTTTAGGCGTCACGATGGAACATACATAAATACATACATATATAAACTGCCAAAATCATTACCCTTCCTTTTGGCTTCGCCGTAGCCGGGTAAAAATTTCCAGTTTTTTTCTTATATTTAATCACACGACACATCAAATATTGTCTTTAAATGAAAATTTTTATGTGTGTGTGTGTGTGTACACTGTGCACGTCTGATTTTCATTCACGCGGCTGAGACGATTTTAATGAATTTGGTATGGTAGTAGTAAATACCCGTGATTATCACATTAAACGTTGGTTCTCGTGGAATAGAAAATTACCTCTAACCCAAGTAGCCCACGACTCGAGGTAACTTGTTCGAGGTAAGGGATTAGAAGTATCTAGTGAAAGATAAACAACAATTATCGTCGTTACCGACATAATTCGAAACTCAGTTTTAAAACTTCTTCATATGTAGCTACTAAAGCTGTCATGACACGATGGGTGGCTTTTGCCATCGTGGGCACAACGAAAAGCCGTACACCCACTAAGCCGAATTCCCTCTTTCAGTAATCGAGACCGGGGACGAGCCCGCCGCGTGCAACCACCGCACCCTCGTCATAGCCAACCACCAGAGCACCGGCGACGTGCCCATGCTGATGACGGCCTGGAACCCGCGCCCGGGGGTCCTCAGCAACCTCATGTGGATCATGGACCGCGTGTTCAAGTTCACGAATTTCGGCATTGTGAGCGTGCTGCACAAGGACTTCTTTATACAAGCGGTGAGTTTTGATGATAATGGTGGTAATCAATACTAGACAACATCCCTATTTTAGCGCGCGACTTTGTCCGCGTGGACTCCCATTGCACCCTCGTGGGGTATGTATTTCTACAAATAACTATCTGCGTGGGAAAATTCAACGCAATCCGACCAGTTGTTGAATATTTCACAATACAAACTTTGGATCTCCATTTCACACCTTTAGGGGACGATTATGAAAAACTATAAAATACGTACCTAATAAATTTTATTTATTAGCTGGGATATTAAATTACATAGAAATCGGAGCAGATTTGAAATAGTAATAAACATTGAAAAACGCATTAAATTAAATGTGTTTAAGAGCATGAATCTCAATTTTCATCGAAATCGGTGCAGATTTAAAGATTTTTCATACAAACTTTCAACCCCCTATTTCACCCCTTTAGGGTGGAATTTTTCAAAATCCCTTTTTAGTGCGAGTCTGCATTGTGAAATAAACGACTGTCAAAATTTAACGTTTCTACCATTAGCGGTTACGATACGACGGCTGTGCGATCGTTTATACGTCCGTCAGTCGGTAGGGACATCGCCTTTTATATACATAGATGGACAACACCACACAACACCTCACAACACCACACAACACCACACAACACCACACAACACCACGCAACACGTGATGTATCGCCCGACAATTTCATTAATGCACGCGTTTTATCAGCATCACTCGTTATACTAATGGCTGCCAATCCATTATCCGCGATGAAAATAATTGAATTATTCATGCCGGCGCGGTCCCTGGACTGATGCGGTGATGCAATCGTCGTCATCACCACCACTAGACATATTTAATTATCCATTCCATACATACCACTAGACAATTTTCACTATCCATACAAATAAATTAAACTGTAGTTTTTTTTCAAATTAACAGCTCTGAACTAAATGCGTATATACGGTAACTAGACCAAAAAATAAAAACAAAAATAATAATCTATTTCCGTCTGTCAGTCTGTTTATTCTGGCTTATCTCTGAAACGGCTGGACCGACTTTCACTGACTGATAGCTGAAGTGATAAGGAGTAACTTAGCCTACTTTTATGTTAGGGTTCCGTTTAACAAATAGGCTTCCGTTTCTACTAGTTCTACACAAACGAAGTTGCGGACACCAGCTAGTTATACCCGTATCTAAGACAAGCTCTTCAAGTACTTAGTTGACGTGGTGTGAGAGCGTCCATTGAGATATTTTTTTTTATATAAAATTGAATATCACTCCTGAAAACATGCTAAGAAATCGATATTAAGTACCGTGTGTGTACTAGCCTGTGTAATGACTAAAGTTCAATTTTGAATAGCTATCTTGCAAATGCAGCGCCATGTCACGTATCGTTTCATTTCGGCGTGAATTGGCCTAAATAGTAAGACCAATTTAAAGTTTCTATTACGGGTGGAAAGCGGTGCCGATACTTGATATGGGAAATAGATTACACTCAGTTGCCAATCACTCAGCCCTTTGAAGGGATTTGGGAGTACTCATTTGTACCTATCGTAACGAGAGGTGTGAAAGGGCTTAAGTCACACTGTCTTACTACACATTGAAATTTGGTAATAGCATTGAATGTGCCCGTGAGTTTTTCATTCTATTATAATTATTATCTAAGAATTAGGTTTTCATAACACCTCTGAGGCTCTGTGGTTCAGCGCGTTGGTGCTCAAGCCGGGGATCGCGGGCTCGAATCCCGCCGAAGTAACAAAATAGTTTTTCTGTATCCCTGGGTCATGGATGTGTATTAAATATGTGTGTAATATAATAAAAATCTTAAATATATGTATAGTATAAAAGTATTAAATATACTTCCCGTTGTCTGGTAACCTGTAACACAAGTTCTTCGGATACTTACCACGGGGCCAGATTGCCGTGGCGTCCGCGTCCATAGATATTATTATTATAACAATAATTGTTAACAAGTGGAATTACAGTTTACATTTGTTAATGGACTGAGATCCCAGGCCCGCCTGAGTACCCTTACAAATACTATATACATACAAAACTGAAATACTTTTGTATGTATGTATATACATACAAAACTGAGGCCGTTTTCATCCGTTATTGGATGATTTATACATATACAGTATTCTCCGTGCGAAGTAACCACTCATAAAATACTGTAGTGCCTGGGACAGTCGGTTTTTTAAATGTCGTATGGTTGCCCAAGCACGTACGGCATTCTCACAACACAGTCAGCCTAGTCCAGAGGAATGACTGGTCAATACGTCTGGGGCCAAACATGTACGGGTTTCCTCACAATGTTTTCCTTCACCGTTGGAGCGTCCGTATAATGTACTTGAGATCTGAAAAAGTCTCATTGGTACACGCCACAACCTGGGAATCGAACCTGCACTCTCTCGAGTGCGAATCAAACGGTCTACCCACTAGGCCACGGAGCTCTGGTACATACACACGCCTACAATTGCAATGTGCGGAGGTACGATTCCTTGCGGAAGTTCCGCAATAGTGGAGGCGGAAACGAAGCTCCGTTACAACTCTAATCTGTACCTACACCTTCCCACCTACAATAGAAACCTAACTACATACTCCTACAGTTCATACACCAGCAAATATTTTACATATTATAACCTATATATAATATAGTATAACCTATATCTCTACCTACTATGATTTTGGATTTTATTCATGCTCATAACTTCTGTACCAGCCGTTTTTTGGGATTGCTCTTTTGGTGACATCAAATATGATTTAAAGTGATCCCATTGGCAACCATTTCGTTGATGTCGTTCTGGTTATTTTAGTATGAATTGTGGACAAGCCCTTTGCTATATCACTTTTTAGAAGTTCGCTGCGTTGCACTACGGTTCTGCGCCAGTATTAATGGACACTAAGCTATTTTATTTACAAAATTCAACACTGGTTTTTTAAGCAAATCTTAAAATCTCTGTCCCCGTACTTACGTGGTTTCACAGCTACTAATACCCACAATCTGGGGGTACAGCGTGAGATCCCCAGGACTGGGGGTCCTCGGGGGGTCTTAAATGCTCGTTAATAATTAAGTCGGATGTAAATCTCCCGGTTTTGAATCTCTGCGGCAATGTAAAGTCTGGTCTCGGCTTAGGGTAATGTGTTTTTAACAGGTTCACCCGATTACGTAGAGGAAAGTTTTGTGTTTTCGTTTGGCAATGTGGTTTTGTAGCTCAATTCGAGATATTAATTGTAGAGAGCAGGTTGAGGTATATTTTTGACAGCGAAAGAAAAGTTATGGGAGCGTACATGCAGCGCCCTCACACGCAAGCGGGCAACTGCGAGTTCGACGCGGCGTGCGAGCGGGATATAAGATGTATCTGTGTCTCTGTTATTTAATTATCTTTATTCTTATTGGATATCATTTTGTGTTAGCAATTATCTAATATTTGATTGGCTGTTGTAAACAGAAACAAATAAATAGGCTAAGGTTTTGTAAATAATTAATGTTCATTCCTTCGTATACATTCGTGTATCATTCGCCTCTGACGGAAGAGTACTGCAACAGTGTATTGCACAAATTTACAAGCAGTAAACGTCTTGAGTGGTGACGTGTTATATATCGGAACGTCACTCATCAATAACAAATTTTCTAACTAATCGCTTAATCATTTGTGCGCGCGGTGCTATATGTGGGTTACACAACATAATACGACAGCCACACACAGCACCGTGTACGGGTAGTGGGCCGCGTCACTGTCGTGTTAACTACATAATAAGAAGCGCACGCGAACATAGCGCCGCGCGCACAAATAACTTGAACTATCTATTCTTATGACGGCCGCACTTAGAGTCAGTTAATGTTTACTTAAGGAGCTACTGAGTACAGATTTTGACAGATATTATGATGTGTACTTTATGCTGAAATGTCTATGTAAGCATTAAATGTCTCCGAGTGCGGCCGCAATTGTTTTGTATCAAAATTTTTAGTAAGATTTTTTTCAAAAAAAATACCGGTTGTCTGTAAAGTCGGTTTACTGACGATAGTTGAACGTGACAACGTCAACAACAACAACAACAATAATAACAATAATAATGAGGTAAAGGCAATGCGAGGTAACGCTGGTACTTGGGTACTTGGTAACGATAACGGGTAACAGGTAACGCATGAGTCATGTTTTTTCGTGCGTGCAGCCGGCTCCATCGATTTATAAGACGTTATCACGTCAAAAACATCTGTGTCATGCATAATAAGCAAGAATAGTTGATTGAGTTAATGATCCTACTATCCTACTACTATTATAAATGTGAAAATTTGTGAGGATGTATGGATGGATGGATGTTTGTTACTCTTTCACGCAAAAACTACTGAATGGATTTCGATGAAATTCGGCATGGTAGTAGTTTAGGCTCTGGATTAAGACATGGGCTTCTTTTTACCTTCAAAAGTATTCCCGTGGGATACCCTATATTATATTTACGTGGGAAAAACGCTAGTTGACAATATTATTCATAGGAATTTTCTAAATACTATTAAAAACAAAATTTAACTATTTACTGCTAACCAGTAACTACAGGCCATCCTTCCTAGTAGCTACTAATCTTAATAAGCCTACCTCGTACCATTAATTGTTCATCCCGAAAAAGTACAGTGTTCACGTGGGATACTCGATACTATATTTACGCAGGCGGAGCCGCGGGAAAAAGCCATACTATTATATATGTTAAAGGTTGTGAGGATGGATGGATGTTTGTTAATCACGCAAAAACTACTGAACGGCTTTCGATGAAATACGGTATTTTCCTGTATTTTTTTATTGCATAAATGAATAGTGAAAAAAAGACAGTTTATAAAAGGAATAGTATACTAAAAATAAATATTTTCAAATATATTGCGGATTGTTTGCAGCACTTTTGTGAGTCTCGTCAAAACGCCCCACATAAGTCGTACAAGCAGGTGAATGAATGAATGAATGAATCAATGAATAAAAACCTCTTTATTGCACCAAAAACAAATAGGACACACAGAACATAGAACAACTAAAAATAAATATGCACAAAAGGCGGACTTATCGCTACAAGCGATTTCTGCCAGACAACCTTTACAATCATGACACATGTTTACTTAAATGGTAGGTGGCTTTATAGACAGGCAAAGAGAAAATTATTTTAATACATATTGTAATTTAAGATTTCATAATACTTTTTATAATATATATACTATTTAGGTACACTACTTTAGAATATTTGGTAATACATTCCCCATTGTCCATGGCACAGCGGATATCGTCAGTCACCTTTATTAATGCAGTAGTTGTACTGTGGCCGGGACGGAAACCAGACTGAAAGGGCTTGAAGTAATTTAACCTATTTAAAAAGTTAACAGCCTGCTGATGGATGAGGCGCTCTGATACCATTGATAAAAATGGTAGGATAGAAATTGGTCGATAATGACGTCACACGCTAGTAATGTTGCTACGAAATGTCCATATGCACAACATTTCTGACTTCTCGTAAGTTTGCGCGTTAATATTCATACATACCGTAGTAAATCTTTTTGTATTTCATGTAAGTAAACTAATTATGTAAGTTTTTACACTAATGTTAAAAAAAATATTTCAACTTTTTCGTGACTGCGAAATGCATATAATTACAAAACTACACATAAAATCCCAATTCTTTTTACATTTATCAAGTTGTAATACCTAATTATTTCTTAATTTCTTAAAAAAAAACTACATTCTTACATGTAGGAAAATACCCAATTCCGTATGGTAGTAGTTTGGCCTCTGGATTAAAACGCAGGCTTCTTTTTACCTTCAAAAGTATTCCCGTGGGATACCCGATACTATATTTACGTGGGAAAAACGCTATTTGACAATATAAATCATAGGAATTTTCTAACCTAACCAGTAACTACAGGCCATCCTTCCTAGTAGCTACTAATCTTAATAAGCCTACCTCGTACCATTAATTGTCGCCTATGTGACTAGCACCGGACGCGGTGATAAGAATTCGGTGATATACGTTAGCCTGATAGGAGTAACTCATCAATACCTACGCAAACGAATATAACACCTACTGCATAAAGATTAAAAATTAGTTTTCAGTGAAGAATTAGTTTAATCACGTTGGGTCCAAATTGTAAGCGATTGAGGAGTGTAATAGGCGACCTCTGTGGCTCAGTGGTTGAGCGCGGCGATGTTCAAGCTGGAGGTTGCGGCCTGCGGGTTCGAAATAATTCTAATCCCGCCAAAGGTACAAAAATGTTTTTCTGTGGTCCTGGGTCATGGATAAGTCCTACTGCTATTAAAAATGTGAAAGTTTGTGAGGATGAATGGATGTATGGATGGATGTATGTACGGATTGATAGATGGATGTTTGTTTCTCTTTCACGAAATAAGTACTGAAAGGATTTTGATGAAATTTTGTATGGTAGTACCTAGTTTGAGCTCTGGATTAACACGTGCTACATTTTATCCCGAAAAAGTACAGTGTTCCTGTGGGACACTGTATTTACGCGGGCGGCGCCGCGGGCAAAAGCTAGTATTATAGTAAAAATCATAAAAGTCTTTGGGGAAAATGTAAATATATTTTCAAATGATTACGCTTCAGCTCGTTACTTGCAGTTTCACTCAAATAGTAGCTGATGAGCAGGTTCCGAGTTCCGACCATTTATTACTAATAAAGTCTGGCGGTACGGCGCGCGGCGGCGACATGTGTAATTAGTAATGATATCAGGCGATATTAGTTTTTGTGACCTTGAGATAAGGGGGATTAGAGCATGACGGATCCCAGATTTTCCGGTGCTACTGTTTACAGAAGGCGTACAGATGTATCATAATATTATTCATAGTTAAATATGTGTAACAAAATTACTACTTAATTGGTTAGATCGTACTTACTAGTAACTAGCTGTTGCCTGCGGCTCCGCCCGCGTAAATACAGTATCCCACAGGAACACTGTACTTTTTCGGGATAAAAAGTATCCTATGCTTTAATCCAGAGCCTAAACTACTACCATACCTATTTCATCGAAATCCGTTCAGTAGTTTTTGCGTGAAAGGGTAACAAACATTCATCCATCAATCCTCACAAACTTTCACATTTATAATACTAGGAGGATGTACCTAATATATCGCCATTGCTTCGTTATAATCGGGATGGCGAAAACATTTTTGTTTATCCCTACTATTATAATTATACTAATATGATAAATGTGTTTGTTTGTTGTTACGCTTTCACGTATAAACTACTTAACCGGTCATTGTGAACTTTGCCACACGACGTTTACAACTTTGGGAGTAAACCAGATGTAGGCTACTTTTATCGCTGGAAAATGTACGGTTACCGTGGGATTCTCTATTTACGCAGACGGAGCCGCAGGAAAAAGACAGTATACTCAATATTATAAATAGGAAAGATTTGTTTTGTTTGCATTGAATAGGCTATGAAACTAGTGGACCGATTTTGATGAAATTTGGCAGAGATATAGATTAGACCACGGGAACGATGTTTGTATAGCGGCAAAATGTACGGTTTCCGCGTTTTATTTTGCGCCCACGAATAAATGTGAAAGTTTGTGAGAATGGATGGATGTTTGTTAATCTTTCACGCAAATATTACGGAACGGATTTCGATGAAATTTTGTATGGTAGTAGTATAGGCTCTGGATTAATACATAGGCTACTTTTTATCTCGAAAAAGTACAGTGTTCATATAGGGTACTGTATTTACGCGGACGGGGCCGGGGGCAACAGCTAGTTTTTTATACATTGAATGTGTTTACGTCTATTTTACCGTTTGGGGTCCGCCGTATCGCTACGCGCCGCAAAATTTAAATTAAAAATGTCGTCCGCGTCGCGAACGCAAATGAAATTAAGTAAAAATATATTGGAATTTTGGTTGAGGTGAAAATGACAACTCCGCCGCCGCGCCGGGAAGACGGATTTCTAATTTCTATTTCTCGTATAATTAAGTTGGTTGAAAATCAATCGAAGTTGTTCGTATTGAAATTAACAATTTCGGTTTGAATGATGAAACGTCCAGAAAGTTATCTTGTGACGGAAAAGTTTCAAATTGTATCGATATTTATAGAATATATTATGGTATAAAATAAAACGTTAGACGGAAAAATAGGCATGGGATTCCTATACAATACAATATAGCTATATCTAGCCCCTCCCATGATAGGAAGGCCTAGAAATTACAGGCTGTGCAACACTACTGGTTTTTTACTGCGGCTCCATCCGCGTATAGCATCGGGTATCCCACGGGAACACTGGACTTTTCGGGATAAAAAGTAGCCTATGTTTTAATCCAGAGCCTGAACTACTACCGTTCCAAATTTCGTCGAAATCCGTTCATCAGTTTTTGCGTGAAAGAGTAACAAACATCCATCCATCCATCCATCCTCACACACACTTTCACATTTATGATATTAGTAGGATAGTAGGATATACTTGAATACGTACGTACTTGTACCTATTTACAGACACGACAATTTGTCGAGGTACTTGCATTCTTAAGGTGGTATTAAAGTAAGTTCTGCAACTGGTCTTCCATCTACAGCCTTCCATCTACCAGCCTTCGCTACTGCTAGAAAACTCTTCTAATTTATTTATTAAATAATTTCAAACCAGGTACAGGCTTAATGCCCGTCGTTTTTAACCGACGCCAAAGTCCGGAGGAGGTTCTCATGTCAACGCGTATTTATTTTTTTATGTATGACCACGCATTTACAGTGAAGTCCGATTTTGATAATTATTTTTTTGTTGTAATAACTTCCAAATTGTTCCCATTGTCACCAAATGGTAGACTTGGTGATGGATTCCACGAGGAATCGAGGAAACTCCTCGAAATTTATATGGACACCTATGTCCTATAGTGATTTCGACTTTTCTTGAAGTAACGCAGCCATATGCTATCAAAAATTGAGATTTTGTGCATCTCTGTGATGTGTGCATGTGCACGGTACAGTACACCTTGGATCCAAAACCACTGAACAGAACGCCTAAGTCCTTAAAGATACATGTTTGGGGATTTCAGCGTTATTTAAAGAACAGCAAGCATTTGCTACTTTGCATATTACAGTAATCATCATCATCATCACCACCATCATCACACCATACATCTTCATATGATGGTATAGGTATTGCTCATAGTCTTTTACACTGATATCGATGTCTTTGAACATTTGCTATTCCCAAATTTATATTCAACATCATCATTTGCTCACAGGTTTTAATGCCGAGTTGTTTAATACAACAACATAAAATTATTACAAAAAACCTCTCGATTTATGAGCATAATCATTAATAGTATTAGTAGATAATAGCCACAAAAAAGAGTACTTAATAAGTTTTTAACAAAAAATGAAACCGCCGAAAAATATGAAAAGCAAAAAATAACAAACCTTTTTTTTAAACCATAAAACCTAATAAAGTTCTTAAACTAATGTAAGTATACTTAAGTCATTTGAGTCGGCGCCAAACGAGCAAAATAACAACGTAACGAATGTCAAGTTGTTACGTTTATCTATACAAATAAATAAAATTAAAGTGTCTGTTTGTAATTTCAAATTGACAGCATTTCACTTTTGTCATATGAAAGTATCTACGGTATTAACAATAAAAAATCAATTTTCAATATTTTTGTCTGTCCGTCTGTCTGTCTGTTTCTTCCGGCTAATCTCTGGAACGGCTGGATCAATTTTCACGGGAATTTCACTGGCAGATTATGTCATAAGGCGTAACTTAGGATACTTTTTATCCTCATCATCATCAAAAAATGTTCAACGCTTAACGAAGTGGGCACGGGTCAGCAAATGTAATACTATAGTTCGTTTGGCGCCGACTCAAAATCACTTACGTATATTTACATTAGTTTAAGAACTTTATTAGGTTTTATGGTTTAAAAAAAGGTTTGTTATTTATTGCTTTTCTGTTTTTTGAGCGGTTTAATTTTTTGTAATTACCCAGATGACAATTGTTATGCTCAGGACATTTATACATGTCCTACAATTATTTTATAATAACAAATAACTGTTTACAATAACGCTATATTAATAGACAAGTGGAGGACACTAAATAGTAAAAAAAAAGAACATTGGATAGAGATACATCGCGGAGGCACCACTTACAAAAACCTGTTGCGTAAATGGGATAATAGGCGTTAATAATAGTGAAAAGGAAAAGGAATGCAAAAAAAACTGTATGGACAGTGTTTGTTGTTGCTTAGTTTAAAAGATCTAATCGAACAGGAAAATGAGCGACTTAATTTTAAATAAAGAAATAATAAATAATAATTTATTTCAGATATAAAGTACATCCATAAGTGTTAGTATTCCAATTAGTAACAATTTTTCCTTATTCTAAATTAGTAATGTTAGTATTTTTTTCAAAATATATTGTACCTCGCTACGGGCGCATGTAGACCAATCCAGTGCAAACAACAACAAAGCGGAGTACCACCTACTTGCCAACGCGTTCAGGATGGTGTTGGGGCTAGCCTGCAGTCTATTCATTGGAGAAGCGCACCGCTTCCTGACAATCGCGTAGAAGTCGTCGACCCCCGCCTCCGCAAACATACCGGATGCGCTACAAAATCTAGACAGCCCCAGCAGTACCCTAAATGCATTATTATACTGCACTGACTATGCGCAGAGTGTTGTAAGCCCTCTGCGTATAGTCAGCCCACAGGCCGCACGTGTAAAACGATTGGCAATATGCCTTAAACAAAGTTATTTTGACTTTTTTACTACAACGCACAAACCTCCGGGCCAACATATTACAGCGGACAGCCAACGCTCTTCGCTCTCTCTCCAAGTCTAAGTAATCCCTTAGGTTATCAGAGAATTTCGTATTGTGCAAAGATTTTCAGTGTTATTTAATGTGAGTTTACTATTAGTAAAAATATGCTAAAAAAAGAAAAAGAGGCCTAGCTAGATACAGTATAAAATTAAGTTTTATACTGTGTCTAGGTAGTAGTAGTAGTAGTAGTAGTTTTTTACAGCGCCGGCCACAGAAATACATCATCTGTGAAAATTTCCACTGTGTAGCTATCACCGTTCATGAGGTACAGGTTGGTGCCAGGCAGACAGATGGATAGACGGACAGACAGCGGAGTCGGAGAGACAGTGATGGGGTCCCGTTATTACCCTTTGGGTACGGAATCCTAAAATATCTATGAATGAGTCTACTGCTCTGAAAAGGTCATTGACCTCACACAACTTATTTCAATTGATTGAAGTTTATATTATTACGACCTAGGTACACCTATAGTATTTTTCTTCGTTGAAACCATCAATGAGCTTCTGCAATTATTTCGAGATCAAAATTAGCCAAATCGGTTAAGCCGTCCTCAAGTTTTAGCGAGACAAAGGAGCTGTAATCCATTTTTAATTTTTTTATATATACAGGCTTTGTTTCTTTTGGAAGCCATGTGTCTCATACTCAACACTAAACACGAACATTACGATAAAACATATTACAGTGCTGTGTAAAATAAATCCAGGTCAAATGAATCAAGGGTACGTTCTCATTTCCTCCTTCATTTTAGGTATAATTAAAAACCAAAGCTTTTGACGAAGGAAGCCCAAACATAATGAGATGTCGAACTTTTTTAGCGTTTTGAGACTTGTAAAATATTTTTTATTTGTCCTATGTCTACATTAATGAGTATGCTGGATGGATTCTGTAAAATCTCATTTGCGATGGACAATCATGGACATACTTAGCTTTTTTATTTGCTTCAGATGTTATCCTATTTAGGGTTCCGTACACAAGTCAGCAATTAACAACAGAGAACATACCTAATCATTTTTTACCCGATCAGAAGAACCTAGTCAGTTTTTACCCGATCAGAAGAACCTAATCAGTTTTTACCTGCGGGGTTAAAGTTTTGTTCCATTTACGTTACACTTGCATGGATAAGTAGAACCAGGGTTATTTGGGGAGGGGGCGCGACACCTGGAAACATGCAGTGACCCTAAAAGAAAATATCCATAGGGTTGCGATCTTTGAAATTTGAAAACCAGGACAAGACACGTGAAATCCCCGGATTGTGGAGCCCAAAACCTGGACATGTAAAAAAAGAAGTTAAGTAAAATGTATCGTCCCTTTAACCCTGAAACTGCTACGCTAAAATATCAGTACGCCGTCACCGTGTGTATTGTGTGTGTGTGTGTGTGTGTGTGTGTGTGTGTGTTTGTGTATTGTGCCTGTCACGTTGTTCATAGCTTTAAGAAAAACTAATTAAAAAAATTTAAGTAACCCAGTCATTTCAATCAATTGTAGCTAAGAACACTCTCAATCACGTCAGAACTCGTAATTCTCGTAATTTACTTACACTTTCATTGAATTGTAAATGAATCTTCGTGATATCATGAACAGATTTTTGGAGTTTGGACCAATTAATACGGGTTTGACGTTTATGAGAATACCGTTTTGCAGGATTAACATATCGGCACTGGATTGTAACTGAACCTATTATTCGATGCCTCGGACAGAGACACAGACAGACAGACACGTCAAACGTATAACACCCCTCTGTTCTCGTCGGGGGTTAAACCCCTTCATAAACCTCCAACAATTCTTTCTAAATATCCATAAAAATAACGTTTTTTTATTTACCACAGAAACGTCAGCCATTCAGCGTGCGTTAAGACCTAAAACAGGGTCAATCCGCTAGGTGACCTATATTAAAACACCAACTTAAGGGTGGCCTTCCGACACACGCGACTCGCGACGCGAGACCGCGACCCGAGACCGAAATGGCGTCGCGGAGCCACTGCTTAGTATGAATTTATACGGAGCACCGAACACTCCCCGCGACCCGCTACGCGCGACCGGTGAGCGTGGCCCGAGAACCTGATTGGCTGGATTGCTGGTCGCGGTCGCGGGTCGCGGTCGCATAGAGCGGAAGTCTACCTTTATATCTGGACGACTGCCAAACAGACAATAGTATAACTTCATGAAGATAACTTGTGACAAAAGAGAAAATGTCCCGTATTTTACCCGAGTACAAAAAGGACGGGTAATGTTTTTGGCCGTCTATTATGTATGTAATATTTCCTTTGTCTGGTACCCGTAACACAAGTTCTTCGAGAAATTACCACGGGACCAGATTGACGTGGTGTGAAAGCGTCCATAGATATAATATGTTTGTTCCATTGTAGCGCCTACCTAACATGCTGATCTGATTTTTATGAATTAGGTGTCTTCGTTATAATAGTCCGGGTAAGGCTGGGACTATATGATCCGGGATCCGGCGGGCCGGGGAAAATTCAGAGCGTTGAAAATAGAACTCTGCGCTAATACAACATAGTTGAAAATCGATGTGTCGAGTGTCGTGCTATCATAACATATTATGACACTGACATTTGACTCGACACATGTGTGTTCGATTTTCTGCCATCTGACCGTCCTGCAAATTTAGCGCCCGTACTTTATAGTCGTCATTAGTGTCAATGGTGAAAGTCATTTTTAGGGTTCCGTACAATGATTTCAAAACTCAAGATAGGCTATGACGTACCTACCTACATTTGACAGAACAAATCTTCATACAGTAAAAAGTTACGCCATCTTGGTTTTCACCATACTTCAAATACCAAAATGGTCTCGTCTATAATATATATACGTCTATAGTACCGTACCCAAAGGAAAATAGCCTAACCAAGAGCATGTCAGGACTTGTCTAAGGAGGGCTCCGTAACTATCAACGCGCAATAGGTTTTCTTTATATTTCTTCAAAAGTTGTTGTCCGATTTAGCTCAAAATAATTTTCCGTTTAAATAATAAACGTTTATTTGACAGATTAGGACGTTACATTACAAAACAAAAATCATTATACAACATAACGAAAAACAATAACATAAAATGGATGGAAAACCAAAATATACAAAACAAGGGTTGCTCGAGTATTGCGGAACCCTAAAAACAATAAATATAATTTACACAGAAATTTAAAAAACAGAAACATTCAAGTAACGCCTGAAATATATTATTTTAACTGCGTTTAGAAATCAATAGAGTCGATTTGTCGCTGAAATCCATTTGAAAATTTGCAGAATTTTGTACACCGAACTGAAAGTTGTGAAAAGTGTTTATTGATTTGTAATTCACATATTTGTAATGGCAACAGCAGATGCAGCTCAGCACTTTCCGGGGGGTTAACCCCCCAATGCCAGTGGGTTAAGCCCCCCAATGACAGGGGGGCAAGTGTCCCCCTGGATATTGAACCGTGTGAAAGTTTAAATCTGAAAATTTTCGCGAGTGCAACCGAGTTGGCGCCCCGCCAAAAACGCGTTATTGAGAAAAACAGCTTTTGTATGGTTTTAATATTGTAATAAAAAAAAAAGATATTATAATCCTTACCTTACCTCATAAAAATACTGTTTTGGTTATTTTATAAGTAATCGATTAAAAATAATTAAAACCCCGACTGCAAAAAAAGACAGATACCTAAGGTATCAATGCACTGAAAAGACCGCAACAAGATTGATAAAACAGACTGCACTAGGTTTTTAATTCTTTTGATTCTTTATTTTAATTTAGATTTTTTAGTTTATCCAACACACACTTGGTCGATTTAAAGCAAAAATATGACTATTTAAATGAATTGATTACAAAATTAAAAAATGGTTGTAATTATTCCTGATTAAATTTAATGGCGCCAAAATCCGCCATTTTGTATTTTTTCTTTCAAGCAGCTATCTAAATAAGGACACTTGGGTTTTTGAGATAAATCTAACGATACCTTAATTATCGAAATCCATCCAGCCGTTTGGAAGATACGTGGGAATAACGGAATTTACAAACATACATACATACGAGATATGCGCAAAAAACATAACCCAGTCGGGTAACCAGTCGGGTAGTACCTAATAACCAGTCGGGTAAATAACCCAGTCTGGTAAAAATATATGACAAGATTAGTGCATTTATGAAAAAACCGGCCAAGTGCGAATCGAACTCGCGCACGAAGGGTTCCGTACCTATGTACTAGTAGGCATTGTTATCGAGCAAAAACATCAAGCTTTTTGTATGGAAGCCTTCCAATATATTTCCTTAAAATATTTATATATTCTTATTATTATTCCTTAAAATAATATACAACTCAATATTCAGTACATATTTCACGCCTCTACCGGTTGCCGTTATTAATATTGAAAAAAAAACCTCAAATAACAATTAATATGTAAACTTAATTGAGTTTTTAACTGCTGGTTTTATTTACATTTGTTGTTTTTCACGTTGTTGTTTTTTTTTCGAAAAAAGGTATACTTTATTAAGTATTAACAGTTTCGTACCTGGGTCACCGAGATTTGCTCGGAGTTCTGATAAATAAATAAAAAAATCACAAAAATGACCGGAATTCCAACTCCTTACATTCCGAATATTCGAACAAAGCAAAAACCATACATACGCATACCAAACGCATGCCAATCGGACTGACATTAAAATAGAGTCGAAATTATGAATATATTGTTGGATGACGAAAGAAAAACATATAATATAGTTTAAAAATGCGCAGTTTCACAGGATTAAGACTAGATCGATTTTGGAACGAAGTTCCTTATCGCACGTTGCGAAAGGGGGCTAGACGGAAAAAATGAAGACCAAAAATTGTAACGACACTTTTTGCTATACTCGTAGTTGTAAGCCGTGCGGCGTGGAACAAATTATAAATCCCTTCAATTTTTTACCACAAGCCAATTATTACTAAAATTGAGCCAACTGATTAAGTTTATATTACATTATATTTGTTAATAATAAAAAAATATTATTATAACTTAAAAAAAAAATAAAATTTTAAGTAATTCCTTCACTAATTAATCGAAAGGAACTTCGTTCCATCCGGGTGTCCCTTGACACCTCTCAAGTTTTTTCCCCCAAAACTCCCTGCACACTAAATTTCGTTGTAATACTTGCAAACGTTTCCGAGAGACTGTTTATATATATATATATATACAAGATTATCTCGTTTAAAGTATAATATTGCGGCGAACGATATAGAGCCTACCGTGAGAGGGGGTCACCTTTATAGTAATGCATTTAAATTTCGATTGTTCGAACGTTTTAGTTTGACTCAATAATTCATAATTTAACGCCAAATTCAATACGGTTGCACGATTATATGACTTATTTTGGACCTTATTTCTATCGCAATAAGGTATTTTTGTAACCTGTAATATTAAGTCCGACCGGCTTGAATAAAATATATCGATAAAACGCGCTGCTGTGAAAATGGGCTAAGCACTCTGCATTCAAGAGTGAAGGGACCTACTCTTCAAGCGTTCTATAATTTTTCGCATAGTTTTGTTAAAAATAGTCATAGGTGCCGTGACCTATATTTCTATGCACTCATTATTGTCTTTTATTTCTCGAATTAAAAGAATAATATTCGACAGTCATTAAAAGTTCTTATAGAATACGTTAAATGGAATGGATTCGATTTATGTCATCTTTAATCAATTCGAGAACCGAAATATTGTATAACAATTATAATATATTAACTTCGTACATAATAACGACTATAGTTTTTTTGACTTGCTATTGAAAGTGTTTTGTCATTCAAGTTATCGCCATAGGCGTTTGATTACACAAAACTCAAATTAAAATTGAGGTCAACGAGTCAATCATTAATTGTTGTGATGCTCCCAAGTCATTATTCAAATGATTTATGAGCTAGTGTGGGCGTTTGAACAAAACTGTTGAGTAACTAGTTCGGCTCATTTTTCTGGTTTCGTAATATCATGGCGAATAATTTAAAAAAACCATCGGCCCTTAACTTAATGAGTCTTCAATAGTTTTGATTTATGCAAGTTACTGAATGTTTACTGATTTAGCAATACTGGATGTTGCCATATTGTGGTCGAAATTAGCCCTTAGTAATATCGTTTTTAAGTTTGAACTTTATAAGGGTTCTTCTCCTACTTATACAGAAAAAATACAAAGAAATGTAAGTGCTGTTACAGATTGATAAACGTCTACGTTTGACAAAATTGTATCAAAATCACGGTAGTGTGTTAATCTAAACGAAGAAAAAATTATTTTGATTTTGATTGATTTTTGATTGAATCATCTATGGCTGTGTGTTGTTGTTATTTTTATTAATTTTATGTATTTGTTATTATTATATATTTTATGTATTTGTGTGCATTTTTTAAAATAATGCTTCTCATTTTAATAAATGCACACCCTTCTTTATATTCTAGATAAACTTTAACTGCGCCAATTATCATACTCTTCTGTTCGCACTATTCTCGTTAAACTGTACGTAAATTTTTTGCTTCATGTATAATAATAATAATAACAACAATAATAATAATAATAATAATACCAATAATAATAATAATAATAATAATAAAAGATAAGCTCGCAATTACTCAAAATTTATCCTCAAAGAAGCCATAGAAACTGATAAGTGTAGATTATGCCACTAAACCACTGAGACAATAGACCATATTACCGGAGGATGCAGTGTACTAGCAAATAAAGAATATACTCACCGTCACGATAACGTAGCCAAACATATACATCAATTAATAGCAATCAAGTTTAACCTTATAGATACACATACACCGTACTACAAATACAAACCATCTAACGTTCTAGAAAATGACTCCGTAAAACTCTACTGGGATCGCGATATCGTCATAGACCGTACCATCCTAAGCAATAGACCAGACATAACCCTCACAATTAAATCTGAAAAAACCACTTACATTATAGACATCGCCGTTCCAAACACCAACAACCTGAAACAGAAACACATAGAAAAAATCCAAAAATACATACCGCTTGCAGATGAGATCAAACAAATGTGGCATCAAAACACAGTAAAAATAATCCCGATAGTCATCTCCTCAACGGGCGTTATTCCAAAAACGCTTGCCGTTGCACTTAAATCCCTTAACCTTCACAAAAACACATATATACCGTTACAAAAGTCAATCGTTATAGATACCTGCTCTATAGTCCGCCGCTTCCTTAATTCATCTTCATCCTTCCCTACAACTCACACCAATTAAACTTCTTTCACGCTACATGAACAGGATACTTGGCAATCGCCCGTACCTGCTTCATTCTACCGGTTAAGCCGAGACAAATATATGTTAAATATTAATATTAATAATAATAATAATAACAATAATAATAATAATAATCATAATCATAATAATAATATAGTAGAAATAATAATAATAAAAATTTATCCTCGAAAATAGCACCGTAAAACTCTACTGGGATCGCGATATTGTTACAGACCGTACCATCTTAAGCAACATACCTGACATAACTCTCACAATATAATCCGAAGAAAAAAACAACTTACCTCATAGATATCGCCGTCCCTAATACCAACAATCTAAAACAGAAACACAATGAGAAAATACAGAAATATATTCCAGTTTCCACTTGCAGACGAAATCAAACAAATGTGGCAGCAAAAAATTGTTCAAATTATTCCCATCATCATCTCTTCAACCGGAGTAATACCTAAAACCCTTGCCGCTTCTCTAAAAACTCTAGACCTTCATAAAAACACATATATTCATATGCAAAAATCTATCGTCATAGATACATGCTCTTTAGTTCGTCGTTTTCTTAACCCATCCTCATCTTTTTCTACACCTCAATCATAATTCTTCTTAACATGAATCAGGATTCTTGGCAAAAGCCCGTATCTGAGCCTTATCCGGCAAATTGCCGAGGTTACTATTTATTTATAATAATAATAATAATAATAATAATTATTATTATAATCATAATATATTATTAATATCTATGGACGCTTCACACCACGTCAGTCTGGCTCCGTGGTAAGTATCCGAAGAATTTGTGTTACAGATACCAGAAAACGGGAAATATATTTAATACTTTTATACTATACATATACTTAAGATTTTTATTATATTATACACATATTTAATATACATCCATGACCCAGGAACACAGAAAAACTTTTTGTTCCTTCGGCGTGATTCGAACCCGCGACCCCCCGGATTGTGCACCAACGCGCTGAACCACTGATCCACAGAGGTCGTCATTATACGTCATTAGAGTATCCTACTACTGAACGGATTTTGATATGAAATTTGGTATGGTAGTAGTTTAGGCTCTGGATTGAAACATAGGCTACTTTTTATGCCGAAAAAATTACAGTGTTTCCGAGGGATACTGTATTTACGCGGGTGAAGCCGCGTGCAACAGCTAGTTAATATATAATAATATGATTTCTTTTCTGGTTTATTACGTGGGAGTCCCTGTCGGCTGTTAAGGTAATTGCTTACCAAAAGGCGATCTGTTTGTTTGTTTGCCGATTTTATTCCATAAACAAATCAAACTACTTTAATGTCATAGAGTTGTTGTTCTATTAAGTGTAATAAATATCGCATTACTTACAGAATAGCCCCTCATTTAAGCGTTACCGTATGTTATTCCGATCTTTGTCGTCTGTAATTGGTGTTACACATTAATAATACACATACCGTCTTGCACTTTTTCCACTTTATTGGGTATTTTACATTAATTTATTATATTACACGACCGTTTATGACTAAGTCATCATCAAGTGTCGAAGGTTCTTAGTCGAAACGGGTCGTGTAATATAATAAGTTAATGATATCGAATAAAGTAGAAAAAAAGCAAGAATTTCTGTGTATTATTGCGGTTTAACATGATTTTTATTTTTTTAGATTTCCACTAAAGACCTAGAGTACAATCAATAACGTTTGTAATTGTATGGTTCCAGTGACCTGCAAAGTGATCGGGAACGATGAATATTTCCCTCGTGATTCGTGTCACGTTACGAAAACGTTAGTGGCAGAATATAATTACATGAAAATTGTTGCCTAAAGTATAAAGTAACTAGCTTTTGCCCGCGGCTCCGCCCACGTAAATATAGTACTATTTCGGGATAAAAAGTAGTCTTTGTGTTATTCTAGAGCTTAAACTACTGCCATACTAAATTTAATTAGAATTCGTTCAGTAGTTTTCGCGTGAAAAAGTAACAAACATCTATTTATCCATCCATATATACATCCATCCTCACAAACATTGACATTTATAATAGTACCTATTGCATTTTATGGTTGCGTACCCAAAGAGTAAGAACGGGACCCTATTACCGAGACTTCCCTGTCCGTCCGACCGTCTGCTCGTTTGTCGGTCACCAGGCTGTATCTCGTGAGCCGTGATACAGACTAGACAGTTGAAATTTCACAGATGATGTATTTCCGTTATCTGTCGTGTAATACTAAAAACAGACTAAAATTAATATTAAAAGGGTGCTCCAATATAGCAAACGTGTTTTTTTTCTGTTTTGTACGGAACGCTTTGAGCGCGAGACCGGCTCCCACTTCGCCAGTTTGTAGGGTTCCGTAATATTCAAGGAACCCTTATAGTTTCGCTCTGTCCATCCGTCTATCTGCCCGCCCTTCCAGCTCCTGTAATGATGAATATAAATTGAATTTTGGTATAATTATTTAATGTCTATAGTTCTCGGTTTTGGCATCATAAAATAATAATAAATAATTTTATATTTTAGGGGTGGCTCTCCAATCTCCATACATATGTGAAGTGGGGATGAAAAATAATTCTCTGTAAAAATAAAAAAAAATAAAAAAAAATAATTGTGTGGGATATCGTTGAATAGTTCTTTTGAAATAAAGGCCTCCAAGTGGTTTATAAGTTGCCCCCCCTCCCCTTCAATTCTAAACTATGACACTTAGAAACTTTCAAGTTTATATGCTGCTAGATCTTGCTAAATACTCTTCAGAAAAATTATTTTGAACGGAATCGGACAGTAACTTTAAAAGTAATTTGAAAAAAACAAAAACTTAATACGCGTTTATAGTATACGAAACCCTCATTGGACATGTCCTGACATGCTTTTGGTTAGGTAATTTAATTAATTGTAACAAATATCGCAATACGTATCTTTAAACCTAACCTAACCTAACCTTAGTTTCCGTGTGTCAGTGCGACCTCTGTCGTCTGTAATTGGTGTATCTACTATCCGGTGATCGGCGAACCGATGCGGAACGGTGAATTTCTCTCTCGTGTCGTCTTGTATTACGAAAACGATAGAAGTTGTATTTTACGGTCTATAATTATTCTATATCGTATAATCTAAACATTGTGGCTTCTATCCACTACCTGTGGGTCTAGCACGAAGATAGGTAAGTACGTATTCGTAACGTGATTGTGAAAGAATTGTATAAAAATTATAATAAATCCCACTAATATTTTAAATATAGTTTGTGAGGATGGATGGATGTATGGATGGATGTTTCTCAGTCTTTCACGCAAAAACTACTGAACGGATTCCGATGATATTTAGTATAGTAGTATTTGTATTGAATCATAGGCTACTTATTATTCCGAAAAAGTTACAGTGTTTCCAAGGGATACTGTATTTACGCGGGCGGAGGCGCGGGCAACAGCTAGTCAATAATAAATAAATAACTTTTATTTCAGGCTGCATAGGCCCATGTATAACAGCGCCTATTCCCTGATAGTTTCTGAATTGGTGCAAGGTAACTTTGCTTCCACAAACCGTTGTCTTAAGGTCAGCTCGCACTGAGACGCGACGCGTCTCGGAGTAGCCGACGCTTGATGTGACGTCACTAATATTATTAAAAGTGCATTTAAAGGAGTGTGAGTGGAAAAGGTTGTGTAAAGTTTTAGCTAATAGCATATTCTATATCAATATTTAGTTTAGTTAATTTCCTTTACAAATGTTTTGAACTGTACAAATAAGATTTGGTAAAATCAATTACAGACATTTTGGACGTATGATCCACTGCTTGTCCAAAGACGTTTACGCAGAAAAATAATAAAAATATTCGAAAAAAAAATATATATTAAATAAAATTACATTACGTTCTTTACGGCGCTACGGAGGTAATTGACCTCACACAGCTGGCTGAATTGATATTATTTAGGGAAAGACTTTGGTTTCGCTTTAAAGTCAGCTGTTTCTGTGAGGTCCAAGACCTCAGCGCTGCACAGCAGTTTACTAAACTAAACTTTTTTTTAAGATTTTTTTAAAATATTTCTCTCTGCCTAAGCGTAATCTGCCATAAGCAGTAGATCATATGCCCAAAATATCCGTCATTGTGTTTACCAAACCTTATATAACCCCATTGGTTGACATGAAACTCAATACACATTTTTATTTCTTTTTAGGTAAGTTTCATTATTACAAGACTGCAGTTGTCTACGGTAAGAAAGTTTTAGGTTAATTAATGATTATCATCATTGGTCATTAAAAATTATTACGTGAAGCTATAACTATGCGCTCCCGTTTACGAAAATTATACGAACGTAGGATTATGAAATATAAAATTTGGCGCAGTTAAAGTTTATATAGAGTATTAGTGAGCTGCACTTATTTTATTTTAAAATACATGAAAGGGTAAGGTAAAATATATGGTAGTGTGTGTAAAATAACTCGGGTTGAGTTTCCATGCCATACGTATTATACAATATTGTCACACGTTGATGATTACTATGATGATAGTTATTAATTTAATGAGTTGACTGCAAATCACTAGACGGTACATCATGTAGGTCAGCAGTCAGCGGGTCGCAGCAATTTAATGCACCATATTATGTAGACCTACACAAATACACTACACGCTATCTAGCAGTGGCGAAGGGTGATTTTACTTCAGAGGGAAGCCCTAGTCGCTAGACGTGTGAGTTGTGTAAGTTTTTTTGAAAGGAAATTTAGCACCATATTGTGTATGATGGTCGAGGTCGTTAAAAGCGTGTAGAGTTGTGTCGTGTCCGAGAGAAATCGTAAATACTTAGGTAACTATAAGAATACCTACAATTAGGTTTATTTCAAAATACAAAACAGGTACTTAATTAATTATTGTAAGATAATCATAATATTAAAATAATTTCACGGTACTCCCGCCTATTAAATAATAATATATAATATTATGATCGTCTATTAATATGATAACTACAAATTAGATTTGATAGTAGGTACGTATCCAACTTTCCGCTTACCGTAAAAGTCAATTTATTCAAACGATTTATCACCAACAATAAACACAACACAAGTAGTCTCACATTAAATATTCATATATTATAAGTACATAATACGTATTAGTTTAAACTTTAAGACGAATTATATTTAGCACTTCTAACTGCTCAATATAATTTCAAATATTATAGTTAAACAATAATTATTATTAACGTAATAATATGATTTTACATCCAAGGACTCGCGGCTGAGGTACCGCCGAGGTACTTTTCAAAATTCATTCGTCTCATGATGCACGTGATATTATCTAATAACGGCTCCTCATTGGTGAAAGCTACAAAATTGCGGGTTAATGTCACAAAAAATTGCCCCTATTTTATTTGAACTGTCATAGGACAAATCATTAATAATATTGTTCTTTAGTTGGCCAGCCGGCTATTAAAAACAACTTTGAATTTCAACTTTATTGTTAACAAAATAAGGCTTCCTATGATCTCCCATAACTCCGAATATTTCTGCATATACCCAAGTTTGAATTTCATCTTTATTTCTAACAAGATAAGGTTCATATTTTCTCCTTTAACTCCGAATATTTCGGCATATAAGTTTGAATTTTAATTTTATTTCTAACGAGATTAGGTTTCTATGATCTCCCACCATAACTCGACCGAATATATCGGCTTATAAAGATATCTGTTTCCAATATTTGTGTCAAAGTTGCAACGCGCAGCGCATAGATGTCGCTTGAGTCGGTCTACATCGCGCTATCGCTTGTCCGACCTGACTTGTATAAGATATTATTGTTTTGTTTAGGATGGAGGTCTTTATGAGGTAATCTGAAAGGGAAGCCAATAAGAATGGAGTTGTTTAGACCCTTCACCACTGCTATCTGGACTATGTAATGCGGGGTTTACCTATTAAACATGGGTCGGGTGAGTTTCTTGACAGATCGCCTTGTCATTTTTGTTGGCAAAATTGCCTTGCGACCTAGCCGAATGGCCCATGTAAGGTCAATTCACAGCGAAATGAAACGATACACAGCATGGCGCAGCATTGTTAAGATATCTATTCAAAATTGAACTTTATTAATAACGTAAGAAGACAAACGTTTCATTGTAAGAGCTCGAATGTCATGTTGCACCGCGCATGTGAAGCGTATGTCTGATGTCATTTGAAACGGGTATCTTTTTGTGTGGTGAATAAATTTCATTTTAAATAGCTTATCTTAAAAATGGAGCGCAGTGTAACGTCGCGTATTATCGCTGTGGGAAATAACCCTTAGACGGTCGATTTTTCGGCTTTAGTCACCAGTGTGATACGGTATTTACACAAGTGACTGAATCGACTCGCCGTACGGCGAAAATCGACCCATGTAAATCCCGTTTAAGGGCCAATTCATACTAACGTATCGAAGCCAAAATTCTGAAAACGTAACGCAGCAAATTCATTCTTGTGTCGACATATGCACATAAAATTCCTTCTGAACAAAAAAAGCACGTCGGTCGAAGAAAGACGCGCATTATTTTGTGAGTTACAGAAGGAAAATGTGCATTGCGGCGTGGATATAAGCATGAATTTGTTAAAGTATTAAATTTCAGAATTACGCTTCGCTGCGCTTCACTGCGCTTCGACTCTGCGCTAATATGAATTGAAACTAATGATACAATGTTGAGTCTAGGATCTAGATGCTATCAAGACATGTTACAATGTAGGTACGAATCATACATACATAGTATCCAGTCTTCCTAGATTATAGATATCCAGTGGTATCTAGGACGGGTTTTATTAGTCATTATGCTTTAGGGTTCCGTACCCAAAGGGTAAAACGGGACCCTATTATTAAGACTCCGGTATCCGTCCGTCTGTCACCAGGCTGTATCTCCTTAACCGTGAACTTATTAAAGTGCTCATTGCCAAGTCACTATTTAATATAATAAGTTATAAAAATAAAAAAAATCACATACGGTTACAATTTTTTTATGAGAAACTAATTAAATGGACTATCTTGAATTTCACTTGGTCTCTATGACATCTCATAACTTTTTGCAAAGGAAATACTTGCCTTTTTTTATTTAGTGGGATCTCATTTCTTTTTGTAGGTTACCCGAAGACCAAGGAATTTGGGGTTTTAAAGACCGTGAACGCATACAATTTGTTCGGTGTTGCGAATGTCTTTATGCGGGAGTAATTGATTACTATCAGGCAGTAAATTAGCTTGTTTCTAGATCTATTCCATAAAAAAATGGTTACTGGCAGTGGACACCCAAATATCCACAAGTGTGTTCTCAAATTCAGACCGCTAGCTTTGTTACAAACGAAAATATTGGGGCAAGAAAAAGCCGAGAAATGCTTCGAGAAAAGATTGTTACGGCCGCTTAATACTTGGCGATACCGTTGCCGCGCTATCAGATCTATTAATTCAAAACTTTGTATGTATATAATGTAGCAAATTGAGCTTTATTGACTAGGTAACAACGTCATCACCACGCGGGAAGTTATCGAACGAGAATTGTGAATAGTCCCGCTAAAAACATTTATGTCAAAATTGGTTTGTTTCTGTCAAAAGTAGTCAACTGTGGTGATAAAAACGCTACTCAGCTAGATCACCCTAACCCCTCATAAGGCTGGGACTATATGGTCCGGAATCCGGCGGGCCCGGGAAAATTAAGAGCACTGGATATAGAACTCTGCGCTAATATAATAGAGTTGAAAATCAAAGAGTCGAGTGTCGAGTTGTCTTATATGACATTGACATTTGACTCCACACTTGTGTGTTCGATTTACAGCCGGATCGTACAGTCCCAGCCTTGTGACATCTTCTGTCGTTTACCGTCGGGAAATAGTAGGTACAAGTTGGAGATCGACCAGCCATAGGATAAAAACCACTTAACATCGCCGTTGAATCGTACAAAAGCACACGTACTCACGTGTAAATACGTTGTACAAACCACGTCAGTAGTCGTTGTGGTCACTCCCTTTGCGGCGTTCTAGTGCAAAGGAGAATGTTTAGAAACTGGTCGAGCAGGAATTTTATCGATATAGTACATAACATGACCAATTTCTGCTTTCTGACGAATGATCATTCCATTTCCGCGAGTGTAGGTAATATGATAGATTGGTAAATAAAATTTTAAACTGATTCGGCGTATACAAAGACAGCCTCATAAATAAAGTAATATCTCTCAGACAACCTTGAATGAGTACTGTGAAAATGCTTTTCTTACAATTACATAATTCATTGGGAAGAAAATTGCCAGCGGGGAAACCTCACAATGTAAATTCATACAGAATATATCATCAGTAATATCATCAACAAGCGTAATAATTGTGAAGAAGTAAATTAAAATCATTATTAGGTTTAATACGTGGAGCAAAAACTTTCGGTACATTTTTACGAGAATTGTGCGTTTGGACCAATCAAAACGGGTTTAACGTTGGTGTGACGTTTATGAGTACCCCATTTTTTAAACATAATTATGTTAAAACTGCAAAATGCTTCGATAAATTTATCGGGACTGGATCGTAACCTGTGTTATTGCAGGATTTAATTATAGCAGATTAATTATATATTAGCAGAACCTAACTTTTAACTTTAACTTTTATTAATATTATAAAGGGGAAAGATTTGTTTTAAATTCACTGAAAAGGCTCCGAAACTCCAACCCTTGACTGATTTTTATGAAATTTGATGCAGATATAAAATAGACATAAAAGTACCCTACGTACTACCCTACGTACTACCCCGTGGGGTAGTACGTAGGGTACTTTTAATCGTGTTAAAACGTAGGGTTCCCGAGGGATCTTTTTGTGCGCACGTAGGTTGCGGGCAACATCTAGTAGGTAATAAAATATATCGAAACTAACTAATAAAAAACACACTTTAAAATAGCCTTAATAATGGATTTTTTGTATCCACCTTAAGATTCAGTAGAGCGATATTCTATCACTCAAAGCCTATACAGTCTGGATCTATCCCGAACCCCATTTCAGCTGTCCATTAAAAAGACACGCGCGGCCCACATCGTAGGCTCAAGCCACACCGAATTGGCTGCGACGCGACGATCGGTTTTAATAACGAGACATTTTGAACTGTAAAGACAATGTCACGAGATGTAGAAACGTTTGACAGCAGCTCGCGACACGCGAGACTGCTGGAGCCGGCGCGCGCGCACCGCTACCGGTCGTACATTCCATCAAGCGTTTCTATATAAAGTTGTAAAAACTAACAATGGATGATAAGGGAATCTAGTTCATAAGCAAGTTGTTTGTATTATCATAATATTATGATATCGAACTTACATGTCACTGACAGTTGTATTGCGGCTGCATGTCATCATAATAATACAAATAAGTTACTTGCACATGAACTAAATTCCCCGATCGAACAATATCGACAAAGCTCGATCAGTTTCTAAACATGTTCCTTTGCACTAGGACGACTCAAAATATTTAGGACGGCACAAAGGAAGTGACCGCATCGACTGCATACGTGGTATATACACGTGTGTGTATGTGTGCGTGCCCACGATTCAACTGCGCTGTTGTGCGATATTCATCTTATGCCTGGTCGAGCGGCAAATTATTCGATTGTACATAAAGTTATTGATGTATATTTATTAAATAATAGCTGCCGATTCAGTGTGTCTTGAGCCTTAGCCAATACGTCTTAGCGACCCACCGGATTGAAATTCTATTATTATCGGACCTATTACGGTAAATCTTGTGAGGTGTTCTCATATTCGATGGGGTTTTTGTATGAGCTAGGAAAATACAATTATTAAGACTAGATTCTAGAACTTTAATGTTTACTTCCATACGCCTACATTTTGAAGATAATATTATAAACAATTTGCTTCACTTCTGAAACTATGGTTATTTACCCAAACTGCAAAGATTCATTTAATAGAATACCTTTTTATGAGAATGAATGGAATGATGGAATATAACTTATTATTAACATAAATATAAAAAAATGGTAATTTTTGTTTTGTCGCATAAAGAAGAATGGGTACACTGGGACAACCCTCCATTAGAAATAAAGATAATAATCTTATCTTTATTTATATTTATGATAATAATCTTATATTTATGATAAATATATATCTTGGATAGATCTTCATGTACTGTCCGTTTGGAGTTACGGAACTTTTTATTTCATACGATAATCATTAAAAATGCTATTATTATCACATAATTTTTAATATTTTTACACCCATAATTAGCCATTTTCCCCTAAAGCTTCTCAAAAAATCGCATTACCGCGTTTTTGTTAATCTTAGTAACTTTAACTAAATTTTCTTTATGAAAATCACAATTTTTAAAGTTTTTTGAAATATTTTTTTAACATAATATCTTTATAATTTTTGACATAAATTGAAATGACCTATCCAACGACATCATATCTTGTTGCTATTGGACTGTGGGCCCAGGCTCCGTACATTTTTGCCCATGGCCCTTTCCTTGAGGGATCGAATTCCCAGTTCTTGTGACACAACCACCATAAGCTCTTCTGCTCCGGCGCCCTCGGCTCGATTGTGTTTCCTGTCAGATCCGTCGACACCTTTTTTGATAGGCGTAAGAATTGGAGGCTGCATCGTCAAATTCTCACACACGTCAATTGAGATACTTCTGAGGAGATAATCTTATATTGAAACGGCTTTGTCGCGAGAGGTGAATCAGTTTTTTTCGCAGAATTTTATATTCTTTTTTATAATATGAAGCCGGCAAACTAGGAGACGGAGCGCCTGATGGCAAGGGATTACTATCGCCCATGGACACTCGAAACATCAAAGGAGTTACAAGCTTTGCTGGATTTAAAACCTCTCTTAAGTGTCAGTTCACATCGAGACGCAACGCGATGCGCACTTTTTAATAGCGATACAAAATCGGAATTGTGTGCGGCTTCGCGCTACGCAGCACTGCATATTATTACAGCATCTTCGAGCATTGTCGCGTCACTTCAACAATTTCCACATTTTGTGACGAAAAGTAAATGAAAATTGTCCTTTGCTGTGTTTTACATTGTGGAAGGTGGATAGCACTTATTAACGTCTAGATTCTGCAAAGGCTACATAACTAGACCTCGGCTAATTAGAATGGTGTAATTGATAAAGGTCTCTCAAATTTCTTGCCAGAAGGCATTGCGCGTAAAGGGCGTTGATTAGACCAATTAAAAGTTTAAAGTTCTACAGAAAGAATGGAAGAATTCGAGTTTTCATAAGCAAAATAGTTTTACTTTTTCTCATTAAGAAAATTGAAGCCTTTTTAAAGTTGATAAGTTAATTAGTAGTAATAAAGTGAAAATTAAGATGGCTTACGGTGTTACAACCAGAAACTATACTTTGGTTATTTTCCAATCCTTATTCATTGGTTAACGGCCGAATACTGGAACGATAGTTGAAATACGAGTAAGTGACGCTCAAGTCACATGCTGTCCTTGTCATTTCAGCTAGCAGGGACAGCGATGATAGCCTGTGAATAGGAGGGCTCTTATTTTTGATTAGCATTTCAGTATTCGGCCGTAAGTGTTCAAAATAAATATTATACTAATTGTCAGATGGGGTAAGATACCTGCTGTGTCATAAAAAGTAAGTTCCTCTTGGCCCAAATTATCTTTTTTACTAGGACTAAAGTGAATTTAGAGAAAAAGAAAAACTAAAATTTTTATAAAAAAAACTATAACCCGACTACAATAAAGTAAATTATAATAATAAAAGTAATTATAATAATAATAAAAGTAAATTATATAATATAGCCTATGTTATCCCGGCTATTATTACGAATCTATTGACACCTCAGGCTGGGACTGTATGATCCGGAATCCGGAGTAAAAATTCAGAGCATTGAAAATGGAACTCTGCGCGGATACAATAGAGCTGAAAATCGAAGTGTCGAGTGTCGAGTCAAATATATGACAGCTCGACACACGACACTTCGATTTTCAACTCCAATGTTCTAGCGCAGAGTTCTAGTTTCAGTGCTCTGAGTTTTGCCGAGATCATATACCTAGACACAGCCTTATTCGTTAAAATCGAACCAGTAGCTTAGGCGCTACAATGGCACAAACATGGCTTCGCCGTAGTCGGGTAAACGTACTAATAGTCGGGTTTGAAGATGTTAAAGTTTAAAATGTTGGAATGGGAGGTTTGCGCTGTGGAAGGCAGCTATTTATTCCGGAGTGGTAACTGAAGAACTTCGACTATTACGTGCAAAAGAAATATTGTGCCACAACTCAGGAACGTCGGTTTTTATTGTTTTCGGCGGAGTCGCATTTGTTTCGCAAATTGTTCTACCCAGTTACAAGAATTGGACTTAAAAATGCACGCGAGAATTTAAAATTCATTGGAGCGAAAATTTCAACACGCTCACGTGAAAACTTAGTACCCCATTTCTAGTACCATGTACTCGTATCTTATATTCCAAAAGAAAAATAAATTTAGTCTTTGAAATGAATTTATTATATCCTAGGCACATTTATATTTTAGGGCCAACCTGACCGTCCAGCCTGCAAACCCAGCGCCAATACTTACGGCCGTCATTAGTGTCAATCGTTTTTAACTTTTGCCTACTAGTCCGCATCAATTTAAAACAATTGACCGGCTGCTGGATGGTCAGGTGAACCTTTTTAGGTAATAAAATATTTAATGACACAATTCAACTTCATTTAGGGCCTGTTTCACAATTTTCTTATAAGTTTAGTATAGTTTATTTGGAAGTTTTATCGCTACTTAATTTATGTCGAGCGACGAAGACAAAACATGCAAAAAAGCTATCTGACACTTGTCAGTACATTGTGAAAATTATATCATAACTAGAATATGATGCCCGCGACAAAAGTTAATCTTGTGGAAAGCGTACATTTTCTGCGATAAAAAGTCGCCTATGTCGTTCCCCGTGGTCTAATAAACTTTGACGGCGTCAAGGGAAAAATTCAATAAAATGAAACTTAATGCGCTCACCGAAGTGATTTTTCAAGCATTTTTGTCAATAAACATAATATATTAAGGCAAATAGATGGATGGAACGAATTTATGGGGATTGCTTATTTGAATTTGGAATCTAGGGATCGAATGGAACTGATGGAACGTATGTAATGGAATGTTCCAGTCGTTACCATCCGGTGCCGAAGCGGTCATTTGAAAATGTGCAGTAAAAATTATGAAATCAGGCGATAAATAAACAATAGGTGGGTTTTAAGCTACATGGAACAAGATAATTTGAAGTTTGGTGGAGAATTTGGCATTTGAACAAAGATTTCAAAAGTCAAGCTATGACTTGCCTTACATTTGACATTACAAATCTTCATACAAGAAAAAGTTACGCCATCTTAGTTTTCACCATACTTCAAATATCAGGCATCTTGTTTTCACCATACTTTAAATGTCAAAATGGCCCCAAAAATATCAAAAGTGGGACCATTTAACTGGAGACACCTTTTGCCTCAAGATGTCTCGTCTATAATATATACGTCTATGCATTTAACACGACGGCTACCAAATATGACGTAATAATTTAATATTAAATACTTATAAATAATGTATTACAACAACAAAATTTAAATATTTATAATTATTGTTATTTGCTGAAATTTTGATTTGTTTTGCTCTAATTTAATGTTTGCTTAGATAAGTATCTATTCCTTAAATAAAAGCCCTAACAGTTTACACGGTGGATCGGATGCAGAATCGACTGAAATACTCAAATTAAGAGATCGCGTACGAGAGCTTGAGACAGAATTAAAAAATGCACTGCAGCAAATTGAGACATTATCTGAACAAAACATTATTCTTAAACGTAACAATGAAACCATTTAAAATAAAACTACTACGACTAAAAACTACGAAAAAAAGTGTTCGCCAACAAAACATTTTAAGGACAGCTATAATAATGAACAAGATCATACTGAGAATAATATCAATGAAACTTCCAATAATAAAATTAATCTGAAGATACAGAAAAAAATATGCATTGTCAGCACAAACAAACATAATAAAATTTTACCTATTGCACAAAAGTCTTTAAAAAATTATTCTAATATATGTCATTACATCAAACCAAATACTAAACTTAATGATTTATTAATGGGTATCCAAAATAAATTAACTGACTTTACATCTAATGACTTTTGTGTGATCTTAATTATTGGTGAAGAAGCTTTTGAAGCAACTAACGACTATTTCAGCCTTATAACTTTCATTAGAGAAACGCTGAATAAAATTCAACAAACAAACATAATTATTTGTTTGACAACTTATATACATATGGTTATTATAATGACATGTTCAACTGGAGAGTGGAAACGTTTAATAATCTTTTATACTTGGATATCACAACACACGAACATGCATACATATTAGACACAAATAAGAAATTGGAATATCATCATCAACAATCATGGCATATGTATAATATTAGACGATCTCCAAGCCCAGATAAATGACATACATAACTATAAAAAATCTATGTATCAGCGTCAAAAACATGAATCTGAGTCATAAGAATCAGAAAGAATATTAGAAGAAGAAGAATAAGGCTCATTGTTCTTTCGTCAATAAATGTATATCTATTCTTCATCAGAAAATTGTGGAACTACTCAATAAAATAGACGACCTCTCTGTAAACCTTCAAGAATTATCAGAAAATAAAACTGATATTGTATGTGCTATGTATTACTAAACATTTTATAGAAAAGGGTCAAGAACGATACCTACATTTACAAAATTTCTATCTAGCCGCTTCTTTTAGTAGAGCTAGCAAAAGAGGAGCTACCAAATGTAATAGAGTGCTGTGCTATTGAGCTAATTCAGTAAAAAGTTTTAATAGTTTGTATGTATAGAATACCTAATTATAATAATTTATATAATTTTTTTTATAAATTAGACCTGATTCTAAACTTTTATTTGAATCTAAATTTTAAAATGTTATTATTGCTGGTGACTTTAATATAGATATTTTAAAACCAAACAATACAACGTTAAATTTCGAATGTATACTGTTAAATTATAAGTTAAAATTTGCAATATAACAACCAACAAGACTAGCAAGTAAAACATGTATCGATAATTTTATACATAATTTTAAATGTCCATGTAGATCGGATGTGAAAGAATTTGGCTTGTCAGAACATACGGCTCAGATTATAACACTAACAGTAAAAAAAAATCCCTAAATAAAATGTTGGCGTAAAGAAGTGCGGGAGTATTCTACTGAAAATATTTTAAAATTTAAGGCATGTATTAAAAAACTATATTTTTCAGAGATGTATGAGATCATAAATCCTTCAAAAGCATACTGTTATTTCATTAAAGAATTTAAATTATTCTACGAACTATGTTTTCCAAAAAAGTATGTTACTATTAACGTGGTTCGCAAACTGAAATGTCAAAGTCAAATGCCAAAGTTGAAAAAAAAGGAAAATGTTTTGGGAACTTAGATACAAACCTAGCGCTGAAAATAAATTAAAATATAGAAATTATTGTCACTTATTCAAAAAAATGATTGCTTTAACAAAAAGAGCACAAAATAATTATAAAATTTTAACTTCGAACAATAAATCTAAATCTATGTGGGACTTAATTAATAAAACACGCTTAAATTTACCAAATGAATCAATTGTTAGAATTAAAAATGAAACTAATGAATATATAACTGATCCTCGGAAAATCGCTAATGAATTTAACAACTATTTTATAAATAAAGTTAAACCAATATCAAATAATATGTTAAATTATAATAGTGAAATTATATCTGTCAATAATAATTCAATGTTTTTAGCCCCTTGTATCCCTCAAGACGTATATAAAATTATAAAATCTCTTAAAAATACACATAGTGTTGGATTTGATGGAATTTCTACAAAAATAATTAAAGCTGTAAACGTATTTATCTGTCCTCATATATGTTTTTTAATTAATCTGTGTATAACGACAGGGACATTCCCGCATGATCTTAAAATAACGATCGTTAAACCGCTTTTTAAAAAAGAAAATTGTGAATTAAAAGAGTTTAACAGGCCAATAGCACTAGTCCCAGTGTTTTCAAAAATTTTTGAAAGGTATTTCTATAATCAAATTTATTCATTTCTAGAAAAAAAGAATATTTTATGCAACAAGCAGAAAGGGTTTCGAAAAAACAAATATTAATCTCGCAATATTTGACTTAAAAAAAAATGTTATATATGAAATAGATAGAAGGAATCCAGTTTGTGCCATATTTTGCGATATGACACAAGCATTTGACTATTTACATCATAATATTTTACTACAGAAACTTGAGGCCTACGGAATAAGGGGCAATGTATTACAACTGATTCGCTCTTATTTACATAACAGACCTCAAATTACAGAAATATGTCGCATAAATAATAAAACCAGAACTGAAGTAAAATACAGATATTTGCAGCGAAAAATAGAGTTTGGTGTACCTCAAGTAACTGCATTAGGTCCATTTTTCTTTATTATTTACATAAATGACTTTCCAAACTTGTTGCTCTGTTAACCAGTCCACGACATTATTTGCATTTGATAGCACAATTACAGTAAAGACATTATTTTGTATGAAAGTGACATTAGTAATGCATTACGAACTTTAATTGAATGGTTGGATAATAATAATTTAATAATTAATTTAAGTAAAACAAAAATAGTATACTTTAGTTAAGGAGCTACAAACTCATCAAATATTAGTCTAATCTTTAATAATAATAAAATAGAAGAAGTTGAGAGAACACGATTCTTAGGTCTTGAAAAAGATAAACAATTAAACTGGAAGAAGCATATACAAGAACTTTCCAAAAAAATAAGCAGCTTATCTTATGCTCTAGGTAAACTCTCTTTATCGGTAAACATTAACACAGTCATTACTGCTTATCATAGTTTAGTAGAATCGGTTATGAGGTATGGGATAATTTTTTGGGGAAATGCCACAGATAAAGAATTTATATTTATGATGCAAAAACGTTGTATTAGAGCCATGCTTAAAATTAAAAGTACCGATAATTGCCAGCCTATATTTAAACAATACCGGCTTCTGACACTTCCTTCTCTAAATTTACTTGAGGCATTATTTGTAAAATATAATTCTCATCTCTATCCGCGATTATCAGATAATGTAATAAGAAACAGACGTCATGGTGACAAACTATGCGTACCTGTAAAAAAGAATTAATGGCAAATAGTATTTTCTGTATGGGCCCAAAAATTTATAACAAAATACCAAAACATATTAGAGAACTCAATATTAATCTTTTTAAAACTAAATTTAAAAAAATTTTGCTTACGAAAATGCTATTACTCTGTAAATGACTTTTTATCTGATGATCATTAACTTTTTATTACTTGTAATGTACTTTGAATTTAGATTAATTTAATTTGACTGATCTACTATGTTGACAATCTAATATCTATTTTATTATAATACTTATACAATAGGATTAAGTTTGACTCAATTTATATTTCAAAAAATATTTTGACATGTTTCTATTTAACAATTTAATCCTATGGACTTTTAATGAACTAATGCATAATGTACCTCATAGTTAATTTATTTTTTACAATATTATTAATTGTGACTAAATGTAACCAGTGCTGTTATGCCTAACCTAACTTTGATATTATAAAATTGTATTTAAATCTTAAACTACTAAAATTTGCATGCCTTACGCAGAATATGTGTTCTAAAAATTTACTTAATTAAACTAAGGCCAATTTTGTTACCATATTCTAGCAAATAAAGATTATGATTATGATTAAGTAAGAATTAAAAAGAAACAGAATTTCTTAACAAATCTTATAGGTTACTTGTTTGTAAATTATGTTATCTGCAAAACATTAAGAGAACATGCCGCTGTGTGTAGTCTATACAAGTTTTACCTTTGCGAGAGACGAGCAATACAGTGGAAACTGTGTAATACTTTCAAAACAGGTGCGGCGCTGAAATACACACAATAATCTCCCCGCAACACGTTCCCTCCATAAACAAACTGAACTTTTTAGGCAAAGTAAAGAAACGGGGAGGATTTAATTGATTGATGCGAGGGGAGAATTATTGGAAGGTCGTTTACAACCAGTTGTCCCCGCGCCGGTGATTTACGAGCCCTGGTTGTACCTTCATGGTAACCTTTATTGGATGATCTTTGAATTATGAACAGCATCTGTTTCGCGTAACTATGGGAGTTTTCAATAAGGAATATATCACGTACTTTTTTTTAAAATGTGTAGTACAACCAGTTTTTGGATATCATTGAAAATAAAAAGGATATGAACGTTTAAAGTAGTCAATTAGACAGAGAGAATCGATGTGTAACGTTGACGTCACATTACACGACTTATATAGAAAGTTCATACTAAATTTCGTTTTGCTAGAAAGAAACTTTGATCGCTATTTTTTTCGCTATTTACTTTATTATTCAGCCTAGTATCGAATCGTTACGTTTTAAGCCAATTTTATGTTCTATGCATATTCCCTATTATATGGAAAGTTTGTTAATGATTTAAATATGAGGAATCGAAATTGTTTTAAATAAAAGAGAGTACGAAGCAAAATCGCTTCTTCGTATTTACCAAAACACAACTTATTTCAACGTGCAATATTATCCATCCATTGCATCGTAGCAATTATGCCATGAAGGCATTGAACTTGTTGTCCAGACTCCAGAGATTTGGAGCTTGGTTCTCGACTCCGGAGGCCGTGGGTTCAATCCCCGCGTTGCAACAACAAAAACATGTTGTAATCAAGTCCGGTTACAACAGTGCAGGCTGAGTGTCCGTTAAGAAAGATGAGCCATGCGTCGCCCGACCTCTCGCCAATCTCTCCACTGGGTGACTAGGGTAAAGGAAAAGAGAGCGCTCCTGTGTACTGCACACACACACTAGGGCACACACACAACTAATCGTTGTGGGAGCCTATTACGGCATATAACATGCTCTTTATAAATAATATACATGCTGTATTTTTATCCGAATGAATTATTTAACCCAACATTAGACAATATTACACAAGTAGGTACCTAATGACAGTATGCATTCTAAACATTTTTGTAATTTACCGAAAAATAACATGATTAAAACTTAGTGACAACTCGCACTACGCAGGGTCTTTCTCACACTGCCGTACAACGCGCCGGCTTTGAAGGTTACGCGCCTGCCGGGAAAACGGTCGCGGAAATACGGCTTCGGGGCTATAAATATAATTTATTTTATTAGAAAAACTGGTCAACATTTAAGGTCACATATTGTATTGGAACGAGATTGAAATATAGGTATCATAGAAGAAAATATTGAAAATGATGGAAACTACAACCCCTTAAGGCTTAAAGGATCGATATCGAATTAACCTATAGGTTATAACCCCGTATATAATATTATATAGATAAAATTTTCACCACAAAGAAACCTGATTAAACATAAGTCTTATTAGCCATTCTCCGTCGGATTTCGCATAAGAAAAGCGAATAAAACATGTCGATAATAACGATTTTATTAATATCGACACACCATTACCTTCGAATGGAATTACTCACAAAATCGGAACGCTGCGGTACACTGAAACAAATTTCGTGCTCGGAGCTAATGATATTTTTTACTCTCAATTCCTTTGACAGTTTTTCCTTTTGCTTTCACATATTTAATTTGCCGATTCGCAGACGCGTTTTTGAAAACTTCGTGAAAATACTTTTATTATCTACGAAATCGACGAATGTACCTTGTAAAGGTGCGAACGTATTGTACCGTATGATCGAATTAAAACAACGTATTATTATTATTGAACACTTAAAAAACTTGTCACTTAGAACTTTAGGGTATAATTAACAAAACCGGCCAAGTGCGAGTCGGTCTCGCGCACGAAGGGCTCCGTACAAAACGGAAAAAAAAATTCATGTTCGTTGTATTGGAATCCCATAAATACTTATTTTTAGTATTTGTGGTTAAAGCGGCAACAGAAATACATAATCTGTGAAAATTTCAACTGTCAAACTATCACAGACTAGTGACAGACTGACAGACAGTCGGACGGATAGCGGAGCCTTAGTAATAGGATCCTGTTATACCCCTTGGGCACGGAAACCTAAAAATGAAATTTTAATAAATTATACAATTTAAGTATTCAACAACAAAAGCATACGGTTATCTTTAACCACATCTAAACCACATGTAATTTTTATTTTTAAGAATTTTTTGTAGGAAACTGTTCTGTGTGCGCGTACAACACTCCCAAGTGGAATATCCATTACGAAACTCCCGCGAGTGTGATTTCTTAGCAGCGACGTTTTCTTAAAACTCTTATCCTCTGTATTAACTTTTGTTTTGTCTGTGATGAAATTACTTTGTACTAGTTTTTGCCCGCGGCTCCGTTCACGTAAATACAGCGTCCCACGGTTATCTCTCATCCCAATTTTGGGTTAAATATTTAATTCGGATAAAAATACATCCTGTACACTATTGTGAAAAAAGAAACACACATTCAACTGATTACGTAAAAACGTTCAGACCAAAAAAAAGAAAATTGAAAAACTAATATTTTACTACATTAAATTACATTGCGCTCTCTAAGGTCATTAACCTCACAGAGACTGATTTAAGATTATTTAAAGGGAAAGCAAAGATTTTGCGTAAATAATATATAGCAGGTAATCAGGTGTGTGAGGTCAATGACCTTAACAACGCCGTAAACAGCGTACTGTATTTAAATTTAGTTTTTTTTTCGATTTTTTTATATCTGCCTAAATTTCTTTGCATTAGATCATATGTCCAAAAAAACCGTAATTGATTTTGAACAATGTTATACATTTTATCACGTATTGAAGAGTAAATAATTTAGTTCAGTGAAGTGTGTCGGGTTGATAATGATGAACTCGAGGGTCCGACTGAATATCAATCTCATCAGGGGCCTCACTTTGTGAATATAAATTTGAAATTTTCGCTCTCATTACCCTCATCGGTGATTTAAAAGGTAGAAACGACTGTCCACGGTGCACAGTGTAGTGATGGCGCAGACCTTTCGTTTAATTCAAGTTGTTTCATTTTATTTAGGCAATGTATCGTCGCTAACGCTAATACGCGGGTTAGCGTCAGAAGAGAATTTCAGGCTGCGTAGCGCGGCGCCGCTATTGCAATGAAACGTGTATCTTCTTGAGTAGTTAATAAAGTTATTATATAAGACCCTTATTGCGTTTTGCCCTGGAAATAATAATTATTTTTTAATGACAGTCTGTCAAGACAAAATGACAGATTGTCCAGACAAAACTGTTATTTTGTCCAAATAGTTTTTGTTGATTGCTTTCGGTTCGTATACATTTCTACGATAGTAGGTAATGCTCCAGTGCTGATTTGAACGAGCATTTAGTCTTACTAAGAAACAAGCATTCATAGTTAAGACAGAACGTGCGTCGGGACAGCTAGCCGAAAATTACAATTTTATTTCAAGTACCTGGGTAGGTACTTGAAATAAAACAAATCGAGCTTTGCGCGCTGTTTTACTAAATTAAAAAAATAAATAGAATCACAAAAATATTTAGAGTCCAAATTATGTATTGTTGCACGACGAAAGAAAAAATATATAATATAACTTAAAAATGCGCAGTTTTCCAGGGATAATACCTAGCTAGATCGATTTTACTCCCCCAAAACTCCCTGCACAGTAACTTTCATGGAAATACTTTCAGCCGTTCAGCCAGTTTCGAGAAACCTATTATATACTGTCTCGTTTAAAGTTAATGATTATACAAAGTAAAATCATTAGTAAACATTCACTGGACTGGTGACAATATCAATCGTCGTGATCGACCAGAATCGTGGTTCAATGAATCTGTGTGTCTGTCTGATAGTAGTGCGGTTTGACCCCGCCGTTTGTCATAACTTGTGGCCTGTTATCAACTATTATATTAACTGTTACTGGAAGTATTATTGTTTATTTCTTCATTGTTTTCGTTTTTAGTTGGTCACCAGTCGAATTATAAGTAATTCGAAATGACCTATTTTACTTAACCAAGTGTCTTACTGAATTAAAAATTTGGTTGCGGACGTCTTATAAAATACACTTTATATTTTGTAATATAATTTTAGTAGCTTTCCATTGTTCTGGGCCTTTAGCCAAGATGCCTACGCTAATTACGATGACGAAGTAAGAAATCAGAAATGTATGGTACTGAGTGTTGACGTATGGCGCGTTATGTCACTCTCATACATTAGCGAATGCATCTTGGCTATCAAATTTTTATCTTTCAGTCTGGATGGTCACAGTTTGATGTATTCCTAAATAATTCCTCAATTAAAAGACTCTGCACCTTCAACTCTTATTCTATTGCAAAAAGAACTGGACTTGTCTGTTCAGTCGTTTTACGGACGATAATTTTACGTGATAACGTCATCGCACGCCGCTTAGATCGTGCCTCTCTATCGCTTGTTCCGCGCTCTCGCTTGCACGCTCAGATCAGGCGGAACGTGACAATTTTTCGAGCGTGCAGCCGGCGTTTATCGATATAAGACGTTAACACGTCAAAAATGTTTAAATTGTCTGTCACGACTTGCTCTGTGCTCCCATTATAAGGTTGTCTTTATACCCGAGATGAATGTAATTTATCGAGATTTTGAAAGAAAAGGAACCGTTCCCTTTCTCTGTGACTTTCAAATGAAAGTCAATGCTTATTGGACTGGACAGTGGACAGGATTTAATCACGTTTCTCACATTGTAAAACGTTATTTTGTTAATTCGCTATACGAGATTCATATGATTAATAATGATTGACATTGATGGGAATTAATTTTGTTATCCTTTGATGCGACTGCCCAGCGGAGGGCGGGAAGGTCAACGTGATCTATAAATAGTTTTTATGGCCAATCTATACTAATATTATACAGAGGAAAGGAGGAAAAGATTAGTTTCTTTGTTTGCACTGAAAAGGCTCCGAAACTACTGGACCAATTTTGATGAAATTTAGTAAAGATATAGAGTAGAACCACGGGGAAGGACATAGGCTACTTTTTATCGCGGAAAAATGTATGGTTTCCGCAAGATTAACTTTTGCGCGCACGAAGTCCCGGGCAGCATGTAGTGTTTACTTATATAGATTTAAAAAAATCCTACTACTATTATAAATGTGAAAGTTTGTGAGGATATATGAATGTATAGATGGATGTTTGTGGCCCTTTCACGTAAAAACTACTGAACTATTATGAAATATAGTATGGTAGTAGTTTAGGCTCTGTATTAACACAAAGGTTTAATTTTATCCAGAAAAGTACAGGGTTCCCGTGGCATAGTATATAACGTGGGCGGAGCCGCAGGCAAAAGCTATTGTATACTAATATAAAGAGGAAAAGTTTGTTTGTTTGCATTGAATAGGCTCCGAAACTATCAGATTGATTTTGATAAAATTTTGCACATACATAGAGTAGCTACGGGGAAGGACATTGGCTGCCTTTTATCGCGGAAAAATGTACGGTTTCCGCGAAATAAACTTATGCGCACAAGAAGTCGCGGGCTACATACATTGTTAAACGAAAACTAATGATAGGTTTCCTTACCAGGAATGATGTTTTAATTATTAAGATAACTATATCTGTGATACTTTCACACAAGATAGAACGGAAAAAAATTATCTTCCGTTTTGTAGCTATGATGTCCCAGACAGACACACAGACTAATCAAACACATCAACCTAAAGTAGGGCAAATCTCAAAGGCCGACCGACACCATGACAATATAAAAGTGAAGTTCAATCTTCAGTACCATAAAAAGTTACAACAGAGATATTGATCTGATATCTTCAAATTATCTCCCCTCTTTAGTGTCCGCTGGAAGTACCAGTGAATTTGCAGACCTATAACACAGCAGAACTCACCCTTATTCGTATGTGTCAGTGATTAGTTATTTCTGTGTATTAAATGTCGGCTTTATCAAAAAATTGGTCCTTTAGTCTTCAGGTGTGTTACGGTAAACCTATTGCCGTGTTCAGAGTCTTTAGAAATCAAATGGGAGTTTCAGGGTCCCTTATAATGGTAGATTATATGTACTAGCTTTTGCATGCGGCACCGCCCGTAAATAATATAAATACACGAAAATCTTTCTCTAAAATCACATTGTCCAATTATAAAAAAACCACAGTGCAGTTTAAAAGATCTAAGCATGGATAGGCAAAAAGTATTTTTGTTTTATACTAGTTGTGGTGAAATTAGATATACGAATTGAAGTAAGTTTCTCGATACTACGGAACCCTTTGAACATGGTAATATACGTACTCTCGTGTCCTTTGCATTGAACTTCCCCAAATTCAACTATATACTGAAGATGAAAGGATTATTTTCTTGACATTTTTCTTTCATAAAAACCTTTATGAGTCTATGAGGTCAAATATTTTTGTAACTTGCTCGTGTATTCTCCTGAAAATACTTTTGTGTGATGATTTTATGTCCATAAAATTATATTTCTAAACTAGATTTTTCCCGCGTAAATATAAACACACCGGCATATTTAGCGGAACACAAAAAAAGGTCCATAATTAAAAAAATATGGTTTTATTTTAAAATCTACTTACTACACTACTTTTGCTATTTAAAGTTTCATTTGTTTTACTTAAAATGAGATCACATTAAGAACAGATTTTGCGAGTAAAGGCTATTTGTGAAAAATGGTACATTTTTGAACTTTTCATGTAACCGGGAAAAGTGAAAATTAATATTAAAATTACAATTAATTAAATTAGAAAAATGGTGATTAATATCGCGTATTTCCTCCACGTGCTCTTATTAAAGTTGGTAGAAACTTTAATAAGAGCACTAGCGTCTAGGCATACTGAGAATGATGTTATCGATGGTCTCCTGGGATAGTCTCCGCCATTCCTCAACTACGGCGATTCGCAGTTCACCCACGTTGGCAGGAGCTGGAATTCTGGACTTAACTTTTCTTTTCAGCAAGTCCCAAACGTGCTCTATTGGGTTCATATCCGGTGATCTCGCCGGCCACTCCATAACAGTGATATTCATATCATTAAGATAAGCTTGAGTTACCCGAGCGGTATGCGGCCGAGCATTATCCTGTATAAAAACAAAATCGTCACCGCTATATGGGGCAAACGGTACGATATTTTCTTCTAAAACTTCTCTGATATAGCGGTCTGCAGTCAGATTCCCTCTGTCAATCACTACCAAGTCTGTACGAGCTCCCAAACAGATGCCCGCCCAAACCATTATTGATCCACCACCGTATGCAACTGTAGTTTCAAAATTTGTCTGAATGTATCGTTCTCATTTGCGTCTGTATATTCTTTGCCTGCCGTCAATTTGATTTAAGATAATTCTGCACTCATCACTAAACAATACCTTACTCCATTGGTCCGCGTTCCAAAGTCGATGTTCCTGAGCAAAAGTTAACCTATTTCTACGATGATTTACCTCGAGCCTTGGACCCTTGGCGGGCACAAATGAACCCAAACCAGCTTCTTCGAACCTTCTTCGTACCGTACGCTCACTTACGGTTACACCCCGCACTGCTTGTAACTCATGTCGGGCTTGGACGGCCGTCAAACGGGGATTCCTACGTACACGAAGCCGAATGAAACGATCATCCCTACTCGAAGTGCGTCTTTTTCTGCCTTGTCCTGCTCTTCTCACATAAGTACCGGTCTCCCTGAATACAACGGTGTATACTGCGATGGATCGTTGAAACTGGTCGACGAAGATTTCTGGATATCACTCTGTAGGTTTGAACATTTCTTCGCATTTCGAGTGCCCTGACAATCTCCGTTGGCGCTAAGTCAGGCATAATTCAGTCCTAAACTCCAAAAAGATACGCGATTAAAAAAAAACTAACAAAAAACAGTATTTCAATGAAATTTTAAATCAAACTCAGAAGGAAGAAATACTCGAAGTTCGCTCCAGATAAGGTGTATTTGAATAAAATTAAAACAATTGCATAAAATGTGATGTTCAGTTGTTTTCTTAATTGGAAAATATTTCTTTTTCAATTAAATGACGTATAAACCAGCCAGCAATCTTATATGATACTGAAACCAAACCTTTATTTTATATTCCGCTAAATATGCCGGTGTGTGTAGTATCCCACGGAATTACTGTACTTTTTTCGGAATTAAATGTAGCCTATGTTTTAATCCAGAGCCTCAACTACTACCACACCAAATTTCATAAAAATCCATTCAGTAGTTTTTGCGTGTAAGAGAAACATCCATCCATCCACCCTCACAAACTTTTACATTCATAATAGTAGTAGGACGAGTCTGTAAATAGTCTTTCTAGTAAAAATATTTCGGCAATTAGCAGATTCTAAAAATGGGGAAATTCGCCGAATGCCGACGGCTAAAAAAGAAATTGTCTGTCCAGCAAGTATTTTGTAGCCAAATTTAGTGTAGCGAATATATTTGGCAACATTATGTATTTCCATTTGGCTCACACCTGCCTAATTTCCATATTATTGTCTCCCCCTTAACAAAATATTTCGTATTCGACTGTAAATATTTCTGCTCATTTTTATTTTTATGTCTGTGTTTTATTTCGAATCAATGTTTTTGTACCTTTGTCTACGAAATATTATTTTTCACATGCTCAGTAGAAATGCAAGATACATACAGCTTGCCATTGATCATTGATTTTTAATATTTGAAACGTTATTCCCACTCATCGTAGCATTCCCCCAAAGCATTCATTTCCAAGAAGGACGATTTGCGAATTTCTTTTTGGTGATCAGTTAACTGTTAAATTAATATTCCAAAAATAGTCATAAAACGAGCGCAATTTCTATAGCATTTGTTAGATATTGGGGCAATTGAAGGGGCATGAATGCTTAATGCCCCAGGCCCTGCCCGCTTCTGGGCCCGGGGGCCTTAATTCGGGAGTCCCACAGGGCACGGGATCGATTTCGTGACTAGGATTAAGCCTGTCTTAGATCGGCGGTAGCAATATTCAAATTCGCGGTACATTCTGTCGGCGTCATCACAAGACGTCGGTGATACTGTCTAGTTACGCCTACATTCTACACCATATGGATAGTGCAATGCATTATTTTCCTGTATTTTTTTAATACATAAAAGTATAGTGCTCTGAAAAACAAGACAGCTTACATGAGTAATAGTATACTAAAAAGCAATATTTTTAAAGATATAGCGGATTGTTTGAAGCACTTTTGCGAGTCTCGTGAAAACGCTCCATATAAAAGTCGTACAAGTAGGTGACGTCACACGCTGCTGGTGTTGCTACGAAATGTATGGGTCATATGCACAAAATTTCTGATATCTCCGAAGTTTGCGCGTTTATGTTCATACATACCGTAGTAAATATTTTTGTATTTGGTGTAAGTAAACTAAGTACGTAGGTTTTTTACACTAATGTTGTAAAAAAATCTTTCATCTTTTTTGTGACTTCGAAATGCATATAATTGTAGACTTGACACGTATACCGTAGACACTCGCAAGAGCTCTACATTGAAAATAATATATTGAAAGAAAAAACATACATAGGCACTGTAATACAAATAATGATTATTACTAGAGGCCGCCCGTTGTCAAAATTCGCCCACAACAATTCATATCATCTCTAAGTTTGAACTTTATAAGGGTTATTTTGCCTCTTAGATAGAAAAAAAAATGTAAATGTTGTGACAGATTGACAAACGTCCACGTGTAGCAAAATTGTATCTATAAAACGCACGGTAGTGTGTGTTAACAATCTGAGATAGTGTGTGTTGTTGTTATTTATTAATTGTATGTACATACGAGGGCGGCACTGAAAATTTCGGGAATCAAGGAAGTGACACAACATTACTATTTAAAAATGTATTTATTGCTTTTCGAAGTATTCTCCGCGAAATTTGACACATTTTTTATACGATGGAACCAATCATTGAAGCAACCATTCCATTCGGAAGTTGGGGTCTCCAAAATGGCCGTTTTGTAGGCGTCCACAGCTTCTTCAGGTGATGAAAATCTCTGACCACGCAATTTATTCTTTATTTTAGGGAAAGTATAGAAATCATTAGGGCTTAGGTCGAGGCTGTACGGCGGATGGTCTAATAATTCTATGATTTCTTGCTCTAAAAACTCTTTTGTTCTGTGCGCGGTGTGAGAACTCGCATTGTCGTGATGGAGGATGATGCGGCGGTTGCAGTTCTCTTTACGGAGTTCAGAAACGACCTGTGGCAAACAAATGTTAGCATACCATTCTGCGTTAACCGTTCTTTGTCCCTCAAGAGGAATAGTCGTAACATGGCCGGTTTTGGAGACAAACGTGGCCATCATTTTTTTTGCAACACTCCGTGAACGAACAATTTTTGTTGGCTTTAACTCATTTTCGAACACCCAAACTCGTAACTGGTTTTTTGTTTCGGGTTCGTACGCGTATATCCAGGATTCGTCACGTGATACGATGTTGTATACAGCATTTGAGGATCCTGCGTGGAATCTTTCGAGAGTTCTGACGCACCAAGTAACGCGAGCCGCTTTTTGCTCTTCACAGAGCAAATGCGGTATCCATCGGGAAAACAACTTTTTTACACCTAATTGTTCATGCAAGATTATTTATATTTGACTCATGCCAATGTCTAAAGTGGCCTGAATTTCGCGGTATGTCACATGTCGATCTTCCTCAATCAGCTTGCGCACAGCATCAACGTTTTCTTGGGTGACTGCAGTTTTTGGACGACCTTGACGGGGATCATCACTGAGCTTGACACGTCCACGTTGAAATTCAGCAAACCAGCGATAAATTGTGGATGGGATGTGGATGGGGCTTCATCACCAAATGCAGAAATCATCCGGTCAACACACTGTTTTTGTGTTAAACCACTTCGAAAGTCATAATAAATCATCGCTCTAGAATTTTCTCGAGTCAATTCCATTTTCTCAACGACTAAACAAGTTTGACAAGACCTTGTGACAAGACCGAGAATCTTTTTTTAAATAAATAAACGGTATTCGATTTTTAAAACCAAGGAGTTTTAAATTAAAAAGATTTTAATATGACAGGAACAGTGGAAATATTCCATTCCCGATACTTTTAGTGCAGCCCTTATAGTTCTAAGAATTAAAAAAAAATGATTCCTGTACGCCTTCCTCCACTTATATTCTCTCTATATATTTATATATATTATATTCTCTTATATTCTCCTTTATTGGTGCTTAACACTGATACGTATTACATATGAGATATGCCTAACACTAAATATACGTCTACACTATTTATAGCCTTTTGGCCAACAAAAATAAAGTAGATAGGCTTTACTTCATGACATCTGTCAATGTCAAAAATGACATTGACACTTACTTTTGTCATTATGCAACAATGAGTATTATTTGTGCCAAATTCCTCCGTTCGCATAATTCCCGTAAAACTACTGACAGTTTTTGCTTAACGTATAATAATTATAAATATTTTGGTATTTAGAATGTAGCTAGCTCTAACGACAGAATACTAATTTATGACTAAAATTTTAAATGCCTGCTCAAAATTTTAGGGGCCTTACGCATTTCATGCGATTATTTTGTGTTTGAGACCAATTCAAATATTAAACAGCCGTTAAAACTTAAGTAACGATTTAGTATTCGGCCGCTAGTGAAATAACTCACGGTAAGTAACGCGGTGCATCGTCCATTCTCTCGCGATGATAATTTTTCATCGAGTGCCCCTGCCCCTGCAAATCCTGACTAAGCACTGTGATATTCAGGAGAGGGATTAGCGGGTCTGAGCCGGCAGTTGCGAGCCACCCATTCGTGCAGATTACCGAACAAATGTCTTACAAGAGTTTAACATTTTAAAGGGATTTCGTTTCATAGAAGTACGAATCGGTCGAATAACGCGTTTTTTGTATGAGAGCCCCACTCGAATTTTATTTTATTCTGTTTTTAGTATTTGTTTGTATTTTTAGTTTGTATGTGTATTTTCTAGACTCTCCATAGGAACACAGTTATCATCGATAATGCAATTTTGAACAGGACCGTCTCCGAGCTGTGCCGAACTCATGGGATCTATACTCTCCTGCATGGGAGGCATATTGTCAGTGCTGCCGTTGCCATAAAAAGAAGGCGGAGGATTCGTTTCTTTTAAATTCTTTTTTCTAGGTCTAATGTGTCCCCTATTCCTCCTATACACAACACCATTTGGATCCACAACATAATATGATCTACCACAACCTAATTTCTCTTTAATTATTCCCGGAGACAAAAAGGATTTAGGATTTTTCTGAAGTAAATGTCATCTCCCGGCTGAAAATCATAAGATGTATACTTCGTATTCCTATCAAAATAAAAAGACATTTTGTCTCTGCTTTGTCTATGACATCTTTCAAACGTCGAAAATTTTACAACTTTTGGTCTAAGTTTTCTGTTTAGAATCGGTAAATTTACTCGCAAGTTTCTAGACATTAATAATGCGGCTGGACTGGGAAAATCTCCCTTAGCAGCGTTGCGGTAGTATAATAACGCCAAATGTATATCTAAGCCATCTTCCTTGCATTTTATTAATATGTTTTTGACAATTTTAACTCCGCTTTCAGCCTGGTCATTAGACCTGGACCAATAAGGACTGGTGGTAATGTGTTCCACATCCCAATCAACAAGAAAAGACTTGAACTTGCAGGAGTTAAATGGTGGACCATTGTCAGACACCAATGCTTTTGGTATTCCATGTCGAGCAAAGAAGGATTTGAGGTTTTTAACAACATTATCGACAGTGTAATTCTTATGCAAAGAGCTAGCTCTATGCACTTGGAATAGTAATCCATGCAGACAAGGAAATTTTCTCCATCAAAATATAATAAATCTATACCTACCTTCTCCCACGGAAGATAAGATATCTGGCATTTCAACGGTTCATTTCAACACACCCAGTGTTTGCCCTGAATTTTGCACATGCCGAACATGGATCAATTAAGTTTTTAATATCCGCGTTTATATTTGGCCAATAAACTGTTTCTCTAGCGATGTTGAGTGTCTTATTAATACCTAAATGTCCACAATGTATTTTATCTAAAATCTGTCTTTGCAAGGACCTTGGAACAATAAGCCTATTATTACCTTTAAATATTAAGTCGTTCATTATATGTATTTCATTTTGAATGTTCCAATATGGTTACACAAGACAGCTTACTTCGTTTTTGCTTCTTGACCAACCATTCTGAATATAAGACTTGAACAGATTTAAAGATTCATTATTTTTACTTTCTAATAATATATATTTTAAATATGGCTTACTCACTGAGATATTAGAAAAGATTGAATTAACATGATACTGTAAGTCTTGTTCATACTGAGGTATATATGTATCACTAAGTGAGGCTCTTGACAAAGTATCTGCTATATACATCTATTTACCAGGTACATAAGCCACTTCTAGGTCGTAACCCTGCAATTGCAGGTTTGTGATCAGTATGAGCAGTTGTTTACTGCCATAAATATATTGGTGAAATTTATTACATCCAAACTGTATGACAAACAATTCCTTTTCAATCTGAGCATAGTTTTGTTGACAGGAGGTTAGTGTTCTTCAACTATATGCAATGGGTCGTTTGTTTTGCATCAAGACCGCTCCCAGTGCATTTTTTGATGAATCTACCGACAAAATCACAGGTAAGTTGCAATTATAATTAGTTAACACAGGTGCTTTAGATACGACTTCTTTTGACAAATCAAAGCACTTTTGACAATTTTCATCCCATAACCATAATATATCTTTTTTTAACAAATTTCTTAAGGTATTAGTTTTCTCTGCTAGATTTTCTATAAACGGTGCTAAAAAATTAATCATGCCTAGAAATCTCTGCAAATCTTTAATATTTTTAGGTATGGGAATATCTTTTATGGCTTTAACATTCTCTGGATCAATTTTTATACCTTCTTTACAAAATATATAGCCCAAATATGCTATTTCTTCTAGAAGAAACTTGCACTTGGCTTTTTGTATGAGAGCCCCACTCGAATTTTATTTTATTCTGTTTTTAGTATTTGTTATTATAGCGGCAACAGAAATACATAATCTGTGAAAATTTCAACTGTCTTGCTATCATGATTCATGAGATACAGCCTGGTGACAGACAGACAGACAGACGGACAGACGCAGTCTTAGTAATCCCGTTTTGGTTCGGGGTTCGGGTTCGGGGTAAACCCTTTGGGTTCGGAACCCTAAATAGGTAGCTTAGTTAGGAGCACAATTTCACGGAACTTCTCTGGGTGAGTTTTTAATTTTTCCCTGTTTGGAGTTTACTCCATAAGAAACTATTTTCGTATATAAGCGCGGGGTTAGAATATCTATGGGAGTAAAATCGAATTCACGATATCACACGGTCACACGGTACGGTGTCACACGATGTTAGCCGAAGATGCGTCGGGCGCTTTGCATTACACACCAAATTTAACTTTTTAGAGTAAATTCAGTCGTGCGTCGGAGCTGACACACACACTTTTTTAAATTTAAATTTTCGATAGGTAGTAGGGAATTCTTTGAACTAGTCGGCAAGTGGGATACCCACATACACTAGACGTTGCCTGCGGCTCCGCCCGCGTGAATACAGCATGCCCGTGGGGATCGCTGTACTTTTTTGGAATTAAAAGTAATAAGCTACTTTGTCCGTCGCGGTGGTCTAACTTATAATATATATATATATATATATATATATATATATATATATATATATATATATGCAATGGGTCGTTTGTTTTGCATCAAGACCGCTCCCAGTGCATTTTTTGATGAATCTACCGACAAAATCACAGGTAAGTTGCAATTATAATTAGTTAACACAGGTGCTTTAGATACGACTTCTTTTGACAAATCAAAGCACTTTTGACAATTTTCATCCCATAACCATAATATATCTTTTTTTAACAAATTTCTTAAGGTATTAGTTTTCTCTGCTAGATTTTCTATAAACGGTGCTAAAAAATTAATCATGCCTAGAAATCTCTGCAAATCTTTAATATTTTTAGGTATGGGAATATCTTTTATGGCTTTAACATTCTCTGGATCAATTTTTATACCTTCTTTACAAAATATATAGCCCAAATATGCTATTTCTTCTAGAAGAAACTTGCACTTGGCTTTTTGTATGAGAGACCCAATCGAATTTTATTTTACTCTGTTTTTAGTATTTGTTATTATAGCGGCAACAGAAATACATAATCTGTGAAAATTTCAACTGTCTTGCTATCATGATTCATGAGATACAGCCTGGTGACAGACAGACAGACAGACGTACAGACGCAGTCTTAGTAATCCCGTTTTGGTTCGGGGTTCGGGTTCGGGGTAAACCCTTTGGGTTCGGAACCCTAAATAGGTAGCTTAGTTAGGAGCACAATTTCACGGAACTTCTCTGGGTGAGTTTTTAATTTTTCCCTGTTTGGAGTTTACTCCATAAGAAACTATTTTCGTATATAAGCGCGGGGTTAGAATATCTATGGGAGTAAAATCGAATTCACGATATCACACGGTCACACGGTACGGTGTCACACGATGTTAGCCGAAGATGCGTCGGGCGCTTTGCATTACACACCAAATTTAACTTTTTAGAGTAAATTCAGTCGTGCGTCGGAGCTGACACACACACTTTTTTAAATTTAAATTTTCGATAGGTAGATAGGTAGTAGGGAATTCTTTGAACTAGTCGGCAAGTGGGATACCCACATACACTATATATATATTATAAGTTAGACCACCGCGACGGACAAAGTAGCTTATTACTTTTAATTCCAAAAAAGTACAGCTATCCCCACGGGCGTGCTGTATTCACGCGGGCGGAGCCGCAGGCAACGTCTAGTGTACTAACTCCAAACAGGGAAAAATTAAAAACTCACCCAGAGAAGTTCCGTGAAATTGTGCTCCTAACTAAGCTACCTATTTAGGGTTCCGAACCCAAAGGGTTTACCCCGAACCCGAACCCCGAACCAAAACGGGATTACTAAGACTGCGTCTGTCCGTCTGTCTGGCTGTATCTCATGAATCATGATAGCAAGACAGTTGAAATTTTCACAGATTATGTATTTCTGTTGCCGCTATAATAACAAATACTAAAAACAGAATAAAATAAAATTCGAGTGGGGCTCTTATACAAAAAGCCAAGTGCAAGTTTCTTCTAGAAGAAATAGCATATTTGGGCTATATATTTTGTAAAGAAGGTATAAAAATTGATCCAGAGAATGTTAAAGCCATAAAAGATATTCCCTAATGGTGGTCTAACTTATAATATATATATATATATATATATATATATATATATATATATATATATATATATATATATATATATATATATATATATATATATATATATCTAAAATATCTGCTGCTGCGACAAGAAACTACGGCAAGCCAAAGTGATTTTGACCTGCAAACGAATTCTTGTAAAATAAGTATTATCCGCGAAATTTAAAGTAGAATTATTCATTGAATGAGTTCTCGAAAATCCTTAATCCGCGGCTTCGTGGCAAATGGTGTTTGCGTAGACCCCCATTCTAGTGGGTGTCCGGAGGGTACAGCTCGGGGGAGCAGATGTCCCCCCGCACGCGTGACGTTTGATTATGGCGTGACAAAACACGCCGCTCCACCTTCGTACCTCGGCATTCGGAGACCACAGCAGTGACGATGATTTTGGTGGTCGCGAGACGATTCCTTTTATTACTTTTTCATATAATACGCTTTGGGTGTGACTTGTCTCGCTTTACTTTTTTTATATAAATCTTTTTAAAATTTTTAATATTAAATTACAACTATTTACTCGAAACTTTAAGCCTGGGGTTAGATATTTATATTTAATATTATTTTAAAATACATTAATTTAAGATTTAATTCAGATTTTGCAAGGCCTGTTGTTTCTTGTGCTCATACATAAAAACTTGTGTTTAAACTTACATGTTTATAAATTGTGAAAATCTATCACATGCACATTTTTTTAGCATATTTTCTAAATTATGGTCACCCCACTCACCTTTTTCTGTATATTGAAAACATAAACATTGTTCATACTTTATAATTCTGACGTGTTAAGGTATGTACTTATTCGCGTTTGTCCCGAGTGTTTTACGGAAAATGTTCTTACATTTTGTGTATGACGGGCGCGGGGGGGAGGTTACCACCTTATTCGTCAATATTCAATTTTCCCCTTTTCAAAGTACTCCTTTTTATAATAAGAATCTTTGAAATTATCCGCCGAATGAACACAGAATGTGTTTCAAGTCGACCGACTTTTTTTGTGAATTTATGAATCTATTTATTGATAAAAAGTTATTGACGTGGTGCATTATTTGTTTTCATTTTAAAACTGAATGTTTTTATTTCGAATAGCTATATCTAATACCTACTTATCTAATATTACTTTTATTAAAAAAATACATACAGCCGAACGTATAACCGCCTCCCTTTTTGGAAGTCGGTTAATTATTATCATTCTACGTAAGGTTATTCAAAATCATGTTAGGCATATAATCTACTTCTTTTATAAAAACGTTTAAGCAGCAAATATATATATATATATATATATATATATATATATATATATATATATATATATATATATATATATATATATATATATAATATAGGTATGCTATAATATAGGTACTAAATAAAATTAGTTCAAATCAGCTGTTTCTGCGAGGATTTACCTAGATAACATCAATACAATCAGAGATCAATGACCCTTACAGCGCCGTAAAGAGCGTACTGTAATTTCGCTTAGTATTTTTTCGTTTTTTTTTCGGCCTAAACGTTTTCTTATATATAACAACCTTATACGACTTGCGCGAAGAGAAAGCTTGTATAATATAATGTGTACCCATCTGAGAAGGATTACCTTAATCCCCCAAACACCCTCAAATTGTAAAACATCTATACATCGGGATCCTATTAATCAAGGCAAACATAAAAAAAACTCCGTGTAAATAGGCAAACATCCTGCACGGGGCCCGTGTGCCCTTACGCGGGCCTTGTGTGCCCCTACCCGGGGCCCCGTAGATGAAAATTATGTTTGCTTAGCGCCGCCACTTGTTTTGTGAATCAAAAGTATGTTGACTCAAGGACGAATGTTGAGATTGCGATTTTAAACTTTATTGCCACTGAAATAAGGTTTGTTCGTTGTGTATTTGAGATGAGTTCTTTATGAACGCTGATACAGTACACTTCAGAATTTAGCGCATTGGGTTAGCGTGTTAGTTTTTAGGGTGAATTAGACCGAGCGAAATTTTAAATGTAATGTGGATACAGATTTGATATAACAAAATCACGGCTATACGTTAATCGTTAAAATTCAGTACCCAATTCGGTTTGCGAGCGAGTTAAAGGTTGATTCTGCTAATTTAATCCTGTAATAATACAGAACTTACGATCCAGTCCCGATGTGTTAAAAATGCAAAATGGTATTCTCATAAACGTCAAACCAATGTCAAATGAGATTTAATTGGTCCAAACTCCAAAAATCAGTTTACGGTATCAAGAAGACTAATTTATAATTCAATAGAAGTAAAATGAAAGTGTCAGTTAATCACGAGATTTGGGATGCTGTTATTAGATTTAAATACAAATACAAACGATACAAAAATAATATTCGTGTTTTATGGTCTCTTTGTGAGTGCGTCTATTAAGTTCTTCAATCTACATCGCAGTCGCTGAAATGACAATATCAGTGGCGTATACACACCGTAATGGGGGCACCACGGAACAATAGGGCATTAAGCCCCGGAACGTGCCCCGCATGGCCTCGCCTGTATTAGCCTCAACTTAAACTATACGCTTGTGGTACTAGGCAAATATGATTGTGCAGGAGTTATGATTTAATATTAACTTTGACTACTGATGTCTCCACTACAACTGTGGCACTTGTCTTTTCAAGTGAATAGGAGCAAAAGCTTTGACTACGTTAGCCTACTATGGATTGGTATACCAAAGTTATTGTCTTAAATAGTAGAGTATGTTTTCTTTAATTTTTAAATTGTTATGATCTGAAAAAAGTAAACACTTTATAATCATAAAAATGATAAGCAGTTTTTTGAAAATGTTTGATTTGACAATACGGGCGCAACCCTATCAATCTTATTACCGCGTTCCATTGTTCCGCCCAACGTTCCGTTGTCCCGCCCAACGTTCCGTTGTTTCGCACTTTGTTCCGCAAAACGTTCCAAGCGCTAATGAAATCGACAAAGCGTTGATCCCATCAAATTCCTGACAACAACGGATAATGTAATTAATGGAAAAACAACGGGCGATCCCTTTATGTGATACCGCGAATGAATGGATTGAATATATCATGATGATCTGTGTTTTTTGTGCGTTGTAAAATATTATTTGGAAGCCTTGTTTAAAAATAACAACGTTTCATTTTTTTTTTAAATTTAACCGTTCTCTGGATAGGAAAATATTTGATTTCAATAATTTTCTTCATATTTTGAAGAAATGTATGAAACTATGTTATGCTATGTTTGCTATATTTTAATAAGGGTGTGGGAATTGTGGAAGACCCAAAGGGAGATCTCCGACCGAGCGCGGTGCTTTGCTCGGTCAGGCCGAAGCCCACTTGTAGTAATTTCAGGTGCTGTATATATACCGCCGATCTTAGAAAACTTCGATAGCGCGATTCAGGATTGTGGCACTAATTGGTCCGCCACAAGGGATAACTCTCAACTGTAGATCTTGGCGCCATAGGAACTTCTATTAGGCTCAATAATTTCTATCCAACGATGTGTCAGAGTTAGCTCTATTAGAAAGTGGGTATTCTCTCCATAATATAAACATTAACGTCCCCCACATAAACCGATCTATCAAACAAAGTATTGCTATAACTATAATATCAATCATCTATTACCAAAAAGTGTTGCCGAGTAAGTAGCTCCTACATTCCCTGATGGTACCTCGTTGGCTAACTTTACCAAAATTGTAAAATTACTGTACAATGTGTAAATAATTGTCGAACCCCGCACACAGATACATGGAAAATTGCATGGTGTTACAAAGGCAAATCATTAGATTGCGTCTAACAACACCGTGCGATTATTCCCACTAGGACGGTATCGTGGGCGAGCGTAGATAATAATATCACGAAGCGCGTCGCGGGCTCGGGATGCAGAGTGATGGTGGACATTGGTCAACCTGTCGGTCCGCAGTCTACTCAGCTGTGCAGACTGAGCCGACTAACGCCCAAAAATTATAACGTATCTAAAATTATAGATTGATTTCAATCTATATAGATTCTCAAACAAAAATTGACGTAAATTGACGTGAAGTTAATCCTAGGATCGTTGAAATGTATTGAAATCTCAGATGGCTAAAATGATATTAAGATTGATTATTAATTAAAAATAATATCCGTCCGGCGTAATTGGACGATACCATCTGAGTACATTATTTTTCATTACGAGTACGTTCCCACGAACGTTTTTTATAGTGATCGCGGCTGAAAAAGCAGCACTGTAAACAGGAACTGTGTGCTTATACAACAGATCTGTAAATCGTAAAGAGTTGTCAAATCTGACATTTGACACTTGGCACTTCGATTTTCAGCTCTACTGTATTAGCGCAGAGTTCTATTTGCAGTGCAGTTTTATTCTGTTGCGATAACAAAAAATCTCTCGTGGGTACGAGGGCTAGGACTTTGAACGCCATGGGGTACACCTGGCCCTTTAGTCAAGCGTTGCTTAGTAGGCCTGCCTATATGGAAATTGTAAATAAAACTTTTTTGATTTGGTTTTTGCTTTTTTGATCAGCATTGCTATTTTGATCAGCAGTTGATCATATTATGCCCAAAATATCGGTAATAGATTTTTAATAAGCTCATATAAACTGAGTTCAACGTACCCATCACGTCCGTTTATCGATTCCGTATTATCGATATGTGGCGCTGATACAGAAAGAAATTAAAAAACTGAAAATTTATAGTTCTCTTAGTTGAAAGCCCCATTACACTCACAAAGTAACAAATGCTTTTCATAAAACTAGTGACATTGCCGAATTGTAGCAAGACGAAATAACTTTATCCTCGAATTTAAAACAAATATTCATTCATGTACAATTTAAACTAAGTTTATCTAGAGTTTATGTAACATTTCGGAAACTGGGCATTGGTAACGCGTCTTGTAATTTAGAAAATGGAGGTTTCAACGTTTTGGGTCAACAGCCAGCCAAAGAGCTCGCACTCGACCGAAGGCCTGCACATTAAAAACTTTTCGACTTTATCTGAATTGGACGAGAATTCTAAAGATAGCGCCGCTTTTATATTAATTGTGAAAATGTGGAGCGGCGCCTCGTAACAATTACTTTCAAGTGTGGCAAAAAATTTAGGCTTGAAATTGAAGATAGTTTGCTAATTGCTAGTGCTGCAATAGGATTTTCAGTACGAAGTTAACAGACACACACACAACACACCGCACACATACACTACACACCGCACACATACACATCACCACACACTTACACATCACACCACACACGTACACATCACACCACACACCAAACTGGGATCCGCGCTCCGATATCAAACTACATAATATGCATCTTATAACTTATGTATGAACCTTTAGGTCTATTATTAACTAAGTGTTTGTATATATAATATTTAAGAAAATATTGTAATATGTGTTCTGAATAAATAAATAAATAATATTGTACTTATCGACCACAAATAAGGGTAGGAGGAGGAGGTAATGAGAGAATAAGGATTACTACTATTATAAATGTGAAAGTTTGTGAGGATGGATATATAGATGGATGGATGTTTGTTACTCTTTCACGTAAAAACTGCTGAGCGGATTTTAATGAAATTTGGTATGGTAGTAGTTTAGGCACTGGATATACACATATGCTACTTCTTATGCCGAAAAAGTGCAGTGTTCCCGTGGGAAACTGTATTCACGCGGACGGAGCCGCGGGCAAAAGCTAGCAGTCTAATATAATAATAATGTACAGTCATCGTCCTACTACTAATGTGAGAATAAGGATTACTACTATTATAAATGTGAAAGTCTGTGATGGATGGATTGATGGACGGATGTTTGTGATGCTTTCACGCAAAAACTACTGAACGGATTTGAATAAAATTTGGTATGGTAGTAGTTTAGTCTCTAAATTAAAATATAGGCTACATTTTATCCCGCAAAAATACAGTGTTCCTGTGGGATGCTGTATTTACGCGGGTGGAGCCGCGGGCAAAAGCTAGTACTTAAATAAATAAGATTATTCTAGACCCATAGACGTATAATATACTTAAATGGCCCCAATTTTGGGGTTGTTTGGGGCCATTTTGAAATGTGAGGCATGGTGAAATCAAGATGGCGTAGCTTTTCCTTGTATGAAGATTTGTTCTGTCAAATGTATGTCATAGCTTTGAAATCTTTGTCTAGACCACAATAACACCACGAAGCTTACTGCTGACCAGGGTCTTTCCTCAATGTCAGGATTAGGCTGTAATCTACCACGCGAGACTACTGCGATGTTACGTACCTTACATGACTTACATCCCTTCTAAGCAGTGTTTTTCGAGATATAACACAAAATAGTTTTACAAAATACTAGTACTCGAAATTTGACCCTTCGTTCTTTTAATTTAAGTTTGAAATTTATTAGAATACTTTTCTGCGACACTACGTGGCTCTGCTTTTTTAAGATAGCTATTCAATATTGAACTTTATTCCCTACACAAAAAGATACACGTTTCATATAACATAGGTACACTGCACATGCGCTGTGCATCGCGGTGCAATCTGACATTCGAACTCTTACAATGAAATGTGTATCTTCTTGTGTAATAAATAAAGTTCAAATTTGAATAGTTATCTTAAAAAAATGTAGCGCCATTTTGTTTCGGTGTGAATTTACCCTTAGGCACGAAATGAAAAATATATGAATGTTGTCTTTCTAATGTGAAAGAAATATCGACAAACGTGTGACAAAATTGTTTCACCCTCTGAGCCGTGTATTTTTTTGCCGGATATTGCTAGATATAATATTAATTAAATTGTATAATTTTATGTATTTGTTAAGCATCGTTATAAAAAATATTAGTGCGAATCACTCCACCTCCATATATAAACTTTAACTGTGCCAAATTTCATTCTTCTCTGTCCTCATAATTTTCGCAGAAAGGTGTACAAAGTGTTTGGCTCCACGTATTGATGAATAACACTGTAATTGTCTCTTATGTATAAAATGTACAGGAGATTCACAAAAAGAGTGATTAAACGCAACGCCCACGGATAATTCACTTTTAATAGGAAGAGTAATTAAATTTTTAATATTACTTGTTGCTACCACAAAAAGGAAAACACCGTTAACGGTTTACGACGGACAAAATGGCGGTGTGCCCGGAAAAGTTGTAAAAGATTATACCATCGAGCAATTTTATACCTTATTCTGTATGTATTACTGTCGATGTTGTATGAACATGTTGGTGTTGTCTGTACTTTACGAGATTCGGGGTGTACAGCCTTTAATAGTCCGTCTGGGGCCGTTCCAGAAAGTTCTACTCGTAAAATGGAGGTTTCTTACGTCCTATACTAAGTTATGAAAATGTTATTTATGTTTATTGAGAACGAAGTACGCGGGATTGTTTCCACTGTTAACAGGGTACGTAATAACATGTTATGGTAGCAAACGAGCAGACTTCACCTGATAGTATGCAAAATGACTGCCATTGACATGGGCAATATAAGAGGTGACACTGCAGTAGGTACAATATCGACAAAGTTCCTGCTCGACCACTTTCTAAATATTTTCCTTTGAAATAGGACGTCTCAAAATATTTAAACAATAAAGGATGGAACCACAACGACTGCATATGTGTGCGTTAAGTGATTCTCATCTTATGTCTGGTCGAGCGGTAACTTGTTCGATAATACATTGCAGGCTTGACGATGATTATTTTTAACTTTTGTTTATAATGGCAAAATTATCAACATTACACAGAATATACACATAATCATAATATTATTTACTACTTTTATAATATACTTATTACTAGCCCGCGACTACGTGCGCGCAAAAGGCTAGCGACAAAAAGTAGCCTATGTTCTTCCCCGTAAATAATTTCATCAAAATAGGTACAGTAGTTTCGGAGCTTATTCAATGCAAACAAACAAACAAGCAAACATACAAACAAGAAATTAATATTTCCTCTTTTATTATATTAGTATAGATATTATTGCGTTTACATTATAATAGGTATGTTATGTATTATCATTAAATTCATGCCATCAAACGGCAACATTTAAATTATACAAACGTTGAGAGTACTCTAATCATAATTTAACAGATCCCACTTGACGATATAGTTTTATTTCGCGATCACAAAGCGATAAAGCAGCATTGTGATACCAATGCAACAGAGTTACTACTGACGCTGTAATGGTCAGGTTACACGACGACGCTTACACGCGACACTCATGACGACACTAGTGTTTAGAAATAAGACAACCTCTATAAATGTACCCAGTTGAAATATTAAGAATAAGTCATGTCAGAAAGTGTTATGTTTCTTATGTCAGTTGTCTATGAAATGTACTAAGCAGTCTGTCTAAGCTTTGGTTCTATTGTAAATTTTAAATATATCAGAAATTCGACTATGAAGTTATAACACAGAGTAGAAAATATATATTATTTACTTACGTACAGAGAAACAGCTTTCATAGAACGATGCAAATTGTTAGATTTTAATTTGATTGCACTACGATAAGCATACGACCGCGACGCGTCCATGATTGTATGGAAATATGGAGGGCCGTTGAAGGGCACGTCAAAATTTTCAAATTTGGATCGATTTGGATCGTTCTATAAAAGCTGTTTCTCTGTGCGGAAGTATTTATTTTTTCAACTCTGTGATCCTAACCAACCTGCATATCCCGCAGCCTTTGAGTTGTGTCAAATTGAAGCGAACTAGTAGGAAAAAATTAAAAATGATTGACACTAATGACGGCCATAAGTACTGTCGCTGGATGTGCAGGCTGGACGATCAGGATGGCCCTTTACGCCAGTTCCGTATGGACGTTGGACACTCTCGTGTCAACCCTGGTGTCGACGTTTGTTTAAATGTCAGTGTCGTCGTGTGTCGTAGCCATAACACTTCTATCCATCGCCAGTTGTATTAGTGTACATTGTTACAATCGTGGCAGTAACACAAGTAACACATTACACAATGCACCTTTGTATCTCAAGTATTAATGTGACGCTCCACATCGCATACAATTTGTAGCCTAGATACTGACACACATTTCGTTGTTATACTTATGACAATATTGTGTAGTTTGCTTAGCTCCGCGTGCCATAGAGTTGTGAATGGAGCGACCTGACACGAGTGAATGTCACATGTAGAAATATGTAGTGGAGTATTAGCGAAACGGTCAAATTTTTTTGCGTGGAAGTGCCAGGTTTGGGCGCAAATAGGATGGCTTGACCCGAGAAACCTTACGGCCTTGTGGAAATCCGGCATTGCGTGAGTAAGGCCAGTAAAGGTTGTCACTTTTACAGACCGGGAATGCGCTTGTGTGCCCATGGATAGCAGTAATGGCTTGCCACAAGGCAATGTGTTCGCTCGTTTGCTTACATTCTATTGTCCTAATATTATAAAGAGCAAAGATTTATTTGTTTATATGCTTTAAATAGGCTCCGAAACTACTTGACAGATTTTGGTGAAAACTGGCACAAATATAGAGTAGACCACGGGGAAGGACATAGGCTACTTTTTATCGCGGGAAAATGTACGGTTCCAACAATTTACTCATGCGCGTACAAAGTCGCGGGAAATGACTAGTAGCTAATAATATCAAATGTAAATAAGTAGTATTGAATTCGTTTTGGAAGGCTATCAAAATATGTAATGAGCTATCACTTTATTTCCTGCAACTATCAGGCGACATTTTGAAGAAAATAAATCTTCAGGTTCGTTAATTGAAAAATCACAGATGCAGGCGCCTGCGGAAATTGGCCGTAATTAAAACTGATTAAGAGATTAAACTAGGAATCTTTTCTACAAGGAATATTTTCTCTTTTAATATTTTTATACTTCTTTTAAATCTTATTTTGCAAGATAGCCTTGAAACTGTATTGGCATAGTTTAATATCTGACAATATAGTTCATAATAAAAACTGTAACCCGACTACGTAAATTATATAGCTCATGTCACTCGGGCTATTATGACGAATCTATTGAAAGCTCATTCATTAAAATCGGATCAGTAGTTACGTATACGCGATAGAACAAACATATATAGTACATACATATATACACTGACTGCCAAAACCATTACCCTTCCTTTTGGCTTCGCCGTAGTCGGATAAAAATTTGAAAAACAAGAGACGACGACATCTACATCAATACGGCATCATGGCTCAGTGGTTTGGTCAGAGTTCGTTGGTGGTCAAGCTGGGGGTCGCAGGCTCGAATCCCACCGAAGGAACAAAAAGTTTTTCTTTGATCCTGGGTTATGGATGTGTGTTCAATATGTGTAAACTATAATTTAAAAAAATCGGTTGTCTGTAAAGTCGGTTTACTGACGATAGTTGAACGTGACAACGTCATGTTAATAGTGCGCGCGGAGCTAATTGGCCGCGCCTTAGGTAGGCGTGTTGCCGCCGCGAAGTCCGGCGCCGAACTGAGTAATAACATCAAGTGCCCCCGCCTCTCCGTCCCAACGCTCACATACCTAAGGCGCGGCCAGCTGAGGTAACGGCAATGCGTCATATTTAGCGAGGTAACTCTGGTAACAGGTAATGCATGAGTCATGTTTTTTCGTGCGTGCAACCGGCTCTATCGAATTATAAGACGTTATCACGTCAAAATCTTAAATATATGTATGTAAAATTATTATATACACTTCCCATTGTCTGGTCCTCGCAACACAAGTTCTGTGAGTACTTAGCACGGGGCCAGATTGACGTGGTGTGCAGCGTCCATAGACATTATTATTATTATTTTTAGTTACACACATAATTGAGTTCGCATCGAGTATTTACAATAATTATCATTTACGTGTCTTTGTTACTTCATTCCACGAATACTAATGAGACTTCTTATACATACGTTTCAGAGAGCATTGAATCTTAAACAACGTCACACGCAGTGAATTACTGAAGCTACGTGTAAAAAATAGCTGTTTCGAAGTTAATTTTTCAAAAGTTCCAACACAAATAACTCGGGTTTATATTCCATAAATCGGTGCACATTATACAGTATACACCCTTGTCACAATAATGGCGAGTATTAGCGGCATTGACATATTATATCTAAAGATATCGCATTAATTAGTATGTAAATCTGTACTTCAAATGCCAAAATAAATGGAACCACATGATACCAGGTACTGTGGTGATCACGCCGCGGTGATAGTCCTGAGTGGTCTCCTTTTCGGCAATATCCAAGACATTACGCTACCTACCTTCCGACGCCATCCGATCCGCACGGATCCTGGCATGCGTTATATTTTCTTTTTGTTTATTGCCTAATATCGATCGAATAGTTTTTTTTTTGTTTTATGTTAAGTTTTATCTTATGTTATTGTGTAGGTATTTATAGCGTTACTCTTTGTATGTAATATACTGTCTGTCTCATTTTGTCGAATAAATGTCTTAATATTATTATAAAATATGTCCCGGTGAATCAAAGGCATAAAACAGCAAAAGTTTGTCTTTCTTTTTGACATTTTCTGAATTTTTTTGAATGAATGTTTTAATTCAAAAAATGAATTAAAGTTTCATAATGCTGTCATTCATTGTGTACCATATTTTGTGTAAAATACCATACACGCGCGTCAATGTCAATGTCGCGTCAATGTCTGGTCGCTAAGGCCTCAGCCTTAGCGACCAGACATTGACGCACAACTTTCATACGGTATCCGTAACTGGCCAAGTGTGTCCACTGTCCGGCAGCGTCGACTCGCCAAACTTTATAAAAATTGAGACTGGACGCCTGGCACGAGCATAACATATTGTGATTAACTGTATTTTTATGAAGTGTGAGATCTCTCAATATGGGACGTCGATGGTCGGCGATATAAAACAATATAGATTGCGAGGAGCGACCTCACCTCGCCTCATAAATCTGAGCCAGCCACCTGAGTCCGAAGCCGTGATTATAAGTCTATGGGTGTAAAATAAGCATTAAACCACGTTTATAGTAATGTGGTTCAACACTTATTGTGTTGAACCACACAAATGAATATATTAATAAATGAAGCAAACAATTGCAGTACAGTTTTACGAGAATTGTGCGAACGGTGGTGTATGATATTTGCCACAGTTAAAGTTTATCTGGGGGTAGGCGTGCAGGAAGCTAATATATTTTTTAAATAACGCTTAGAAATATATATAATTAATAAAAAATAACAACAATACACACCAACCTCAGATTATTATCACACACAATACCGTGCGTTCGATAGTTGGCACAAATGTTGGATTCCCTTGGGAATTCCTTTTCTATCTATACTAATATTATAAAGAGGACAGATTTGTGTGTTTGTTTGTTTCTTTATTTGCATTGAATAGGCTCCGAACATACTGGACCGAATTTGATGAAATTTGGCGAAAAAAGAGAGTAGACCACGGGGAAAGACATCGACTACTTTTTATCGCGGGAAAATGTACGGTTCCCGCGTAATTTCCTTTTGAACGCACGAAGTCGCGGGCGACGTGTATGTGATAATAATTTCGCAGTCAATAACTGTTTTATGTAGCGATTTACAATCATATTCAGCATCGCTCCATACCACTTCACATTATCCACTCCAAAACCAGCATTATCGCAAACAGACAAAGTTGAAATTTCAAAACGACATCATTCTGTATCTTACCTTTGTCCATTAAAATTTGTACCTTACCGATATGTCTTTAAGATATGTTTTCAGCTGTATAAATCTCCTCTCCCGGGCTTAGCTGGTATCCTGGGCGACCGACGGTCCCCCCTCCCCCGCTGGCTGCACTTGCAAACGCGCACAGCCTTCAGCCTCTACGAGTGTACGTTGTCAGAGCTTGAGTTGATAGATTTGTGATTATTATAATATTACACCTTTATTAATTAAAATATTTACACCACGAATACGCTAATCCTACATGGCTGACTTCTTTTGATTGGTTGGAAAAGCCACTCGACAGACATAGAGAGCAACTTAGATTAGCGTATAGTGTAAATATTTTTATTGATTTCACGATTTAGGTCTATGTGTTTTGTAGTTTCATTCAATTACGATCTTGTAACTATATACACCATATGTACAATCAATCATTCAATCGATTTTATCAAATTGATTGTACTATATTGACTTATATGGACTAGATTATATGGACATAAACAGTATAGACCGTCAAGTCAATCTACGGTCAGTTCTACTTGACCCAATCGTACTGATCGAGCCGATTGGACTATACAGTGTATGGTATTTGGCCTTACATTACAGAGATACTGTCAAAGTTAATGACCACAACTCAGCTCACAACGAGATGCGACGCGACGCGGCGATGCATTTTTGAGATAGCGGTTCCAAATTGAAGCTTATTGAAAATGAAAATTAAATGAAAATTTTAATTTCCAAATTAAACTTAACAAGCTTTTCTCAGAAAGTCAACAGAAAGAGCTAAAAACGGCGTGAGAAACTCGCACGGGGCCATATTTTAGCAAAAAGATGGGAAATTGTTATTATAAGATATTCCCAACCCGACACACGTTTAATTGCAAGAGCGGCGCCGCGCTACGCAGCTCGGTGTAGTTCGAAATTTGAACCATTGAAATGAGGGTTTTTAAACTCGTGATATCTGACAGCTTTTTGACACGACAAGGACGTCGGGCTACCAAGCGCCGCCTGGTGACAGAAAAAAAAAAAACAAAAATTCTTATTAACCGTTTTTGATACCCCTTACGTCACCAGATGATGGTTTGTGTGAGTTGTATAATGTGAATCACTCGTAGAACTTATGTTGCATCCATAATATATTTTGTAAGCCATGTTTCGGAATGCACAACAAAATTTGGTGCACAAGTTTGCTAAAATAATGCCGCGTAAAGACCATGTTTTATTTTAGTACTAATCCTTTTCTAACCTCTTTGGAATTATGACAGTTGACACTTGACACAACTATTTTTTTTTTGTGTTTTGTTCTTTGTTTTTAATCATATTATTATGGCTGTGATATATCTTTATTTTATTTCTATGACTTATACTAAAATTGTGTGATTTATTTACTTATTATTTAATTAGTTATGATTAATAAATTAATGTTCTTAAATGTTTAACTGTATGTCTATATTTAATTCCAATCTATTGCTTAAATTTGTAAATGTTAACTTCACACACCTAACTCCTTGCATGTGAAGGATATTTTGCGCGCCATTGTGATGGCAGAATGTTGGATCCTAGCTATTATAATATTTTTAAGGCCCATATACATATACCACAATATATAATAATAGTGTAGAAATATTTCAGCTTAACGTAATATACTTTAAATGCAGGATTAGCTCGACTATTAACGAAAGCATTGCAGGTAAATACCTAAGAGCTTTTACCAGGCACTTTTGTAGGCTTCGCGCTACTCAAAGCTTTTCTTAGGGTCGTTGCACACTTGTTTTGCCTTTATTGCTACGTCTGTTTATGTCCCTTATAATATGGTAAGAGGCAGAATAATGATAATCATCATCATCTACTTGAAAACATTCTTACTATTGGTGCACAGAGAAGGTCGCTTTTGTCACTTAGCGATGCTTATGTCTAATCATAATACATTTTGTCTTCGAACTTCGTCGTCGTAATTAGCGATGGCAACTTGGCTTAAAGTTCAGGCTTATGTCACTAAGTGATGCTTATGTCAAAGTGCGTACAGTTTTGTTGTCGAACTTCGTCGTCGTAATTAGTGATGGCAACTTGGCTAAAGGCCCAGGTCTTATCTCGATGTTTAGGTTGTTCTCTACCACGCTAGCCAACTGTTAGCGAACTTAACGTTTTAAGCAAATTCTGAATAATATATTTACGAGACGTTGAAGAAGAAATCCCACGGGAACAGTAAATTTTGACGCGATTATTTGCAACACTGTAAGAATTTCCTTTCATTTATTTCAACATTTGCGCGCGCAAAATCCCACCGTAAATATGTCTGTACCAAATTGCATCAAAATCGGTCCAGTAGTTTCGGAGCCTATTCAATGCAAACAAGCAGACAAATATTTCCTCATGATAATATAAGTGTAGATAGTTTTGCTTTATGTATTTCATAGTGCATAATAATATGATTTTATGTCGGGCGTTTTAATATAATATGAGTCCTCTCCTTATTGCTTGGAGTACGGCGCATAGTAAATTTGATTTTCATTACGAAGTGTGCACAATATTTACATTTCATATCAAAGTGTTTGTTCGAGGATTATTACGGAAGGAGTTATTAAATTCTTACGGAGATTGCTACGGAGCTACGGAGCTACGTAGCGACGGTGCTACGAACGTACGCGTGCTACGACCGTAGACGTGCTACGAAGCTACGTTTCGTAACATTTATATAACTTTTTTAAAGCTTTCCGCGTCTTGAAGATGCTGTTTTTCGGACGTGATCCCTCCAAGTCCTTTTATAGTTTTTCCCGCGGCTCCGCCCGCTTAAATATAGTATCGGTTATCCCACGGGAATACTGTACCGTTTCGGGATTAAAAGTAGCCTATGTGTTAATCCAGAGCTTATACTACTACTTCTACAAAATTTTACCAAATTCTATAGTTTTTGCGTAAAAGATTAACAAACATCCATCCGTACATCCATCCATCCTCACAAACTTTCACATTTATAATAGTAGTAGGATTAGAGTCAATAATATCGGATTTAAGACTCAGTAAAACTCAGTAATAATGAGAAAAAAGACTGCATTTTTATTAACATGTTACATTATATTTTACATTAGAGGTGTAAAGGTAACGAAAAGAAGCGTACCCGTATGTATTCGGCACTATAACAATTTGTATTCGTTACTATAGTATCGTTACGTTATTCGTTACTTCTGATATCACATAATATGCTATGTAATGTTAGAGCAACGAATCGAGTCGTATTGCGTACCCGTATAATATGATGTCGCGACATTCGTAATTTGTAGAAAACATACTTACATATTACATACCAAGCTGCGTAAGGTGCGTTTTTCACTATTCTGTTTTTTTCCCGTACTACGAAAAATGCGAGTGACGAAATGTATTTGTGCGTAACGTTTCGTTACTCGGTACTAGATGGCGCACCCGGTACTCGGTACCGAGTACCTCTGGTTTGCTACAGCTCTATTTTACATACACGAAGCATTTATATTCTTTATTCTAATTTGTATTGTCGTTTTGCTATATGTATTAATTATTACTGTGTTACTTTGTTAGTTTCTATCGGCATCTTTTTTTTTCATAAAATGACAGACGACGACGTATGATACGAACATATAATATGAAACAACGAACTACGATTCTCGGAAAACATTATGAACGTTGTTGTACTGTAATTAAGTTGTATATTAAAAAAGAAAGACATGAATCATATCTGTCTCAACTTTTTAGGGTTCTGTACCTAAAGGGTAAGAACGAGACCCTATTACTAAGACTCGACCGCCATCTGTCTGTCTGTATGTCACCAAGCTGTAACTGTTGAACCGTGATAGCTAGACATTAGAAATTTTCACACATGATGTATTTCTGTTGCCACTATATCAAAAATAAACTGGGGCTCCCAACAAACGTGGTTTTTTTTTGCCGTTTTGCGCGGAACCCGTCGTGCGCGAGTCCGACTCGCACTGGGCCGGTTGTTTTTTTTTATTTTATCCACCGTATGTAACAGGGTTTGAATGCATTGGAAACTTTTACGCCATAAGCCACTGATCGCGGACAATGCAGCTTAACGAACACAGGGGCGTTAGGGCCCAGGGCCCCCTCGGTGCCCCTACCTTTAGGGCCCTTGTGGCCCTATTGTGAGGGTGTCATAGTTTTTGACACCCACATAAAAGTCTGAAGGGTTTCGAAAGTGACTTCGCCTCAGTGGAACCAAAGATGTAGTCTGATTTTGTGATCAATAGTTTCTCGTGACATAGCAGGAAAAATATTTTTTTTATTAGGTAAATTGTGAAAAATGATTTTATGACATTTTTTGCTTATGTACAGTATGACCACGAAGTCTTTCGGCAATCATCGTTTTTTTATACATGGTCTATCATTTCCAGCCTCCGTGGTCTAGTGGTTGGAGCATTGGCTCTCGACTGGAGACTGGAGGTCGTGGGTTCGATTCCCGAGTAGAAACAACAGAAAATGTATTTCCATGTTTGGTTAGGACAATGCAGGCTGATCACCTAATTGTCTGACAAGAAAATGATCCATGCGTCGGATGGGCATGTAAAAAGTTGGACCTGCGTCTGATCTCCCGCCAGTCGTGTCGGTTATCCGTCCCACTGGGTTATGAGAGTAAACGAAGAGAGAGTGCTCTTGTGTACTTTGCACACACTTGGACAGTATAAAGTAACTCCTGCGCAGCTGGCCTGGTTTCAATGAAACCGGCCACCGTCATCGAAATCTGTGTGGGGAGTTATTATTATTATCATCTCCATAGAAGAAGTAAGATTGCCGACGACCATTAGCTACATGGTTGCGCTGCACCTACACTGAATAATCTCAGTCAGTAAAATTACATTTTTAGGGTTCTCTTTAGGGTAGAGATGAAGACTAAAACTAAAACTTTAAAAGCTAGACAGTTGAAATCACAATTTGTAGATGTATTTCCTTTTCCGCTTTAACGAAAAACACAAAAAACAGAATAAAATTAATATTTTAGTGGGCAAATACAACAATCGTGATTCTTTTTCTTTTTGTACGGAACCCTTCGTGCGCGAGTGATGAATACAGTGGATTTAAAATAAGCATTTCAAGGTGGACCAGGTGGACAGACGATCTGAGAGAAGTCGCAGGGAGTCGGCGGATACAGGCCGCGAGCGACCGGTCGCACTGGACGTCAATGGTGGAGGCCTATCTCTTGCAGTGGATGTCACCGGGCTGAAATGACGATTTCAAGGTTCATCACCAATAGGTTTTTTTGACTTCAACGTAAATAAGCCTCTTTCAACATTGATCAATCTATCTTAGAACCAAAAGCTCGTTTCAGCATTGGGAGTTTCGAATAATTTCACCTTTTTTTACCTCATTAAAGTTAGCTTACAACTACGAGCCCTCATGTTAAACATATTTGAACGTACTTTAATGTAAAATTAAGTGGCACACCCCACCCCACGCGATCGATCGCGCGCACTTTTTGCTGGAATAAAGTGCATTTTTATGTAAAACGTAACGCGATTTGTTATGCTTTGTTCACATTAGTTCGTTCATCCGTTCATTCGGTCGTACGTTCTTTTAATAGTTCTTTAAATATAGAGTTTTTATTAAATTATTTCTTTTCTATATTTATTACTGCTGCGTTCTGCACCTTCGCCTGTGCGGATTTTAATGACGTATGCTTTTGATATTATGTTTTTATTTGGGATCATACTAACAAGAAACGCCATTAAACATAGTTAAGATGAAAATTTTACATTGTTTAATAGGTGAACGCAACATAACGCTTTTCAAAATCAATTACAGAAATTGGGAAATGGCATACTGCCAATGTAAAGAAGTTTAGGCAGAAAAAAATGAGATTGGAAAAAAAAATGCAATGCAAAAGTGTGCAATGTAATTTTAATTTGTAACAACATTTATTTCTCGTTTTATAAGTATTTTTCGGCCTAAACGTCTTTGTTTTCTAATATAATTAATATTAATTACTTATATAAATTAATATTACTAGAGGTCATCCTGTGATCGAAATTCGCCCATATATAATAATTCAATTAATTTTGAAGTTTGAACTTTATAAAGATTATTTTGCCTCTTAGAAAAAAAATAAAAAATGTAAATGGTGTCACAGATTTTAACAAAATTGTATCATGATTTGATAGATACTATCAAACGCACGGTATTGTATCTTAAGAATCAGAGGAACTACCTGTGTTTTTAAATGTATTTCTTAGCATTATTTAAAAAAAAATATTAGCTTTCTGCACACCTTCCTCCATATAAACATTAATTTACCGGCCGAATTCCGCACGCGGCCTCCGATCGCACGACTCTCGTTAAACTGTACTGGAAGCTATTTTGCTTCACGTATTAATATAAAATCAGAGTGTGTGCAATCAGCTTCTCAGAATATTCCTTTTCCTGTATTCGAATATCTATTTAATTTTATAACTACTAAAGTTTTTAATCTCTTACCACGTTCTAATTTTATAATTTTGTACCATTTAAAGCGAGATACATAAATAACTTAGTCTACATAATATGTTGCAATAAGACGTTATATGTAATGCTAGCATTCATGTTAAATAATTAATATTAATTCACGCACAATGCTCATTAAATATCCAATCAGCTGCTCAGCGGGAGCACAATACAGAGGGCATAAGTTAACGAACAGAGATATTATTTAGCTAGTATTCGTGTACAGGTAGCCTGTGCCCTTTGTGCATGCCGAATCTGTTAATGTGTAGAGCTGAACTGTATATTAATTTTGGTACATGACTGTAGCGGACAATAATTTGACGAAACTATACAATCGACAGCAAAACAACAACAACAAAACGCAGAGTCTAATTCATAAGTAAGTTGACCGTTGTCTTAATGTAGTTATGATATCAAACTGGAACGTCATCGACATTATAATACAAATAAACTATGAGAACACTCTACTCTGCTTGTGAATTAGATTCCCTGATTGTACAAGTATGATATTCTTATGATAAAAGGATGAAGTTAAGTAAGGCGAGATTTTTTTTTAATTTTTTGTCTGTTTTATTTTGGGCCAAATACATTTTTTGAACATAATATAAGAAGTTAATAAAATCGAAAAGCATCAATTTGTGTCAATACTATAATAATTCAATTAATAATAAATTAGCATCTTCCTAATCTATAGCCTATGTTATTTTGATGTATAACCTACATTATTGTAAAGTTCAATTAAAATCCATTTAATTTTATTGCGTGACTTTTTTTTACTACTACTACTTTTTCTGGATAAAAAGTAGCCTAAACTCCAACCATACCAAATTTCATCAAAATCCGTTCAGTAGTTTTTGCGTGAAAGAGTAACAAACATCCATTCATCTATCCATACATTCGTCCATCCTCACAAACTTTTACATCTATATGAATAAAAATGAATTACCGAAATGTTTGTACGCGCATAACTTCCAAACGACTGCACCAAATTCGATAAATCTATCTTTTATGTGTTCCTTATTGTCAGGAGATATTTAGTATGATAAAAATGATATCATATTTTTTTTTCGACGCCAATTTTCAACAATGGCAAAACAACGTTTGCCGGGTCAGCTAGTTCATAATATTAGTAGCCCGAGTAGGATAGCAGGAAGTGGGACTTTTGCGTTTATAATATAATGCAAGGATTAAGGATAGATCATTACCCCAAATACCAAGACGTAGGAACTAGGAGTAGAAAAGAATGGTAACTACATTAGTGACGTCACTACGCGTGCCCGCACCGTAAGTCACGTTACGCCGCCCGTACGTCAACGTAATGTACGGTTGTGTACGATGCGAAGATAAGAGTGCTTTACGGTTACGGCGTAATTATTGCGCGTATTCATCATCATTAACCTTTATCTAGTTACGTAGAAAATATAGCTATTTTTATATACATAGATAAGGTGTCGAGTGGACGGGTCGTTCGAAATAGGGGTAACGGAGGGGATAAAAGTGCATCGTCGTCGGGTTTTTAAGGTTCCGTATCCAAAGGGTAAATACGGGATCCTTTGCTGAGACTTCGCTCTCTGTCTGTCTGACCGTCCGTCTGATTGTCACTAGCAGGTCTATTATGCTATTTGAATCCAACAATAATACAGCTGCAGCTTAAAATCGTATTCTACCTAACTTCAAACAAACGTCAAACGGCGAATTTCACCGCGATGCAATTATTATTGTATCGAAGCTTGATTGTAGATTGATCGAACCACTTATCCATAGAAAACGGTATTCTCTTATATTTATAAACTTGACTCTAATTTGACTCGAACCGAACCGTCAACCGGTTTTTTTTTTCACTTTGACATGTGCGGATGTCATAACAAAAAAAATATTAATTTTACGCCCAAATCAAACTCGTGCGGGAAATGTTTTTCGTCCGTCTCGGAAGACAAAAACATTGTGTATGCGTACCCAAATGATTTTGTATAATGTTTCAAAAAAACACGAGCAGGAGACGCGCCTCAACTGACAATAATTGGCAACACTGGATCGTACAAACGTCAAGCAACAGCTGTCTTTGTACTCGCTTTGATTGTGAATTCTAGACAATGTAATTTCAAAATGACCGTGTTGGGATTTTTAATGTACTAAAATAGTGTAGTAAAATACCGACTTTCGGTCAATTTATTATTTTAATTTGTTAACAGGATGATTGATTCATAATGAATTGATGCTAAGTTGAGAGTCTAAGTTAAATACGAGAATCGGGCCTCAGAGCTGTATCTCTGTATGTATGTACCGTGATAGCTGGACAGTTGAAATTTTCACACATCAAAATAATACTTTTTGTTGTTACAACACGGGGAACGAACCCTGATCTCCGGAGTCGAGAGCCACAGATTAATCACTGGACAAGAGAAAATAGAGCGGTGTACAAAAAAACCTTTGTTATTTAAGTTTCAAGTGTAAACATACTTTTTAAGCCTTGTTTTAAGCCTTAATTATTTAAGCGTATATTTGTACACAGGGTGTCTACGTCCGTGACCAAATATTGTACAACGTACAGTTTGCGGACACACCGGTATACCACTTTTGAACTTTGTTGTTATGTTAATAATGCCGAAATATGGTACAATGGGTTTATCGTTGACTTGTACAGTTTGTTTCCCCGGGGACTGTTTGTCCCTTACTCCTGCGTCCAATGGTCCCTAACACATAAAGCGGTCAGTGGAAATGTGTGGCTCAGTGGCTGAGTGAGTCAGTGCTCAAGTGGGAGGTCGCGGGCTTATATCCCGCCAAAGGAACAAAAAACTATGTTCCTGGATCATCGATGTATATTAAATATGTGTATAGTATAGTAAAAATATTACATATGTGTATAATATAAAATTATAACATATATTTCCGTTGTTTGGTAACACTAGTTCTACGAGACTTACCACGGGACCAGATTGACGTGGTGTGGAAGCGTCTATCTATGGACGCTTTCATTATATTATCTGTAGATATTACTATAATGTAGGGTTTTATGTGATATTGTTTACAGGCAAATGTTTTATCGGTTGGACCCAATAAAGATGTCAAAATTGTCCTTAGATATTCACTTGGATTGGGCGATGACAATATAGTGTCTGACTGTAATATGTAGACACGACATATGAAATAACATCATAATCGTCACCTGTATCCAATTTTATCCCATTATTAGATATATTCACTTAATTTAAGCCCTCTATTTTGATTTAGATTTAATTTATAATGCTATATTTTTAATTTTTTTACTTCTTTGTTTCAGGTAAGTGTGATATGTAACATGAACGAACAAACCTTGCAGCACGTGAGTGCCTCATCATAAACAGGTAATGCATTGCCTCGATATTTTTTAAATAATTTATCAAAATATATACATAGAGGTATTTACAACAAAGGACATTGGGAGTTGCACTATAGAACGATTATACACGGCGACCAAAGATATAATTATGTTAGATATTTGTGGTCGCGACTTTTTTAATAAGCGTGTAAAACACGAACAATATCTTTTTACAGTTTCTGCGTAATATTCGTAAAATGAGGCGAAAATATCGATAGAACTTTAATCGAACAAAACCAAACCAGTGAAACAAGTATTATAAAATTAGTTAAAGTTTTTTCAGTCGCACAATAGTCTTATAACATTTACGTGAAAACTAAATTAAAAACGTGATTCGAATAGAAAATATAAGTATAGTTTCATACGTTATGTTTTATCTTTTTCTATTTCTTTGTCTTCGGGTGCCAATCTCTCTTTCATTATACAATTTTTAAAATGCAACCCCTTTAATACACTACATCATAATTAGCAACTTAGGCAATCTAAGCGACATAGGTAAGATGAGATAGTATGCTTATTGCTCATTAAAAAAAACGAGTACCTAAAAATCGTTTAACGTACTGACATTTAGGGTCAGTTCACACCGAGACGACACGCAGCGTGACGCGACGATGCTGTAATATTTATGATGTATATATAATATAGTATTTCGTTTGTTTTGTATTGAATTTTGTATCGCATTTAAATAGTGCGCGCTACGTCGTCTCACGGCGTGAAATGACTCTTAGAATCCAATAAATACAAGGAACGGAAATATTTTCGCACTGTCCGTCTGTCTGTCTGTCTCTCTCTCTCTGTCTATCCGCCCTTCTAATTCCTGTAACTATGAACATAAATGGATGAAATTGGGTATAGTAATAGATTGTGTAAAGATCTCGGCTTTGGCATCATAAAATAGTTTTTATTTCTATTTTAGAGATGACTCTCCAAGTCTCAATACATCTGGAGTGGGAATGAAATATATTCTTTCATTTTACCCCGTCGTATGGAAAATCAACGAATAGGTCTTTTTAAATAAAACCAAGGTTCCATACATGACATTTTTACAAATTGAACTATTTTCGGGCCCTCTTAAGCGGTTTAGTGTTGGTCCGCTCTGGCATTTCTAAACTCTATCTCTTATAGAAACTTACTGTACTGTAAGTTTCCATACTAAAAACAGTCATACAAAAAGCTCTTTAAGAAAATAATTTTGAGCGAAATCGGCAAATAACTTTTGAAGTAATTTAAAGAAAAGCTATTGCGCGTTGATAATTTCGGAATTTCCCTCCTTAGTCTCTCTTAGTCCTGGCGTGCACGTGCACTGCAGTTACGTTATTTGTTCCATCGGCGGGAACCATTGAGCCAGAGAGGTCTTCGATTTGTTACATTAATAATTATGCACAGAATACATTAAAATAATAAACCTACTGTTCTTCTATACTGTGTCAGCTGACTCGCGCAGATTCAGCGACAAAGTCAATTGAAATATACCCTCTCGTGCAGTGATGTGCTGTGACATCATGCCACTACTAATCCCGTAAGGGCTCAGGCATAGGATCCTAATGAGATAATACATGAAATTAATGAGTACTTTCAAACCCCGATGGCTTACTTATTTCAATATGTTTGTATCAATTATCATAATATAATAATTACTCGTAGACATGATAATTTAATAAAAAAATGTTAAACAATTGTTGAGGAATCTATATAATCAGATCATTGTAGATCAAATGAACATTTATAAGATTGTTAATTAAAAAAATAAATTATGGTTTTGTAATAAGAACGCAAAACTTACAATACCTACAAGTGTGGACCTAAATATTGGCTCCCCGCAAGCACGGGGCTGCAAACCGAGAATTTTTTTTTCTTTCTTGCCAAATAAAAAATAATCTGTGGTTGTCGAAAAGCTTACTAATAGTATGTTGAATTTATACATAGTCTACTCATATCTAATAACATCATGTGTGTCATAAGTTTATCAAACAAACTAGATGTTGCTCGTGACTTCGTACGCGCAAATAGAAATCACGCGGGATCCGTACATTTTGCTGCAATAAAAAGTAGTATTTGTGTTAATTCATAGTCTAAACTACGGTACGGTACTTTGGTACGGTACCAAATTGCATCAAAATCCGTTCGGTAGTGATTGCGTGAAAGAGTAACAAACATCCATACATCCATGGTATGCATGGATGTATGAATGTTTGTTCATTCAAACATTCGCGTTTATAATATTAGTGAGGATAATCAGAAATCTCATACCCCTTTCGTTCGTCGCATATTTCTAATTCAGATGCATATTAATCACGGCGAGCTGTATCGTGGTTTACACTTGGCACCCTAGTCCGGGATCCCGCAGGGGGCATATCGATGGGTTAATTTTCACGAGTTATTTGCATGCAGTCAAAGGAGTTGACTCAGCGTCGACATCTGCATACAAATGGTTGTAATTTACACGTGACAGACAGACGGATGTGCGGCTGCTAATAATAATAAGGGAGTAGATATTTTGCTATTGTAGAATAATGGAGAATGTTACTAGGTATATAGAATCACTTGAAACTTTTATGAAAGTTTTCGTTTTATTCAAAAATATTAAGTAGTTATGATTTTACATGCATTACCGCTAACACCGCTAACAGTAGCGAGACGTCACGCTACATCTTTGCCATACATCCTGTAGTTCACGCCGTTCTAAGCACCGCTTAGTCGCAAGTTACCGTCTGGGTCACTTTAAAGTTCAATATCTCGGAAATTAATTGACGCATTGAAGTAAAGTAGTAATAAATTTCACGGGTATTTTTTATTCTCCACGGAGAATACACATGGCTTATACATTTCGAAATAAGTGAACATTCTCCATTGTTTGATTGATGTTTTAGTTGGATATCATAACCGCGCAGTGGGCTAACGTGGAGGGCAGACTAACTTAAGGGTAACCATAGACCATAATTTCTATCGTCCAATCGGCATGACGCTGCAAACCTGATCCAATGTGCAGTTCGTCCATATACACCACAAACGTATAGCTGTCATGCAAATCCACGCCGATACACGGCCAGTTCTTAATAACTGATCGAATCTGCTGTGTCATGCCGATTGGACGATAGGCAGTATGGTGTATGGCGTCCCTTCAACATACGAGACACGAGACACAGAGAAAGACTATATCAGTATTGTGGACGTTAGAAATTAATGACGGACATTTTGGGCATATTATGATCTACTGTTTATGTCAAGACGTTTAGGCTAAAAAGAATTAAAAAAAAAAGTGAACGAAATTTAAATTACGCTCTTTACGGCGCTGTTAAAGTCATTAACCTCAGACGACTGACTGTATTGATATTATTTAGGCAAAGTCTTTGCTTTCTCTTAAAATCACCTGTTTCTGTAAGATTAATGACCTCAGATAAAATATACTAACAAATAGTTTTGATCTTTATTCTCATTTCATATTATACCTAATAACTATATAGTTACCTAGTAGAGTGTGCAATGGTGTGAAAATGTTGATGAAATACGCTGTAGGTATACTTATGTGATCCTAGTATCAGAAAAATTGTGAAAACCTATAAATATGTTTTAATTTTTTTATAGCCTATGCTATCCCTGTGCTGGGCAAAAGCCTCCCTCAAGGTCTTCCACTCCATGTTACTATTAATTTTACGAAAATAATAGCTCCCCACACCGATGTCGGTGACGGTGGCCGGTTTCATTGAAACCTGCAGGCCAGCTTTGAAGGAGTTATTTTATAGTGCCCAAGTGTGGGCGCAGTACCTACACAAAGGCACTCTCTCTTCCTTTACTCTAGAAACCTAGTGAGACGGATAACCGACACTACTGGCGAGAAATCAGGCGCAGGACCGACTTTTAACATGCCAACCCGACGCATGGATCATCTTTCTTGTCAGACATTCAGGCGATCAGCCTGCATTTTCCTAACCAAACTTGGAAACGACATTTTTTGTTTCTCCAATGCGGGAATCGAACCCACGACCTCCGAGTCGAGAGCCAAGCTCTAAACCACCGGACCACGGAGGCTGTCACCGATTACTAAAGTAAACATTGGTAACTAACGTAGTACAAGCAATGTAAGTATAATATAAGTAAGGTTCTCTACACTCTACCGTGTATAACCTCACACATGTACATGGCCCAGTCCGTGGAAGGTCAGACCTTATTTCCCGCGGGACCCGGCACAGAATTCTTATTTATCAAAGGTTTAAGGACTGAATTTATTTTTATCGTATCTTCTTTGTAACTACGTACTTTTTACTTTTATAATCTGCTAAATTTTGCCCGCAGCACCGCTCGCGTAAATATTCTCAAAATATTCCCACAGGAACACTGTACTTTTTCGGGATAAAAAGTATCCTATGTTTATTAATACATAACTCAAACTACTACTAAACCAAATTCATCAAAATCCGTTTAGAAGTTTTTGCGTGAAAGAGTAACAAACAGCCATCCATCCTCACAAATTTTCACGTTTATGATATTAAAATACTATCGAGTAACCCGCGGGAACACTGTACTTTTCCGGGATAAAGAGAAGCCTATGTTTTAATCCAGAGTCTAAACTACTACCATACCAAATTTTATCAAAATCCATTCAGTAGTTTTCGCGTGAAAGCGTAACAAACAAACTTACATTCACATTTATAATATTAGTAGGGATTATTAAGTAGGATACCTACTGATGATATAATTTAACTGAAAATCGAAGTACATTGGAGATATTTCTGAAAATTTCAGCGGGGGTAGGTAGCTTAATATGTTAAGCGAAACACAATCTATATAAGATGTTTTTATTTGTCTATGCAATTTATGTATTGTCTCTGTACCATCAGACATATGCCAGGCATCTGCACTACTAGAAGACTCACAGGTGCGCGAAGTAAAGAAAATAATATGTAATTCTTTTGAATTACATTGTAAAAGTTAAACACTAGGAGAAGGTTTTTGTGCCAAAAACGCACCGTTGAAAAATATTCCTAATTTCGCCTTACTTTAAATACACAGGCAACAAAAGTCAAAGAGAATAATATTATGTAAAAAGAGAGAGAGGAAATGTAATTTTCCCGGAGAATATTTTTAGCTGCTTTTTGTGTTGGGCGACTAATTAACGGTGGTCCTAAATAAAACAAAATCACATAAAATGACAGTTGAAATGAATTTTTTGTAAGAATATTTCTAATGAGTTTCTCGCTTCTTGAAGAGGTCAAAAACGTGCATGCGATTGTTATCTGTAACCTAAGGTAGTAAGGTGGTTTTTGGTCTCTTTTGTAGGTACTTGAAAATTTATTTTAGGACTTTTATAAAATATGATTAATTGATTCAAGTGGCACCTATGGAGACTATAAAGGTCAAGAACCATTTGATAACATTTATGATAATGGTCGAGGCATAGGGGCGACACTCTTTTCAAATCTCTCAACAAAGCTCGAGCACCAGCGAATGTCAGCCATGTTGACACCGAGATAATTTCAATAGCCGGTCTATTGATATTTGAAGAAGAAACGTTTCTACTCTTAGCTGTCAAAAGTTAATGGCTGTTGTGCGAGATCGTGCCTGGTCGTCGATGGAAGATAAGAAATGTTGTCTTCTCTTAACGACGATGCTTCGATCTTGCTGTCTTACAATAAGAGCTATTTTGCTACGAACGGTATTAATGTTTCTACTGTCTGTCATTTTGCCTCATTTCTAGGGTGGTCATACTAAACCTGCCGGAAAGTGGCCATAGCAACTCAATAATAAAACGATGCAAGCTCATCGAGGTTGGTCTCGTATGATTTGTTATATATAGATATGTTGATATGTTGGTATGATTTGACGAGTACTCTTATCTCTATATAGTTCAGGGTCTCATAATAGAGCCGGAGGAAGGTGGTCATAGAAACTCGGTTGTAAAAAAAACTTTTTTTTTTAAGATTATTAAATCACGCCACTATATAATATATTGATATTATATAGTGGCGGACCAATAATTATCTCGCTCGGTCGGATATCTCCCTTTGGAGCTTCCATCTAGTCGTATCCCACAATATATTTATTTTTCCTCGTGTTAGAATGAGAATATGATAAAAATCCTTTAACCGATGGACAATATTCCAGACAGAGTTGGACACAAAACAAAATACCGCCACCTAACAGTCGTTATGTCTAAAATTAATTTAGAGCCGCATCTGTCCCGACTCTGTATCAAAGCAAACAACAACAAACTGGATACCAGTTATTAAATTAGTTCGCTTTCAAATGTATCCGAGTGTTGCGCGTTACTACCATATCTCATTATAATCCGTCTTCGTCCGCTATCCAAAGCCGTATTATGATAGCCATACACCATACAATCTATCGTATAATCTACTTGATTAATTCGATCGGATCAAGTGAATTGGACGAAAGACTATTGTTAAGGACAGCGGCCTCGTAACGAAAAACATGAGTGAATTTTAATGTGAACAATAAACGTGTAATTAAAACGGTACGTAAAACTAGAATAGTGAACACTCAGTGACTATATGTATAGATTTATATGGCATCAGTGTGGAAAAATAGTGTTAAAATGGTGTTTTATCAAGTGCGGGTTATTTTGATTATATATTTTTAACTAAAGCTAATTTTAACGTAGCTTCTTTTGATTTATATAAATAAACGTAGTACATAACGTGTAGTATAGCGCTTAAGGTTATATAATAAATGGTTAAGAAATTATTACGAAAACAGTGGTAAAAATGTACAACATTTCATATAAGTTGAACCTTAAAATGTAAATAACTTTTCTATAGAATAAGATGTTTAGTATATAAGGGTTTATATGTCTGGTTATGATAATAAAGTATTTCACACAACGCGTTTTGCTTCACCTGGCTCACGGAAAATGGGGAAAATTATGGAAAATAGCCGTATAGAGAGGTAAAAATGAAATGGAAGATCGGCCCGAAAGAGGCGTACGGGCGGGGCTCTCTATACGGCATTGCCATGAGCCAGGTAAGCAAATCGAAAAAGTGAAAAAAGGTTCTCCTCAAAATAGTGTTTTATTATCGCCCCGGCTCTGCCCAAATCGGTGTAACCTTGCTATCTTCGAGTCTAATCTGAGCCGGCGGTTGAACCCCTGTGAATTTATACAGTCCTGTACAGTAGTGCGTGGTCCTTTGGCGAGCCGAATTTCAAGATCGAAGAAAAATTCGAAGTCCATATCAAGTTGAAAATAACGAAGACGGCACTTAGAAAAATTTGAACAGCTGTTGTGGACATAGAAAAATTTCCGAAGAATCAAGATAGAAATTTTTACTGAAGACTGGACTTAGAAAATTTTCGTCAGCTGTTCTGAACATAGAAAAATTTCCGAAGAATCAAGATAGAAATTTTTACTGAAGACTGGACTTGAAAATTTTCGTCAGCTGTTCTGAACATAGAAATTTTTTGAAGATTCAAGTCAGAACATTGGAAACTTTATCAAGATTTATCAACGGGAATCAACGCCAGGGATTAGATTGGACTCAGAAGATCGGACTCGAGGATACAAGGATACACCGCTGCGAACGGAAGCAAGGATTCGCAGATTTTTCATCGGAAAAACCTCTCGAAGATTCTTGAAAAGGAAGATTAATATGGAAGATTAACATTGAAGATTAACATTGAAGATTAACATTTGAAGATTAACACTGAAGATTAACATTTGAGATTAACATTTGAAGATTAACATTTGAAGATGGTTATAACGAGAAGTCAGAGTGGGGCCGAGGAGAACCAGCAGCAACCACGTCGATTTCCGGATCCGCCACGATCGCCGTCCGCTGCCGCTACGAGCCAGCCGCCGCCGACCGAAGGAAGAGCGGATCTGCTTCAAACTATTTTGAAACCGAGACCAGGTACCAGCAAGGCGCCTGCATCCTCGGAAGTACAAACCCTAGCCAGAAAGAAGGCTATTTCAATTAGATCGCGTCGATCGACAGCAAGTGTCGTCGCGCGTATGCATTACGAGGCGGAGGAGAAACTCGCCGCTCTTCGTAAGAAGGAACTGCAGATCGAAGCAGAACTTATAAAGAAGAAGCTCGCCGCTGACGTCGCCGCTGCAGAAGATGGTAGCAGCCCCGACGACGACGAGCCATCAGAACAGGTGGAGCAACGTGTCCGAGCCTGGCTAAGCGAACAGGGTCCCGAACCCGAAGAGGCTAGACAAGAGCCGACATCAATGGAAGAAAGAGAGACGCCGAAGCCAGAAGACATACCACCGAAGGGAGCCCAGAAGACGAGGTTTGAGTGGCCGCAGCAACGCCGCCCACGCTCACCCACACCGCCCACGTCTAGGGCTAATGGAGTGGAACAACTTGCCGAAACATTGGATAAACTGCTGAACCAACGCCAGCCGCGCCACACTACGGAGTTGCCCATATTCTCGGGCGCTCCCACTGAATGGTTGCCATTCAAAGCAGCCATGGAAGACACCACTGCGTTCTACAAGCTCAAGCCGATCGAGAACTTAGCTCGTCTGAGAAGCTGCCTACGGGGAGAAGCAAGAGAAGCCGTGGCACCACTGCTGAGCGTCGCGACGCCGCCTGAACAAATTATGAAGACCTTGGAACAATGCTTCGGTCGACCCGAGGTTATGGTCGATCGCATGATGGAAGATCTGAAGAAGATACCGAGGCTCGGAGGTTCGGCGGCAGAACTCAACCAATTTGCAGTGAAGATTCAGAACATGGTAACCATCCTGAGGAAGCTGAGGCACGGGTATCTCTTTAACCCATTGCTCACGAGAGACATCCTCGAGAAGCTCAGCCCATACGAGAAGAGCAAGTGGTACGACTACGCAGAAGAGACGTCGCGCTTCAGGAACGAGCCCGATGTCGTCCTTCTCTCTGAATTCTTAATGAGAGAAGCGGACAGGGCGCTGCGCTACGGGTTCAGCACGGCACCGAAGAAGGAAACACCGCGTCCACCTCCTAACAAGAACGAAGCCCGAACGAGAAGGCCAGTCTCCGCGATAGCAGACTAGGGCAGGGATTCGCCGAGTGGCAGCCAGCCAAAGAGAATACGCGAGGAGTCAACGAAGTGCCCGATATGTGCCGAAGATCACGCTCTATTTCGCTGCGCTGCTTTCAAGAAACTGAGCATGCAAAAGAGATGGGACACGGTCAAAAAGGAAGGGCTGTGTTTCCGGTGCATACGAAGCAGGCACAGAAGATACAACTGCAGGGCGAAGCCGTGCGGCGTGAAGGGCTGCAACTTGCCTCATCATGCGCTGCTGCACGAAGACAGGTCCGGCGGCGCCCCACAGACAGAGGACGCCGTGATTACCGCATCGGTCACCTCCGACCGTGCGGTGAAACTTAAGATGAGAAGAATTCAAGTTGTCGGTCCACGGGGCGAAGCGGATATCTTCGCGCTGTTCGACGAGGGCTCGACAGTGACACTACTGGATGAAGACGTCGCGAAGGCTATCGGCGCAGACGGCCCACCGAAGGTGCTGAGAATGCATGGGATCAATGCCGAGAGAAGGGAAGAAAAAAGCCGACTCGTACAACTTGGCGTACGAGGTCACGACGGTACCAGATATGACGTCACTGCGAGAACCGTGGCCGGATTGAACCTACTTACTCAGTCCGTCCCGGAATCACTGTTTCGACTTGCTCACCTGCACGATCTCAAGAACGAAGAGATATGCTATGAAGACAAGAAACCCCAACTTCTCATCGGCACGGACAACTGGCAGCTCATTGTATCTAGGGAGCTGAGGATCGGCAAGAGAAACCAGCCTGCAGCCTCGAAGACGAAGCTCGGCTGGGTAATCCATGGAAACATTCCCAGACGCCTCGCAAAGCAGGAAAAACACGAGAAAATCCTGCACGTGTCTACGATCGAGACCCGAGGCGAACGACGGGAGGAAATGGTGAAGAAACACTTCGAAACAGACGCACGGGGAATAGCGTCCAAGGCAAAGCTGACCAGAAGATCAGCGAGTCATCGACCTCTTTGGCAGAACGGCCAAACGGATGGAAGAAAGTCGATTCGAAGTGGGGCTCCAGTGGCGCAAAGAGGGCGTCACATTACCCCGGGGTTACAACGGGGGGAGCCGGACAATCTGCAGGGCGGGACCGGGATTCCAGTGGCACGCGGGAGGTGTCACAACCCCAGAGAACGGCGGGGGGAGTCGTGCGGACTGCAGATTGCAAGGAAATGGGGAAGTACGAGTCGTGTTGGCCGCCGCCAAGGCCAAGGTGGCGCCGCTGAAGGCACAGACAATACCAAGGATGGAGCTACAGGCTGCCCTGGTCGGAGCGAGGCTGGGAAACGCAGTCGCAGCAGAACACAGATGGAAAACGGACACGGTTTTCTACTGGATCGACGCACAAGTGGTTCTGTGTTGGATACAGAACGGCAGCCGCAAATACACACCGTACGTCGCGCATCAGCTAGGGGAGATTGCCGAGCTGACGTCCGTTCACCAGTGGAGATGGCTGAGCACGAAGAGCAACGTCGCCGACTTAGCCACCAGAACGGGCTACGTCCCGAAGAGCGACGAGGACCCTTGGTTCCGGGGGCTGGACTTCCTGCGCAGGCCGATGAACGAGTGGCCCGCGGAGAGTCCCGCTAGAATCGAAAATCAAGAAGAATACGTCGCCTTCCACACCACGGAGGCGAGCGAGCTGAGCTGTCTACCAGATGTAACGCGCTTTTCAAACTACGAGCGCCTCGTAAGATGCACGGCGATGGTCTTGCTGTTCGTCGAGAAGTGCCGAGATCGTCGGGCCCACCTCGACGTACGACACCTGGAGAGGGCCGAGAGGTTGTGGTATCAAAAATCACAACGAGACAGCTTCGCGCAAGAAATCGAGAAGATGGCAAGTGGCAAGACGGTGCCTAGATGGAGCTCCTTGTACCGGCTCAACCCGGTGTACAAGGACGGGCTGCTCGTACTAGACGGAAGGATCAAAGCGGCGCAGGTGCCGGCCGAAATGAAAAACCCTATCATCTTGGATGGAAGACATCGCTTCACAAGGTTACTGGTGGCAAGGGAGCACGCCAGAGCGGGACACGGGAGCCGCGAGGGAGTCGTGAACGACCTCAGGCAGAAATTCTGGATATTGAAGCTGCGGCCGACGGTGCGTACTATCATGAGCCGATGTGCGTTCTGTCGGCTACGACGGGCACACCCGAGGACCCCGCCAACTGGAGACCTGCCAGCCGAGCGCCTGGGGGCGTTCCAGAGACCATTTTCGTACTGTGGTCTCGACTGTTTCGGCCCGATGACGGTCACCATCGGCCGACGTCACGAGAAGAGGTGGGGAGCTCTCTTCACATGTCTGACGACGCGGGCGGTCCACCTGGAGCTGGTGGCTTCGCTGTCGACGGACTCTGCACTGATGGCAATGAGAAGAATGGCTGCGCGGCGAGGATGGCCGGCAGTCATGTACAGCGACAATGGGACAAATTTTAGAGGCGCGGACGTCGAGCTGCGGCAGGCGTACGCCGAGTGGGCGCCGGCTATGGCTCAGCTGGGCCTCACTCATCGGATGCAGTGGAAGTTTACACCGCCCGGGGCGCCGAGTCAAGGAGGTGCCTGGGAAAGAATGGTGAGGTCGGTGAAAACCGCCCTGCTAGCCACGCTGAACGAGAAGTCGCCCAGGGAAGAGGTACTCCAGACACTGATGGCCGAGGCGGAGTACTCAGTGAACGCTCGACCGCTTGTGCACGTATCGGTGGACCCCAACGACCCGGAGGCGATTACACCGAATCATTTCCTCCTCGGGTCGTCCACCGGACTGCCGTACGTCGGACTGTGTGTGCCGGCGGACAAAAAAACATGGAGGGTCGCGCAAGCCCTTGCTGACGAGTTCTGGAGGCGCTGGGTGAAGGAATACCTTCCCACGCTCACACCACGCTACGGGGCCCCGCTAAGCAACCGAGTCCTTGTACCAGGGGACCTGGTTGTCGTGGTCGACCCGACGCTGCCGCGTAATACGTGGCCGCGGGGGGTCGTGCACCGGGTCTACCCAGGCCAGGACGGACAAGTGCGCTGTGCGGACGTTCGCACGCGCAGTGGCGTGTTCCGGAGGCCGACGTCGAAGCTGGCGGTGCTGGAGGAGGCGCCGCAGTCGCAGTTGCGACCGCTGGCGGAGCAGACGGAGCTGGGAGCGGAGCGGACGACGCCGGGAACGGCGCCGGGCGCGGAACGAGCGTCGGAGCAGCCTACAGCGAGCACGGACAGCTTGCAGTCGCCGGAGCGGCCCGCAGCGAGTTTACACAGCTCGCATTTGCCGGAGCAGTCTGCGGCGGGCGCGGACGGCCTGCAGTCGCCGCCGGAGCAGCCTATAGCGAGCTCGAGCAGCTCGCAGTCACCGGAGCAGTCTGCGGCGGGCGCGGACGGCCCGCAGTCGCCGCCGGAGCAGCCTATAGCGAGCTCGAGCAGCTCGCAGTCACCGGAGCAGTCTGCGGCGGGCGCGGACGGCCCGCAGTCGCCACCGGAGCAGCCTATAGCGAGCTCGAGCAGCTCGCAGTCACCGGAGCAGTCCACGGCGGGATCGGCGAGCCCGCAGTCACCTGAGGAGGCTGCGTAGACCCTGGCTACTGCGCCGGGGGGAGGATGTTAAGGACAGCGGCCTCGTAACGAAAAACATGAGTGAATTTTAATGTGAACAATAAACGTGTAATTAAAACGGTACGTAAAACTAGAATAGTGAACACTCAGTGACTATATGTATAGATTTATATGGCATCAGTGTGGAAAAATAGTGTTAAAATGGTGTTTTATCAAGTGTGGGTTATTTTGATTATATATTTTTAACTAAAGCTAATTTTAACGTAGCTTCTTTTGATTTATATAAATAAACGTAGTACATAACGTGTAGTATAGCGCTTAAGGTTATATAATAAATGGTTAAGAAATTATTACGAAAACAGTGGTAAAAATGTACAACATTTCATATAAGTTGAACCTTAAAATGTAAATAACTTTTCTATAGAATAAGATGTTTAGTATATAAGGGTTTATATGTCTGGTTATGATAATAAAGTATTTCACACAACGCGTTTTGCTTCACCTGGCTCACGGAAAATGGGGAAAATTATGGAAAATAGCCGTATAGAGAGGTAAAAATGAAATGGAAGATCGGCCCGAAAGAGGCGTACGGGCGGGGCTCTCTATACGGCATTGCCATGAGCCAGGTAAGCAAATCGAAAAAGTGAAAAAAGGTTCTCCTCAAAATAGTGTTTTATTATCGCCCCGGCTCTGCCCAAATCGGTGTAACCTTGCTATCTTCGAGTCTAATCTGAGCCGGCGGTTGAACCCCTGTGAATTTATACAGTCCTGTACAACTATTATAACAGTAGCCATGCACCATACTGCCTATCGTCCAATTGGAATGACGCTATTAAATCAGTTAGAGCTATGGGCCTAGCAGAAACATTTGTAAGTGGCGTAAACTTAACGTTATAGAATTGAATGAAAATCTGTCAAAATCATGATCATGCCCGTACAAATTTCATTCGAGATAACTTTACGTTTACGCCGCAGTCAAATGTTCCTGCCAGGCCCCCTGACCGTGTATGGGCGTATATTGGCATGAGAGTTTATACTGTTTATGGAACTGATCCAATCGGTAGCGTCATGCCGATTGGTCGATAGCTATCAATTAGAACTGACCGTGTATGACAGTGAATTGGCATGACGGTCTATATACAGTTTGTGTCAATATGGAACTGATCCAATAGGTAATTAAATAGTATCAACTGTCATGGCAATCCGCGCCCATACACACTCGGTTCTAACTGATTCAATCGGTGGGGTCATGCCAACTGAACGATAGGCAGTATGGTGTATGGATACACTTATACTCGCCGCGGCCTCGTGCGACATGTCTCTATCATCTATGATCTATCCACAACAAAAGATTCACAAGATTAGTAATTGGATGTGTATGTGTATGTTATGCACAAGTTTTCCTCGCGTCGGCCGCTCACTCAAGACGAAACTTTGTCGTTCTCGTCGGCAGCTCGATCGTTTCAGGCTAATTTTGGAATCGTTAAAAAGTTTGCAGATTTTTTGCTCGCTTTCGTGTATCTTTTTGATTTAGTATGCAGCGAGGCGAATAAGAGTATATCACTCTTATTCGCCTCGTTAAGGCGTATGCTTGTCTGTCTGGCTTATGATTTTTCCCGCGGCTCCGCCCACGTAAATACGTATCCTATGGGGAACATCGTAAAAATCGGGGTAAAAAGTTGCATATTTATTAATTCAGACCTTAAAATACTACCATACCAAATTTCATCAAAATCCGTTGAGTAGTTTTGCGTGAAAGAGTAACAAACATCCATCCATCCATTCTCTCGAACTTTCACATTTATAATAGTAGTAGGACATTTTTATCGAAATACAACCGGTCTACCTTTTTGAGCTTGCCACAAGGCAATCGTTTTGTTTATTTATCATCGTTCTACTGAACGACCGTCCATTATATACATAGGTATTACGACCGTTTTTGCCACTAAATAATCTAGTACAACGAAGCTAAACAAAAGTATTTCCTAGTAGCAACCTCTTCCTAGCACTAGGACAAAGTAGTATTTTAAATATAGACTATATGTCTGTAGTAAAAACATCAACCTTGTCTCATTATTTTATAAAAGGATTTATTTGGCAAATTAAAAAATATACTAGATTACACTCTGTGATCGAAATTCGCCCAGAATAATTCATATAATTTCTAAGTTTGAACTTTATAAGGGTTTTTTGCCTCTTATATAGAATTTTGTTTTAAATATTGTGACAGATTGATTAATATCAACGTGTAACAAAATTGTATCATGATTGTATCAGCTATCAATCAGCGAATGAAAATCTGAGGTAGTGTGCGTTTGTTGTTATCTGTATTAATTTTATGTATTTCTAAGCACTTTCTTAAAAAATATTAGCTATCTTGCGTGTGCAAACCCAAATAAACGTAAACTGTGCTAAACATTTTTGCTTCACGTATTAGTATATAGATTATGTAATAATGCTATCGCGACTCGCCTTTTTAACCGACTTCCAAGGAGGCGGTTATGCATTCACTGTATATTATACTAGTATACATATATATATTTTTTTTGATTTACAATGTTGTTTTTCCAAGTCCCGACATAGTATTCTTGATCATAAAAATTGAAGCTTTTATTCTAAATAACCATAAAGCGACTGAGAAGGTGCAGGTGCAAAAACTTAGGGCATAAAAGCTTCTTGAGCTTATGATAAGTTGACTAATAAACTTTTGAGCTTTCAGTGTAAAAATGTTAAACTTAAAACTTTAAGATTTTAGTTTTTATTCGTATGTTACTAAGTCTTCGACCCAAAGATAAGGTGCATAGGCTATTACCACAGATTTAAGAGGGACAGATAAACAGCTACATAGTAAGCTCGCGATTTGGTTGCATTACGCTAGTACAAAATAATTACTCTGTTTTGATTTAAATCAAATCATACTTAAATATTATAAAGACGACTTTCTACCCGTTAAATTAATTCTAAAATAAAAATACTCATCGATACGAAAAGATGATACAGCAGTAATTGTTACTGTATGAAGGTTACGCTGTGTGTATGTAATTATTGATACCCGTCTACAGTATACAGTAAGAACCTCGCAACGCGATAGTATCAGCCATAGTTGAAAACAATGTCGGAAATTGTATTGTGTGTTTAAATGTATGTTTGAGTATTTTTAGAAAATGTAGGTGTAATTATGTTTTCAAACTTTATCTACTATGCTATTGAAAACATTGTAAATGTGACTGTAATCAATCGATCAATCATTTGTTTCACAGGTTCAGTTCTTACACATCCCACCTTAACAATGGTGCGTGAATGTCAACAAGTAATTATTATTATTTACAATATACTTATTAATAAATTTTTAATGTTAATACAAATATATTGAAAAGTGAATTTATCAAAGTGTTTCACTGTCATGAAAATTTGTAGTTACATAGGGTTATAGCACAGATTAAATCTGCATACTGAACTGTCGATTATCTTGCACTACTACAAGCATACGACGTTTGCACAATGCTCCTATCGCGTGCACGGCAATATTGACAAAAATCCGTCAAGATTGTGCGCCATCTAAATGACGTCTATATTTTGAAATTTCGTGTTTGAGTTTTTATGTCATGTGAGATTAAAAAAATGTGATATAGTGTTGTTGATTGTCATGACGACAAATAATATGTTTTTAATATAAATTTGTGTCCAATGTCTGTTAAAACTTTGTAATATTAGAATATTAAACACAAATAATATCAAACAAAAAGTCGTTATGTATTGTACTGTGTGTATGAAAAATAATAGAATAAATAAAGATATTATGTCGTATTTTACCTATCCTAAGGATAATAATAGGTAAGCAAATATTTCATTTTCTCGGAGATGTCTTGCTTTGTTATAATAGCGTCCTAGCCTAGTGAATAGACCCCCCGAGTCACACGCATGATCGTGCAGGTTCGATGCCGGCTTGTGGTGTGTACCAATTAGAGTTTCTCAATAACCTTATCTGACACTAGACTTAGCTTAAATTACCCCCATCTACTGTGACAACCCTGACAAAATTTCGATCGTTCTATAAAAGGTGCTCTGTACGCAAATATATATTTTTACTTTGCGGTTATAGGTTAAGTCGAAAATTAAAAAAATGTTTTTATTTTTTTTATTTTCATTCTCCTACCACAACTTAAATTTATCGTTGAATAATAAAAAGGTTGTATATTGGAAATATGTGAAAAAGCGCAAAACCCCCACATCATCTTCCCGTCCCGTCCCGTCCCGATATTAATAGTAGCTTGGGCTTTGGATTGACTACTTTGTATCCAGAAAAGTAGTATTCCCGTGGGTCATATTATGTGTATGAGCGGGTAAAGCCGCGGGTCAAATCTAGTATTTAAGTTAGCACATGCCTATACTATAGATCTTCAAACTACGAGTATAATAATAACTCTATTCATTAACTGACCCAAACTCTCAAGTGCGCATACGTTTAACTCTGTCATCGCACTCCGCAAAGTATAATAAGGGCGGTAATGTGGGGCCAATGATTTATAAAGTAGGGATAAGTCCCTGCAAACATTAGTGTGAACTTTCTGGATGCTAACATGAAGTTATTGTATCCAGCGGCGGGTAGCGTTCTAGACCCACGCGTTGACCCTAATGGGCAAACGTTGGAGACATTTTAACGTTTTGCCAGGGCCTGTCCTTACAATAGCATACGACAATGTGTATCTTTAAGTAGCCTGATATGAAAAGTCGCCTTTGCCCTAATATATTCACGTTGGAGTCACTTTAACGTTTAGACAGGGCCTGTCCTTACGGCTATAGGGCTGACTTAATAGGGTTGAAGGGATTGTAGGGCTGACTGGTAGGCCCGAGGGCAGGATTATGCAAATATCAGAAGCCCTAGTCCCTTTTGAGTGGATGCTCGTACAACATAAGCAGATCTGTCTTGTTTTGAATTGTCAGTTTTATTCGAAAGTTATGGGATTGAATATAAAGTTAAATTCGATGATTTGTTGATGTTTATGCTCTGCCAAATCTTCACTGTATACCATTTGCGTTCAGATGGCAGTGAGTCTTTAGTGCAAACGTCAAAATCGACCAATCACGATTAAGTCGTGTTCACATTCACCAATTCAAGCGAGCCATTTTGATATTTGCACTGATGAATGATGACCCACTCCAGAGTTAACGTAAATATACTATAGCTGGTAACTTGAGAATAGCTCCCCACACTGATTTCAGAGACGGTGGCCGGTTTAATTGAAACCAGGCCAGCTACGCAGGAGTTATTTTATAGTGCCCAAGTGTGTGCGCAGTACACAAGAGCACTCTCTCTTCATTTACTCTCGTAACCCAGTGGGACGAATAACCGACACGACTGGTGAGATATCAGGCGCAGGTCCGACTTTTTACATGCCCATCCGACGCATGGATCATCTTTCTTGTCAGACAATCAGGTGATCAGCCTGCATTGTCCTAACCAAACTTGGAAATAAGATTTTTTGTTATTCCAATGCGGGAATCGAACCCACGACCTCCGAGTCGAGAGCGAAGCTCTAAACCACTAGACCACGGAGGCTGTTAACTGTAACTTGAGAACAGCCTTCATAAAGAAAAAACTAAATAACTAAAGGGACGTTCGAACTTTGAAAGCGCACAGCGGCTATCTTAGTGAAGCTATATCTGTAAAATTTGGCACCAATACTTATATTTAGTCATTCAGTTTACCATGGGGGTACTGTACATAGAAAAACAAGGGTTCAAGAACCCGAATATGGTTCAATTTTATTATCAAAATCAGTGCTCTATTTGTTCAACGCTCTACTGAGCAGCCAGTTTATGGTGTTTTTAATCAAAAATTGTGGCTAGGAATATGGTGAATATCTCACCATCATGTGTCTCTAGCTGGATGGCTCTGTTTAATAATATTAGGTCTTTACCTATGAAATTGCCGTTTTGTATGAAAAAATTTAAACGAATTTTTTTCATGTATTTTTATTTGTATTAATCGAAGTAATCACCCCTGCAATCAATGCATCTTTGCCAACGCAGTGGCAGTTTATTGATGCCCTTCTTAAATAAATCAGCTGGACGGGAGGCACCAAATTCTTCAAAGGCATTTTGTACTGCCTCTCGGGTATTGAATTTTTTTCCCGCCAAGAAGTTATCCCAATTCTGGAAAAAGTAGTAGTCTGTAGAGGCGCAAGGTCAAGGTCTCTGTCATCCGCCCTACTCACCAGGAGTAGGGCGGATGACAGAGAGCTTCTAACCCCAGCTCTTGCAACTTGGAGACCGTCTGCTGTGCAGTATGAGGTCGCGCGTTGTTGTGTAGGAGCAGCGGAGATGAGCGATTGACCAATGTTGGTTTGAGATGTGCCAGCTTCTCCATCATTGTGTTCAGTTATTCATAGTACACATCTGCAGTAATGCTCACCCCGTTTGGTGAGAAGCTGTTATGAATCACACCGGCGCTAGACCACCAAACAGTGACCATCACTTTTCTAGGGGTAAGTTTTCGTTTAGGGCATTGTTTAGGTGCTGAACCAGGATCCAACCAACTTTCTGAGCGCTTGCGGTTATCAAACAGAATCCATTTTTCATCGCAGGTAACAATGCGGTTCAAAATTCCTTCATTTGTGTGTCTGTTGAGCAGTGCAAGGCACGTCTCGACGCGTACTTCGCGCTGGCGATCATTGAGTTCGTGGGGCACCCATTTGTCAAGCTTTTTTACCTTGCCAATTTGACGCAAATGGACCAATATTGTTTTGACGCTAACGTCGAAAGCTGCTGCTAATTCAGCCGTAGATTGTGTAACATCAGCCTCCACAATCGCCTTTAATTCGTCATTGTTGACCAAAGTCCCGACCGCGAGGTTCATTTTTCAGGTCGAAATTTCCAGAAGGGAAGCGAGCAAACCAATAACAAAGCTGAAAAGCAAAAGCTGGTGCGTTGGTTTGTAGTGTTAGCTCCGTAAACGTCGTTGATGTTGCGTGCCGCTTGTGCCGCGTTGCTGCCACGACGGTACTCATATTCCATAATTACTCGAATTTTTAACGTCTCCATGATGACGAAAGAAATTGAAATGCGATGAAAATGTAACACTAATCAATAAAGAAATGACTACTTTTGGAAAAAGAATTCCATGTTTTTAAAATAAAATTAATTTGAAATTAGAATTCTTAGCCAAACAAACAATATTTTGATTTGAAATGGCCAGTACTGCAGAACGGCAATTTCATAGGTATAGGTATAGTATAGGCAATATATACCTATTATAATAAAGGTTTAATCTATGGTTCTTCGTGAAATTGCGTATAAAATGTCATGTCATATCATTTTGTAGGTTGTTTTATTATTTTTCAAAGTTCGAACGCTCCTCATGAAAAACCCTTTGTATAAAATGTTTGCGTTGTACATAACGTTAACTACCTGTCAAGTCAAAGTCAAAGTCAAAATTTTTTATTCAAAGTTCGTATTATTATTCACTTTCTGAACGTCGGTATACGTGATGCCTACCACCGGGTTCGGGAACTAGCCCGGCGAGAAGAACCGCCGTAAGAACCTCGCGCGGGCCATCTTTTACCAAAAAGGTGGAAAATTCTTCTTTTATAATAAAAAAAGTATATAACAATGTTATGACTAAAACTACATAACAAGAGTACAATAGTACATAGAAGTAGCCTTGCAGGTGGCCATCCTATTCCCATGATGTGAGAACGTCAATTTTGAACTGAGTCTGAAATCTATAAAAATTTCTCTATCTGCACAAGATACAGTTTGTTATCTTCCTATACCATATAACTTCTATAATGTTACTAGCTATTTAAATTTCTAGTAACTAAGTGTAGTATAAAAGGAATTTTTATTTTGTACATTAAAACTAGGCAACCCTCTATCTACCCTTCAATAGTCGCCACATAAGAACAAACTAAAAAAAAGCCGGGTTATCCCCGCACACCGACCCACAACCCTAATTATTTAGAATCAACCAGCCCCTATGATTATATTCACGTAAAAGAAATATTTTTCCTTGTATTAATTTCATTAGAGTTCGGGAACTTTGGTTTTATGGGAGGAGTGATTTATGAGTTTTTATGTAGGGTAAACTGGCTGATCATTGGCACCTTAATGATGACGTATTACCACTGCAATACTGCTTTATATCACAATGCATACCTACGAAATTAATATTTTAGTGACTATTAATAAGCAACGTATTAAAAGAGCATCATAATATTATAATTATTTAAATCAAACTAAAATAATAATATCGTTATTTGTATGTATGTATGTATTATAAATGTTTAATTATATTTATATTATTAGTATCTTGATTTATTTTTATTTAGTTATTTTAAAAGTTTAGTTTTAGTTTTAAGTCTAAATGTTAACGATTTAGTTATATGTTGTGTGTTTGTGTACATTGCCCTATCTACTCTACTTGCATCCACAATTATTGGTTTGCTGGAAGAGATCGAACTTGAAGAGATAATTACGCCAATGTATTGATTTTACTGTCAAATGTCTTTGTTAATGTCTACATGAAGTATAAGTAAAATTATAATATTATTATTTAACTCATCGAATAATTAATATTTTATATCGACAATGCCTAATAAATAATTACCAAATTCGTTCTATATTTAGATACACCAGTATAGACTAATAATAGTTAATTTGTCATCATTATTTTATACGAAATGTACAGCGAGCAGCCATAAATAAGAGACAGGTATTAATGTGGGAGGCAATCGAACGGGGACAGGAGTCGAATCTTATAAGTAATATTTATTACGAGGGGGTAATTTACCGCCCCCTTACCCTAGGGGCTGCTTATTAAATAATGAACTTCATATATTTCGGGAGTTCTAATTATGTTTTTTTCTTCTTAATTTATGTTGTGCGAGTAAGATTTATTGTCTCGTCGGTTTTGTGAGATTAAATTCGAATTGTACTTTCTTCTTTTGGGACTTTTACTAGGCGAAGAGTTATGCCCTGACATTAATCTGTTCTTAGAAATGTTGTACAATGAAACATATTAGGTCATTATAATAATAATATTAGAATGATCTTATGTGTTTCATTTTATATCCTTTTTTAGGTTTATATAGCCAAAGGGTAAAAACGGGACCCTATTACTCCACTGTCCGTCCGTCCGCCCGTTTGTCGACAGGCTTTACTATGGACCGTGATAGATAGACAGTTTAAATTCTCAAAGATGATGTATTTCTGTTGCGGCTATAACAACAAATACTAAGAATGTAAGTGGGCCGTGGGGCTCCTATGCAACAAACGTGCCGTTTTGTACGGAACCCTTAGTGCGCGAGTTCGACTCGCACTTAGCCTGTTTATTATGCTGTTGCATTGTACATATTATGTTACATGGTATCTATGTTCTTGATTGTGCTGAATGCAAGCTCTCTAAAGGTTGTAACTATCTTTAGATACTACACAAAAGAAAATGGCTGTGGGGCACTGCTGTGCCCTCAGATTTTTGCTCTTTGTTTTCTGGTTGTTAGTTAAGGTAAAAGTGGTGATCATGATGATATTATACACGTAATGATAACAGACTAGAACCTGTCGGTGTATGTTGTTGTTGAAACCAATTACTGTGAAGCTAACGGGCCGGTGCGTGTGGCAGGTAACAATGTTACGCAGTTTAAAAATTGTGCCTAAAGCTACGTGCAGCTCCAGCTGCTGGCATGAATATATCACAAGAGTGCTGGCATACAACTTATGTTACACATAGTGCCTAAAGCTACATGCATACGCTCCAGCTACTGGCATGAATATATCACAAGAGTGCTGGCATACAACTTATGTTACACATAGTGCCTAAAGCTACATGCATACGCTCCAGCTACTGGCATGAATATATCACAAGAGTGCTGGCATACAACTTATGTTACACATAGTGCCTAAAGCTACATGCATACGCTCCAGCTACTGGCATGTATATATTACAGCAGTGCTGGCATACAAATTATGTTACATATAGTGCCTAAAGCTACATACATACGCTCCAGCTGCTGGCATGAATAAAACACAATAGTGCTGGCATACAACTTATGTTACACATAGTGCCTAAAGCTACATGCATACGCTCCAGCTACTGGCATGAATATATCACAGCAGTGCTGGCATACAACTTATGTTACATATAGTGCCTAAAGCTACATGCATACGCTCCAGCTGCTGGCATGAATAAAACACAATAGTGCTGGCATACAACTTATGTTACACATAGTGCCTAAAGCTACATGCATACGCTCCAGCTACTGGCATGAATATATCACAGCAGTGCTGGCATACAACTTATGTTACATATAGTGCCTAAAGCTACATGCATACGCTCCAGCTGCTGGCATGAATATATCACAGCAGTGATGGCATACAACTTATGTTACATATAGTGCCTAAAGCTACATGCATACGCTCCAGCTGCTGGTATGAATATATCACAGCAGTGCTCGCATACAACTTATGTTACATATAGTGCCTAAAGCTACATGCATACGCTCCAGCTGCTGGCATGAATATATCACAGTAATGCTGGCATATAACCTATAATATATAATATGAGGCCTCATATTACTTGTTATCTTATCCCTATTTTGCGACATCTTACTACTAAAACGGCCACATTAAGTGAATCGTCCCGAATAGAATGCAACCGCAATATCAATTGAATAAGTTGATCTTACAGTAACTTGTAACAATTATCTTATTTAACAACTAAGCAATTCTAATTTTGTGTGCCATTTTACATTTGCATTTCTATTGAAAACTGTAAAAATTTATGAATTTCTGATTCTATTTATGACTAGCTTTTGCCCAGGGCTTCACTCGCGTGGGAGAGTGTTAGGGGCAAAAAACTTCTATAGTAAATAAGTATACCTACTGCAATATGGTAAATAGTAATAGCACAGAGTTGAATATATATTATATATCCCATAGATATAATCTCCTAGATAAAGATTAATATTGTATCCGTCTAAATAGCTTCTGAAAATACCACATTATTTGTGTTTTTTTTTAAACTTAGGATAGGTCTATACAATATATTCGACACGGCATATAAGGTCTATCTTTTAAGGATAGGTTACTATTAACCTATCCTTAAAAGATAGACATTATATGCCGTCGCGAATATATTGTTAAGTTATAAGTTATCTCCAACGGGTTAGGTTAGGCAGCGTTTTCGATACATTTTTGTGCATTTTTACTTTGGAAGTCGGTTTGCATTTTTCGGGTTAATATAATATAGCCTATGACACCACTCACATATAATGTGGCTTTCTATTGGTTAAAGATTCTAAAATCAGTTGAAGTAGATCCAGAGATTACCCCTTACAATCTCGGTAGGTCACAAACTCACAAAGAAACAAACTTTGTCTCTTTATTAGCTTTACCTCTCTATAATATTAGTATAGTTCAGATGTTAGCCTCGACTTCCTAAGCGAAAAAGAATTCCTAGGAGAACCGTACTTTTTCCTGCGATAAAAAGTAGCCTATATGTTAATCCAGAGACTAAAGTACTAGCATATCCAATTTCATTAAAATCCGTTCAGCTTTTATTACGTGAAAAAGTAACGAACATTCATACATTCATCCATAAAAGTTTCGCGTTTATGATAAGTAAGGATATATTCGTCGTCGTGTTTTATAATAATAATAATAATAATAATAAAGCTTTACTTAAATCCATACGAACAATTTAGTTACAATACACAATAATATAACAAATTAATTAACTATTATTTATAACATTCCCTTAAATTAGTTCGATTAAAATACAATTAAAAAAAACGTTAAATTAACAATGGTAAATAAATATTGATTTAAAATTGTTACATTGCTTATGATTGTATGGACCCCCTGAGGGTAAAAGCCTCCTCCAAGGTATTCCACTTTGCTCTTTCTTTTGCTCTTTTTGCCATTCTTCCCTTGCTACTGCTACTAGTTCGTCTGCCCACCTAGCGCACGGCCTACCTCTTGCTCTATTGCCACCACGTGGTCCGGACCATTTCACTGATCTTAAGGTCCATCTGTCATTGTATCTGGCCACGTGACCTGCCCACTTCCATTTTCTCTTTAGCGAAAAAGTTACGGCATCAGTTACCTTGGTTTTTTTCCGAATTACCGCATTTCTTATTTTGTCTTTTAGTTTTATGCCGAGGCAATTTCTTTCCATTTTTCTTTGAGTGGTTTGAATTTTATTTCTAGTTCTTAGGTCGAACGTCCAAGTTTGGCAACCATAGGATGTGATATGATTATATGGATATATGATTTCGAAATCTCTTGAATAGGAAAACGTCAGTAGGTATTAGGCGTATAGACTGTGACTTTAAAAATTTTTTGGGATTGTGTTCACCCATCCTAGTTGAATCCTTGACTAGCGTTGCGACTTGACATGAGTATGTGCTACGACCATAATATAACTCTTCCACTTATTACTCCTGGTATTATTAAACATCAACGAATACCAACGTAAAGTTTCAGCCAGTTCAACTGATCAGTTATTCTATAGCATTTTATATGTTATATTCTTTAGACTGACATAACTTTTATATTTATGAACCGATTGAAATGAACCAAACACAAAATTTTTAGTGGAGAAAACCAAAATGCATTGGTAACAACCGCATTTAAGCCGTTGACTTCGTACGCGCAAAAACAAATGTCGCCGGAACCGTACATATTTCCGCAATAAAAGTAGCCTATGTGTAAATCCAGAGTCTAAACTACTACCATACCAAATTTCATCAAAATCCGTTTTGTAGATTCGGAGATTAGCGCGTACAAACGTTCTATATTGTTCATAAAGTGTAATAGTTTTTCTTATTTATTTTCCATGTACAGACGGCGACCAGTTACGAATTTGTTATATGTAGGTATAGATGAATAGCTTCATCTGACATGTAGTAATTCATGATATCTAAAAATTAAACACATTACGTACGCAAATAGAAACACTCGTTGTGGTATTTTTAAACCTGCTGTTTGTTTTCAGTTTTCATCTACCAAACCTCTTACTCACATAACTAGAATATTAAACTTTATATTTTTTAATGTTAATTAACTACAAAAGTTTACCGTTTCTGGAGTCTTTGTTTCTGGAGTTTTTTTTTCTGATGAGATGTTTATATTTTTACCTCAACGATGATGCCAGTAACTCGCCAGCTACTATGATGACACGCTGGTGTAAAGACAGCTTTACGGGACCTATGATAGGCTCGACCTCGAGTTTATGAAATTGTGGTGATTGTTACAATTTTTCGTGCGCGTCAGTTTATATCACTAATTGAGTTGTATCTATGTCGATTGTTTTCACGGAAACTATTAACTATGGTGCTTCGTTATTGTATTTTTTTAGTGGCTTGTCGTTAGCAGAAAATTTATTGTGTCCATATTTTGTCACGCAGGCAATTAATTTTTAAAATTGTAGTATTTATTTTAGCTGTTTTTATACACGTTATTTATTATTGTTAGATTTTTGAAATAATTTGTTAATTATTAAAATTTTCATACACGTAAAATATTATTGTTAGAGTTTCGATATTATTTGACGGCCTCTGTGGCTCAGTGGTTAGCGCGTTTGCTCAAGCCGGAGGTCGCCGGTTCGAATCCCGCCAAAGGAACACAAAAAAGTTTTCTGTGTTCCTAGGTCACGAATGTGTATTGTAAATAGGTTTAAGACTTTATTTCTCACAAAAATAATACATAATGATATTATTAAATAAAGGCGAGAAACACAAGATACATAAACAAAAATGGCACAATAATTGACAAACACTTAAATAGTTACATAAGTCTGCACTTTGCATTTACCGTTTATAGCATCTTGTTCTAAATTAAAAAGTTACTTATGACTTAATTTTACAAACATACAAACCCAAACATTATATTATTATTAGTCTATCTAACTGGTACATTATTTAAATCATATGTTATTCATTTATGTGATTATGTGGTATTTAGTAGATCAAATTTAGTTTCTTTTTGAATAAAGGCAGTGATTTAACTTATTTTATATCTTTTGGTGTGCTGTTATACATTTTAGCACCTTCAAAAATAATATTTTCAATCCCATAATTAGAGCGTGGTGTATATAAACTTACATTATTTGCATTTCTTAATTGGCGGGTATGAATTTGTGATTTTTTGGTGAAAATAATTTGTTACTGTATATCTTAAGTATGGAGTTTATAAATTTGTATCATGGTCATTAGTTTGGTTCTTTTGTAGACAGTTTCAGTCGGTGTTAAGTAATCATAATTAAAAAGTGTTTTGATAATTTTATTTTGTTTAGTTTGAAGTTTTTGATATGTTCTTTATTCCCCATATTTCAATTAAGTAGGTTAAATTGGATTTAATGAGGGAGTTGTGTACAAGATATTTAATATTTCTTAGAAAACAATATGAACTACCCATATGGATTCCCATTAGCGTCGACAGTTTATTACATATTTTATCTATATGTGGTTTCCAAGTAAGGTGTTTGTCAATGGTAAGGCCAAAATGTTTTTTCATTGTTAATTGTTAACGGAGTAGAGTGACCTAATTGGTTATAATTTTTTGACGATAATATTACGAAATTAGTTTTTTTACATGCATTGTTACCAAATTGTACTCAAACCATTCATTCAACTTATCGAGGTCGTTTTGGGCTTGTGACACTATAGACTCCATTTTTTGTCCAAAGTAAAAGAGGCATGTATCATCAGCGTACAGGGTTGTATCAGCTGTTAAGTCTAGGTCTTTTATGTTGTTAATGTAAATTACGAAAAATAAAGGTCCGAATCGAATAAATAAATAAATAATAATAAATAAATCCAATCCGTTTCCTTGTGGAACACCACAAGAAACGGAATTATTGCTACTCAAGGTATCGTCTATTTTAACTTTCTGCTGTCGATTTTTTAAATACGACTGTAATATTTTGTATACTTGTGCCTTTATTTGTAATTTGTGAAGTAGCAATCTATTGCTGATTGTATTAAAGGCTTTTTGTATGTCTATGAATATTCCAAGAGCTACCTGTTTTTGTCAATACAGCATTTTAGTTTTGTTCCTAAGTCGATAAAGGCAGACAAAGTATTCGACTCGTTTCTAAATCCATACTGATAGGCGTATACAATATTATAAGAATTTAAATATTGCGTTAATATGACATATATTACCGAAACTTTTGACAATACCGAAAGTACTGATATGGGCCGATAACTTCTGGGTTCAGATTTATCACCTGCCTCAAATATTGGCGACACTTTAGCGACCTTTAGTGAGTCAGGAAAACGACCTTTTTCGAGGCAGTCATACAATGAGTGAGTTCATTTATACGCACTTGAGAGCCTTACATGAAATCCCATCTAGTCCAGTTGTAGTATTTGTATTTAAACTGTCAATTATTTTACTAACTCATCATCAACACCGGCTCGAATTTAGCAAGTTCACAGTGTAAAGGATTTACTATTTTCTCATACAGCTGATTATACATGTTGATGTGGAATTTTTTCTGCCAAAGTTGGACCGACACTGCTGAAGAATGAATCAAAACAATTGCATTTGTCTAACTGACTCCAACACTGATGTAGGAGTCAGTAGGAATTTCAAGTTTTGTTGGTGCAGACCTGTTTTTCGTTTTGTTCACACTTAAAGAGTTTATAAGCTGCCACATTTTTATAGGTTTTTTGTTACACCTCTTAAATGCCAAACAGTAGTAATTTCTTTTTGCTTCTTTAATTGTTTGTCGAACTTCTTTTTTAGGATTTGTAAATTGCATTCTCGTTTTATCTCGTTTGTCATCGTTCTTGGAAAATTTAGACCTCACTTACTAATTTTACAGTTTATTCTTTTTGTTTATCAAAGCAATTATGTTTTTATTTATCCAATCGTCTTTAGGCGCATTTTGTATTTTGATTTTACTTATAGCACACCGCTTTATAGATTCTATTGATTTGCTTTCTAGTTTTTCGTATTCGATATTAGTGTCTAAATGTGATTGATTTCTCTTTTAGTGTTTTGTATAATTTTTCATATTCAACACGTAATATGCATGTGACACCAAAATGGATAAAAAAAAATATTTGTAATCTTTATCGCTAAAAAACATACCTGTACAAATGTTTTTAAATTTATCGTAAACTTATAGTAAAATTTAATCATCATAAAGTATTTTTTTTAAATCCTGCGCAAATTTCAAACATATATCATATACATACTGGCGGAACGAAACGTGACGTCATCGTGCAGATGAACGTGTATCAACAATCAAAACTTTTTTATATATTTAAGGCGGAAGGTATTAAACCATTGCCCGTGTACATTTTCATTGTATCAAGTGAAACAAAGTTTTCATATAAGGTTGGGACTATATTAAGATCCGGAATCCGGAAGGCCGAAGAAAATTCTGAGCATTGGAAATAGAACTGTGGGCTAATACAATAGATATGAGAATCGAACACATGAGTGTTGAGACAAATGACATTGTCATATATGACAGCTCGACACTCGTAACTTCCATTTTCAACTCTATTGTATCGCAGAGTTCCATTTTCAGTGCACTGAATTTTCCAGGGCCAGCCGGATTCCGGGTGATATAGGCCGTAATAAATCTATGAGTAGAGAAATCTCGATCCTCGAAATTTATGTTTTTTTTATAATTCGTATAATGATAATGTAAATAATTAAAATCGAAAAAAAAAAACTAGAAGTTCTCGCCACTGGCAGAATGGTGCAAAACCTTTGCAACCGCCATTGCCATAAATAAAAGAAGAAGAAGAAGTTGTTTTCAAAATATGAATATTTATTCATTACATTTATTTAGTACTTATCACTAGAATATTACGTCATAAAAATGAATGAATTAAATTTTCGTCGAGGTTTGTAAATAAAACAAGTATGCGTAGGGAATCTATTTCAATGTACGGACTCATCGTCACAACAGTATAAAGTGCTCAAGATACACTGTCTCTTCTCATCGCCTTGCACCACTTTTTCTTACATACTTCCTTCTTATATACGAAAATAAATTTTGTCAGGTGCAGTTTTCGTGTTATTTTCGCACATAGGGACGACACAATATTTATTACACGGGTTGCTGTGCTTTTCCATGGTAATATGTTGATTTTATCACTTATTTTATAACTTTGTGGACTAATCACTTCGTTGTTTGCTTACATCGAACTTGTGTTATACATGTCAAACAATGATTTTAACTGTCAACGGATTATTGTTATTTTAAAACATTTTTTCCATCCTTATGGATAATATTTTGGATGTGTTATATATTTATATATATATATATATATATATATATATATATATATATATATATATATATATATATATATATATATATATTGTATTGTACTTTTCTTTTATGTGTTTATGTATTTCTGGAAATAAATATTTATGGTATGATAGGCCAGAGTTGAGATGAAATTTGTCATTAATTAACGTCGTAGTTACATGATCAAGTATAGATTTAGTAGTATCCGTTTCCCTCGTATAGTGTGCAGAATCAATTTTGTTCAAGATGCGATATCCGCTTTCTTTTAGAATTGCCTTGTTATTAGTGCTACATTAAAAAATCCATAGGAAATGATTACCGTCTTCATTTAGATCTTCAACAACCGTATGCTTGATACGGCTGTGCACATATATGATACTCCGCTTCCCCGTTTGTTTTTACGATAGTTGTAATAATGGATATAGTTAAGTATGCTGAGTGATTTGAGCTTCAAGATCGGTTTTGATCCAGGTTTCTCTAAGAATTACTAAGTGTATTCTACTCTGAAAGGATTGCAGTGAACACCGTAATTCATCGAGTAATGTGTATAATATAATAAAAATCTTAAATATGTGTATATTTAAAAAAAATGTATTTCCGTTGTCTGGTACCGTAACACAAGTTCTTAGAGAACTTATCATGGGACAAGATCGACGTGGTGTGGAAGCGTCCATAGATATCATTATGAGTATCATACAAATTATAAAGATAAAATCCAGACTGCGAGCCTATTTAAAAGTACCAGATGTCGCCCTGTGATCGTAATTCACCCATAATCATTCATATAATTTTGAAGTTGACTGAGCCATTTAATTACCTTCTAGGAATTGAATACCGTGACTTTCAAGACTCATTCGTGTTTATCATAAAACACTAAAAAACTTTCACTCGCTACCATCAAAATATATTAATTCAAGCCCACATACCCTTAGGAGTTCATAATTAAAAAACTAACGAACTGATTTGTCCTGCAAATGAGAGCCGAATTCCGTTCGCAAATAGATTTCGTTACAGCACAAAGACAGCAAAAAACGCAATAACATTCTCCCTGGGGCTTGACGATTGTGCCAATATAGACCTTACCACCTTCACATAAGAATGCGAAGAAACTGACGGGAATCGGCCAATACAAATGCCAGAGAAATATAGACTTTCAAACCATTACATAAGGGTGATGTAAAAAAGTGACAGCCCTCGGCGAATACAATTTAAACTATTGCCAGATGGATGTAAACCTTACACAACGGAAATAAAGGCGATTATAGAGATATCATCAAAAACTCATGGCAAGCCAACTGAAATCGGACTCTATTTTTGATGCGAAAGGGTTGAAGGGCTCGGATGGATTTATTTGTCGAATGTTGGAAATGTTGTAACTCGCAATCTTTATCAACATTTTTTTTCTACCCTCATCCACGGTTATTGGTTTTTACCAGGACTTTATTCCAGATAGTTTGTTGATTGAAGGATCAATTTGCTTTTGTTTTGTTTTGAGGCCCATGGAAATTGGATACCTGTATTAAAGGGCTCTTGGGGAGACAGGAGTGTTTTTAAGGCGGCTCGATCGGATAAATGCGACGGCCTCACAGATAATTGGCGTGAAATAGCGCTTGTGTTGTGCTTCGCCGTGAGTGAGGTTACCGGAGGCCCGAGGAGGGCTGGGGATTTTGAGGATCAGGAACGCAACTGCGCGCCAGAGGAGTTACAAGTGTTGCGAGTGTCCATAGGCGGTGGCAACTGCTTACCATCAGGCAATTTGCCTGCTGCTCCTTTCCTGGTCCATTTCATAAAAAAATCTTTTATATATCTCTATACGATAGAAAATAATACCATCTAAATTTAGTATGAATTTCTTAAAACATTTATCACCCAAAATCTTTTTTTTTTTTTTGAAATGCCTTTATCATAATATTAAATATATAAGGATAGAATTTCAGGGCAACCTGTTGAATCGTTTGAGCTGTTGATTTTATTACTATTTTTGTACCTTTGTCAAAACTTGGTTTTGTAATATTTTATTTTGAAAAATTGTAACATAATGCAATAGTAAACAGTTTTCAAAGCCACACAATATTGAATTTACATTTTGCTCTTTTGCATTTTGCATTTAAATGAAGCGTAGACGCTACGAGGTGCTACGAGGCGCTACGACCGTAGCAACGTGGCGCTACGTTAACGCTACGAAAGCGTAAGCGTATTTGGATACTTTTACGTTTTGCGCGAGATTTTCTTCACGGTGTTTGTTTTATACGCGCTTAAATATGCATTATAATAAATAAAGAGGAAAGGATTGTTTGTTTGCAATGACTAGAACCACTGAACAGATTTTGATGAAATTTTGCACAGACATAGAGTGAATCACGGGCAATTACATATACTAGTTTTTATCGCGGCAAATTGTATGGTTCCTGCGGTATTTGTCTTTGCGCGTACGAAGTCGTGAGCGAGATATATATTCTAGTGGATTATAAATAATATTATAATGGTTAGTTATTTTATTAATCATTTTGCCGCGATAAAAAGTAGCCTATCCGTCCACGTGGTCTACTCTATATCTGTGCCAAATTTTATTTTTAAGATCGGTTAAGTAATTTTCACGTCAAAGCATTACAAACAAACTTACATTCACGTTTATAATAATAGTTAGGACTGCGTTTAAAATATTGTTTTAGTTTCTATTTACTGTCGTAATCATGTGCTTAACTTGAGCTTAATTTAATTAAGCTCAATTAATGCCAATTAAACATCTTATAATAATTGGCATTTAGCTTTTTAATATTACGTTAATTTATTGTATTTTGTATACCCTATCCAAAAGCTACTTTATAATTATTATTTCGGTGACGGTGGCCGGTTTCATTTAAGTCGGGCCAGCTACGCTGGAATGATTTTATAGTGTCCAAGTGTGTGCGTAGACAAGAGCACTCTCTCTCACCCAGTGGGACGGATAACCGACAGGACTGGTTAGAGATCAGGGGCAAGTCCTACTATTTACATACCCATCCGACGCATGGATCATCTTTCTTGTCAGACAATCAGGTGATCAGCCTGCATTGTCCTAACCAAACTTGGAAACAACATTTTTTGTTGATCCAATGCGGGAATCGAACCCACGACCTCCGAGTCGGCGGCCAAGCTCTAACCACTAGACCACGAAGGCTGTACTGCTAAGTATGTAAAAAAGTATTAAAATTATGGAATCGTACGTAATAAATCATACACAAACGAAGGCTGTATTTAAGTCGTCAATTCTTAATAAGTTTACCCTATGTCCTATTTTCTCTAGCCAGTGATGACCAATAACACATTACCCGTGGTGTCTGTTGACACAGGACTACTTAGAACATAATCAACAGATCAATACAGAACAATGGGTGTTTGTGACGTGAGGGTTGAATAACACACGGGGGGGTCGGGGTGCGTTGTTTGATTTAATGTGTCCTTTTTGTATGGTAATTGTAGGTAGTGAGTAAAGGGTGGGATACATCGACTAGTTAAGGTTCGATTTCGGAGGGAAATTTTACTGTCGTTAGTTGTTGCACAAAAAGTACTTTTTAGTTTATATTTATAGTATAGTACTTAGTACTTATTAGTAGATACCTACAATAGGCTAGATACTAATTTTTTTTATTGCATAAATGAATAGTACTCATAAATATGAGTAACTTCTCAGAAGAAACAATCAATCAATCAATCAATCCTTTACTGCAAGAATGTGGTCCAACGTTCTGCCATCACAATGGTGCGCAAAATATCCTTAACATGCAAGGTGTTAGGTGTGTGAAGTTAACATTTATAAATTTAAGCAACAGATTGGAATTAAATTAAATATAGAATACAAATACAGTTAATAATTTAGGAGCATCAATAAATATTAATCATAACAAATTAAATGATAGTTAAATAAATCACACAATTTTAGTATTAGTCATAGAAATTAAATAAAGATATATCACAGCCCTTAAGTATTATTAAAAAAAAGGGCATAACAAAAAAAAAATTGGACGATTGTCACAAGTATCAAAAATCAATATAAAGTAGTAAGATATAGCTCAACATGTCATCATAACAATAAAATCATAATAGTATTCATAATTCATAATCATTATAAAATCAAATAAATTCATTAATAAAATATTATGTCAAAATCATCAGTCATGTAAAAAGTAAAAATTAGATATCTAATGTCATTTTTGTAAATTTAAAAATAACGTTCATAATTCATAGTCATCATTAAATCAAATAAAATCATTAGTAAAATATTATGTCAAAATCATTATAATGTCATGTAAAAAGTAAAAATTAGATATCTAATGCCGTTTTTGTAAATTTAAAAATAACAAACATAATTCATAATCATCATTAAATCAAATAAATTCATTAATAAAATATTATGTCAAAATCATTATAATGTTATGTAAAAAGTAAAAATTGTATAATTTTATTATAACAGTATATCAAGAGTCAATATTTTCGAAGGTGCAGCGATTTGTATACAAAATTCTCTAAAAAGTCTCGTGAAAACGCTCCATACTAAAGTCGTGCCTAGCTGTGACTTCACGCCTAGGTTAAAGTGTATGAAATATATGGCCGCAGGAACATATTTGTAAATATCTCTGATATTTGTGCGTTTAAGTTCATACTTACCATAACATATTTTTTTTTGTATATGATGTAAGTAAACTAATATTGTATATGATGTAGGTTTTGTTTAGTAATTTAGCAACAAATATTAAACTTTTTTGTACTTTTTGGATGTATCTAATTACTATATTACAAATAAAACATTATATTTTGTTACATTTACCAAGTAGTAATGCCTCAATATTTCTGAGTATATTAATGAAACTAAATATTTTAGATGTAGTCATCATCCCTATTGACTGTGTTCTCTGTTCCAGAACACAGTAATACTTATTTTTAACGTAATTTGTTACTTAGCGTAGCATAATGTCCAAATTGACTGAATAATTGTTTTTATTATTATTATAAATATATAAATATTAAATATTGTAATACTAGTTTATCCCCGCGGCTCCGCCCTCGTAATTAAAGCTTCCACGGAAGCGCTGTACTTTCTCGGGATGAACAGTAGCCTATGTGTTAATCCAGAGCTTAAACTACTACCATACCAAATTTCATCAAGATTCGTTCGGTAGTTTTTGCGTGAAAGAGTAACAAACATCCATCTACCTATCCATTCCCACAAACATTCACATCCATAATAGTGGTAGGATTTATTGAAAGTTACAGGTGCAAGAGAGGAATACTATATTCTTTCTAGTTCAAGAAGAGCATACTGTTTATATAGTATTTAACACATAGATTATTTTGCCGTAACTCACTATTCATAATATACAAAAAATTGCCTGTGTTGTTCTGAAAATTAAAACTATTTATTTATTTATCATGTTTTATCATATTGTTATTCTTATTTATAAAAACGGATAGCAATTCTAATGTATCCCTTAAACTCGAGAACGGCTGGACAGATTTTGGTAACTTTCGTTATGAAATAATTGTGGAAGCTTAGTGAAGGTTAAAACGGTGACGAATATTGGAAGCATTGCGGGAAAATATTAAAATGAGTATTGAATTTTACCATCCTGTTTACTGTGTTCAATTCAAATATTTATAACTTAGTTCAGTTTGCTTGTTTGGTTTATTTAAAAAAACTATCCGGTCGCGGTTCCAGGCATGTTGGTAGGTGTATATAGGTAGATGTAGATGTAGTTATTTATTTATTCCCGTTCATATTATTTTCTAAATGTTTCGTTTTCACTTGACTTATTTTCTACTGTACAGAGCTTAATGCAAGCATATAACTGATTGAGTGTGCTGTTGGTAGTTGGTGGAAATTCATGTTCATAATAATATCACACAACTTTTTATACACTTTTCCACTTTATTTAGGTTTTTACAATAAATTTATATTTAAACACGACCGGTTTCGATCAGTCGTCCTTGTAACTAGTGTATCACAACCTTTCTGTAATAGTAGACTATGTCGTGTGACGTGTCAAAATCATAAATCGGACATGTCGCCCGCTAACGCCCGCCAGCTGTCACAGACTATTTCTGTAGGACAAACACTTACATGACACTTAGTGTACTAAAGTTTATTATAAAGTAAATTATTTGGTAACGATTGAACACTTTGGAAATAAGATGCCTCCTTTCCAGGCTGTCTCTATGTACTTGTGTACTTTTGACTTTTGTTATATGTAACATAGATTAAGTTTACAATAGAAAATATACCTATATTTCTTTTAAAATAACAATTTTCCGGGTTACTTACGCCGGTTCTTCTCGGCGGGTAAGGGCTGATCCGATGGTAGCATTTTCTGTTGCCTTTCCCAAAAAAGCTTGTTAAATTTAATTCTGAATCTTTTTTTTTTCTTATTCAGAATCGTGGCTAACTGATTTTGAGCATAACTAAGCTTTCTAATCAAAATGTAATCAATGATTTCGCTATTTTCTTTCGAACACATTTTCTCTACAAAATTCTTGTTTCTGTTCTGTACTATAGTCCATTCGCGTTAAGAAGTCAGTGAATCGTGTGTACATATCTCAAAATGGCTTAGGTTAATTGGTTAATGTGAACACGGCTCACGCGTCATTCCTCAATTTTGAAATTCAATGAAACGATTCAATGAATGATGAATGAATGAAAATGATACATCATATATTTTAAAACGTAAAGCAAAAACTAACAGTACAGTTTTACGAGAATTGTTCGAACGGAGGAGTATAAAATTGGACACAGTTAAGGTTTATGTGGAGGAAGGTGTGCAAAAAGCTAATATTTTATATGATCCATAGAAATACATAAAATTAATAACAATACAGTTACACACACTACCTTACTCACACAACCATGCGTTCGTATAATAGCAACCAAACCAACCAAAATGTCAAACCAACATCTACATGTTGGTTTGACAAAAAAGTTGAAACTTAAATATTAAAATGTGTATTATGGTCATTTTCGACCACAGGGTGCCAATCTACAATATCTTGTAAATATATCAAGACTCCAAAATCTTATGACACAATAATGTTATAACCATAAACGTATATAATATTATAGACGAGGCATGTTGTAGCAAAATCTGTCCCCACTTAAATGTTCCTATTTTTGGAGTTGTTTAGGGCCATTCTCACATTTGAGGTATGGTGAAATCAAGATGGGTGACATTTAAGGTATGGTGGTAACAAAATGGCGTAACTTTTTCTTATATGAATACGTCATAGCCTATCTTTAGTTTTGAAATCTTTAGTTATAATCAGCACGTATCCGGCTTAAACGCCGCATGAAGCATTAAATCGAATCATAAATACGATGTTTAATAGTTTATGGCCTTTTTACTACACAGCCTCCAGACAGTGCGGAGAATGCTCTAGTATCTTTTTATCCGACTACACCAGAAGGAGGGTTATGTTTTTCGAGTGTATATATATATTTGTATATAATATATTTGTTTGATACGCTCTAGAGTCTACTTCTCTTCTTCTTTTGGCATAGCCTTCCCTGTAATAGGAGTTGCCAACGTCAGAGTGATGCAGCAGATGTTCAGTGAATGGCTTGTCGTATTCGAGCTTGAGAGGTGACATTAGATTCGCCTTAATCGTGAGAGTGACACTGGGTACATCAAAATCATTAAATTCTATTAAACATCTGTTGCTCAGTGGTTGAGCGCTTCGGTGCTCAAGCCGGAGGTCGCATATTCGAAAAAAAGTTTTCGATGTTTCTGGGTCGTGGATATGTATTAATTAATGTGTTTAAATAGTATATAGTATATAGTATATAGTATAATATATAGTATATATATATAATTATACATATATATGTAAAGTTTAAAAGTAATAAATATATATCCGTGGGCCAATACCGGTATTACAAGTTCTTCGAGAACTTGGCACGGGACCAGATTGACGTGATTTGAAATGGTTCATAGACATTACTAGCTATTGCCAGGTGCTCCACTCGCGTAAATACAGTATTCCACGGGAATGCTGTACTTTTTCGGAATAAAAAGTAGCCTTTGTGTTAGTCTAGAGCTCAAACTACTACTATACCAATTTTTATCAAAATCCGTTCAGTGGCTTTTGCGTGAATGAATAACAAACATCCATCCATCCATCCGTCCATACATCTATCCTTACATAATCACAAACTTTTAAATTTATAATATTAGTAGGATTTTTATTATAACACGTAATGCATTATAAAGATTATGACGAGGATGGATGCAGGCAAAAGCTATTTCATTACGAAGTCACCAAACCAATGTATTTAGTATCAAAGGAGAATACGGAATATTTAGACAAACAACTTGGGCAAACATCTTTGTGAGCGTCAATGGCGACTGGGCAAATGATATTACAAAGCAGGAGCTCTAGAATTATAACAGACGGTACACTTCGAAAACTCTCCAGATTCTACAGTAGAAGCGGAGGAAGAGAGGGTACACTTCGAACACTCGAGATATTTAGTTTGCTATTAGGACGTCTATGTGTCTAATTAATAATTATTATATTTTATAAAGTATTCATCTATTCAATTTAGTTCAGAATATCTTTTGAATATAATCTATAGAGTATTATGCTACTGCAATTAGTTTTTTTTTCCGCGCTTCACACATCGTAAGTGTGGCTCCGTGCTATGTATCCGAAGAATTTGTGTTGTCAAATTGACGAAACTGTTTTTTTTTTTTCAATTTATTCCAATGGTTGCCGACCCCCAAATGTTAGTCTACTTTTTTATTTTGTCTCCTGAACTCGACTATATTAAATTGATTTTTTGTAGAACAGACTTCGGAAGGCCTACTTGCTACTCTCATGAGAGAAAGACAGATTCGGATGTAACTTGGCACGACTTTTAAAGCTAGTCTGACGTTTAGCAGCGTTTATCCGGGTTGCCGGCTCCGGGTAATATTTTACACCCGGGTTTTACACCGGGTTTAAGTTTAAAACTCCGGAGTTACCAATGGACAGGTGCTGAGCCATGGATCAACGTGGCTTGGCGCTATCGGCTGAGAAACGAGCGTCGAGCAACCTGATTGTAATTGCTCACTGTGAACTACCTCATAAGATGGATATATGGAGTATAGTCTTTCAAGCTGTGACACTTTCGATTGTCTTTTAAAGATTTAGTCCCAATTTCACCAACGCCTGTTAGGGTCACTTCACACCGCGAGAAGACGTGACGCGCGCACGGCGCTGCATTTTTATGATAGCTACTCAAAATTGAACTTTATTCACTACAAAAGAAGATACACGGTTCATCACAAGAGTCGAACGTCAAGCCAATCAAAGTCAATGTCGAAGGCGCCGCTGTTGAAATGAAAATTGTATCTGAATAAAGTTCAATTTTGAATAGATACCTTAAAAATCGGATTGGATCAGTTAGACTGACCGTGTATGGTCGTGGTTATGGCATGACAGCTCATACTGTTTATGTCAATATGGAAATCCAATCGGTAGCGTCAAGTCAATCGGACGATAGGCAGTTATGGTGTACGACTATCATTAGTTTTATTCTGATGGAGGCTATGATGTAGATCGCTACTGTAGCGCAACGGCGTGACGTTATCGCACTGTCCAACTTAATTCTCAATCATTTGTTTAAACTTAATAAAGTGTTTTCAGTACCGCCGATAAGGTACGCCACCTTATTAATGGTTACCATGCCACCTTAAACGCGTTAGATTTGCAGATTTATTTTTTAATGTTTTTAATAGAACAAAGTACATTTTTATATTTATGTAAGTACCTGTCGATTTTGATTCTAAAATTGTTATTTTCTACTTAAATAACTTAAACATTATTATACTTGGAAGTTGTTAAAAATATTTGAGTTTTTAATTTTTAATTAATTTATTTATTTATCGTTTATACAATTTAATATACAATTCCTGGTAACGTAGCATAAAGAAGCCGCGCAGGCTCGTACTGAATCGTACATCATTTATCTAATAAAACAATTTTTGATAATACAAATTATAACAGCAGGAAGAAAAAAGAACCTTACTCTAAGAGATCACACACTGACGCTAAGAATCTTCAATTTAAGTTTAATATTATTTGAATTAATTTTGTCGAGTACGTTAGTAGGTAGTTCATTCATGAGCCGAGGAACCAGATAATTACAAGTTCGTTCTCCGTTCTGCAAGCGGTTCCAACTTAAAATTAACACTATTGCTTCTGTTATTATTTGATAGTAATAATTACTTATATACCGTTAATTAAAATACCAATAAACCTGACTGCGTACAATAATTTTAACGTACCCGTAGTGGGCCAGTGTCACTCTCCCGACTAAGACGAATTTAATGATACTATCTGGTCTCAAATGCGACAAGACGTTCAGGCTCTAGAGCGTGCCAAATATATATACATACATACACTCGGAAAACATAACGCTCCTCCTGGCGCAGTCGCCGTTCCGTGCACCAGCACGACACGATAACGCACCGCGTCACAACACCGCACCGTGCCGCGGCACCGCACCGTTCCACGTTGATAACGTCGTAACGTGCAGATGTGGACAGGCTCTTAGTCCTGGGCCTAGCAGGAACACTTGACAGCGGCGTATACGTAACGTTATCATATGTGAATTGTATGGAAATCTGTCAAAATCATGACGGTGCCCATACAAATTTCATTCGATAACGTTACGTCTACCCGCTGTAAAATGTTACTGCTAGGCTCGTTACGGATTTTTTAACTCCCTCCGATTTCAATAACTCTGCAAATTGTCTAAGTATAAATGTAGTTGATAAGATTTCAGATAAGGTTTTGGGCAGGACTGTAATGACTTCATTTCCCTGCCCTATCAGAACTTAACTCCGAGAGAATTTAAATGTTAATAGATCAATTAAAGTCTAAACAAATTGTACTGTAAAAAGTTTGTGCATTAAATTCTGTAAAAGGGTTGTGTGTTACAAAAGTGAAATATCGATGAATTTTTGGCCAAATACGTTAAAACCAAAAGGAAAGGTAACGATTTTGGCAGTCTATGTATGTATGCTTGTTTGTTCCATCGTAGCACGTAAACTACTGATCCGATATTAGTGAATGAGGTAATAATGGCCCGGGTAACATAGGCTTTATAATTTACGAAGTCGGATTATAGTTTTTAACTATTGATTATTCTTGTTACCTAACAGTTAAGGAAAGGTTCTTTTGCTGTTCTAAACTTAAAAAAACTTTTATATTAAATCATTTTAATAATAAGTGAGGATCAAAATTCATGATTGATTTAATAATTTGAAACGTACATCCATAATAGTATATTATTTATCATATTGTAATAAATTTTATTTTGTAATAAGATTGTTTTAGCATAATATTTTCAGCCGAATTTACAAATGCTACTAAAATTTTGATATTCACTAAATCACAAGGCTGTCTCTGCCTTGCAGAAAATGAGGCCAGCCGTAAGTATTAAGTTGTGTTGATTTGAGGACTCGGCTTGTAAACACTTTTGATACAAGACACTCGATAGTCGAGACTCAAAATATCGATAGATGACACACATGCCTACGCACGTTCCTTCCACATTAAATTAATTTGGAGTTTAATATAATTTATCGCCTCCGCTGAAGGGCTGAAGGGATGATTATAAATTACGGCCCTGAAAGGTGTAAGGGCTTTTTTTGTAATGTTGTTTTCGCTGAACATCGCGAAGCCATTGGCTGTTTTTCCACTTACCGGCCCGGCACTGGCAACTGCACGGCCGGGGGACCAAAAATGTATGAATATACTGGATGACTTTTTCTACCGTCTGAGTAAATGTAGGGTATTATAGGTACATGAGATCCTGTGGCACACTCAATTTGCTTTTTTTTCGTTTTTATATTTTGGTGGAAATTTATTTTAAAACATCGCACTATTAATATAAAAAACATTAATTACAAATTTAAAAAAAACCGAAAATATAATCAAAATATTGAAATTACAAATAGCATTGGTTCCTGATGACCTCAACGCCGCCCGGTCGCCCGCGCAGTAGGGTGACCTAAATTCATGATTTTTTAAAGATTTTCCAATTTTCAAATGCTTTTGTGTATAGATTCTATTGTGGATACATCACCCAACATTATTTAATCAGATGGAATGAAAAGTCAACCAGTAGGTATTTGGCATGTTTTTTCACTTGCCGGCTCGGAAACGGCCCGGCGACAAAGGGGCGATACTCTCTACAAATGACAGCTCGAGCATGTTAGCTATGTTGACGTAAGCCTAAGGTTGACACTGAAATAATTTCAAATGTCGCGTCAGACAAATCTATCATAAATACTTATTATTAAATTATATTGTCGATTATGTCAAATCATGAAACGATCAGCGGCCAGCCCCGTGAACGACAGTCCTGGCTAGAAAAAACTCACATCCCGCTAGCCGTGCGCACCCTCCGCACTAGCTACGAGCTGTCATTCGTACCTGTCGGTCACGTATGACAGATCGTATTTCTTGTCAAAGTCTATTGAATAACGGTTCTTTACGTTAGTAATATATTATATTCTTTTCCGGCGGTGACTCCCACATGACACATGTCACCGGCCGTCTCGGCGCCGCGCCGGAGCGGAGCGGTGCCGGGCCGGTGAGTGGAAAAACAGCCAATGTTTATCGAGCAATAAGACGATTATTACTTTTCTTGTTTGGTGTGTTTTATCTTGCGAGTTACGGTTGTTTTGTACTAAAGCTCATTTCGCTGTGTGTAAATCATATTTTTTGTAAGACAATATCCTTTTTATAATTGAGTAAAAGGGTCAGTTCACACCGCGACAATATGTGAGGTCATGTTTCATATGATATCAGTCAAACGCCTGCACATGCGCTGTGCAACTTGACATTCGAACTCTTTCAATGAAACGTGTATCTTCTCGTGTAAAGAATAAAGTTAAATTTTGAATAGCTATCTTAAAAATGCAGCGTCTCGTTACGCATCGTTTCGTTTCGATGTGAATTGACCCTTAAACTAAAGAAACGATAAAATGTCTAGTGTGTGTATTTTTGATTGCCTTAAAATATTGAAGGTTCTTGTGTTACTTACTTATGTATTTTTTATTTTGTTGCAGGTAAGTGTTATTAGGTATACGGGTTAATGTAAAGGGTAAGGTAATATAGAAGACCTCCACAGAATATTCACGTAACAGAGACAGCACTTCACACTTCATAACTTCAAATTGCCGATTATTGCCCACGATTCGTGACAATAGATTCAGCTATTGCCGGCTACAAACCGCAACGACAAAACTGCATAGTTCGTCACAGTAGACATAGTAGTACTAGCTAGTGCCCGCAACTTCGTTTGCATGGACCTAGTAGTGGAAACTCTGATTGTAGTACTGTATACGTCTATTGTTACCGAACTGTGTAGCGGGTTTTACTAATTGCTTTACATAAGCATTAATAGGTACGTAATGTTATTAAACTTTAGAACTTTAGTTTTTCATAACAAAACCGGACCAGTGGTTCCGTACGAAATGGCAAAAAAACACGCTTGTTGTATGCCCCACTTAAATATTTATTTTATTATGTTTTTTGTAGGTATTTTTTGTTATAACGGCAACAGAAATACATAATCTGTGACAATTTCAACTATCAGGGTTTATGACAGACAGACGGACGGACGGACAGCGCAGTTAATAATTAATGTCCCGTGTTTACCCTTTGAGTACGGAATCCTAAAAAAAGACGTAAAAATTTTATCCATTAATTTTTCGTACTTATGTAAGCTTACTTTTATCACGCTGCTACAATGCCGTCTCGTTTTTTACATACGGTAACGAAGCCAATGAAATGTAAAATTACGTACTTTTAAATGCATGCGAATCTAGCCAAGAATGTCGCGTCTATACAAACAAAACGGGCGGAATTGCGAGCAAATATCAGCGGGACGATCGGCGGAATTAGATTTACGAGTGTGGAATTTTTCGGGAGAGATCGGGAGAGCTGAGGGAGACTTTTGGATCAGTTTCGGCCGCCATCTTACCCCCGCATTATCATATAAATGCGCCAGTGAATATGGAACTCACCTGCGTGGGGTGGATCTACGTATTTAATATCCACGCCAACGATACACACAAATATTACGTTAATGGAACTCTGAACGCTATAATATCCTGCCACTATTATTATAAATGTGATAGTTTACGAGGATGGATGTATGGGATGTACGGATAGACGTTTGTTACTCTTTCACGCAAAAACTATTATATATTTGATGAAATTTGGTATGGCAGTAATTATTGGTAATTTAGACTCTGGGTTTATTTATTGGTTATAGGTACTCCCCATAGCTACAATAAAGGACGGATTCTATCCAAAAAACTATGAGAGCAAATAATTTTGGTAAACAAAGAACATATCAGTCAAAGTTGTGTCAAAAAGAATATAATCCTAAATGTAATTTCGTTACACTGTAATTTGAAATTAGTTAGCAATTTCGCTTTGTTGGATTATCTGACTTATAAGGCGAAAACACCGCACCTGCACCGCCCTGCCCGCAATTTTTATTTGAATTTGACAGATTGGTGAAGTAAATGATTTTGACGTGATAACGTCTTCTAAACTGATGAACGCCGGCTGCACGCACAAAAATTGGTCACGTTCCATCTGATTGTCACGTTCCGACTTAACCGAGCGTGCAAGCGAGAGCGCGTTACAAGTGAGAGGCACGATCGGCCTAAGTTTTCGGCTTGAGATGACGTTTTCACGTAAAATTATCGTCAGTAAACCGACTTAACAGACAACCATTTTTTCATTAATCTGGTGAATCCGACTATATACGAACTGCATTGCTGGGGCCTAGCAGGAACATTTGACAGCGGCGTAAGCGTAACGTTAACGAATGAAATTTGTATGGGCACTATCATGATTTTGACAAATTTTCATACAATTCTTCAATAATTCGATAACGTTACGTTTACGCCGCTGTCAAAATATGTTCCTGCTAGGTCCACTGGTCTTTCGGTTCGGCGAACTTTCGTCTTGCTCCCAAAGTCAAGAACCGCTAATTCGACATAATACTCTCAGAATGAACGTCAAAACAATTATTGTAATGAACTGTAAAAACGCCAAGACCGGTATTACCATATGACGTAAGTACCAGTTTCCCTCCCTGTAGTCCCATGGGAGAGGGAAGCCTCACTGTCCCTCACCAGCCCCTCACCAGTCCCTCACGAGTCCCTAAGCTACCCCCTGGTCCCCCAAGACGATTTAGGTAAAGACATTTGTATTATCGCAATATTAGACAATGGTAAACGTTGGAAATGGCTGTGGACGGTTTACGCCTTATGCCTATTGCAAAGTATTTTTCTTTAGTACTAGAATGTTTATAATGTTTAGAAACATTCTTTTTCACGCTGTTTTTAATAAATAGATAATGTGTGATGATGACGATATTTGTGGCTCAGTGGTTGAGCGCGTTCGTGCTCAAGCCGGCGCGGCGGTCGTGGGTTCGAATCCCGCCGAAGAAAGAAAAAGTTTGTCTGTGCTCCTGGGTCATAGACGTGTATTTGAATAATTTAATAAAAATCTTAAATATATGTAAAATATAAATGTATTAAATATACTTCCCGTTGTCTGGTCCCCGTAACACAAGTTCTTCGAGTACTTACCGCGGGGCCAGATTAACGTGGTATGAAGCGTCCATGACATTATTAATACATTATTATTACTTTACTAGCTATTTCTCTAAATATACTATCGAGTATACCGCGGGAATACTGTACTTTTCCGGGATAAAAAGTAGCCTATGTTTCAATCCAGAGTCTAAACTACTTCTATACCAAATTTCAATAAAATTCGTTCAGTATTTTTTGCGTGAAAGAGTAACAAACATCCATCCACCCATTCATCCGTCCTCGCAAAATTTTCTCATTTATAATATTAAGTAGGAAGTTGGATTTTTTAAATAGGAGATGAACACACATTGTCTTATTAAATGATTACACCAAACTGTTGTTGTCCGTGATTTCATAAGGCACGTAAAAGAGAATCTCGACGGAACCGCGAACATTTTGCCGCGATGAACAAGCATAGCCTATATCCTTCCCCATGGCCTACTTGACACTCTCTATTTTCAGTGCTCTGAATTTTCCCCGGCCTCCCGGATTCCGGATAACATAGTCCCAGCCTTGGGGTTGGGTCGGATGATAGACTTAACAATTTCAATAACACTAGACGCAAGACTTAGGCCCCGTATAAGTTATCTAGACACAAAACCTGGGATTACGCTCATAAATCAAAACCGTATAATGTCTACAAAGCTGCGGCAAAATATGACAAAACCCATAACTTTCCCTACGCAGTCGGGTATTCATAACAACATGACTTGGCTATAGGATAGGTGGTGGGGGTGAAATGATTTGCCAAAGTTATTCATACCGGAAAAATGATTTTTAATGTTTTTTTTTTGCTAAATTCATGTTGTAGATTTTTTAAATGATGAACACATAAGTACTCGTAATTGACTGAAATATTAAAGGTTTCAGTAAAATTTGAGAAAGTCAAAAAATATTAAAATACACCTAAAATAAAAAAAAATATTAAAATATATTACATTAGGATTAATAATAAAATAGTTTACAATTTTACTATGAATCTTTTTTAACGTAGAAAATAAATATCAATTGCTACGATTTCTACGTATCATGAAACTCTTTAACCTTGTATTGATTTAGGAGTCATATTATATCACGCCATTATTGTCTACGTCATAACTCACTAACAACGCCTCACACTCCTGGACTATTGTCCGATGCCCTTGTACTTCGTAAAATATAGCCTTAGTTGAATAATATAGCCCACGTTAAATATTATACCCCACATTAAATATATTCAATGTGGGGTACAACATTCAATATAATACCCCATGTTGAATATTACCTCATAGCCTAAGTTGGCGCCCGCGGGTCTGCTTATTGAATAATCTACTTGTGCCACTCTATTGTGATAACTTTTAATGAATGGGCAAGGACATAGGCTTTGTTATGAAGCCTATGTGTATGTGAAGGCAATTGCCAACAAAACGAACAATTAGTTGAGGTTAGGGTGGGTGTATGAAAAGGGCATTGTGTTTTATTGCTATTTGTTGAGTTTTGTTTTGACTTGGTAATTATTTTCCGGGTAGCGAATGAGGTAGGTAAATACTTTTTCAAATGTTATTATATCACTTAAATATATATCACTATTACATTTGTTCAACTTGACAACTTGTTCAAAAAACTATGTAATAAATAAAAATCAATTCAAAGATATGTAAAAACGTTTCAAATTTCAAAAACAAAGTGTTAGAACTTTCTGTGAAACCGCTGCCCATGTTCATAGATAATTTATAGTGGGAATTATTGAATGTTTAACGAAGCAAGAAATAGATCTGTAACCGTTTTCTGAGACACAGCTGCACAATTTTCCGACTCGTCGGCTGATTAATTAATCATCTGCTAATGCACGAGTATGATCGGCGATTGTGGCAACTGCCTCCCCCACCTTTGTTTGGATTTTTTGCTCAACTAGCTTTCGAGCGCGAATTCCTCCGCGTGGGCGCTAATTGCACCCCCGTGGGTGATGAATTTCGAAAAATCCTTTTTTAACGGATGTCTGCCTCATAATGAAAAGAGTTTGGAGTTCATTTAATTTGTTATATTATAATTCCCATTAGATAGTTACAATAAGTCGCAGATCTGCTTACATACTTACTTCTATGATTCATGTAAACATTTTATCAGTTTATTATATAAATCATTAACCGAAAATAAAATATGTTATGTATACTTTTTTTTGGTTGCAGTCTAGACTCTAGTCTACTTTAACTTATCATGTAATGACTATAACCTGTTTGTGTACTAGATATAAATAAACTAGCATTATTTTCCCGCGGCCAAGCCCGCGTGATATTAGGTTTTAAATTTTCATCCCCTATTTTGCCCATCTAGGGGCTGAATTTAAAAAAAAACGCTGAAATACGTAACTCATTATTTTTTCCGTGCTCAATTCATACGAAATTTCATGAAAATATGTGCAAGGAATAAAAAGTTTCATACAAACTTTAATCTCATATTTTACCCACTGGGAGGGTTGAATTTAAAAAAAAAATCCTTAGTGGATGCCTACATTACATGAGAAATACGTGTGCAATATTATAAATTTCTAGCCTTAAGGGTTTGGCCTGTTATATGTTGTTATATATATATATATATATATATATATATATATATATATATATATATATATATATATATATATATATATATATATAATAACTTCTTGCCAAGGTTTAACACAGTCTGCTCTGTTGTTGATATTTCACTATACAAACTTTAGACCCGCATTTCCCTTTAATGGACAAATAAAAAAAAACTAAAGAGTATTTACTCAATTATTTATTTATTGATTATCTCGGATATTTAATTTTAATTTTTCAAAATCAATTATAAATTAAAAGTACTGTCCAAATTTCACATTTCTGCCGTTAGCGGTAACGCCTGTGCGCGCATCTATCCCTATAGCGTTCATCTCAAATAGTATTCTTATAATATTTGTAAGGTTGCCTGATTTCTTATAGCTTAACGCTCGAAATTAATTTAACGTATATAAAATCTTAGATTGACTTCAATCTTAGATTCTCAAACAAAATTTGACGTAAAATGACGTGAAGTTAATCCTAGGAACGTTGAAATGTATTAAAATCTCGATCTCAGATAGCCAAAAATGCGATTAAGATTGATTATATTAATTGACACAAAATTAAAATGTCATTGTGTAACAAACACCCAAACATTTCTATTTATTACAAAAAGATTTGCTTCTTTAATTGTAAATATAACTAAAATTAAACAATTACCTACTACCTCTCCTGCAAAACGGATGTGTATAATCAGGCTCTATTATACACGTCCGTTTTGCAATAGCTTTCACAAAAGCGACGTTGTAAAGTTGGTATAATGTGAAATGGCAACCTGTACATTGTAGCTATGAAGGGAACCTTTTAACTGTCCGTGGGGTAGGCGTTTTATAATTGGCCCTTTAAATATGACGTTTTAATGGTTAATTATTAAAAAGTCATAATTTGGCTTTTAATTTAAGCGATTTGTTTCATATTAAATAAGATAAGATTACATTTGGAATTTTAACAATTTATTCAAGATGCTGTTTAAATATGCAGAATGTATGTAGCTTACCACTTCTAGTTGAAACAAACAATTATTACCTAAAAGTATAGGTCAGTGGCTTAGAGCTGAATATTTAATGGTTTTTATTCTACCAATATTACACATGAAGAACCGAAATAACACAAATTTATGAAGAAATACGAATTCCACAACGTCACATATTGAACTCCCCGGCAAAACTCCTGCTACATATTTAGCTTTCAATTTAATTGCACTACTAGAAGCAAACGGTCCATGATTGTGTGGTGGGCCGTTGAAGGGGACGTCAACATTTTCAAATTTGGATCGATTTGGATCGGTCTATGAAAAATGTTTCTCTGTACGTACTTGTATATTTAGTGTATTAATATTTTCTACTCTGTGTTGCTGCTACTTTATTAGCAATGCCTAGCTATAACAGCCTCCGTGGTCCAGTGGTTAGAGCTTGGCTCTCGACTCGGAGGTCGTGGGTTCGATTCCCGCATTGGAACAACAAAAAATGTTGTTTACAAGTTTGGTTAGGACAATGCAGGCTGATCACCTGATTGTCTGACAAAAAAGATGATCCATGCGTCGGATGGGCATGTAAAAAGTCGGAGCTGCGCCTGATCTCTCGCCAGTCATGTCGGTTATCCGTCCGATTAAATATTCGTTAAGTGCAAGTGGTACAACTTCTAAAATCGTGCTATTTTGTGTTTTCCTCCAAAACTCCCTAGGAACTTTCAGTAAAGCTTCTACCACTTTACTGAATCGACTGACATGACTCATGGACTGTATTGACTATATATTTGGACTTTGACTAGACTTTAGACTTAACGATATAGGAATACGGTGTTGAAAATTGAAACGAAAGTTCTATTTCCCGCCTTTTTAACTTGACACTGGCAAATGGTTATAAGCCATATATAAATAAAAAATAAATAAAAAAAGTAGCTGTTTATCTGTTCCTCTTTAATCTGTAGCAGCAACGAGGGTCAGTCACCACAATGGCCTAAAAGGTAGAAATTTCCAGGATACGAACACGTCATCCCCGTATTTTCCTCAATGGGTTAAAAATCGCCAAAACGGGATTCGAACCCGTGATCTCCCATATCTATGTCTATACAAATAAATAAAATTGAAGTGTCTGTTAGTATTTTTAAATTAACAGCTTTTAATTAAATGTATATGAAAGTGAATACGGTATTTATGTACAATTAAATATAAATTATTAAATTTTTTGTCTGTCCGTCTGTCTGTCTGTTTGATCCGGCTAATCTCTGAAACGGCCGATTTTCAAGGGACTTTCATTAGCAGATAGCCGACGTTATAAAAAGTAACTTAGACCACTTTTATTTTAGCGTTCCGTTTCCGTTATTTTTATGCAAACAAAGTTGGTAAAGGCCCCGGCTAGTTTTCAATATATTCGAATATATTGGAGTGGTACTCAACGCTGTTTCGCCATACAACCATACAAATACTGTAACTGTATTACTCCATACAACCCCATACAAACGCGGTAGGTAGACATCAATCGCTTTAGACAACGCGCTGACTGGATGCTGGACGTAGATCAGTTAGCGTGTAGCGAGGTTAGGTCGTTAAATGATAGGCTATTAGTATCCTATTCCTATGGATGTATGGATGTTTGTTACTCTTTCACGCAAAAACTACTGAACGGATTTCGATAAAATTTGGTATGGTAGTAGTTTAGGTTCTGAATTAAAACATAGGCTATACTTATATCCCGTAAAAGTACAGTATTCCCTTGGGAGACCCGATACATATAGTATCGGGTCGGTTCGCGGGCGGAGCCGCTGGAAAAAGTTAGTAAAATAATATATATTTAAAAATTGTAACCCCGTATTGTCAAGCACTGAGCGAGCTAATGATGATGAATTATAGCTAAGAGCACTCTCGATTATGTCAGGTTTCAAACGAAAAAAAACTATATACAAACCGTTTTGGCGCTATAACCACGCCACGGACACACACACACACACAGGCAGATACGTCAAACTCTGTTTTCGTCGGGGGTTAAAAATGAAAGGTTTATCCCGTATTCAAGATTTTTAACCCGTGACCTAGGTAACCGACCTCGTTCAAGGACGAGATTTATCAAATTTTGGTATATATTAATATTATTATGGTACATACGTGTTGAGACTATATACTATATGTAATCGTGGTATAATTATAGGTATACGAAGAGTCGAGAATACATAATGTTATTTATGATTAAACTAATGTTCATTTATCAGTACGTATTAACTATTAACCTACTTGAGTTGATATGCAAAACGCATTATTTTCGAATGTTTTAATTACTTAGGCTAGGAACATACAAGTGTCGAGTCAAATGTCAATGTTATATAAAATAACAGCTCCATATTCGACACTTCGATTTTCAGCTCTATTATATTAGCGCAGAGTTTTATTCAGCCTTTCGGATTCCGGATCATAGTCCCAGCCTTACATTGTTCTTAGCAAACGACGCATCAATCAAATTACACATACGACCAGTATCCGCTGCACTCTCTACTCCGCTACTCTCTGCCGTCCGAGGGGCGAGGCGGCGCACCTGCGCGGGCTCGTATTGATTATTCGGTGGCGCTTACTTTTGCCAGTGTTTTAATGCGTGCTATGAAATGGTTTTATTGCCGGCTGCCGGCTGCCGGTGCCCCCGAGCAGTGTAAACATTTCAATCAATAAACACGCTCACTTCCTTGAGCGAATGGAGATGGAATAAGCAATTTCGCTCCGTCTCCGAGCGACCGAGCGGGCGATTATTATGAGCGAGTCTTTAACCGCGTCCCTGAGCGTGCAAACATCATACATTATCCTCGTCAGCTAATAGCCTGTGCTAAACTCATTTTCTAATTCTGTTTTTTTATGATATGGACCAGGAAACGAGCGGACGCATCGCTTGATGGTAAACGATTACTGCCGCCCATGGACATGCGCAACACCAGAGGAGTAAGACTTATGTTGCTGGTCAGTCTTGCGTTGCGGGTCCTCCAAATCCCCAACGCTCCTTGGGCCTCCGGTGATCTCACTGAATCGACGTTATCTGTGAGGCCGTGGTATCGGTGGAGCCGGCCCATTCGTGTAGAAGCAAGGCTCTATCACGTTATGGAATTAAATTATTACTTTTTACTCGAAACGTTGAATTTGAAATGCTTACTAATAAACTTTATTATCTTATACTTTAAACGAGACAATCATTTATATATATAATCGGTTTTTCGAAAACTGCCATGAAATTTAGTATGCAGGGAGTTTTGGGGGAGATAATTGTTTAAGTCAGATCTGATCCCTGGATAATTGCGCATTTTTAAGCTATATATGTTTTTTTTTCGTCGCGTAACGATAGATCAATAATTTCGACTCCAGTATGTAAGTCTAACTGGCAGCTTGGAATGCGTATGAATCATTTTTGCTTCGATAAAAAATTGGGAATGTGCTGGGTTCGAATCCCGGTCAGATAAATATTTTTGTGATTATTTTTATTTTTTTCTTATTTATCAAAGCTCGGTTATCCAGGTACTTTATTTGGTTTATGATACATTCAAAAGCAAAATTAAAAAAAAAAAAATGTATATGACAAAAACCTATTTTTCTAAAAAACTGAAAAAAAAACAACCTATTTTTTCTCGACAACGGCGAATCCAAATGGAAAGGTATATAAAGATTTTGGCAGTCTAAGTATATAAATTTTGTATGTTTGTTCCATCGTAATATCTAGAATACTGAACCGATTTTAATGAATGAGGTGTCCATAGATTCGTAATAATGGCCCGGGTGACAGAGGCGTCATATATAGGCGATAATTTGCGTAGTCGAGTTGTAGTTTTTAACTTTTGATTATTTGTACTTTCTGCACTTAGCGTAATCTTTGGGTTTATTGAAAATACAGTTGATTGGTTGCGCAGGTCGCGCTTTTTGTTGATTTCAATTGTTTTTTTAATGGCTTTTATTTGTTTGTAAAATATATTCTACAAGCAATAACATGAACGTGAATCTATTGAAAACCTACAAAATTGAAAATTTTTATTAAACAATATTTTGGAATGCTCGAATGTTGCAAATGTTAGTTTTTGAAAACTTTGTATTTTGTTAGGTGCCTGATTTTGTACATGAACTTTGGCCTTTATGATAAGAATAATAATATCATGTGTTAATTACTAAAGCAATAGAAATGATAATGTCGATAATAATGAATTACCACAGACTACGGAAATTTTACCACGCCCCCCCAAAACCCCTGATCAAAACAGAGGGGTGTTATAAGTTTGACGTGTCTGTGGCATCGTAGCTCCTAAACGGATGAACTGATCTTGATTTAGTTTGTTTTTGTTTGAACTATCTAACTTTAGATATCATTATCAGCTCGCTCACTGCTTCGCTATTCGGAGGTTGCATAAAATTTAAAATTTTATTCAAACAACAATGAATGTATTTTTTGTTTATATACAATAGGGTGAGTTGCTGACGCTTAGCTTGCATGTTCTTAGAATATTTTTTAGAGTAGCCATACACCATGATACTGCCGATCGCCCAATCGGCATGACGCTGGAGGCTTGATCCAATCTCTAGGTCATCCATATACACCACACACGTCTAACTATCGTGCCAATCCACGCCCACACACGGTCAGCAGCCCAAGCAGGAAAAATTGACACGTACGTATTCGTAACGTTATCGAGTGTCAGCTGCGTGGGCGCAGAGAGAGAGAGAATTGTATGAAAATTATGACAGCGCTATGGGTAGCTCTCTTTTGATAACGTTTCGAATACGTCATTGTCAATTGTTCCTGCTATCCCCACAGTTCTTGCTGATCCAATCGGTAGCGTCGTGCCGATTGGACGAAAGGCAATACGGTGTATGACTACCATACAGATTGGAAGTTATCGACTTTTTCATACCTGAATGAAGGGCACGTTTTTTGTTAGTTTTTGTCTTTTTTCAAACGCTCGAGTTTATTTTAATTTCAATATACAGTTTCACGTTCAGAATAGCTGCTATCATCAACTGATCTCCGCTTTTCAATTTCCAACTACCGGGCTTTGGGAATATAGGATTAGATAGATTTTGATCTACATTTGCATAAATTGTAAGCCTTAAGCTAGATAATAAAAATTATGAAGCTGGGTTATAATATAAATCAAAGTAGTACTGATTTGTCGGGTCTTACTTATTTTCTTACGTTTATCATTTAAAAACTTTTATAAGTATATCATTTAATGCATTTTTTAATTTTATCGGCATATCTTCGAAAATTTGAATAATTACGAAATACTTTACTTCAAACTATGCAACGTAACCTAAATAGAAATAGAATGACGTCAACAACTAAATCTGCCATTTTAATGACGTCACAGAATCCGCCATTTTAATGACGTTCGAAGTTCAAAACCGAGGATAGCTCGGTCAGTAGTTATCATATTCTCTCGAATATTCTATCGCATAAATTTGCAAAGGCATCGTTAAAATATTTTGTAAAGGTAAATTCATACTACCGCAGAGTCTAAGCGCTGCGAAGCAAAATTCTGATATTTAACATAGCAAATTCATCCTTATGTCGACAAGGTAAGGCACATAGGGTAAACCAACCAATTGTTGACCCAGAACTGCCAATTGTTGCTTATTGGCTACCCCAACTATTGGCTACCCCCTTATTGTATAAAATTCAGATTTTGTATTCGTTTTGATTATCTTTTTATACTCCTAAATAAGTACTTAATTATGTTTTTTCTTATTGATTTGTGTGAATAAGTAATATGAAGGGTGGCCAACACAGAGTTTATAGTTTTATGGTACATACTATAAATCTTTGGGGGTCAATAATTGGGGGGAGGCCAACAATAGGTCATCTTACTATATTTCTGTAGATATAAAAAGAAATCGCGCGAAGCCGCGCGTGTCTGCACGACTGGCGCTTCTTTTTAGGGTTCCGACGAAACCAAGTCTCGAAACCCTTATGGTTTCGTCATGTCCATCCGTTCGTCCGCCCGTCTTCGGCTTACCATCCAAAAGGTTAGTGCTAGAAACATGAAACTTTGCATATTAATGTGTATTTACTACGGCGACAACGTGCTAAAATAAATCACGAAAAATATTTTTTTGGGGTAGGTACCTAAAAGTAGTGGGGATGATTTTATTTCTTGCGTCCACCACATAGTGTGGGATATCATTAGATAGGCCTTTCAAAATCATTGAGAGGTTTCTCAGATGATTTTTTGATTTAGTAGTTATGTTTGCGAGATATTCAACTTTAATACGCATTTTATTGTTAAATGTACGCCCTACTTCTAAACGGCTGGCTCGAAGAATCCGAAAAAATCATGGTGGTAGTCCATGTGATGAACTTTGATTGGAAAACTATAACGGCTATAACTTTGTTAATTTAGGTACGGAACCCGTGGCCGGTTTTTTTTTTTATCTCAGAAGGAATATATTGTGTCTCGTAAACGTACATATTATGTGTGAATTTGCTATACCTGAGACGTTTTGAGAACGTTTTGGCGCTCCGTGGCCTAGTGGGTAGACCGTTTGATTCGCACTCGAGAGAGTGCAGGTTCGATTCCCAGGTTGTGGCGTGTACCAATGAGACTTTTTCAGATCTCAAGTACATTATACGGACGCTCCAACGGTGAAGGAAAACATTGTGAGAAAACCCGTACATGGTTGGCCCCAGACGTATTGACCAGTCTTTCCTCTGGACTAGGCTGACTGTGTTGTGAGAATGCCGTATGTGCTTGGGCAACGATACGAAATTTAGAAACCAACTGTCCCAGACACACAGTATTTCAAGAGTGGTTACTTCGCTCGGAGAATACTGTATAAATCATCCAATAATGGATGAAAAGGCCTAAGTTTTTTTACACATTTTCAGAATTTACATTCGCTACGCTTCGAATCGGCGCTAATATGAATTGACTTAAGGCTAGAATCAGGTCAGCTGGGGCACCAAAGATTTGAAAACGAATGATAGGCTATGACGTAAATATAGAACAAATCTTCATACAAGAAAATGTTACGCCATCTTGATAACCGTACGTCAAATGTCAAAATGGCCCCAAACGTGGGGCCATTTAAGTGGGGACAGTCTTTGCCCCGACATGCCTCGTCTATAATATATTATACGTCTGTGTGGGGGACAGAATCAGGGACTTATTGCGTTTTTTTACAGTTGCTATACTGTTAACGTTCTTCCATTCTACTACTTTTATAAATGTGAAAGTTTGTGAGGATGGATGGATGGACGTTTGTCACTCTTTCACGCAAAAACTACTGAACAGATTTTGATGAAATGTGATACGGTAGTAGGTTAAGCTATGGATTAACAAAAGCTAGTAACAAAATGTGTATACGACAGAATTTACCTGAGCAAAGGTAAATTCTGTCGTACATAAAATATGCAATTGAATTATAGTCAAACTCATCTTTAGATTCAACTAAAGTTTAAGGAATTCAGGTAAGGAAAAAAAGGAAAAAAAATATTAAAAGGAAAAAAAATATTTGTCTAAATACCTTACACGCTTCCCCATGTCATTGTCGGCATTATTTCTGCTGACGGCGCCCGTGATAAATTGGTTCTGTTTTTACTTTGTTACTTTGTGTAAGAGTTTGTTGAATTGGATGTCTCTTTGATTGGTTTATCTATTGTTTTTTTGGACTTCTAAAAGGGAATAGACGATAAATGAAGGCGGTTAGAAATAGATTTGTTGGTGGTTCTAAAAAAAAAGTCTTAGCGAATGCGTATATTATGCGGTAATCAACGTAACCCGTTCTGTGCTTTGAGCTGCGTTTCAAGAGATCAGTCAGTCACAGTTCTTTTTTCACTAGCTTTTGGCCGCGGCTCCGCCCGCGTAAATACAGTATCCCGCGGGAACACTGTACTTTGTCGGGATAAAAAGTAGTGCATGTGTTAATCCAGAGCTTAAACTACTGCCGTATCACATTTCATCAAAATCAGTTCAGTAGTTTTTGCGTAAAAGAGTCACAAACATCCATCCAAATATCCATCCATCCATTCTCACAAACTTTCACATTTATAATAGTAGTAGGATTCACCACAATTAGATCTACGCTAATCATTGACGTTGATATAGTAAATGGAAATATATTTTGTGTGTTTGTTTGTATTGAATAGGCCCTGAAACTACTGGGACGGTTTCTATGAGAATTCGCAGAGACATAGAGACCACGGGAAGGACGTAGGCTACTTTTCATGTATGGTTCCTGCGAGATTTCATTTCGCGCGCACGAAGTCGCGGGTAACATCTAGTAAGTCCTGTTTGTGTAAAATAATTCCCAACTAACCTATACCGAAATTTTCCCAATACCTATCCATCCCCAAAAATTAGGGAAATTTATTGAGAATTCTCCCTGAAAAAAAAGGGAAATCAACCATTAGTGATCGCGTCACGTGCTTCTCGTTTAAGTACCCCCCACCTCCTGGACCCCCTAAGACCCCCTCGCACCCCCAGGGGTACCTAATGTCAAGGAGGTATCACCTCCACTCAATAAAATCGGCCGTTTTGTCTTTACGGATAATAAAATCCCAGTAAGTGTTTGTTTCAGTTTTTTAAACGGCAATTGTTAAGGCGTTCTTTATTTGCTACGGCTTAATGAGGAAATTGTTTTGAGCATTAGCGTGGTGACGCGTTACGCCCTTAGCGTTACATGCCATCGTTTAGAATAATAATGTTTATATAAACATATAAACATTATTAATCTAAACAAAAGATTGATCATATAATCAAAAGTTAAAAACTATAACCCGACTACGCAAATTATATAGCCTGTGTCACACGGGCAATTATTACAAATTTATAGATACCTCATTTATTAATATCGGATCAGTAGTTTAGGCGCTACGATGGAACAAACATACATACATAAATACGTAGACAGTCAAAATCATTGCCCTTCCTTCTGGCTTTGCCGTAGTCGGGTAATAAAACAGTATCTAATATTAATGATTACTGACCTCTAAAATCAATATGATACATTTAGATTCTGAAGCAAGCTTTAGATAGAATAGATAGATGGATGGATAGATGGATAGACGGATGTAGGAACGGACGGACGGACAGATAGAGAGATAGATAGATAGGTAAATAGATAAACACTTTATTGTGCCCATTAAAGTAGGTACAATCAATTGACTAAAACCAAACTGAATAATTAAGGTATACCGCAGGCATAACTATTCAAATTATTAATATGTAGAAGTAATAAAATTTGGAACAAGATTTCATGTAAAAATGCTTAAAATGTATGTCTATTTTGTATTTACTACGAACATATTAAACTTCCTATTTCCCCCGTACACCTTTTTACTATTCGTATTAATAAAACCTTCATATAATCGCGAGTTTTATCCCCCGTTCCGGGATATGCTTTGAGATAGTTTCCGGGAGTTTGATTAGATAGTCAATAGAGGGTCCAATTTAGAAGTTTCTGGAACCTGTTCAACTTTGAACTTCACGTCGGCGCGGCGTAACTCGAACGTTAAATATCTAGTTCTAGACAGCAAAAAAATCGAAGTTTTGATACTTTATAGGATGATATTTTGCTATTTCGTGAGATATTTTTCTAAACGTGAAATTTGTCTGTAAATTATACTAAAACGTGTAGTAGCGGAGGTCTAGTAGGAGATTCTTGTGGTAAATCGAGTGATCGATCGAGATAGTACCCACAGGTTTCCCGCCTGTCTCTGGTAGCCAAGGTGTGAAAAATTAGTTTATTTACTTGGCGCGTTAAAAAAAGCATCAAAGATTTTCGGACATGTCAGATTAAGATAGGGGATGTTAAGTACTTAGCGATTTGAAATTACAAAATATGTTATCTTTACCCATTTACTATGTTTCTTATTCTTATGTGTTACTTTTAAATGATATATATAATTTATATATGCATTAAAAGAAATCAATAATCTGAATATTTCCACACCTCTAAGAGGTAGAAATTGTCAAACTAATTAAACTTAAGAACACTGTACACCAAATTCTCGGAAATAAAGAATATTATTATAATTATTGTTATTATTGTTTTGTTGTTTTTTCAATAAAGTTAGCAATAAGAATGTGTTTTTGTAACTTTTGGTTTTTTTACTTGTTACTTATTGGTGGATGTTGTGTTTGTCTATAAAAGACTGTAACACACAATTATTGTAAACTTAATCTAGTGTTATATGTACTTAGTAATAGTGTTAACAATTGTTGATAAACCACTTTAAATAGCAAAAGAAATAAAAAAAATATAAGTATACCTCATAGAAGCTCCAACAAAAGTATTGACGTTTCGAATGTATGGATAAGCTAAGAAGGGACTTATCTTAATATTAAAAATCAAAGCAATATATTTAAAAAATTGAACTTTTATGGATATTTTATATTGGACTCGGCTAAAAGCCTTAGTCCGTTTTGTCTACAATCTGATGATAAATTACCTATTACAAAAGCTACTTTCTTTTTGATATTTTTTTTGTAAGTTTAATAAGGCTGTCCCCGGTAATCGCACTACTAAATAAAACACTTTCATAATCTTCTTTTCTTAATATCACCTGATATCCAAAACCTGCTAGGTCTCTACGACGCTCGAGTAAGTACACAATCAGCATCATGGGCTCCTTATCTAGTACCTAAGTTCAAATTCAACTCTCTTTGAAAATGAAATAATATTTTTGCTTTGATTACTTAAATAAATATATTTTATTTATTTTTAGGCAGACACTAATTAATATCCTAAGCCTACATAATATCAATAACAAATAATATTATTTTTACATCCTATGAAATGTAAATCGGATTATAAATAGCAATTCCTAATATCAACTAATAATGTTCTAGAGCGGAGAACAAAGGTCTAATGAGGACTTACCGTCTTGTCGAAAATGTAGGGCCTCCATCGTTTGAGTATAAATGCGGACATATGGACATAGTATAGTGATCAGCATTAGTCAGAACAAGGCTTAATCATATATCCGAAATTATCCGAAGCTTTTATATCGGATTCGCTTACGGAAAGATTTTTATTTAGCATATGCGATGGTTTCGTTTACGGTTGCGGACAGTTTTCTTTTATTTCAGATATCCGATTTCTTCGGTTACGGTTACGGAGCTCCATAACATCCCTGATCGTATACTATCGACAAAGCCACTGTAAAAGTAGGTATTGCCCATACATGGTCTACCAATTCCCTCTCCTCCCGTACCGGATACCTGCAGGTCTAAAATGGCCACATTAACTGAATCGTACTATGACACATCGACTTTTGGAGAAGATGCTCTTACTTACTAATTCTCCTAAGTGACAATAATTAACCAAGTCTTATTATGTGTACCATTTTATGCATTTCTATTGATAACTTTAAAAATTGAATTGTTAGAAGATACTGTAAGAGCTTTTTCCACCTAAAGTTGATGTTTCATAGTACGATTTAAATAATTTGGTAATTTTATACCCGCAGCATACAATATGTGGTTTTAATTTTTGACTTTTCACAAAGGAGCTGGTTTTTTCCGTAGTAGAAATAATGTAGTATCTATTTTAGTATTGCCTGTACAGAGTTTTTGAAGTGTATTCATGAATATTGTACCTATGATTATGCTGAATCTAAAACTTCGAGAATCTTGTGTAAGTTTACGATGTCAGATTCCGTTTAGCACTTTTCGACCTTATCACTTGGGAATAGGGTTCAAAAGTGGTTCACTAGATATATCCGTCACCGTACATAATTTACTTTTGTACCTTTATATCGAATTACCTTATCATTTCCCATTTATTATTTAGACATACACAGTGTATCTGTTTATAACTAAATATAAATTAATTTGCACGTGTTATATTTTTTCTTTACTATCTCATAAATTTAAATGACACTGTCCTTGACATCTCCACTACATGGAGACTATACATTCCAGATTGATTGGCGTACGCGTAATACGATAGAATATGTATTACGGAACATCTTGGGGAAACATTAATTTCCGGCGGCGTAACGAGATCCCGAGAGCTGAGCCCTTTGATACAGCCTATGTGACGGCGCTTAGCCTATGTGCAGACATATTTCAATTATAAAATGATTTAATATAATTTCGGTAGATAAACTGTGAAAACATCAAATATGTGACGGCGCTTCTCCTATACGACGGTATTCTTGAAATATAAAATTATATGATATTGGTAAATAAACAAATAGTATGCTTTTATACAGCCTGTGATGGTGCTAAGCCTATATTTTGATGATATAGTTACACTATAAAATGATGTGATATTTTGGCACATAAGTTCATGTACCAAAATATCACATCATTTTATATTTCACAATAGTTGTAAAACCATAAAATAAATGACGACTTGGCTAAGCACATGGGCTTATGTGCCTGTGCGCAGTGCGTTAGTCTGCGTGTTTAGCCGATATGCCGATATGACGGCGATAAGCCTATGTGATATGTTATGCTTCATTTATAAAATTATCTGATGGTTATTTTGGTATTAAGCGTTACGCTGTAGGTGCCTTGAAAGTTCTACTCGAATGCTGTGGCACTTAGATGTTGGTAAACTGTAGATTCTGTATAACTGAAAGAAATTGTTTGCTGAGATGTATTTAAGTAATTTCGACAAGAATATATATATATATATATATTAAATTGAACATAATTATTTTTATTTACTTTAGTTGTTTTCTTGTCTGTAAGCTCATGTTATGTAATGCGTATTCTTTTTCTAGTTTTTGATAGTATATACGATGTAAGGGCATGTATGTACTAGCGATGTAACGAATATTAATTTTTAAGCATTCGCGAATGCGAATGGAGATGCGAATGTTTGCCATCGATATTCGCAAACACGAATACGAATATTCACTTTTGAAGCTTCAAAGCCTTATTTTTGAAGTACATTTCTTTATTTTTTAGTTTGATTATTAATTTGGTAAAAAATATTTAAACTGTTAATTATATTGCTCAAATAAGTTGATGGGGATATATTGTCTTATTTGATATTAGTATTTTCAGTTTAAGAAGATGATATTTTTTTAAGTATAAGGCTTTTGTAAGAATTATAATATTATACAACCTTAGGAGGGGAATTTATATGATTATTATTATATCAAGTATAAGTATATTTTGTTTTTGTCTAAAATAAGATTTACAGAGGTTATCATTTTTATTTGGTTGATTAGTATTCTAGTTTGATAAAAGAAGATTATTTTAAGTTTAACATGTAGTAGACAATTTATGTAAAGACTGTTAAAAGTACCTATCTATATCATTTAGTTTGATGTATACATACATTATATATTTTTTGTTTGGTAAATTCTTATGAAAAGTTGATTATTTACAATACAAAACCGCTTCACTTTAATACAAAGTATTAAAGTGAAGTCTGGCTACTATTAATATAATAAAAATTGATAATTATAATTGCGAGACTGCGTAAATAAATAAGAAGGTTTAAGGTTATCCAATAAATATTACAAGAAACTAATATTTCTTTGTTTAATTTACCTTTCTTATGTATTTTTGCGGACGGTCATATTCGCAAAACATTCGTATAAAATTTGCGAATGCGAATACGAGTGTCCAGAAATATGCGAATATTCGTTACATCACTAGTATGTACTAGCCAAGTCTCTTTCAATTGTAGAACAAAGGCATTGGAAGCCGCAATCTAAACTTATGTGTAGTACTTAAGTGTGGGGAGAATATCGCATAAGCGCTTTTCAATGTAAATAGTAATAAGGATCTTAGCTTACAGATTAGCTTAGAGCTTACAGATTATGGCATCCAAATTGCTTTCATACTTTCAAGAAATAGGTACCTAATAACAATAATTTGTGATTGTAATTACATACATTCTATACAAATAAATAAAATTTAAGTGTCTGTTTGTAATTTTAAATTAACAGCTTTTCACTAAATGCATAATATGAAAGTTTATATGGTACTTACAATTCTACTAATATTATAAATGTGAAAGTTTGTGAGGATGGATGGATGGATGGATGTTTGGTACTCTTTAACGCAAAAACTACGGAACGAATTTCGATGAGATTTGGTATAGTAGTAGTTTAGGCTCTTGATTAAAACGTAGGCTCCTTTTTATCCCGAAAAATCTGTTCCTTTGGGAACAGGTTTTGTGTTTACGCGGGCGAAGCCGCGGGCAACAGCTAGTAATTTTTTTTATTATTATTATTTGTTCCTGGTTATCGCCACGTCCTGCACGAGCGGATAGACCTGTCGCAGTGTCACATATTCTACGATTTTATAGTTTGTTACAGTGATGAAGCGTGATATCTGCGGATCGGTAAGCCGCGTAAGCTAATGTCTATTCTAATTGCACTTAGCGCCATTTATCGGGCGGTATGAATCTTGAACACGTGTTTCGGCGCAAATTATATCGTTTTGTTTTAGTATTGTATTTAAAAAAAAAACAGATTTAAGAACTATTTAGTTAAAATATCTAAATGATTATATATATATTATAGATAAGTAATATTCATAAGGGAAGCCGATATGATGTCGAGTTGTACACACGCCTCGCTACTGGTATGTCATCAAATCAGTACTATTAACCAAATGTTTTACAGTCCTTAGCATGGCGCAAAGAAATGACAGTGTTAATTATTTGTGCAGATATTAAATAAATTAAAAAAAAACTTCCACCCATAAAGGAATGGCGGGGAAAATATTTCTGCTCGACGACAAAAAGGCTTCCCGTACCGGAAACCAGTGTTGCGGCTTTAAAGATAGTGTACAGTCGGTGCCCTTACATAAATAACCATATTTTCATACCTTTGTATAAGGCAAGAGGATATTTAGTGAGTGGTAAAGACTGTACGCTACATCATAATTACTTTTGAACTTGCCAAGGTTATATTTCATTTTTACAAAGTAAATATAAAATGTATTTAGCAGACTAGACGGCCGTGCTCTACAGTGTTAATTACGAAATAAAACAAGCTAATAACGTTAATCATTTGAGTAAAAACCATTACAAGGTACTTATTGCTTTCATAGGAGAATATTTTGTTCAAAAGCATTTAAAAACCTTGTTCAATATTATGCGTTGAATGCGAGCGATAAATAAAAGTATCAGCAAAACGAATTACTCGTTTTCTTTACGAGCACCAAATATAGTAAAAACAAACAAAAATAAAACAGGCGTAATTCTCTGGAATCGTCAATATTGAATTATATCAAAAATTGCTGCGGCGAGTCTCGTTTCGTTCTTATTTTGAACGTCGAGCCCGGGATTTTATCGGCTCGGCCCCGGGATGTTGCGGGGAAATTGTCTCTGTTTCGCCAAAATTATGTACACCCTAGGTATTGATTTATGGATTCGATTTTGATGAATTATTTGTTGCTAAAATTAAATAACTCTATGGAGCTCCAAACTCAAGGGTGGAAACGGGATCCTATTACTTCGCTGTCTGTCTGTCTGTCCGTCCGTTAGTCTGTCACCAGACTATATCTCATGTACCGTGATAGCTAGACGGTTGAAATTTTCCCAGATGATGTATTTCTATTGCCGCTATAAAAGGAAATACTAAAAACAGAATAAATAATTTTTAAGCGGTGTTCCCATATAACAAAAGTGACTATTTTGCCGTTTTGTACGAAACCCTTTGTGCGAGAGTACGACTCGCATTTTGCCGTCACATGCTACGTGTTCTGCTCAAATTGAGGCCACCTTAAAACGTTGAACACGTGACTTCTATCCACAGAATACTGAAACTTTTAAGTACCTACTAAATACCTCCTAATCACTGGCAGCCACTCTCTTCTTTTCAAAATGACAAGGACAGCATGACCTGAGTCATAAGGGACACTAAAAGCAGCCACTCTCTTCTTTGCAAAATGACGAGGACAGCATGTGACCTGAGTCATAAGGGACACTAAAGGCAGCCACTCTCTTCTTTGCAAAATGACAAGGACAGCATGTGACCTGAGTCATAAGGGACACTAGAGGCAGCCACTCTCTTCTTTGCAAAATGACGAGGACAGCATGTGACCTGAGTCATAAGGGACACTAGAGGTAGCCACTCTCTTCTTTGCAAAATGACGAGGACAGCATGTGACCTGAGTCATAAGGGACACTAAAAGCAGCCACTCTCTTCTTTGCAAAATGACAAGGGCAGCATGTGACCTGAGTCATAAGAGACACTAAAAGCAGCCACTCTCTTTTTTGCAAAATGACGAGGACAGCATGTGACCTGAGTCATAAGGGACACTAAAGGCAGCCACTCTCTTCTTTGCAAAATGACAAGGACAGCATGTGACCTGACTCATAAGGGACACTAAAGGCAGCCACTCTCTTCTTTGCAAAATGACAAGGGCAGCATGTGACCTGAATCATAAGGGACAATTTATATAAGTCGCGTTTCAGTATTCAGCCCTAAGAAACTTACCTCATAGGACATTAGGCATTTTACCCGCTGTTTAAAAAAGTGGCGACCACAAACTAAAGTTCTTTCAGACTGTACATATTTCATTCACATTTCATAATCCGTAATTATTTTAATTCAGATTCATAGGGAAGTTGAAATTATCAATAAATTGTTAATTATATTTTATATGAATATTCGTTGAAATAAGTTAAAATTTCACAGTATTTACCCCAGGCTATGTTCTGCAGATATCCGACCTACGCCGTTGTTATCCAAACGCTTACATTAATTTTATCTTTGGGTAATTTTTCCATACCAAAATTTCCAATATCCTTTAAAGTTAACATGGCAGTTCGAGTATACTGTCGTTACAGTTTCAAAAACAATTACAAACTACAAAGCAATCGAGTTCAATCGAAAACCACAAGGTACTGCAAATGACGTCTATAAATATTAGGTTGCCCCCCGACACATGCGCTCAAAAGACGCGAATGTGGGGACGGCTTTAAAGTTGTAATAACTTTGCGACAGGAAAATTGTAGTTATTGTGCAAGGTGAGTTATTGTAAAGTGCAGGGGCAAGATTCTCATGCAATAGAGAAAAGTTCACATTAGTAAAAAACTCCGAAGTTTGAATTTTTTTAGAACGTAACCAATGAATTAATAACTAATTAAAGAATCGTCATTCAGAATACTTTCACGAATATTTGCTCGTGACTATATGTGCGTGGCTAGACGTATGCGGGGGGTGCTTGGTGCGCGCGGTACATGGGTATTTTCAAGCCACAACATTCGTTCACGGGGATAGCCACTGGTCGTTTCGTGCTTTAACACAATTGACAATATTATGATAAAGAAATATTTGTCTGACGAGAAATTTGAAATTATTTCATCCAATTTGAATAATTATAGACGTTTCAACCCGAGAGTGGAGTGGAGGAGAATCTAAGAGTGAAGTGCCTAAGTCCAGCACAAAGTTACATTTTACACACGAATTTAACATAATATTTCTAAGTATTTCTCATTTGAAAATTTTCTGCGTTATGATCGCGAGGAACGCGCGGCATCCATCGTCGGACGTCCATAGATGTTATTGAGGGAGGAAATATTTAATAAAAACGATTTTCTTAAGAGCTCCAGCGATTTCACGGTAAATACAGCGCGCTTTGTAATTTCAACCTAACTTCCTTGTGATAAAGTTTGATTTTGATTGGAATCGGATTGAAAAATTTGCAGTTACAATCCATAAACGTACATCGAAAATGTAATTACATTACGCCCTTGATTTTTGATTTAATATTCGTTTATTCGTAATTTTTTGTTAAATATTTGTTACTTGTCGATCCTGTTACCTAAATATTTTTTTTAAATGACTCTCTTCTTTAGTAAAAGAAAAATAAATAACTACTTATTTTGAATTAAGTGACTGTTCAGTATGATAATATAGCAGATCCGAACAGAAATTCGACACAAGAACATAGTTACGTACAAACCATGTTCCGAATGGCCCTCGGCAATCTACTTTTTCTTTGGAAATGACACACAGACATTGAGGTTGAGGTCGCACTTTGCGTATTTTAATATTCAGAAGTCCTAGATTTTCATGGAAGAATGGTCACCATGTAAAAATTATTTTCATCTCTGTCACACACACCTCACTTTCATGCGCTCATTTGGCGCCAAAACAAAACACATGATTGATACCCCCGCTGACAATATCAACCTATTTTACCTTGATTGTGATTGTCAAAGGGCCGCCATTTTGTTCTTGACACATTTGTCAAAATATGGTGATGATGGCATTCCATCATCACCATATTTTCATCATCGTGTGTTCCCAATTTGAAACTTTCGCATACAAAGTTTTAATAATGCTCGAAACTTTGTGTGAAATTAGTAGGGATTGGTAGAAGATTCGAGTGGGAGCGAGCGAGCGTGGGATTATTTTAATGATTCTTATAAGATTTTTTAGAGTTAGAGTGATCCAAGCTAATGTTTCAGGTTTCATTAAATTTGGTTTGATACGAGGGCTGCACTAAAAGTATCGGGAATGGAATATTTCCACTGTTCCTGTCATATTAAAATCTTTTTAATTTAAAACTCCTTGGTTTTAAAAATCGAATACCGTTTATTTATTTAAAAAAAGATTCTCGGTCTTGTCACAAGGTCTTGTCAAACTTGTTTGGTCGTTGAGAAAATGGAATTGACTCGAGAAAATTCTAGAGCGATGATTTGTTATAACTTTCGAAGTGGTTTAACACAAAAACAGTGTGTTGACCGGATGATTTCTGCATTTGGTGATGAAGCCCCATCCAAAACCACAATTTATCGCTGGTTTGCTGAATTTCAACGTGGACGTGTCAAGCTCAGTGATGATCCCCGTCAAGGTCGTCCAAAAACTGCAGTCACCCAAGAAAATGTTGATGCTGTGCGTAAGCTGATTGAGGAAGATCGACATGTGACATACCGCGAAATTCAGGCAACTTTATACATTGGCATGAGTCAAATACAAATAATCTTGCATGAACAATTAGGTGTAAAAAAGTTGTTTTCCCGATGGATACCGCATTTGCTCTGTGAAGAGCAAAAAGCGGCTCGCGTTACTTGGTGCGTCAGAACTCTCGAAAGATTCCACGCAGGATCCTCAAATGCTGTATACAACATCGTATCAGGTGACGAATCCTGGATATATGCGTACGAACCCGAAACAAAAAACCAGTCACGAGTTTGGGTGTTCGAAAATGAGTTAAAGCCAACAAAAATTGTTCGTTCACGGAGTGTTGCAAAAAAAATGGTGGCCACGTTTGTCTCCAAAACCGGCCATGTTGCGACTATTCCTCTTGAGGGACAAAGAACGGTTAATGCAGAATGGTATGCTAACATTTGTTTGCCACAGGTCGTTTCTGAATTCCGTAAATAGAACTGCAACCGCCGCATCATCCTCCATCACGACAATGCGAGTTCTCACACCGCGCACAGAACAAAAGAGTTTTTAGAGCAAGAAATCATAGTATTATTAGACCATCCGCCGTACAGCCCCGACCTAAGCCCTAATGATTTCTATACTTTCCCTAAAATAAAGAATAAATTGCGTGGTCAGAGATTTTCATCACCTGAAGAAGCTGTGGACGCCTACAAAACGGCCATTTTGGAGACCCCAACTTCCGAATGGAATGGTTGCTTTAATGATTGGTTCCATCGTATGGAAAAATGTGTCAAATTTCGCGGAGAATACTTCGAAAAGCAATAAATACATTTTTAAATAGTAATGTTGTGTCACTTCCTTGATTCCCGAAATTTTCAGTGCCGCCCTCGTAGGTAAAAAGAAGCCATTTAATTCAATTAGTCAAAGATTTCAAAACTAAAGATAGGCTATGACGTACATTTGACAGAACAAATCTTCATACAAAAAAATTTACGATATCTTGGTTTTCAACATACTTCAAATGTCAGCCATCTTGATTTCACCATACTTCAAATGTCAAAATGGCCCCAAAACTCCAAAAGTGGGGCCATTTAAGTGGAGTCAGTTTTTGCCTCAACATGCCTCGTCTATAATATATACGTCTATGTAATTAGTATATTATATTATAAAGAAGAAATATTTGTTTGTTTGCACTGAATGGGCTTCGAAACTATTGGGCTGATTTTGACTACGCACTAAATAAAGGCTTCTGCCTATGTCTGTTATACCTTGCCAAACGCTGCCTCCTTTAAATTGTACCTTCTAAGGACCACAATGAGTAAGACGGGAGGTGTCAGCCCTCACGCGGCCGCGAGGGCCCGGCAAATGGCCTCCTTTGATAATTTATTATTGAAACCTCCGCTTCCATTCCTTCCCTTTGTAATATTGTCTCCACTCGGCTTATTTGTTCCGATGTAATTTGTTAGAAATTTTTCTATATTTTTCTCCTCTTCGAAGTATTTATATTTGATGTCATCATTTATTTCGGATGATAATGGAGGTTTTGTGTTATAATCTACAATTCACTTAATATGCTTTACGCCTAATGAGATTTGAGGGTGTTCGGAGTTTTATATTCAATTCTGATTTTTGTTTTAATTGCGTGATTTAAAAGTTTTACTAATTATCACGTCGTCATTCTGTATAAATATTATCATTTATTTTAGACTAGCGACTCGCCCCAGCTTCGGCTATATTATTATACATATAAATATTCCTCTTAAACCACTTTATCTATTGCTGATAACTGAATTAAAATCCGTTGAGTAGTTTAAAACCAAATGTCGCGACGGCAAGCCTCAGGTTCTAAGTCGTAATTTTTTTTTTATTAAGTCTATAAGATATAACTTATAGCTTCAGATGATGACTATCGTTCTAAAAAATTTGATGTAAATTTTTGTCTTGGATAAAAAAAAAGTTCTAAGCGAACAGGAAAGGAAGCGAAGCTTTATTTTATACTATGTAAAGATATTATTTTGTCTACAGCAGCATTATTTAGTATAAATTCTTGTGCTTATTTCACGAGGTTGGCTCAAAGTTACACAACGAATACTTTCAAATCGATTTAAATTCTAAGTATAAATCAATAGATAAAACTTATATATTATGGTAATACAATTAGGTTTAAAGTATATAAAAATATAACATTAATACATAGTTTGCTTTTGATTAAAAGATAACCTCACAAAATTAACAAGCAATAGTGGTGTAAAAGCAATAAAACGATATTACTCTTAACGAACATTTCCGTAATAATTTCCTTTAGTTAGTAAAAACCCAAAATTCCTCCGAGGCTGTATTCCACAAAGGCGAGCTTACAGGACGGTTGCATTTAATGTCTATAGAGAAGGTATAAACGGCAGCCTAATGCCCACCCTGAAAGAAATAAACGTAAAAGTTAATCCTCCGAAAAAGTTTAATGAAAACATCACCTGCGACCCTTCCCTGTATATTTATGATGATTTAGATATATAACTACGCGGCGAAGGTATCGTTAGAGTATTCAAAGAAATAGCACCCGTAATACGTTGGGGGTTAGAGGAATAATTGTGTGTTGATTATGCGGGGTGCATAGGGAGGAAGGATACGCATCCAAAACTCGGAGGGGAGTTTAACAATAAGGCTCGTTTGATAAATTGCGATATTGTTGTTGCCCCAGAAACAGCCAGATAGCAGTGACCCGTGCACCTTTTGCATGGCGTGCGTATTGTTCCCGGACGGCGCCGGCTCCGAGCTCTCTTTACGGTGGTTCTACATACGTGCAAATACTTTCATTGGCTGAATCCTCCTTTTGTAGCTTTTGCTTGTCGGATTGTTTGGAATGCACCGAAGCGATATTATGTCAGTTAATATTTTTTTACTTCATCATACAATTGAATGTTTTGTGAAATGAAAAGTCGGTCCCTGGGCTTGTCGTTTTTCGACGATCAAAGTGCTTTTTTTTCCGTTATTCTGATGGTTTAATCTTCATAATGGAAACAATGCTCGTCAATTTTTGAGTAGGTATTGAGAGGATATTGTGTATGTTGAAGCAAATATTTTTCATATTTTTTGATACAACGTAATCCCAGGGTAATAAAATAGATTTTTAGCTTCTGGTACGTGCACTGTGCAGGCGAAAGTGCTTATCTGCTTACTTAATGAAATGGAATTTTCTTACACTATTTTGCTTAAGATAAAATATTCAAATCTATACATATAATCAAGGTTGCGAGGTAGGACACATCTATACATTATACATTAATGGTAGGAAATTGAAAAGTATCCCCAGCATAATAATTGTAATATGGGCATTAAGTCTGTAGTTTTTTTATTAGATAATTAAAAAAAAAACTAAACAAAAATTATATTTATCGTATTTTTTTAACAAAAAAGGGATCTAACTGCCTCCAAAAAACCAACCCACTGAAAAGGAATTCGATTTATAATTACGCAAAATAATTTTCCTTAATTTTAATTCATTATTTGAAGGCGGTAATTTGCCGTGTGGCACCATCTCTTGATTAATTTAGGAACTAAATTATACTTCTGCATTGGGAGGCATCGGCTTCAAAAACTTATTTATTCGAAGTCAGTTAAAATAAAAAAATATTTTTTAATTTTTTTATATTTCTTATTATATAATTATTTATATTGCTTATTGTTCGGCATCTAAAACGCTATGATATATTATATTATTACAAATACTTATAGATGGACTCTCACTAGTTAATTCAACTGTTTCATTATATTTTGATAACATTGTTTGACCTCCATAATTCCTTATAGTATTGAACAGATATTGGTCCCCAAGCTAGTGTAATTGGGAATATATTTGCATAAGCAATATCATGTGCACCCAACCAATACCTACATAAGTAGAGTCAAAGAGATAATCTAGTAATTTCAATCCGAACCGTGGTCACTGGCGAGCGCAGTCATTAGTTGCGGTTTCATACCGATAAGTACGGTCTGCAGAGATGCTAATAATAATATTAATAGTAATAAGCCCCCCACATCGATTTCGGTGATGGTGGCCGGCTTATTTGAAAGCAGGCCAGCTACGCCGGAGTTATTTTATAGTGCCCAATTGTGTGCGCTGTACACAAGAGCACTATCTCTTCCTTTACATTCGAAACCCGGTGAGACCGATGAGACCCGACACGGCTGGTTAGAGATCGGGCGCAGGACCGACTTTTTACATGTATGGATCATCTTGTCAGACAATCAGGTGATCAGCCTGCATTGTCCTAACTAAACTTGGGAGACAACATTTTTTGTTGTTCCAACGCGGGAATCGAACCAACGACCTTCGAATCGAGAGCCAAGCTCTAAGCTACTGGACCACGAAGGCTGTTACTGCTAGATGATTAGATATGCTAATACGTATGTCGTATAAAAGTTGTTATGGAAGTAAGATTTAAAAAAAATATCATTTTATTGATCAGAATCAGCGCTACTCACCAGTAATACGAATATTAATATACACAGCGGCCACCTTGGACATTATGCTACCACCTAACAACACACAAGGCCTATTGGCTATTAGTTTAATAAAACACTTACGCATGGACAGGTAAATGACTTATTTTTTTGATTCATTATTTGAAAAAAAGTCTTTATGTAACTTCAAACTTACGAGGCCCGTAGAAAACCTATATATTTTTGGAATGTATTCCTGTACGTCCGATTTGCATTTATTCTAAACATGCTTTTATAATGTATTCGAAAATAATGACGCCTGCCCCTTTAGCCAAAATGCTATTGCTTATTATAAGTTAGAAATCAAAAATGTATGGGATTGACGTATCGCCCGCTGTGTCGCTTAGTGAATGTTACATCAATCCCATACGTTTCCAATTTCGAAGATCCTCATTGTAATTAACGATGGCATATTGGCTAAGCCCTCTGTTTTGCTGTCTCTACAGCAGATCGATAAAGTCACATGCGAGCATCATAATGTGTTTGACGCGGTTAATTCCGTCGACTGCGGCGCGGGGCGCCCTCTGTGCTTTACATACATAAATTACAACCTCACTAATATTTGTAGTTACTACTAGTGATCGCCGGTCGTAATTCGACCTCTTAGAGCCGGCGTATACATGCGTATATAATACGGCGTATTTTAAATGCGCAGATGACGCAATGATTGACAATTGTTTCAAACCAACACCCACTGTTACTATACAGACGCATGGTAGTGTGAGTTATCAATCTGAGGCAGAGTGTGTACTGTATATCGTTGTTTTTATTAATTTTATGTATTCCTAAGTATTGATAACAAAATATTAGCTGCCTGCACATCTTCCTCCACATAAACTTTAACTGTTCCAAATATCATACTCCTCCGTTGGCACAATTCTCGTAAAACTACACTTATTTGCTTCACGCTTTAAATTATGACGATGATTACTTTCAACTATTGGTTAAACTGCTGGCGTAGTATTATACACATATTGTTGGTGATATTAAGGGTTTTTCATCATCATCACCAACCACAAACGTCCCTGTGCTGGGGCTCGGATTAATCCTCAGCGTGTCAAAGGTTTTATAACTGTACTGCTGTAGTTGACAGACATAGAGAGCTACATTTTAAGCTAGATACTATACTAAGATAATACATAGCTTCTTTTTTCGTGAATAACCTATAATTTAAATTATATATAGTGTAGCTTTTGCCCGCGGCACTGCCCGCGTAAATACAGTATCCCACGTAAGTACTGCACTTTTTCGGGATGAAAAGTGGCCTATGCGTTAATCCAGAGCTTAAGCTGCTACGATACCAAATTTCATCACAACCCGTTCAGTAGTTTAAGCGTGAAAGAGTAACAAACATCCATCCATCTACCCATCCATCCATCCATCCTCACAAAAAATCACTAAATGTGAATAATAATATTGTATAGACACTTACTTGAATATTTTTTGTCTTCTTTTATTTTCCACTCAATTTCGATTTCAATTGAAGTGGAAAGTAATATGTATTATATTATAATGAATATCGAGTTTTTGTTAATGAAACAAGACACTGTTTAGTAATCGAAAAAAATCGGAACCATATTAGACATCCGATACGGAAGTCTCATAAGTGAGCTATCATTGCGGCCACTTTATGTCTTCATAACTTTTTTATACGTTATAATATACTAGTTGTAAATCTCCGCCCGCGTAACTATAATATCCCGTGGGACATTGTAGTTTTTCTGGATAAAAAGTATCCTATCTTTTAACCCAGAGCTTAAACTACTACCATACCAAATTTCATCGAAATCCGTTCGGTAGTTTTTGCGTGAAAGAGTAACAAACATCCATCCTCACAAACTTTCACATTTATAGCAGTAGTAGGATTTCGTGTAAAGGGCGTCACAGACGGTGAAGATAATATAATATTTTATGTAAAGATAAGGCCCCAAAAATAACGTTACATTCTTATGTAATGAAAGAAGATGACCACGAGGCCAAAGAAGTATATTGTCTGTATTTATACTTTTATGACCATTTGGTCATAAAGGTATAATACTGACCCCTATATAAGGTTGTCCAAAATTAATTACGGATATTTTGGATATATTATGTACCTAATACTTATAGAAAAACGTTTATGCAGAAAAAAATTAAAAATTTCGACAAAAAAATTACAAAATAAAATAACATTGCGCTCTCTAAGGCACTGAGGTCATAAACCTCACAGAAAAATAACTTTGCCTAAATAAAATCAATACAATAAGCTGTGTGAGGTCAAGGACCTTAACAGCGCGGTAATGAACCGATATATAATGTGCGTTCGCGGAGAACGTAGAACTTCGTACATTGAGTACTACGTGCACCGCGACTGCACATTATCCATCGGTATTGTACAAGCATAATTATTGATGCGACTCGAGATATATGTCGTTTACTGACGACAAAGATTTCTCGCACTAAACAAACCAATCGTCACGAGACAGCTTTGTTAACAGTACGTGACTTATATCCCGCGTCGCGTCGCTTCTTCGGCATTTGTGCTACGGGGGCAGGTACCATCATTAAATACAATCATTTAAAAATGCCACCTAATGCCTATTTAGTAAGTAAAAACTTACAACCATCACCCCACCTGCGCAGGAAGTGCGCTCCGCTCGCTGCGCACGCGTCGACATAATGCTACCCATTATGCATATGGCTTTACTGTTTGTTTTTACGATTAATAAACTTTTCTATGGAATCAGGAAGTAAATGGCCCATATGGTGATAACTTTCTGTCTATTGAAATGAGTTTAGTATTTATCCTAAATGCGTTCGACTAGGTAAGGAGGTATGACACGCTATTCACATAATTTCCCATATTATAATGTGTTTTGAGACACACGGCGGACTTTCTTGACGGTATTTCTATAAACTCTTGAATTTTAAAAATTTAACCATATTTACAAGCGTCCTAGTACAACTGCGCGAGCAGGAACTTTGTGTATGCTGTACCTTAGTAAATAAATTAAAAAATACACTAACAATACAAGTCCGCAAAATAAAATCTACACGCAAAACCGATGCAATGAAAATCACTTCGAGCGTAGTCAAACTAACAGGGAATCTAATTACTGTACAAAGTGACTCCCCGAAAGAAAACGGAGAGTACAATTAAACTTTTTGTAACAAAAATCCATTTGATACTGACGATCAAAGCAAAGATATTAAAACTGGTGTTTGCGCCGTAAGAGGCATCGATTAAGAGAAATGATCAATTAAAACAAGCCTGAACTCAGCCTCAGCTTTGTTAATGAACAACTTTGTATTAATCAAAAGATTGTGGTACAGAGACACCCCCCGCCCTGTACCTAGAGGTACTGGAAGTGACATTAACTTAATATACATTTACATTGGCATTGCAAATTAATGTAAAATTTTGTCAGGCTTCTGAAACTAGTGAAAAGATGATAAAAATCGCTATTAAACGTTTCTTATTTTGAAAAAATATTGCCCGCGGCTCCGCCCGCGTAAATATACTATCCCACGGGCTATAAATTGTACTTTTCGTGATAAAAAGTAGCCTATATGTTAATCCTGAGCTTAAACTACTGCCATACCAATATTCATCAAAACCCGTTCAGTAGTTTTTGCGTGAAAGAGTAATAAACATCCGACCATGCATCCATCCATCCTCACAAACTTTCACATTTAGGAAGAAATCTCTAGCATGCAAGTAATGTGATAAAAGAATGTCAAATATAATATTCTAACGAATAAAAGAAAACTGCACTAAGTAAAGTCAAATCAAATCAAATAAAGGTAAATTTGAGAAATCTCTTATAGAATTGTAAACACAGATTTCTAAATAGTAACTAAGTAGTCCAAAGTAACTTCACCTCTCACATTTTGTGTACTAAGTGGCATTAGCGAGGCGTGTATACAACTCGACATCATATGGATTTTACACTGGATATAATTAAAACATAATTATCTGTAATACGTAATTTTTAAAGTACAATACTAAAACAATACAATAATTTGCGTCCAATGCTTCCAAAAACAATAAAAATAAAGTGTCGTTGTTCTGTATTACAGACTACAGTATGATATAGCTTATGCGGCCTTAGCATTTCGTTGATCCTACGCTTCACCACTTGCTAAATGGAAACTTGCATTTAGATAGTCATCAGATCTAAATTAGGACTGCGAATAGGATTCAAAGCATCAGTTCTAGCTATGATACCGCTTCCAGTATTTCAACTATTCACTAAGTTTCCGTTCCAATAAAAGCTACGAATATAATTTGAGTTCGTCGTCCGTCGTCGCAGTTGTTGCTATCCGCGAATTTCGGACACCGTCAGTCGATAAATGTTTAGCCGCGGAGAAGTGGGTCACTGTAGTTTGAAGCACAGAGAAGAATATATATATTTACATACAGAGAAACAGCTTTCATAGAACGAATTTTTACGTCCCTTTCAACAGCCCATACAGTGTATATGTTTGTATTAGTGCAATCAAATCGAAAGCTAAGTATCCGTATATTTATCTGTTCCTCTTTAATCTGTGGTTTGAACATTCTATTTGTGGAATTCAACTTTGATAGAGCTGGAATAATTAAGTAGACAATAGCGATTAATTAATTCAGATGGAAAATCTAGCAGACTGATGATATTTAAAAATTCTAAAATAATGATGAAAGGCTTTAAGAAAATGTAAAATATGAAGCAGCTAATATAACTTAGATTCCATAAGCCACTAATTTTGATTATTCAATGGAATAATTAAAAAGTTACTAAAGTAATTTTCTTTAATATGTGAAAGTCGTTGCATAAAATCCAAACAGTTCTGTGACATCACTTTTACAGTACTAACACGACCATTATATTACCTGGAGCTCCCAATCAAAACTAAAGTGGGTGAATCCCCGCCAAAGATACTAATAATAAAGCTTAAAGACCCCACGTAATTACACCCTGAAATACGAGCGCACGAGGAAAAACTGTGTAATGCGGTGAGTGAGGTGACCCAGAATTAGACGCAGGAAATGAGACAGATATGGATCCAGGTAGATCATTTACGCCCAAAATGATGATCTAGTAATATCAATGTTTGGTAAGTAAATATAGAACCAATACAATTATTCATAATTTCCAAAAGCAAAAATGTAGGAGACTCTACTTTAAGTCTGTAGAGAAATAAAAAATAAAAACCAGAGACTATAGACCATATAATTATAAATTATACGACATGGATGGGCACGCTTGCGAGGGCAGGTTGCAAAGGCGGCACCCGCCTGTAGACACTAGCATATAAATAAATAAATAAGCATTTATTCGTCATTTTTTACATCACACTATACACAATGAGAAATAAAGTAAGAACAAAGATATGTAGGTAGTGTAATACACAAACCCTCGAAATGGAATCCACTCAGGATAGTGACCGTAGATACTCCATAGCCCCTGGTATTCTGTGGACCCATATGGTCAGGCGTAAGACAGACTACTCTAGGCACATTTGTATAATAATTAATAATAATAACCTACATCTGCGATTATTATAATTTAATTATACATAGAAGGAACATGCGCTTGGTGCTTTGTTGCCAATTGAAAACGAGTATCAATCGTGTATCAATCGTTTCGGCCAAAATCGCCGACGAGTTTCGTTTTCGCCAATCAGTTGCCGCCTATCGCCGACGAGTCTCGTTTTCGCCTATCAGTTTCGGCCGTTTCGCCGAAACTTGTGGAATTAACTGTCGGGATAACTCACCGGGATTATCTTTATTTATCTCCCGCTCTCTGAATCTTTGTAATTGCTTTTTTTTATTAATCGCCTAATCGACTGTTTTATTACGTTCCTTTAAAGAATTTGGTTATCCTTGTGTCTGTGGCTTTGCTGTCTTAAAGTGACTTATTATTAGTTCTTTCTTTTAAAAGCTTTATATCTGTATTTTCAATAAATTTTGTAGTAATAAAGGCATCTATTATCAAGGCCAAAGGCCCTATTTCAGTTAACTAAAAGGGCAGGGCCAGACAACAAAGGAATGAGACAGCAAAATGGTGAAACTTTAAAGTCAAACTTTTAATTGTTTGGAACTATTTAAAATTGGACCTTAAAGGAATTACCTTGACTTGACTTTTCACTTAACTCCATTCAAATTGAATTCATTTTCTTTTGGAGTATTTTCGACATCGCATATTTTGCGACGTAAGATTTTCATTCAAGAGCCCTGAAGCCTGGTATGTAAAGTCTATTATTTTTAACTCCTGACACGAAAACAGGGGCATCATTAGGCTTGACATGTCTGTGTATGTTTCTGTGTCTGTTCTATGACGTCGTAGCCCCAAATCGATTGGACAGATCAGTAATGCAGTGTCTTTAATTGAAAGTTTACGTGATAATTTTACTATTTAACCCCAGTAAAAAAAGAGGGATGTTATGAGTTTGACGTTTCTGTCTGTCTGTGTGTATGTCCGTGGCACCGTAGCTACCAAACGGATGAACTGATTTGGATCTTGTTTTTTTTGTTTAAAAACTGACATGATCGAGAGTGTTCTTAGCTATGATTCATTATTATCGGCTCGCTAACGGCTTGACAATTCGGGGGTTACTTGTTTTTTTTTTGTTCATTTATATTATACGTTCGCATTAAAGCAATAACATTGCGCGTTAATGTAATTTTGTAAGATATCTAGTGTACACACCTTTGTTGTACACTTCTGAGACATCTATGTATCATATTATCAGTTTACCGCCAATATCTCATCCTAGTTAAATGACAATTACACCACCATCAATATCTGGTAACTACAACGCATTACTGCAAGTGCTAGATCAGTCTAATTGGACCCGACAACGGGGTTAAGATACGGTGTAATTGGTGAAACGACGAGTTTGATAATGGATGGATGGATGATTATAATAAATACCAATCATCCATCCATCATTATGTAAGAGTGCTTGTATCCTACAACGATAACTTTTGACATTATATATTTAGGGTTTCGTACCCAAAGGGTAAAAACGGGCCCCTTTTACCGAGACTTCGCTGTCTGTCTGTCTGTTCGTCCGTCTGTCACCAGGCTGTATCTCCTTAAACTACAACAACAAATACTAACAAAAAAATTTTACCGTTTTGTATGGAACCGTTCGTGCGCCAGTCCGACTCGCACTTGGCCGGTTTTTTATTCCGATTTAAATATTTATTAGCGAAACATACCTTACTTATGAACTCCGCAAGTTCACATGAGCTTGACCTTCTTCACTACGTTGCAAGAAAAAGAATATTATGTTTACTCTTTTTTTCTCAAATTTAAATCATGCGCACGCGCCGCGCACACATGGGCTCAGTACGGTCATTTCCATATCAGCGCTCGTGCGGGACGGACGCGTGGCGCGCCGCTCGGAGAATTAATTAACATACAATGCCCGCCAAACGTTACATATTAACTAGCAGTAAGCAATTAGAATTTATAAATATTTATTACGATTATATTATTATGCTTTGCTAATTTCGTTGCGAAAGTTTGATCTCTTAAGTACCTGCGACATAATCGTTCACGCCTAGGAAACTTTGTTTTGTAACGTAATTACGAACGTTACCAGCCTTCATTCATTCATTCATATGTTTTGGAAGACGAAAATATAGCCTCGATTTTTAAGAAAACAGTTTCCTAAAAAACACTATTCACTTTTTTTGTTACCACACTTCACACTATTCTTAGATATTGCCTACAAATTAAAACAATTTTTCTCTTAATCTCAGTAAATACTAGACGGCCGCTAGGAGTTTACTTGGACAGTGAGGTGAGCAGATAATTAGGCTCGTTCCGCAAAAACCACACGCAGCGAAACTTCCACCGTACACATGAAGGCAAAAATAGGGCCTTTTATCTATGGACTGCAAAGCACAATATTTATTTTGCAGTTCTTGTGCTGCCTACAGTCTCTACCTTACTATCTACAAATTTTCAAATTACACGAGCAAATTCGTAATCAAATTACACACACTAATTAACGTTTCATTAAGTTCCTACAGAACTAAACAGTAAAGTTATTGTTGATTAATTTTGTTGGTTTGTTTGTATTTAACTATGTACAAAGTACGTATATAGGCTCAGTACTATGTTACATGTAACATGAATACATAGTATTATATCCAAAAGCGGTAAGGTACCTACTACCTATCAGAGACTCACGGCCGAATACTGAAACGCTAATCAAAATTAAGAGCCCTCCTATTCACAGGCTGTCGCTGTCTCTGCTAGCCGAAATGAAAAGGACAGCATGTGACTTGAGCGTCACTTGATTTAACTATCGTTACAGTATTCGGCCGTCAATTTAGTACGATCATAATATTATAACATTCATATTATGTTCTGATCTATAATCATTTCTTTATATTTATTTAGAACTGGTATTTAGTAATTAAGTTACAAAATCAATAAAAATATTAAACTCAATTTATACCCATTTATTGTGCCCAGCGGAGTACATATTACGAAGTTTTTTCTCATAACTTACGTTTAGCTGTAACGAGATGAAAGTTGTGTCGAATCCCCTCATTAACGATCTACAGTCAGTTCAGACTTGAGAGTTATATTACCTGTGACAGGACCTTTATGCCGACGACATAAAGATCACTCCCATAGAAACTTCGGGGTAAAATGACTCTGAACGGATATACAGATTCGCCCGAGTCTACCGGCAGACTTTTTGCCGTTCAGGCGATTACTAGCTGGGCTACATTTATTAGGTTATAATATACTAGATGTTGCCTACGACTTCGTGCGCGCACAAAAATATCTCGCGGGAACCGTACATTTTGCCGCGATAAAAAGTAGCTAATGTCCTTCTCAGTGTCTGTGCCAAATTTCATCAAAATCGGTCCAGTACTTTCGGAGCCTATTCAATACGAACAAACAAACTTACGATATAAAAAACTACGTCATAATTAATAATGTGACAATTTATGAAAAATTAACCATGTATTAACACCCCATTATCCTCTCGGTCAAGCGGAGTTCAAGCATCCCTCGCGGTTTAAACACAGGTACCTTTTGCCAGCGGTGAGTCTCACAAGAGGCGACTCGACCTCGCCTCACCTCTGCTTGAGTTAAGCTAAACAAGTTTACACATTGCGACTGGATTTTTTTCCTGGAAAAAGTGACTTAAGGTAGTAATCCGATGTATGAGACGGTGACGCGAGACCACCACCCGCAAACGCGACCAGCAAACCAACGAATCAGGCTCTGGCTACCTGTCGCGCGACGCGGCCGCTGGGTTTGTTTAGTGCTCCATATAAATTTATATTATGCAGTGGGTCGCGCGACCCTGCGTCGGTCGCGTGTTGCGGTCGCATAGATCGGAAAGCTACCTTTACAAAAAATATAAAAAATAAATGCCAGCCCCCGGGCATGAAGTTGAAAGAGATGTATTTAGTATTTATTTGCTCTCTTCTTAAACGAGATTTAACAGAGTTTTTTACAAAACCTTAACAATAATTACAGTTATCTAATTTACGTTGAAATAAAATAGTTTCGTTGCATAGCATATGCATCAATGCAAATAAATAAAATAGAAGTGTAATTTCAAATTAACAGCTTCACACTACCTTGTCTGTCAAGCGACTTTTCCAACGTATAAGACAAGGACAAAACATTGTATTGCTTATCCAGTGTATAAATATTTTTATTAATAAGGGGGTAAATGCATAATATGATAGTATAATAGGGTACCTACACTAAAACATCAATTTTTTAACTTTTTTGTCAGTTTGTACGACTGTCTATCTGTCTGTTTGTTCCGACTAATCTCTGAAATGGCTGGACCGATTTTGACTGGACCTTCACCTTTAATGGAGTAATTTGGGCTACTTTAATCTTAGAGTTCCGATTGAAATAAGGGTTCCGTTTCCGGTAGTTCTACGCAAGCGAAGTTGCGGACACCAGCTAGTTCTTTATAAATAAGGCAGCATAAATACATAATGTAAACAAAACAGACCTTTTTATTCAGTCTCATCAACTGAAAGTATGTTAAGCGAGGTAAAGTGGCTGTTTTTTAAAGTTTACGCTACAAAAATAAAATATCCCCATCTTAGGGTCAGTTCACACCGCGGTTTCAACTTTCCTACTATTCAGTAAGTTTCTTTAGTGTTATTAGGAGTAAATAATCGTGTACGAAGTTGATAAACTGCCATCGTTGGACAACTCCAGGAAAATAAACACACTTTGTTTTGTTTTTTCACGTCAAAGTACTCGGGGATTTGTACACGTCATTTTAGTTTTTATTACACACTAGCTTTTGCCCTCGGCTCCGCCCGCCTAAATACAGTATCCCACGGGAACACACCACTGTTTCGGGATACATTTTTATCATGTATTCGCTTAAGTGTTCATCCAGAGCTCAAACTACCGCCATACCATTGTTTCATCAAAATCCGTTCTGTAGTTAATAACTTTGTACTCTTTTTTACGAAAATAATGATAACGGAGGAGTATACATTTTGATACAGTTAAGATTTATATGGTGGAGAAGCTAGTTGCACTAATATTTTTCTATAATAATTATGCTTTAAAAGGCGCTCTACATCGTAAAAATAGGATTCTTTAAATTTTTTTTGAGACGGTTGGATACATTTTTGTGCAGCAAAAAATATATGTTAATCTTGATCATATTTGTAAGCGGACCTACGTTTTCAAAACAGGTTTTCTGTAAATTTTCTCGATAAAAGAAAAAACATAAAATAACCATTAAAATAGATATTCTTGGAGTTGTAACTGTATCATTTGCGAACAAAGAAGAGAAAATTAATCACAGTTTCGTAATACATAATAGAGGAAGGGAATTGTCGTTTTTATTTGTTATGAATAATTTCTTTATTTAATAATTTATTTCAATGACAAACAATTCGGACGAGTCGAATGAAACATCGCAAAATGGCGACCTCTTATTCCTTCCCTTTCATATCTATGGAATCCGACAGTACCGGCTTAGACCTCTTGTTATGAAGACGTATGTCATTTTTTTTCTGCTCAAAAATAATTTTAATTTATTGTTGAAAGTCCATTCAAAGTTATTTTACATCGGACTTGACCTTTATGCCGACGATATACGGATCTTAGTTTGTTATCTTTTTTCTTTCGTCATGTAATACTAATAAGATATGAGTAATTTCGCCACCTGACGTCAGATACCCGATAGTGCAGCTACGTAGGCCAATAGCTTTTTCCGTTGTTGTTGACCAATTGGTCTCGGGTTCGAATCCCGTTCAGACAGATTTTTTTTCTTTAATAATTTTTATATTGTTTCTCGCAAGAATAGTAGGTATAGTATAGTATATTGTTGAAAGCGGTATACGCCGATATACCTAATTATTTATTTTCTTATTACTTTCTCTAAGTCGTTGTAAAAATTAGTGTACATTTGAAAAAAAGATAAAGAAAAATAATTAATTGATTGTATTCGATGAAAGTACAAAAACCCCCTTTTTAATATAAGAACCTGGGAGACCGACCTCTGCTCGGAGTTATAGTAGAACGAAAAAATAATTTAAAAAATATAAAAAAAATATATTATAAAAAATATAAAAATAATATATTTAAAAAGAAAAATAAACAATAAGAATCACAAAAATATTTGTCTTACTATATCTTAAAATATTTAATTTCGACCGCTTGTTATAATGATATTATTTTTGCATTTTATTTTCAAACCATCCATAAAAAAGGCGCAAGTTGTATTTATGTCGCAAATATTAGTGCATATTATAAAAAAAAGGTTTACAAAAAAATACGGGGAGCAATAAAGCAAAAATATGTAGTGATATACTATTACCTATTTATTTAAAAAACAAGTTTTATGCCCGCCTGGGGCAAAGCTACTTTTTGCCCCAGGCGGGCATAAAACCACTAGGCTATTACGAAATTGCCGAAATTACGCTTTTGTACATTATGTACACGTAACTTTGACGTAATTCGCGCGAAGCACCCCGCAGTTACGGGGGCGGCACGTCCCCCACTCGTCTCCTTCACCCCTTCGGATACCTAATAGTTGTCGACTCACCTCGCCTTAAAATAGATACAATAAATTAATAACAATAACGTTACACTCACTATCTTTAAATGCATATTAATAATAGCTCCCCACACCGATTTCGGTGACGATGGCCAGTTTCATTGAAACCAAGCCAGTTACGCAGGAGTAATTTTTGTAGTGTCCGAGTGTATGCGCAGTACACAAGAGCACTCTCATCCTTCACTCTCGTAACCCAATGGGACGGATGACCGACACGACTGGCGAGAGATCTGGCGCTGGTCCGACTTTTTACATGCCCATCCGACGCATGGATCATGTTTCTTCCTGCATTGTCATAACCAAACTTGGAATCAACATTTTTTGTTGTTCCAATGCGAACCCACGAACCTCCGAGTCGAGGGCCAAGCTTTAACCACTAGACCACGGAGGTAGTTAATACATAACACATAACTAACAAAAAATAGATAATATAAAAACTCATTTGTATAGCAAAGAAATATCGTAAAAAGTGGTTAGTTAACATTAAAAATGTACCATAAAAAAGGTATGTCAGGTGTGGGGTTCGAACCCACGCTCCCTCTCGGGAACCAGAGCTTAAATCTGGCGCCTTAGACCACTCGGCCAACCTGACTCATACACTGCGAAATCAAATTACGCATCTTTAGTCCGTTCGCATTTGAAGCGAGGTATCAATGCAAATTCCAAAATTGACCAATGACGCTTAAGCCGTGTTCGAATGTACCAGTTGAAGTTAACCAGTTTGATCTTCGCACTAAAGACTCACTGCAAACTTAACGGAAATGGTCTTTAATAGTATCGGTTAATGGTACTTAATTTTTGTTTCACTACAGACATTTTAGTGGCCGACAGTATTATAGTCACTTTATATTATACACAGCACAGTACGTCATAACTATGTATACACAGGTTGATGCATTCCTTTAAAAAAAACGTATACAATATATTAGGTAATTATATTATTTTTTTAAATGAATAATAACAATATCTATAGACGCTTCAAACCACGTCAATCTGGCCTCGCGGTAAGTTTTCGAAGAATTTGTGTTACGGGTACCAGTTGGCCCATTGGCGGGATTCGAACCCGCGACCTCCGGCTTGAGCGCCTACGTTAGACGAAAGTTAAAAACGTACTGATGATGATTGTGATGCTATTCTGTGGCTATGTTTTTTTTTTTGTTATTTTCTCTTACATAATACCAGGCCCTGTGGTGTTCATACCGCGGTGATACGCCTGAGTGATCTCCGTTTCGGCAACAGGACATTTCACATTACGAGTACACTACCTACCTTCCTATACGCACGCATCTTGGCATGCGTTATATTTTGTTTTTGGTTTTTGTTCAATGAGTAGGTAGGTACCTATTTCTGTTTTTGTTTATTGTGTAATATATGTTTTGTTTTTTTTTCTTGTATTATGTTAGTTTATTTTATGTTATTGTGTTTTATAGCGTAAATCTGTATGTATGTAATGTAATGTCTTATTTTGTCGAATAAATGTTTTATTATTATTATTAAGACTGTCTAAAAAGTAGAACTAAATGTTTAAAGACTCTTGATATATTATATGTCTAGGTTAAAGAAAGATGTTTTTGCCAAAATAAGGTACAGTATAACCATGTTGCTAATAGCCCTCAGCATTCTTCGTTTTTTCTATGGTCTAATGACAGTTGATGTATGAAAAGCGACGATTGCCGAAGGACATTGTTGTCGTGGTAGCACTGCACAATAATGTGTTGTGACGTGTCAGCGCGTGATGACGTCGGGTGGCGTGTGTTGTGTTGCGTGTTTAGGGGAGGCGTGGCGAAAAAAAAAACAAACAACAAAAAAAACGGATACATTTTTATTTCGTCGAGGAAATCGACAATTTGGATACAAGTGTGTTCGGAGTTGTAAATTGTTTGCATAGCTGTGTTATTGAATAGTGTAAATATTAAATATTCTAAGACAGATATAATATAATACCTCTTTGCGTTATGTATTAAATAATAAATGTAATCTGGAACACTTCCTACTGCTCCTACATTCTTCTGATTAATTTCGTTGAGCGTCTCTCGGGCACCCCTGAGATCATATCAAAGGGGTTACCGCTGTCGATCCTGGCTGCACAGGAGTTGCAGTGTTGGGTATGTGTGGTGGTCCAATTGCCCGTAAAGATATATCTTTACGACTCTTCACTAATATTAAAATATCTCTTCTTCCAGGGCAAGAACAAGCGGGAGCAATCACTGCAGGAACTGAGGGAGCACATACACAGGTACTATGTGCCGCTGGGTAGGCAGTTCATGGTGCTGTTCCCCGAGGGTGGCTTCCTTCACAAGAGAAAGGAGATCAGCCACAGGTAACTATAGCCATAGGTGAACTAGAAGATCTAAAATTAGTAAAAACTAGGGGGGATATACTCTTTATTCAAGCTGAAAGGGATTAGGTATTGAAAATTAAAGCTCCTGTGGCTTAGCTAGCTGCTGTAGCAGGGATAATAGTAATGATAGTGATTCCCTGAGAATGCGACACTCTTATTATGAAAGGCAAGGTAGATCAGGCACAGGTAATGATTGCTATTGGAGTTCAATAATATCTAAAAGTTTCTGGTTAGTTAGTTGCGACAACTTTTTAACCTGACAAAATTTCGAGTTTAGGATCAAAAGACTTGGTATTGAGATATTTAAACTTTTTTCCTCACAGATTCGCTGAAAAGAACAATCTTCCAAAACTGGAATATGTTTCTTTACCACGAGCAGGAGCGTTGAAGGTCATCATGGACGAAGTTGGAAAGAAAGCAGAAGAAACACCTAGTACATCTAAGAGCAAGAAAGGTACAAAACACATACTTTAATTTTACTATTAAAATTATAATAATCATAATACAAAAACGAAAAATAATAAGGCCATGATTTGCAACCCATAAGTCTAAAAAGACTTACTTTTTGGAGACAATACAAAAAGTTACACTTTGAATGGTCACTCAATGTAAATTTTCAGCAAACTAATCATGAACCATAATTGAAACAACAGCACATCCATTACAGATGACGTCAACCAGAACAACAGAATCATCGACAACAACACGGGCGACAACATCGAATGGGTGCTGGACGTGACCATCGCCTATCCCGACCGCATACCCCTACATCTGCAGGATATTGTGTGCGGTATCCGACCAGCGTGCACCACACACATACATTATAGAATCTTCCCTATTAACGAGGTGAGTTCTACCCAAAAAAGACAGAGAAAGAGAGAAACATCGGGGGCGTTCTTGGAGAGTACTCTAATTTTTCATTTCTTAAAAAAATGTGCATAATGTATTGTATATAATAAATAAGATGGAAAAAGCACATAAAACATTGAACTATCCATAAAAACTGAATGCTTTAGTTTAGGTTTGTAACCTGTAGGTCGTGTGTGATAATTAAATACCGCAATAATACAGCTACGATCCAGTCCCGATATGTTGAAAGTGCAAATAGGTATTCTCATAAACGTGAAACCCATTTTGATTGATTCAAACTTCAAAAATCTGTGTATGATATCGGGACAATTAATTTATAATTCAATAAAAGTAAAATGAAAGTCTAGTTTAATTACGAGAGTTGGGGTTCTTTTATTTGATAAGCAATTAATCTGTCATCAATTGTTTAAATAGTTAAATATATATATTGCAAATCAATTCATGGAAACAGCTTTTTAATTATAATATTTACAAATGTCGTAATTACGTTTTATAAAATATGGAATATTGTGTGTCCACTTGTACAGCTGTTTGAGCATTATTGTAAAATATAGAACAAGCAACAGCCACTCAGGCGTATACGATACTGACGGTACATATTTATATAACATACTTTTAGACACGCTACAATTTTTCAGATTCCTCTGGACCTCGAAGGGATGACACAGTGGTTGTACGACAGATTTATCGAGAAGGAAAAGATGCTAGAACAGTTCTACCGGACGGGACAGTTCCCTACCGTGGGAACCGCCCCAAATATACCCCGCAAAGTGAGACAGGATAACCTCAGATACCTGATACTGCATTTATTCTTCATCGCATCCACCTTCCTCCAGATTAAACTATGGTGTGGATTGTGGAGTTACTTATGGTAACGTAAGCTTTGAAGATGTGAAGAATTTATTTGATAAGTAGCTTAGATGAGCATCAAAAAATAATTATTATTTAATAGCTTTTACTAAAAGAATACAGATTAGATTTTGTACTGAACACAAATTTTTATATGGGAATTTATCGAAGTAGAGCTTTGCTTAGCAAATAAATTATTCACACTGCTACTTACGCCATTTTTGTTAAATACTGTTTGTATTTGTTTGATAAATCGAAGAGTATCATCATGAACAAATTAGTTCATAGTTGGGTAAGTTCCCAAATACTACGATAAGTTACCATTATTAATAGTAATCTTTACATAAAATCATACCTTAATCGATTAAGACAGCACTGAACAACTTTATAACATCTTCATAAGTAACACGAGTACGATAAGTCACAGATTCGCTAAATAAAAATATCACTTATTCAAATGATAAAAGAAAGCTTTCTTTAGCTTCGTTATTAGTAGCTGACTATATAGTTATTATTTTTAATACAACAGTTCACTATATTTGTTAGGTTTATATAAATAGTATTCTATTTACATAATTAGGTTGTACTCTCTCAAGAGTCATTGTAGACTATGATTGCTTTAGAAATTAATATTTCGCTGTCAAACATTTACAAACAGTATGTATCGTTAGTGTCATTTGTATCTCCTTGAAATTAATTGTTACTGTATCAGTGTCCATATTTATAATTAATATAATAATCGAGGTTAGATTATTGCATTGACGTAGCGTATTTAAGGACGTTGCGAAAAATCAACCATGATGTACAGGAAAAATATGACGGCATTTTAGAGATTCTGTTCAAAGGTTGTCAAGTAAATGATTGTTTAAAGCTTATTTTTTTTCTTTTTTTGGGGTTTCAATACGTAAAGTAGCGCAAGCCAACCTAACTATACTCCGTTTCGATTTAATGTAATCTGAATGCAAACAAAATAATGAAATTCGACCGAGTATAACCTCGTTTAACAAGGTCTGTTTAATGATTGAGTCCAGAGCTTAATTAATATCACGCTTGCTCCGCGTTTACTATTTTACATTTGCTTCACGAGATGTTTTGATAGTGTTTGCGGCTTGAGCAAGTATTTTAGCTTCATCGAAGCCTCATACGGACGGACGGTCGGGTTTGAAATCAGGAAGTTGTATTTGGCGACACATCGAGCGGTTTAAGGAAGTGAAAGCAATTTGCTTGCCGTTTTGCTAACCTCGAAACCCCTTTAAATCAACCTCATACGAAATTTGCTTAATACAACGTCCGTGGATATTATGGTATGTCAATGGTTTACTGTGAACAATAGTGAGAGTTTACGCTGTGGTAGTTGTCTTACGACATCCAGTCAAATGTATATATACTAAATACGTGTAGCGTAAGGGTCTATTCACACCGAGTTGCACCGCGCCCCACACCGCATGTGCAGTGATGTCATATGAAACGTGGTGAAAAAGGTCAATTTTGAATAGCTATTTAAAAGTGCAGCGCCTCGTATCTTCGCGGTGTGAACTGGCTCCAAGCGTTGCTTTGCGATTATACCAAATTTTATTCCTGTGACTATATTTTAGTGCTTTTACCAAGTAAATACCTTTTTTTTTTAATTAGGCTATTTTTTTTTTATGTCTGCTTTTTCGCCTCAAAGGTTCTATTGGGTTTAATTTGCTTCATATTTTTTACTGATTTCTATATAATATAAATTTCTGTTAATTAGGTAAGTTGATTGATATTATAATAACTAGCACTACCGCCGAATGCTCAAATGAAAATTAAGTCACATTCTGTCAAGCAGGGACAGCTTGTGATCTAAGGGACGTTTGACAGTTCGGCCGCTACATTCACTAACTTTTTGTCACCTAACAAGTGATTGTCATAATAACATAATAGCGTTTTCAATGTACTAGGTAGGTTTAGAGGTGATTTACATTTAGGTGATAAGGTGGAATTTTCCGCCACATTATGTTACTTTCATAATTTATAGTGTATACAGTTATCGTCTGAAAAAAAATGAACATCGACCCTTGAAATATATTCGTTTGGCATCGGCTTTGTAGAAACTCTGTCAAAATTGCCAATGTGACATATTTTGTCAGTATAAGTAAATTACAGCCTAAAGGTACGGCCCGACATTATGTCGAGCTGCAGCGGAAAAATCTCTTTTTTAAGGTCGATGTGCATTGTTGGTTGGGTCATATACTGTGTATTGTATATTTTGGTATGTACTTATTGATTTAATAAACACAAGATATCGCACGAACGCTCGAAATGTATCCTGACTCAAGAGTACTTATAATGCGAATAAGCAGACTCGGGATTGCAGTCGCGCGCGAGCTACCGACCTGAAATATGGTAAAAAGTGTAAAAATAATACTATAACCATTTATTTTTGGGAAGTATTCAGTCAATATTTAATATATTAATGCGTTTGTAGCTAAATATGTCTTCAAACTTGATTGAAATGCTATTTAACGTGAAATCAAATGGGCGTCTCGCGAAGGGCGCGACTGTCCCTTTTATTGCCGTGGAGTTGACCGTGTGTATAAGTGAATAGGATATACTATAAATCATACGTCAGTGAATTTTTAACCTTATATTGTCAGAATTAAAGTCTACAATTGTAATACACCTCGGGTAAAAAAATGTACGACCTAATCATTGATTGCGCGAAATAGAGCTCTATTAGCAATCAATAAGGATTTTAATAATGTCAAATATAATAGTTGGACTATTTTGCTATCTACATGATAGCTTGGCGACCTCTGTGTCTCAGTGGTTGAGCGCGTCGATGCTCAAGCCGGAGGTCGCGGGTTCGAATCCCGTCAAAGGAACAATAATAAAGATTTCTGTGCTCCTGGGTCATGGTTGTGTATTAAGTATGTGTATAACAGTGGCGAAGGCTGGTTCTCCTTCATAGGGAAGCCCCAGCCTTTATAATAGGTAGGGATTTGGATGAGGGTCTCCAAAACCTAAGTGGCAAGTGAAGCCGACAGGAATGGAGTTATAGGAACCGCACGCCACTAGTGTATAGTATAATAAAAATCTTAAAGATATGCATAGTATAGAATTATTTCAACATATTTCTGTTATCTGGTACCCGTAACACAACTTTGAGAACTTAGCACCGGACCAGAGTGACGTGGTGTAAAAATCATCCATACACATTAAGGATTAAGGAGCTTCATAAAGCATATATGTGGGGGATATGTTTTAGGTAAGTATTTGTTGCATATTCTTGTGCATAGTAAATTAATGAGTACATACCAAAATACGCTCGCCTTAAGTGCCTAGGCTTTTATGCAACGGCTGCTGTAAAGTTTACTTTAAGTACAGTTGCGGAAATGTATTATTAAGCAGTTTGACCGTTTACCGTTTGTTCATATTATAGTGACACAGTGACGCCATCTGTGGCTTCGCGACGATAACACGACTAACTTCAGAAGTTTGTCGATCTGCTGAACATTCTGGTACTACTTTGTTTTTCTTTGTGGTTGTGTCAGTGTTATAGGCATATTTGCTCTCTCGTACGAGTATGTCTGCAAGATACGCGATATCTATATTAATGTTAGGATTTACGTCATTCACATTTTCGCTACTTCACATTTCACATTCACAGTACTTAAAGTTTAGTACAATTTTAGTTATCGCTCTAGTTGTAATAGGTTCTGAATATTCCTATTATTTAATGTGCTTTTGATGTAGAATTACTTACCTATGTGCTGGTTCTTGTTTTTTCCAGAGTTCTGTTGCTAGACTACTGACGCTAGAGTACCTACTATTGCTAGAGTGCTGTTGCTAGAGTACTGTTGCCAGAGTTCTATTACTGGGGTTCTGTTGCTAGAGTACTGATTCTAGAGCACTTGTTGCTAGAGTGCTGTTGCCAGAGTTCTATTACTAGATTTCTGTTATTAGAGTTAATTTTTGTGTACCTATAGAAATTATTAGGTAATTTCCCCCCGCTCCATTCTCTTTTCTGGAATACAGTCTAGAGTGAGAAAGAAATAAAATCTCTTTATTTACAAACTGTAAAGTCGAAATTACAAAAGAAGCAAAGAACTCTAAACTATCTAGTAGCCAGCCTGTAAAAGTAATTTTTATCATCATTTAATATCACTGGTATTGTGTGAATCGTTATAGAATTGGGAACAGTAATAAAAATATCCCAGTCATACAATATTAGGCTGAAGATGTTTGTTACTAACCAGGCCGTGAGGATGCCAAAAATATGTCAAATTTTAGTTCGTAGGCGGCGCAGTAGACGGTCAAGAAGAACACACATTGACCATTGAACATAGATGGCCGGCTGGTGTCTTTAAATTATGCCGAGTATCTCTTGTGCATTCTTTTTGGCCGAGTAGAATAAGTTGTGTCAAAATTTAATGCGATAGTGCTTTTGATAGTTTTTTTTTTCGTGTAACGTGTAACCTATGTAGGTTAGCGTGGTGATCCTGAATAATAATAATAATAGCTCCCCACGCCAATTTCGGTGACGGTGGCCGGTTTGCTAGAAACCAGGCAAGCTACGCAGGAGTTATTTTATAGTAACCAATTGTGTGCGCAGTACACAAGATCACTCTCTCTTCCTTTACCCTCGAAACCCAGTGGGATGGATGATCGATACGACTAGCGAGAGATCAGGCGCAGGACCGACTTTTAACATGCCCATCCGACGCATGGATCGTCTTTGTTGTCATACAATCAGGTGATCAGCCTGCATTGTCCTAACCAGACTTGGAAACAACATTTTTTGTGGCGGGAATCGGACCCACAACATCCGAGTCGAGAGCCAAGCTCCAAACTACTGGACCACAAAGGCTGTTAATTCTGAATATTGTATTGTAGGAATGTTAGATTTAAAAGGGAGATCTCGACCGAGCGAGGTGGTATGCTCGGTCGGGCCGAATTGGGTTGCTAGTTGGTCCGCCACAGCAAGATGTTGTGATAGAAGGTTGTGATTTTACAAATGGAGAGGCAAAACTATGTTACCATTTTGAAATAATGAGTGACTTCTGTCACATGACGTTTTCTGATAAATATACAGTACCTGGGTAACTGATAAATTTAAAAAAATAAGAGAATCACAAAAATAATTATGTGACCGGGATTCGAACCCACCACATTCCGAATTTTTGAACAAAGCAAAAATTATACATACACATACAAAACTGCCAATTGGCTGACATAATAGAGTCGAAATTATTGATATATTGTTGCACGACGAAAGAAAAAACATATTATATAGCTTGAAAGTGCGCAGTTTTCCAGGGATAGGACCCCAGGGATTTTTTTCCCCCACAAGACTCCCTGCATACTAAATTTCATGTACCACTATACGTAATACTTGCAGCCGTTTTCGAGAAACCGATTATACCTATACAAGATTGACTTGTTAAAATTTTATGATGATATTAACGTAGGAAGGAGGTTGAGGAGCAGTTTGCTTCTCTCTCTGGGCTAATAGAAACATAATATGATCGGGAATCCGGCGATCCCGTGAAAATTCAGAGCACTGAAAATAGTAAATAGTAGAAGTGTCGAGTTGTCATATATGACATTGACATTTGACTCGACACTTGTGTGTTCGATTTTCAACTCTATTATATATATATATATATATATATATATATATATATATATATACCTATATTATTTATTATAAGTATTAGCGCATAGTTTTATTTTCAGTGCTCTGATTTTTTCCGGGCCTGCCGGATTCTGGACAACCCCAGACCCCAAGTCCCAGCTAGTAACCTGTTACTAGCTGGGACTTGGGGTTACCTGTCATTGTCGAGCGCTAAGCGAGCTGATGATGATTAATTATAGTTAAGCACACTCTCGAACATGTCAGCTTTCAAAGAAAAAAAAGCTAGAACAAAATTGATTCATCCGTTTGGGAGCTACGATCCCACGGACACGGATAGACACGCTAAACTTATAACCATAAATTTAATACAAACTTATTTTATACTTATGCTTCGTCGGGGGTTAAAAACTATATTTTTTTGTAATCCACCGTGGACTTCATAATATTATCATTCCACTATAGTATCTAATTTTATTCCTCTAGTCACATAAGTTTGGTATCTTGCTTAAGAGCACTATCACATTAGTTTTTGATAAATAATTTTAAAAATTGGGCGACTTTTTGCTTATATATTGTATACGTTTATAATGATATATTGATAAATGTAAAAATATCATATCTTTTGTCAATTCCAAATATTCTTATTTCCTTAAAGTTTGTGCTAATAAAAGTGTCTATTTGACATACTGTATGAAAATGGGGCTATGTTTATGTGAACATTGAACATACAGGGTGTTATTTCAGTCACTGACCAAACATCAGGCGTGAATAAACTCGTAAATATGAGCTATACAATCAACTTTCCCACTTGAAAAAAAAATCAGCTGTTTCCTACAAAAAGGCCATGCCATAGATAGATAGCCAGTCGTCTTTGCACCCAGTATTCGTACTGGGTGTGTCTCTGGAACTCCACATGCAGAGGGGCATAGCCCCTGATCATGTTTTCGCGCCCAAGGCCCCTTTCAAGGGCCCGGCGCGCCTAGAAGACGCCTTCTTCTATTAGATAGCCAGTTCGTAGAAAATAGCTGACTATTTTCAAGTAGGAAAGTTGAAGCCATAGTAGATTTGCTTTTATTCAAGAGTATATTCACTGAATCTGAATCGTGTCTGAAAATTTGTGCCTTGATCATAATATAAAATAAAAAAAATAATGTATCGTACAGGCGCGACTAAGATAATATATGCAACATTTTCAAGGATATTTTAACAACTCTACGTTCATTGTTTATATTATGTTAACCATAAACCATTTATAAAAATGAAAGAAAACATAATATAGATATTGAATTTTTAAAATTTACACGTTTATGTTAATATGTAGTGGTCACGACAGACTTTTCGCAGACTCAAGAACTTTACACAATTTTATATTTTATTTATCCCCATATTTGACAACGTAAGTAAATACTAAAAGTTTATAGCTCATCTTCAAAATACAATTTTAAAAACTTTTAGGGTTCCGTTCAGCGAAAGATAGAAAATGTAAAACATTTTTACTTGAGTCCAACTATGTAATTTGAAGTTTTTTGCATTTCAGTGAGTCTGAGCTACGGAATTATTGACGGAATATAAGTGACCAGTTCAATCGAAGGTTTCATTACATTCTAGAAGTGGCGTAGTAACAAGAGTTACTTATTATGTTGAGGTTATGGTGTTGTCAAAAATATCAACATAATGTAAATTTTTCAGACCTCGATTTCCAGGCTCAGATATGGTGTAATAGATTTTAACTACTACCCAATATTTTTGGTGTGAATAAAATTTTGAATGATTCATGTTCGATCCATGGCCGTATTATCGAGATTTATTCAAAATGACGTGCAATATATACCCGGCTCTATACAGGATGTAATATTGTCGCCTAATGTAGGGTTAATTATATTTAATTCGGATAATACACATAAAATGGTCAGGACATTGTTTGTCTAATATATTTTATGAAATCTTGCTACGCCATGCAACAGACTAATCAGTATGTAGCGGCATTTATGTGTTTTTTTTTCTTTTTGTGTTTGTGATTCGAGTGACAAGGACACTTCCGCTTTCAAGTTTTCACATAAGTTGTTAATTTTGTTTTAGTTAAGTTTGTTACTAGTTTAGTGGGATGAAGTCCTCAGTGTCGATACTTGGGTTATTTTGTGTTGCTTTTTTTTTTCAATTTGTGTGAACGTGTAAACTTACAGCCCAATTGAATGTAGATGGACATTGTTTTCTATAATGTTATATAAAGTTGTGTTTTATAAATATGCCAACTCAATTCTTTTTATGTGGTTCATATCGTACTCCAGTGGTACGGTACTTACATATATAAAAAAAATCTACTTTGGTCGAAAAAAATACGTCGGAGCGTGTGAAAAATTTCAGTGATTTTGATCGAATTTAACTTTGATGTATTTCTTAATTTTTGGATAATATGTCATAACTCGTTTGAACATTTATTTCATGTGCCTATGTCCTATGTATAGTAAGCTAAGTGCAAATAACTCCAGTGGAGTTTCCTCACATTTTGGTTTGCCATAATGTTTGTAGTTGTAATATGAAATATCATCTTCACGTCTTTTGTAAATATTTTCAAGAACAGGGCTTGTAAAATTAAAGCACATGGTGACACTACTTGCGTTTTTTTTATTTTTCCATAAAAATATACCCTAGGAACGGAAACCTTGGAATGTGAGCTGAATCCGCACTTTTTTTCGACTTTTTGCTGACGAATTTTTTCCATGATATTTAAGTATCTTATATTTCATGAAAAAAATATATAATGTAAAGGGCATCACAGACGGCGAAGACGGCGGCGTGACGGTACGTCGAGGCACCCGATGAGGCTGAAGCTTGCTGGCGTGGTGCGGAGGGGTGGGGAGATGATGATATACAGAAGGAGGCGTGGGAATAGTGGAAACCCCAAAGGGAGATCTCCGACCGAGCGAGGTGGTATGCTCGGTCAGGCCGAAGCCCACTGTAGTGGTTTTCAGATGTTGTATATATAGCGCCGATTTTAGAAAACTTCGATAGCGCGATTCAGGGCTGTGGCGCCAATTGGTCCACCACATAATATGTTAAGATAAAATATCGCTTGCTCACAGTTTATATATCAGACTGCTAAGACGCGATAAATTTTCATATTACGTACTGTATTAAGAGATATATCCAGGCATCTTAAGATGAAATATTAGAGTATCTTCGCCGTCTGTTACTCCCTTAATACTCGAACAGCCACAAGCGCTAACATATATACGCGTGTACTATCAAAGAAATGTAAATCTAACATCAGGCATTTACTGTTCAATATGGATACTTTTTCCACAAAAATTTCGACTTTTGTTCACTAACGCATTGTGCTTGTTCGCGCCAACCCTAGCGCGACGTTTAGAATAAACACAAAGGACATCACTACGTGAAGTATGGCCGACCGACTCGGGGGCGCTGTCAGAGAGTGACGAACACTTGCAATTAGATCACCTTCCGCGCCGGATGCATTTTCAGCTCATCCCGAAACCTAGTGAACGCGAACGCGTGTGCGCATATTTATTTGTGCTCGTTAATATAATGCCAGATTCGCCGGCGAACCGCGATAAATCTATCGATAATCCGCTCAACAGCTGTGTAGTGTAGTGAGAAGAAACCTCCGCCCAGATACAGAACCACCAGCTCAACAATAAGGTCAGTCCCAGATTTCTCCAGCCCTCACATTAACCTATATACCTACTTCCCTCAGCTCAAAGTCGTAAATGTAAAGTCCCTATTCTGTAAATTTCTTGGCCCATCGAGCCTTCGTGAAGCCCTTCTCCCTATTACCGGCGTTGGGCCTGATTAGAACCAGCACCTACAGTTCCACTCCGCCCAATTCTGCACATAAAATCAGCTCGATTATTTATATTTTGTCCAATTAATTCTGGCCAGGCCGCCCCGCCATTTACGGTCCACTCCCATTATCAATTCGGCACATTTAACATTAAACCCCTATTCTGTACTTTGATATTAACCTATATGTTAATTATTTAAATTATTTTGTGCATATTTCGGCCCATAAATTCATAGGAAAAACACAAAAAAAAAAAAAAGAAAAATAGTGGGTAGGTTGTCGGCTTATTGTCGAACAAAGAACTCGAACATTCCAGAACTTCCCTAGGTACCTAATACATAATTTGTGCCAATAATATCTCATATAATAATTTTCTCAGCTCTTAATTACTTACGAAATATTTTAATGTTTGATTCGCATATAAAATAAGTAATAACTAGTGCGTATTGTGAATTACGTTCGGCTCATAACAGAATTGTGAATCGTCGTTGCATTACTAAGTATTTTATCTATATATAACGTTTATATCTTCATATTCTCAAATTTTAAAACACAATATTAATTAACTTAGCATTATTTTAATAGTTACGGGTTGCATAACATCCCAAGTGCCCATACTAACATCGTCGGCTCGCTTCGATACAGAAAACTTGATTTGTGTGCATTCTGTAGGTAATAGGTACAGGCTACACGGCGCCCGTGTAAACAACACCTGTTACATTCATTCTCAATTAGGTATTCTTCATAGAATAAATAGTGACCTTCACATTGAATTCATATCTTATCTACGTTCTGTGTCTATACAAAAATATTATTAGGTGTTACGTTACAGCTGTTTTAAATAAGAATTCTTATCGACGTTCTGTGTTTATACAAATATATTATAGGTGTTACGTTACAGCTGTTTTGAATAAGTCGGCACACTGTTGAGATTGAAACTGCTCATACCTACTTGCATTGTTTTCATTACGTTATTTTGTTTCTAACGCGCCCGCTAAGATTTGTTTATATTCAAACTTCAGGACATTAATATAATATTACAGACGACTTCTAACGCATTAATCTCCGCTCATCAAACATACACTAATACTATATTAGCATCAGGCGATCGGTCAGCTCATTTGTTAATTAACTCGTACACATTTTATGATAAAATTGTATACATTGTCGGCACATTATTAAAATCTATTTTCTGCGTTTTAATATAATTGCGCGCGTATTTTCCGCTCATTACTTTTAAATATTTAACTTAGTTACACGCATATATTTTTAAACATGCCTACAAAATCGCAAGCGGCCATATTTAGGCAAACTATAAAATCTATTAGTCGGCTCAGAGAGATCGCATTGGCATTACACAAAGGTGACTCAAAGTCTAACAAAACGGAGTTTAATGCGCGTTTTAAAGACCTACAAAATTTGAAACAAAAATTAGAAAATTTATACTGCGAAATTTTAGACGACGGCAGTGTTACAGAAGAAATTGAAAAGTTTTATACAGCCGGTTACGAGAACGCGCTATCCGAATATTATGATATTTTAACTGCAGCGGAAAATATAAGTTCCACTTCAGAGTCAAGTCAGCTCACTTCTGCCGTTCTGCCCAAAATTGAACTGCCAAAATTCAGCTCACGCGTTGAGGACTGGCCATCGTTTATTACGATTTTTAGGAGTCTTACAGACGACATGACGTCACTTACAGATGCAGTTAAGCTGCACTATCTTTTGTCTTGCCTATCGGGGGAGGCGCTCAGCATGATTGCGCATTTAAAAATCACAAATGATAATTACAGCGTCGCGCTCGATATACTCACACGTAGGTATGAAAACCGCCGTGTTCTGATAGATGGGTTTGTTGATATAATACTCGGCCTACCTAATATTCATATTCGATCAAGCATAAGCGCGACGTTTTTAACTCCGCTAATTTCCGCACAAAGCGCATTAAATAATCTGCGTTTACCTATGGATAGTAATTACGTATTTGTGTCTATTGTAGTTAGAAAATTACGAGGCGAGCTCCGCACCCTGTTCGAAAGAAGATACGGCATCTCGGACACTCTGCCCACCTTAGGTGATTTGATTTCTTTTTTAGAGGAGCACGCGCGCTGTATCGAAACCGAATATTCTAATGCAACGCGCGGTGTTACCTACTCACCACAAACTGGGCCCTCTCGTCAACACACACCCCCCGCAAACTCTCCGCGCAGTCCACGCTTTAGACCAATTAGTCCCGCGTATCCTCGTAATACTCAGCGCTCGCCATCGGCTCACACTTTAAGTAGCTATCACGTCAGCCCAGTTCCTCATTACCCTCAACGCTACTGGCCCCCCTCCCCCCGAACAGAGCGGCGCGAGTACTCAGCCCGGAATACAGATAAACGCAAGCGATTCTACTGCCCCTATTGTAGGAATACAGAACACAAACTTATCGCGTGTCCGAAATATAATCATCAGCCCACTCAAGGTCGTTGGGATTTCATAGAAGCCAACGACAAATGTCGTAAATGTCTAGGTCCGCATTTTGAAAATGAATGTCGTTCGACAAACTCATGCAAAGAGTGTGGAAGTGCAAATCACCACACCTCGCTTCATCGTCACGGAACTCCAAATTCTCCGGTGTCGTCAGCGCATATGGTTCCTCCTCATTTACGTGCACAGCCCCGCCGGCGTGCTCAAGACAAGCCACATACCTACACGGCCTACACACAACATACGCGTGCACATCAATCATCATCATCAGACCCCAACCAATCGTCTGATCATGCACCGTCTACAACTCATCAATATCAAAACAAAAAACAATGACTACCTACAATCACGGAGCACATAGAATTAGAAGATCAATCCAATAATTTAAAATGTCATTCAGCTCATAGTACACCTGCATCACATTCAGCTCATAAAATATCTAAATCTAGTTCAGCCCAATATTCTGTAGAAGCAGCCCAAATAAATTCCACTCAGCACATAGAAAACCCATTAAAAACTCCAGTGTTACTTCCCACAGTCGTTTTAAATATATCTGATAAATGCGGAGAATATCACAAAGCTCGGGCTTTATTGGACTGTGGTAGCATGATAACGCTCATAACTCAGCGCATGACTAGAAATCTTAATTTGCAACCAAAACAAAGTTCATTAAAAATTACAGGTGTAGGTGATCAGCACATACAAAATTCTAAAGGTTGGGTCACAATAACATTTAGGCCCACACACCGTGACACGCCATCTATTACTACTACCGCTCATATTCTCAAAGACGTTACAGGTTATTTACCTTTGCAAAAAATACCAGATGTTGTACAAGACTCAGCTCATCAGCTCATTCCATTGGCGGATCAAGCTTATCATACTCCTGCGCCCATTGATCTCATTTTAGGCTCAGACGTTTTGGGTCACGTTTTGGATGGTACTAAGATTGCTTTGGGCCCGGGGAAGCCCATAGCCTTCGGCACGATTTTTGATTTTGCACTCATAGGACTCGTTGAGCACTCATGCGATTCACCTGTAGCTCAAGTTGGCTCTGCTCATGTTACTCATACTCATTATACTCAGTCGGCTCACTCTACACATTCTGCTCATTCTACTCATGATATTTGCAAAAGCCTGGAAAGATTCTGGGAGTCGGAAGAACCCCAGCCTCGTTCTGCTCATTCAAACCCGCTACACGAGCAATGTGAACACATATTCAGCTCAACCACCATTCGTGACGATTCAGGCCGTTACATGGTGACTCTTCCCTTCTTATCAGATGCACCCGTATTAGGTAGTACTCATGCTATTGCTCTACGTAGATTTCTCAATTTAGAAAAACGGTTGCAATCCGATCACACACTGCGACAAAAATATATAGAATTCATGAACGAATACATAAACTTAGGACACATGACACCGTGTCATCCGTCTACATTTACTCATAAACCTCATTATTATATTCCTCATCATGGCGTGTTCAAATCAGGTACTGACAAACTCCGCACAGTATTTGATGGCAGTTGTAAGTCATCCAATGGAGTCAGTTTAAACGATTGCCTGCACACAGGTCCAGCACTTCAACGAGACATTGTAGATATTATTATATCATTCCGCGCACATCGTATAGTATTCAGCACTGACATAAAAATGATGTTTAGAAATATTCTCTTAAGACCAGACCAAAGACACTATCAGCTCATACTCTGGCGATCGTCTCCAGATTGACCTCTGCTCACATATGCACTCAACACTGTTACATACGGATTGCGCTCAAGTCCATATCATGCTATCCGCACATTATTACAATTAGCTGAAGATGAAGGTCATCGCTATCCTCAGGCTGCCGAAATTTTGCGTAAATTTGTTTTCGTGGATGATGTACTTTGCGGCCATGACACCATAGAAGAAGCATCAGCAGTCCAAACTCAGCTCATTGATTTGTTATCACTCGGTGGATTTAAACTTAGTAAATGGACATCAAACACACCTCAGCTCTTGCAAAGATTTCCAGACGATCAATGCGAAATGCCTAAAGACTTTGACATCAGCGCAGAGTCTCCATCAATTAAGGTTTTGGGTATTAGATGGATTCCCCGGTCTGATGAATTTACATATCACATCTCATTACCACCAGTTACCCACATTACAAAACGTTCAATTCTTAGCACAGTAGCTTCTCTCTATGACCCAAACGGTTGGGTTACACCCGTCATATTCCGCGCAAAAATACTTCTTCAAAGGTTATGGTTAACTAAATTGGACTGGGACGATCCCACTCCAGATAATATTACAGATGATTGGCAGCGCATCTATCATGATCTTCCGCACATCTCAGATATACATTTTCCCAGACATATCGCTCCACACAAATTCAAATCAACATACTCACTTCACGGATTCGCAGATGCTTCGGAAAGTGGTTTTGCTGCAGTGATATATTTACAAGAATCAGCTCACAACGGATCTGTTAACGTTCACCTCATAATTGCTAAATCTAAAGTCGCACCGATTAAAAATAAACTCACAATCCCCAAATTAGAGTTGTCTGCTGCAACTCTATTATCTCAGCTCATGTTGCGTGTCTCCCAACAATTGTCTGCTCATCTCACAATTACACATCACGTTTGTTGGTCAGATAGTACCATAGTGCTTGCATGGATAAAAACTCCGCCCCATCGTTTACAAACATTTGAATCAAATAGAGTAACAAAAATTAACTCAAATTTACTCACACTTAAGTGGCGTCATGTACCTTCCCAATTAAATCCTGCTGACTGTGCAAGCAGAGGATTATCAGCTCAAGCTCTCTCCGCTCATGATTTATGGTGGTCTCCTCCTTGGCTCAAATTGCCAGAGGATACCTGGCCCAAGATGCCTTCAGCTCATACTCGACAAGACTTGCCAGGGCTCAAACCAAAATACGTACCATGCAATTTCTCGATACCCGGTGTCGATAGTGATCTGCTCACTCGCTTCAGCTCTTTAGAAAAACTAACTGGCTGAAAAACTAACTGTCACTGCCTACATGAGGCGATTCATTCGTAACTGTAAACTAAATTCAAACTCGCGACAACTAGGCCCTCTAACTGTAAGTGAACGTAGAGAAGCATTACTTTTCTGGATCCGCTCTGTACAGCAAAATGCATTCGCAGAAGATATTCACCGCCTACAAACCGATAGAATCTGCACAGTACGACTACAACGTCTGTCGCCTTTTACGCAGGACGGTCTCCTCAGAGTAGGAGGTAGACTCACTCGTTCGGAACTCACATACGATGCTCAACACCCATTCATTTTGCCTAGTTCTAGTCCGCTCGTAGACCTTATAATAGATCACTATCATCGCATACACTGCCACCCTGGCACGGACACGCTACATGCTATTTTACGTCAGCAATTTTGGATATTATCTGCCCGCCGCATTATAAGGCACAGAACGTTTAAATGCATAAGATGTTTCCGTTGCCGCGCTCAGCCCGAAGTACCTATCATGGCTGACCTGCCAGCTGATAGAGTCATACCTCAGCCCGTATTTAGTCACGTATCAACCGATTTCGCCGGACCGTTTCTGCTCAAATCAAGCCAATTACGTAATGCTAAGTTAATTAAGGGATATTTTTGCATATTTGTTTGCCTCACTACAAAGGCGGTTCACTTAAAACCAGTCTCATCGCTCACTGCCGAAGCGTTTATTGCAACATTACAAAGGTTCTGCTCACGTCGCGGACTTCCGGTATTGATACGTTCGGATTGTGGCACAAATTATGTAGGAGCTAGGAATCATCTACTAGAGGTACAACAATTTCTCAATGACAATAACGACGCCATTTCTCATAAACTCTCAACTCAAAATATAACTTGGTTACTCAATCCTCCTAAAGCCCCATGGATGGGAGGTATCCATGAGATTAATGTTAAATCCACAAAGCAACTTCTATACCGTGTTATCGGTGAGCAACACCTCACTTTCGAGGAATTCTTAACTCTGCTCACTAGAATCGAAGCTGTGTTAAACTCTCGGCCCATCAGTCCACTTTCGTCCGATCCCACGGACTATCAGCCCCTTACTGCTGGCCACTTTCTCATTGGCCGTCCGCTCACAGCTCTCCCCGAGCTGACTCTAGATGAAAGAGTAATATCTCCGCTCAAACGCTTTCAGCTCATTCAATCACTCTCTCAGCGCTTTTGGAACCTTTGGACCAAGTCCTACCTCCATACCCTTCAAATCCGCTCCAAATGGCTTTCCTCTTCCTCTCCACCCAAAATTGGAGAACTGGTTCTGCTCAAGGAGGACAATTTGCCTCCTCTACAATGGAAGATGGGAAGAATCTCACGTCTGCTACCTGGGAAGGATGGAGTCATCAGAGTTGTGGACTTGGACACGACTCAAGGCCAGCTGCGGAGGCCTGTCGGCAAGATTGCCCGGCTCCCACTGGATTCTGCTCAGGATGGGGCTCAGCTCGCCGCCTGTGCGGGCCCCCCAGGATGTTCGCGCCAACCCTAGCGCGACGTTTAGAATAAACACAAAGGACATCACTACGTGAAGTATGGCCGACCGACTCGGGGGCGCTGTCAGAGAGTGACGAACACTTGCAATTAGATCACCTTCCGCGCCGGATGCATTTTCAGCTCATCCCGAAACCTAGTGAACGCGAACGCGTGTGCGCATATTTATTTGTGCTCGTTAATATAATGCCAGATTCGCCGGCGAACCGCGATAAATCTATCGATAATCCGCTCAACAGCTGTGTAGTGTAGTGAGAAGAAACCTCCGCCCAGATACAGAACCACCAGCTCAACAATAAGGTCAGTCCCAGATTTCTCCAGCCCTCACATTAACCTATATACCTACTTCCCTCAGCTCATAGTCGCATGTGTAAGTTCCTAGCTTATACAGTGCTCTTTATATTTCTGCCGTCGTCTGCAGCTGAAGATCTATCATATTATGCCTAAAATATCCGTAATTGGTTTCGATCAATCTTATATACTTATATACAGGGTGCAATTAAACCTTCCTGCCAAATTTGGATATATTGATCCTTGTTAAAAATAAAAATACACGTATTTTTTCTTTTATAATCACTCAGTACTAAAATGTTGAGAAATAGCTTCCGAAAGTTATCCTAGAAAACACCACAAAATATGGACGCCATGCGCCGCCCCGCCCTCCTGCTTAAGCGTATTTCATTGATAACAATAATAATTTTTGTTATTATTGTAGTATCGGTGTAGATGGTGGTTGATACTTAATGTGATGTTGGGTAAATAACTATTATCTCAATTTTAAACAGTAAACAACGTCATAAATCGTCGGCTCTATTCTAAAAACGTCAATAAAAAGGGTTTAATATTTTAACTAATGTCTAACAATAACTTATTATTTATGACCCTGTTTACATCTTACGGCTACTTCTAAGAACACGGCAACAATAGACAATGGCTAGTAAAAAGTAATTCTTAAAATCAAAAACTTAAAAACAACAACAACCGTGTACTCTTACCTAATCCAGGATTCCCACGATCATACATTATCATAAGTTGCGAATTTTCCCTTCATACTTTAACGGGCTTAGGACCGTCAAAATGTAAAGGACGTAGGTATGTTTAGAATAAAATTAATTGGTACACATCAAAAGAATGGAAAAATTACACATTTTTAATTACGAATAATAAGCACTTTAGAAATTTAAATCTAAACCACATCCTTTGCATTTAGGCGTATTTAAAAAATTCAATCAACTTATGTACAACTAATTTAAAATCAAAACAACCCACCTCTAAATCTTATTTACATAATTATTTTGTCTACACTTAATAGTACTTTAAAAATTGTTCGAACTGCAATCCGTTTCGCTCTAAGCAGAGTCTAGCACGTTTTTGCACATTGTCTTTGAGTTTGTTAAGCACAACTCTGTCACTTCGTCAAAGGCACGCTCAATACGCGATTTTAGGTCTTCGAGGCCCTCATCTACGTACTCGCCTCTTAATCTCACCCCATAAAAAAAATCACATGGAGTGAGATCTGGTGACCTAGGCGGCCATGGGACGGGACCCCCGCGACCTATCCAGCGATCACCATATTCGCGGTTTAAATAATTTCTAACAGCGGCGGCGTACTGTGGCGGTGCACCATCCTGCTGGAAGTAGAACTGCGGGTGGCGAATGAGTGCGAGCGGCACGTTGTCCATGAACTCCGGAATAATGTTTTCTAGCATTTCCAGATAGGTTATTCCGGTCAGCCGCCCCTCGATGTAATAAGGCCCCAGTATTTCATCACCGACAATGCCGGCCCACACATTAGCACTAAAACGCACTTTGTGGTAGTTTTCTTTTATCTTGTGTGGGTTTTGATACGACCACCAATGCTCGTTGTGTTGGTTTTACAAGCCCACACGAGTAAAAAGGCACTCATCTGTCCACAAAATAACTGCATCAGGGTGTGCGATTAGCCACTCGCAGAAAGTGCGACGGGGCGCGGCGTCTGCTTCGTTTAAAGCCTGGACCTTTTGGAAATGATATGGATGTAAGTTCACAGTGTTTAATAACTTCCAAACCGCAAATCGACTCAGATTAAAGCGGCGGGCGGCATCTCGGGTACTCGCTCGTGGGTCTCTTTCAAAGAACTCCAAGATGTCATCTTGGAGTTCAACCGGTAAACTCCGCCTTCCTCCCCCTAGAGCGTGTGCAGGTGTTGCGAACTGTCCATAGTCCAATAGTCGTTGATTGATGGACAAAATTGTTTCGCGACTTAGTACAGCTGCAATCGTGAATCCGCTGTTACGCAGACGAGGAAGGCTTTCTTGCTCGTACAGTCTCTGGGCTCCGCGTAAACTTTTGCTACTTAAAATGTAGCATCTCACCATCTCGTAACACTCTACATTTTTGATTTTGTCACAGACACTTAATAAACAAAATAATCGCATCATTGCAATGCACAATGCAAGCGCACGCGCCATACTAACGGCGCGTGTAACATGCCCCCCGCCGCCCGCGCGCCACCCCCCGCGTCACCTTCTTTTTATCCCTGTGCCGGTCTTTTGCCGACTCCGCGCGACAGACTGGCGCCTAAGTAGTGTATCCATTCTGTAGCGCATTTGGTTGGGATAAAATATGTTATTGTAAAAAAATTAACACCCAATTTTTTTTGGTTTAATGGACTCTCCTAATGATACCTAAGCCCTAAAAAAAATTTGGCAGGTAGGTTTAAGTGCACCCTGTATAATGTAGTAAGTACTTTTACAAGGAAAAGTGTGGTCAGTTTAAAGGAACGCTCACAAAATGTCATTAGCAGACTGAAAGGGCCAGGGATTATTCGGCCCTTCCTACAGTCCCTTAGAACCGTGAAATTCAATTACTAGCCCTTATGCCAATAGAAGTTTTGTAGAAAACATTTCATTTTATATCTGGAATGTGAAGCTGGCATAGTTCTTTGTCGTTTGTTTTGGGTTCGATCCTTTTTTTGATTGTGATCAGCCTGCATTGTCCTAACCAAACTTGAAAACAACATATTTTTTTGGTTCCAACGCGCAAATCGAACCTCCGAGTCGAGAGCCAAGCTCTAAACCACTAGACCACGGACGCGTGAATTTAACAGAGAAAATGAATGCTTGATGATAAGCGATTATTGATAGCTACAAGTGCGTTACAGTCGTTCTTAAGCCCTTACAAAGTATAAGGACAATCAAACCACTAAACATTTAATTTCATTACATAACTCATAACATTTCCTTCTACAAATGTACAGCTGCCTGTACATTTGTAGAAGGCAATGTTTTCCCGCAAAAGTTGATAGTTCATCAATTTCTAATAAAACCTAACCAAGAGCATGTAAGGCTGGGACTATATTGGCCGAAATATATTTTCGAAGAAATTTCAACTCTATTAGATTAGTGCAGAGATCTATTTTCAGTGCTCTGAATTTCCCCGGGCACGCCGCATTCAGGATCGTATAGCCCCAGCATTAGGATATTTAAGGCTGGTTCCGTAAGTGTCAACGCCTTTTTTTTCAAATAACTTCAAAATTACTGTCGGATTTCGCCCAAGATAAAAGAAAATCCTAAAGAGTATTTAGCAAGACCTATTAGCATGGAAAGTTACAAGTTTATACCTTTTATAGTTTAGAAACCTTGTAATAATGATGTTTATAATATATAAGGTCTATTTGGAATCTATAACTAATAAGTATACAAAATTTCGTATATTTATGTTCAGAATTACCGAAGTTATCAAAAGGGAGGACTGACCGATGTAATGTTTCCTTGTTACTACGGAACCCTAAAAAATAAGACCTTCCTGGCGTCACAAACTAGTTTGGACGTTACGAGGGGACACTCAAACACACATGTGTGACCCCACGCGTGAAAAATGGACTGAACACAAAAGAGACAAATTATTTATGGGGCTAATAGCTTTTATGCGAGAATATGCTTTTATTGGCTGGCTAATTTTTATTGATATTATTTTGTCCAATCCCAACCATATAAAATTGGCGTTTTGTAAAGGAGGACCATAAAGTCGATTTTTTTTAAACATAATATATTTATTTAATCAAAGTATATACCATTGTTATCTATGCCCTTTTACCATCTCATAGGTAGTTCATTGATTCCATTACTAAAACAACCATTCGGACAGGAATCAATAAAATCATTGAGGCGCTTTTGGACTGCCCCATCGGAGTTGAATTTTTTCCCTTGCAAGAAGTTATCCAAATTTCGAAAAAAATGATAAACTGTTGGAACAAGGTCCGGGGAGTACGGACGAGTCGGATGTCTTGGACATTCCAATGGAAGCAGTGTGTGGTCTAGAGTTGTCCTGAAGCAGCAGTGGCCTAGAGCGAATGACCAACCTCGGATGTTTAGCAGCTAGCTTTTTCATCATGATTTTCAGTTGCTGGCAATAGACTTCGCCGTAATCGTTTGGCCAGATTTAAGATAGCTGTAGTGAACGACACCGGCACTAGTCCACCAAACGCTCACAAGTAACTTTTTTCGAGTCAATTTTCGCTTCGGGCAAGCTTTGGCTGGTTCGCCAGGGTTCAGCCATTGCGATGAACATTACCAATTATCATACAGGATCCACTTTTCATCACAGGTAATGATTCGATTTAAAATCCATTAATTATTGTGCCGGTTGAGTAATGTAACGCAGCAGTCGACGCGCGTTTGTTGGTTTACTGCACTCAATTCATGAGGTACCCACCTTTCAAGCTTTTTCACCTTCCCAATTTGCTTCAAGTGGATTAAAACAGTTTTATCACTAACACCGCAGCCTGCAGCTAACTCGGACGTGGTTTGCGATGGATCCGCTTCCACAATAGCCTTCAATTCTTCATTATCAACTTTGGTCTCCGGCCGTCCACGGGGCTTGTTCTGAAATTTCCAGAACGAAAACGTTGGAACCAAAAGCGCACTGTGTTTTATTTTGCAACACCGCCGCCATACGCATCATTAATCCTTCGAGCCGTTTCTGCAACACTGGTGCCACGGTGGAACTCGTACTCTAAAATAATACGATATTTCAAGTTTTCCATTGAACAGAAAAAAAAAAACCAAAAGAGGAAAAAACAAATGAATTACGGTTTTCAAAACACAAATGCATGAGTAAATAGCGGTATAAATTTGAAATTGGAATTCCTAACCAAAGAAGATATATTTGAGATCAAAGTGGCCAGTACCACAAAACGCCAATTTTATAAGTGAGGACCTAATAAATTAATGTGAAAGTTTGTGAGGATAAATAAATAATTGTTTATTTGCCAGAGTGATTGTACAATTTGGTTTTAAATAAAAATAAATTAATTATAATCAAATTTATGATAATTATTAATATTTAATTTTAAAATTACATATTTTAATGTAAAAATGGGCAAAATACATAATTTAAAGAGAAAGAGAACAATACGTCGATGTCAGATAAGATTAATATCTTTTTTTTAGAAATAAGTATCCACATAATATTCCTTTGCGTCATAAAACATTTGTCTAAAAGCCATTCAAAGATAGATGAATGGATGGATGGATGGATGTTTGTTTCCATCAAAATTCAGTAGTTTCTGCGTGAAAAAGTTCACGCAGAAACTACTGAATTTTGATGGAATTTGGTATGGTAGTAGTTATAATAGAAAACCTTCGCCACTGCTAGCTGGTGCCCGCAACGTCGCTTGCGTAGAACTAACGGAAACGGAAACCATTTTTTTAAACGGAACCCTACTATAAAAGTAGCCTAAGTTACTCCTTACAACATCATCTATCTCCCAATGAAAGTCTTGTGAAAATCGGTCCAGTCGTTTCAGTGATTATCCGGAGCAAACAGACATACAAACAGACGGACAGACCAAAATTTAAAAAATATATATAGGTATTCTTTTAAATTACCAGCTTTTCACTCAATATATATTTATAATAAAGAATACCTAAATATATATTTATAATAAATTCCAATAGCCGCTTCAATTTTATTAATTTGCATAGATCAACATGGTGACACGTTACTAATGTGTGAACAATCACAGATTGAGGCTTCGAATTAGAGTCAATTCACACCAGGGGCGTGCGCATCATATAGGCAGAAATGCAGTGCTTTACTTGTCATTCACAGATATTTTAATAAAACGTTCGTACGTTTTAGATGACTTTAATTAATAGTAAATAAATTTATTTAAAAAATATAATAACTTAAAAACGCCTAATATTTTATAAATAGCAACTAATGCCGTTAAGTTCTGCAGGAAAAATCATCGCATGTGTGTGTAATTTTCATACTTCGCAAACGCACACACCCATGAATATCGACATAAATAAACAGTGATAAGTCATGCGGCGGGAGATGGCCGAACCGAGAGCCGAGCCGAGAGCTTCGGTTCGGCTATCCGATCGCTTCCGAAAACCGCCGAACTGGCTTGTTGGAAATTATTCGTTGCCTATAATCCGAGTAAATACAATACGACGCGAATCTAATGAATCATGTACGCACAATATGCATTTTTGTTTAGTAAGGTATTATTTGATTAAATAGAAGAAACGTTTTGTGTTTCGCGGGGGCCATATTGCATAAATCATGTGATAAGCATTGTTTACAATTTAATCGCTCCAGTTTATTTATAGTTTTCTTAAAAGATTTTTCATTTTAACATTTGAAAGTGTGTACATTTAACAGTTTATTACTGAGATTCTATAATAATTGTAGTGATTTGCTTTTACTAGCTAGTGAGTTAGTTGATTTTTTTTTAATGTTATTTGATTGTGAGGTTTGCGTTGATAATGTGTGTTTATTAAAAATTAAAAATAACAAGTTCTCACAATTGTCATTCAGTGAAAAGATTCAAATTTTGTCTAAAGGTAGGTGTGTACCCGAGTTACAACAATTAAACCAGAAAAAAAATAATGTAACTCAAAAATTTCATGTTAAAAGTTATGAAACGTATAACTGGCTGTGTGGTTGTGTAGACACGATTAAATTATATTGTTTTCCTTGCATATTATTTAGTAATTCTAGTACAGTGTGGACTGATTCGGGATATTCATATTTAAATAATTTCTATTCCGCGGCCAAGAAGCATGACCATACACCTCATCATGACATTTGGAGGCCTGCTTAAAATTGAACACTTTTGGTAAATCTCGTATTGAAATGAGTATCAACAGTCAGTTACTATTAGATATTGAGAGGCATAATGCTAAAGTTGATCGCAATAGAAACATTTTTCAAAGGCTGATCGATGTAGTTTGCTTTCTGGGAAAACAAGAATAAGCTTTTCGCGGTCACGATGAGTCAGTATCGTCGTTGAATAGAGGTAATTATTTAGAAATAGTAGATTTATTAGCCAAGTATGATGGAGTTTTAGAAACCCATGTACAGAGTGCAAGTACCTCATTCACGGGCATGTTGAACCGTACGCAGAATGATTTGCTCTCGAGCATTGCATCTGTGATGATCGATCGCGTTAAAGCCGAAATTAAACAGTCCGATTTTGTCGCCGTCATGGTAGATGAGACTCCTGATGTTAGCGGCCGTGAACAATTAGTATTAGTTTTGAGATATATTCGTGATTCTGAAGTAGTAGATCGATTTATCAAATATGTTGATGTTAGCGCGGATCAGACCGCTGTAACCTTGAGTTCTATAATTTTGGAAATTTTGGAAGAGTTCGATTGTGTATCCAAATTAGTTGCACAAACTTACGATGGGGCAGCAGTTTTATCCTCACAAATTAATGGCGTGCAGGCTTTGGTGAGACAAAAATGTCCACAAGCTATGTACGTTTGGTGTTCAGCACATATATTAAATTTAGTTTTATCGAAATCGTTCGAACGAGTTGCTGCAACAAAACGCTTTTTTAGTATAATAAAATCAATCGCGGCTTTTTTTCATACCAGTACAAAGCGAATGGCCCATTACAACAACTTTGCCGATATGAAAAAGCTGCCTCTTGTCGCGGAAACAAGGTGGACATATCACTTGCGCACAGTTAATGTAATTAATAATGCGTCCACCCACCTCCTAGAATTGTTTGAAAATATGAACGAAAATACACAAGACTGGGATTTTGAAACACTGACACAAGTCAGTTCATTTTTATTTATTATGAAAGAATTTGAATTTAATTTTCTTTTAAAAGGTTTCGCAGATATTTTTGCAGAAACGGATATTCTGTACGATATTTTGCAAATAAAAACTAGTGACATCGCGTATTGTGTAACAAAGATAAAAGAGTTAGAGTCATTATTAGAACGTTTCAGAGACAAGTTCGAGATCTATTATGATGCTGCCGTTCGCATTACTGGACCACCTAAAAGAAAGCGCAACGTCGATGATGTTACTAATACATCATCGGCGAATTTTTGTTGAAATAATTGATAATGTAGTCAGTGAATTAACAAATCTCTATAAAAACATTAAAGATTTAAAGTTTATTGAGTTACTTTCTTGTGAGAATTTAAAAAAATATAGTGAACGTTTCCCTGAAAATGATATCAGAGAGTTCACTAATAATTATCAGGCAAATTTTAATTTTGATAAATTGAAAAATGAATTGCGCTGTATTTATAGATCACCTCAATTTACAAATAGTTGTGTATTTAGTATTATTCAAAATTTGTATAAGGACAATTTAAATAAAGTATTTTCTGAAGTGTTACGATTAGCGAAATTCATTGTGACTATCCCAGCAAGCAGCGCATCGGCAGAGCATTCATTTTCGTGTTTAAAACGTATCCACACATATTTGAGAAACACACAAAATCAACAACGACTCACAGAGCTTTCCATGATTTCTATAGAAAAGGCATTAATTATAGAATTAAAACGCAATCCAACTTTCTATGACGATATCCTAAAATCATATTTAAAAAAGGATAGGCGCATAGATTTAATCTATAAATGAATGAGTAGTTTGTTTTTTTTACTAACCCGTAGTTTTATTATTAAGTTTATTTATATATTTTGCGAATCACATGAAAATCAGCCTTTTAAAGGCCACATCCGGATATCTTGCAAGGGACGTGTTCTGTAACTATCACTCACTTGGATAAGATATTTGTATGGCCGAAATCTTGCGTTTATTTACATCGGGATATAGTAATCTCAAGTAACCGGAACATATTCAATATGTGAAAATTGAAGCTGACTTACTGGTGAGTAGTTATAATATTTTAAAATATGCTTATTATTTTACTTATTAGAATTTCTTCCGCCGTGACGATCGATCGCTGTTTTGTCTGCGTTGCCGTAGAAGATGTACATGAATAGTAGTACATCTAAGACTTGCTCTGTAGGCATGGTTTCGACTTAGAGATCCGTCGCTTGGCTGTAGCTATGCTAAAAATCTATAAACGAAAAAGTTTTTGTGACCGAGTACTTCGCCGCATACCCAGTGTCATAATCCTGTGCACGCCACTGATTCACACCGAAACGAAACGATACGATACGCGACACAGCGTTGCATTTTTAAGATAGCTATTCAAAATTGAACGTTTCATTGTAAGAGTTCGAATGCCGGCACCGCGATGCTGCGGCACAGCGCATGAGCAGTGTACGACTGATGTCATATGAAACGTGTAGATTTTTGCGTTGTGAATTTTGTTCAATTTTGACCTATCTTAAAAATGCAGCGCCGCGTGTCGTCGCAGTGTGAACTGTCCCTTAGATATTTCAAATCAATATTTGTGTTAGTTCGATCCCACGACCGCAAGCTCAAAGTGGTTAGTGACCCCGCATTTCTACAAAGACATTGATTAAATATTAACTTTGTTGATAGTAATTATAAATGTTGGATCTAAGGAAACAATAGTAGTTATTTTAGTTTCGTTCCAATCAACGCCTAATTCACAATTAAGCCCTGACCATTTGACAATTGATTCAGCCCTAAATAAACACGCCGTATTTACTGTTGGATTCCGGCCATTTTCTGAACTTAATCATAGTGTTGTGGGAAGTTAGTGTTTTGATAAACCAGGTTTCATATTACATATAGAAGGTAATCACTCGTATACAGAGCACACGTGGCAGAAGTGGAACCTCATTCATCATATAAAATCCAAAAATACTCTCATCGTGCCTGAAGAGCATCACTTCAAAAATTAATTAAAATAATTAAAAATTGTACACCTAGCGCCATCTGTGTATTGAGCCGTACTTTAGAAACATAAGTTGGTATGTAAAAAGTGTAAATAGCTTCCAACAGATTGCGTTATATCAAAAATCGTGTCGTGACGCGACCTTGAAATTACGCTCTCAACTTCGGTTAAAGGGTTTCGCTTCAAAAATCATGTAAAATATTGTAAAGAATATATTAGGTCCTTACATAATATGCAAGTGGCGTTTTGTCATACTGGCCACTTTGATCTCAAATATATCTTAATTGGTTAGGAATTCCAATTTCAAACTTATACCGCTATTTACTCATGCATTATTGTTTCGAAAACCGTAATTCGTTTTTTCCTCTTTTGTTTTTTTCTTTGTGTTCAATGGAAAACTTGAAATATCGTATTATTTTCCAGTACGAGTTCTACCGTGGCACCAGTGTTGCAGAAACGGCTCGAAGGATTAATGATGTGTATCAATGGCGGCGGTGTTGCAAAAGACAACACAGTGCGTTTTTGGTTCCAACGTTTTCGTTGAACTGCTGAACAAGCCCCTTGGACGGCCAGAGACCAAAGTTAATAATGAAGAATTGAAGGCTATTGTGGAAGCGGATCCATCGCAAACCTCGTCCGAGTTAGCTGCAGGCTGGCGCGTTAGTGATAAGACTGTTTTAATCCCCTGGAAGCAAATTGGGAAGGTGAAAAAGCTTGAAAGGTGGGTACCTCACGAATTGAGTGCAGCAAACCGACAAACGCGCGTCGACTGCTGCGTTACATTACTCAATCAAATGAAGGGATTCTAAATCGAATCATTACCTGTGATGAAAAGTGGATCCTGTACGATAATCGGTAACGCTCATCGTAATGGCTGAACCCTGGCGAACCAGCCAAACCCTGCCCCAAGCGAAAATTTACTCAAAAAAGTTACTTGTGAGCGTTTGGTGCCGGTGCCGGTGTCGTTCACTACAGCTTTCTGAAATCTGGCCAGACGATTACGGCAGATGTTTTTTGCCAGCAACTGCAAATCATGATGGAATTCCGCTTCCACAATAGCCTTCAATTCTTCATTATCAACTTTGGTCTCCGGCCGTTCAAGGGGCTTGTGCAGCAGGTCGAAATTTCCAGAACGAAAACGTAGGAACCAAAAACGCACTGTGTTTTTGGTTTGTGGCAAAAACGCCGGTCCACATGGCGCGTTGCGTCAGCGTTGCATCGACACAGCGCTGCTGTTGCGTTGTTTTACATACAAATAACCAAAGTGTTCATACGGCGCGCTGCGTCGACGCAACGCACACATGACGGACATTAAATAAACGAACGTGTACTCGTTGCGACGTCAGAGCGGCAGCGCTCAGTTGCTTGCGCGTTGATAGGGAGGATACACGCAAGCTTAATTACTTCATTACATTGATTCAGGAAAGAGAAATTATATGGATATATGTCACATTTATTATATGTCACAATTATATGTCACACGGAGATTTCAAAAATAAAAATTTAAAAACAAAAGCTTCGGAACAAATATCAAAAATGTTATTTCCTGATTACGAGAATTTCACACCTGAACGTAAAAACAAAGTTGGTGAGTTTACAGTATATATATTTATCGTTTCATTTTATTACATACTATTATACTTTATTTAGCTGCCAAGGCAGAGTTCCTCTAGTCATAAAATAAGTCGCAAATTGCTCTCTTATGACATTCGGTGCTGTCTGTCCTTCATCTGCGGGTTGTATTGGGAGAAATTCAATAACACTTATAGCAGATTTATCTCATTGTCTAAAACCATCTCGATCAGTGACAAAATTGTGTAGTACACAACATGATTTTATTATGTCAGTAGCGAAGTTATAGGCCACGTCTATCGGTCTGTGAAAAATGCGCCATTTGTTTGCCATAATCCCAAAAGCGCATTCAACATATCTTCTGGCCCTACTTTGACGATAATTGAAAACCTTTTGTTGTAAGTCGAGGTTTCGACCACTATATGGACGCATAATATGTTTTCTCAGTCCAATAGCTTCGTCACCCACTAATACATACGGGGTTGGTCTATTGAAACCAGAGAGTGGTTGGGGATGTGGTAAAGGTAAATTGTTGTTAATCATTAGCTCGTACAGTTTAGAATTTTGAAACAATGTTGAATCGCATTATTTGCCGTATGCACCGACGTCGACAAAAATGAATTTGTAATTTGAATCCACAGCAGCTAGCAACACAATCGAAAAGAAGGTTTTATAATTAAAAGAAAGCGAGCCACTATTTGCAGAATTACACACGCAGATTTGTTTTCCGTCGATGGCACCAATACAGTGAGGAAAATTTGCCTTTACATCAAAATCCTTCGCTATTGTTTGGAATCTTTCAATTGTCAGGTCTGGGATGTTGTCTCGAAGAAGATTTGTCCATATAGCACGACAAACTGTATGTATCATATACGCAATAGTAGTTTTTCCCCGTTTGAATTTCAAATGTAAGTCCGTTTTTGAATTTCCACTTCCTAGGTATCTGAAACAAAAACAGTTATTTGAATAATTATTAGGTACTCTTTTTAAGTATACATACAGGTGACATTAAAAATGCTAGTGAAACTTCACAGGATGGTTCAGTATCGATAATAGAATATAAAAAAATGTTGGATTTTTTTTTTTATATATTGCAACTCCCGATATTGTAACAAAAAAAAATTGTCCATCACTATTTCTTAATGAAATGAAGGGAGAGATCCAATACCGTCTTGTGATTTTGCGTCGATTTCGGCGGTGACGTAGTAATAATGGGAGCAATGCTAGACGTTTTTTCCGATCCATGCTTTCCGATAGACTGACTGAGATGTTTTGACAAAATGCCTGCCGCAACTGTGCGTCGTCGCTACGCCGACGGAACGTTAAGACTGCGTCGTAGTAACGCTGCGATGACGCAGCGCCTGTGTGGCCGGCTATGCGTCAAAATATTTACGTTGCGACGACGCAATGCGCCGTGTGGACCGGCTCACACATCATTAATCCTTCGAGCCGGAGAAAGCTGGAGAAATCCAGCACTGGTGCCACGGTGGAACTCGTGCTTGAAGATAATACGATATTTCAACTTTTCCATTTTGTAAACAGAGTGACGCAAAGAGAAAACCAAAAGAGGAAAAAACAAATGAATTACGGTTTTCGAAACACAAATGCGGTAAATAGCGGTATGAATTTGAAATTAGAATTCTTAACCAAAGAAGATATATTTGAGATCAAACTGGCCAGTAGACAAAACACCAATTTCATATGTAAGGACCTAATATATGACCTATGTACTTAGTTGCAATAAAGTTATTATTATTATTATACCTTAGTCAAAATATGTGTTGGACGTTTCGTTACGAGAACTAATATAACAAAAATGTAATGAATAGGGAATACATTACATAGACATGGCACAAAGAGATGACAGAAGCACTACGCTGCATTAATATCCAGGCACTAAGCGCAAAATGAAGACTCAATTTCTGCACATAAAGAAAAAATCATATGCCTTTGAAGTAACAGAGTATTAATAGAGCTGGTAGAGGCAGGTAAAGGTAGAGATAGCACAGGTAAAGGTAGAGGTAGAAAGGTAGCAGGTAGAGGGTTTATTGGACAGTGCGGAGGAAATTAAGGAGCGCTGCCGGGTAACTGAAACAATCACTTTGTTGCAGATCTGTGCTGCGGTTGCACTGCGCTAGTACTTGACTTGTTTTAACTTTGGAAACTCAATAACCATAGCATACTTACATTTCTATGAGGAGGGTAGATATCACAGAAGTTTTATTCCATTGGATGCACGATTCGTGTTTCGATCGATCGATTGATCCCAATGAAATAAATATTAAGATAAAATCCGCCTCACTAACTTGTCTACATACATAGAATAAAACGTTTCCTTGTTGTTAAAGTTTTTAACTAACTTATATCCGTACGTAATTTCGAGACTGTTGTGCTATAACCAGTTTAATGTACGAGTATATTTTGATTTAGTTTGAAAATAATTTATTTCACGATTTACAATAAGTACCTTACCTATTTAAAAACTATTAGAAGAGTTTAGCACTCGATGAATACAGAAATTCGTGTCGTTACATATGCAAGTGGAATAAAAAGAAAGTACCTTTAAACTAAGTAAAGTACTAAGTACGCTTCGTAGTTATTTCCCTGTATGTCATGCCACTAGCTGGCACTATAAACGAGTCATCGCCTCTTAGCCAGCTGTCTCTCGCTGTTATATCGTCCGCACAAAGATTCACAAAGTTGAACACCTCCTAACACGAAATTGTTACATTGTAAACGTCTGAACAATTTTGATTAAGGTTTATATTAAATTGTTGCTCGTCTGGCTGAGGCTTCTTTTGTAACGTTATTCGATTCTAAAAAGCAACACTGTTTACATCATAATAATAATCACACAACTTTTTATACACTACTCTACTTTATTTGGGTTTGTACAATAATTTATATAAAGACGGCCGGTTTCGATTAACACTTGATGATGAGTTAATCGAAACCGGTCGTGTTTATATATTAGGTATTTACCTATGAAATTGCCGTTTTGTATGAAAAAATTTAATCGAATATTTGTCATGTATTTTTTATTTGTATTAATCGAAGTAATCACCCATGCAATCAATGCATCTTTGCCAATGCAGTGGCAGTTTATTGATGCCCTTAAAGAAATCAGCTGGACGGGAGGCAACTAATTCTTCAAAGGCATTTTGTACTGCCTCTCGGGTATTGAATTTTTTTCCCGCCAAGAAGTTATCCATATTCTGGAAAAAGTAGTAGTCTGTAGGCGCAAGGTCTGGTGAGTAGGGCGGGTGACGGAGAGCTTCCAATCCCAGTTCTTGCAACTTGGAGACCGTCTGCTGTGCAGTATGAGGTCGCGCGTTGTCGTGCAGGAGCAGCGGAGACGAGCGATTGACCAATGCTGGTTGGAGATGTGCCAGCTTCTCCATCATTGTGTTCAGTTCTTCACAGTACACGTCTGCAGTAATGCTCACCCCGTTTGGTAAGAAGCTGTGATGAATCACACCGGCGCTAGACCACCAAATAGTGACCATCACTTTTCTAAGGGTAAGTTTTCGTTAAGGGCATTGCTTAGGTGCTGAACCAGTATCCAACCAACTTGCTGAGCGCTTGCGGTTATCAAACATAATCCATTTTTCATCGCAGGTAACAATGCGGTTTAAAATTCCTTCATTCGTGTGCCTGTTGAGCAGTGCATGGCACGTCTCGACGCGTACTTCGCGCTGGCGATCATTGAGTTTGTGGGGCACCCATTTGTCAAGCTTTTTTACCTTGCCAATTTGACGCAAATGGACCAATATTGTTTTGACGCTAACGTCGAAAGCTGCTGCTAATTCAGCCGTAGATTGTGTATCATCAGCTTCCACAATCGCCTTTAATTCGTCATTGTCGACCAAAGTCTTCGGACGACCGCGGGGTTCATTTTTCAGGTCGAAATTTCCAGAACGGAAGCGAGCAAACCAATAACAGGTGGTGCGTTGGTTTGTAGTGTTAGCTCCGTAAACGTCGTTGATGTTGCGTGCCGCTTGTGCCGCGTTGCTGCCACGACGGTACTCATATTCCATAATTATTCGAATTTTTAACGTATTCATGATGACGAAAAATATTGAAATGCGATGAAAATGTAACACTAATCAATAAACAAATGACTACTTTTGGAAAAAGAATTCCATGTTTTTAAAATAAAATTAATTTGAAATTAGAATTCTTAGTCAAACAAAAATTATTTTGATTTGAAATGGCCAGTACTGCAGAACGGCAATTTCATAGGTAAAGACCTATTATAAATTATTGTAAAAACCTAGATAAAGTGGAAAAGTGTATAAAAAAGTTGTGTGATATTATTATGAACATGAATTTACACCAACTACCAACAGCACACTCAATCAGTTACACTTCACAGACACACAGAATCAGAATTTCAACGGCATAGGTCGCATGTCTGTAGGAGATATGGTAAATATAATAACTCATTTCAACGAACAGATATTCATACAAAATATGATCAACAATATCTCTATACTTCCCCATGGTACTGAATTAAAATAATTATGGGAAATGAAACGCCAATGAAAATTTAACGATCTAATTGTATTTTGGATTCCAATTTTTCAAACAGCGGGTATAAAACGCCCAATGTATATTAAAAGGATTATTAAAAATGTGGTAGATTAAGTACATGGCGAAGACATAAGACAGGAATATACCTAATAGTAGTATAGTTTCAATCTAGATATTCCCTATAGTATAATCTGAAAATCATTGATTGTATGCTTCTAGATTTTATCTCAATAATTCAAGTGTCTATAAGTACCTATATCTGCCAAAAAATCGCCTGACGCCTCCGTCAACCTGATTGAACGTGGCTTAGAGCATGGTTCTTGACTCCGGGGGTTTTGTGTAGGATCCCCGAGCTGGAACACCAAAAAATATTTTAGGTTAGGACAATGTAGGCTGATCCATGCGTCGGATGGGCATGAAAAAGTCGCTCCTGCGACTGGTCTCTCACCAGTCGTGTCGCTCATCCGTCCCACTGGGCTACGAGAGTGAAGTAAGAGAGAGTGCTCTTGTATTACGCATTATGCAAAAAAACTCCTGCATAGCTAAACTGGTTTAACAAAACATATTATATATATGTATGCACACAGTTTTATAACAAGAAACTACGTTAAACACTTCATCGATCAGCTCCCCACTCATTGCCATCCTCATTACCTTCCGTCATTACTCCAGGGTTCCCCTGGGTGCAATGAGATACATCAGGATCCATTAATATGGATGCCAGTGTAATATATTAAACGCAATGTCTTGTGTGTGTATACGTGCATTAAGTAGATACGTGATTATTTTCAAAGAAATGTACACTGTTTTATGTACTTACATTTTATTATTTATGTGGTGACTAGCAGCAAATATATTTTTAAATATTTCATATGACGTGCCTGATTCTTACCTCACAATATGTGTGTACCTACTGAGTACAGACCGTTACAGCTCCCACACTGATTTCGATCACTTTTTATAGTGTCCAAGTGTGTGCGCAATACACAAGAGCTCTCTCTCCTCCTTTACTCCCATAACCCAGTGAGACGGATGACCGACACTACTGGCGAGAGATCAGGCGCAGGGCCAACTTTTTACATGCCCATCCGATGAATGGATCATCTTTCTTGTCAGACAATCAGGTGATCAGACTGCATTGTCCTAACCAGATTGGAAAACAACATTTCTCGTTGTCCGAATGCGGGAATCAAACCCACGACCTTCGGAGTAGGGCTCTAAACCTCTGGGCCACGAAGGAGCTTTAACAGACCCTCGTGATAATAGTAAATGTGAAGCAAAATAATAAGTTGCATACTTTATACCTAACGGCTTTTACGATGCTAAAATAAAAATAGGCATTTGTAAATGGCTGTTAATTCACATAAAAAGTAAAAACAGTCGTTTGTTGGCATGAAACAGTAATTTCCATCCATTTTCAATCCTATTTATTTGCACGGTCGTTACGGTAGAACAATTGGTCGTTGTTCCACTAATCGGCCGGTCCGGCAACTGTCCGGGTGCCGGGAAGCAAAACTGTATGAATATAATGTATGTTTTTTTAGGGTTCCGTGCCCAAAGGGTAAAAAACGAGACCCTATTACTAAGAATCCGATGTCCGTCTGTCACCAGGCTGTATATTATGAACCTTATATTATACCTATATGAATATTTAGACAGTTGAAATCTTCACAGATGATGTATTTCTGTTTCCGCTTTAACAACAAATATAGAATAAAATAAATATTTAAGGGGACTCCCACACAACAAATGTGATTTTTTGCCGTTTTATAGATAATGGTGCGACCTTTGTGCGCCAGTACGACTCGCACTTGGCTGATTTTTACAATACCGGCCCGGCAACGGCCCGGCGCGGCGATGACTCCCACTTGACACAATATGTCACCGGCCGCCCCGGCGCCGGGCCGGTTAGTGGAAAAACAGCTTTTGATGAAAAATATTGTCAATGTAGATTATTTATTAGGTTATTCCCCAACTGGACCAGAGAGACTGGATGTATCAGAGAGCCAATAATTCTCGTAATCCATACTAATATTTCGGAGGAACTCAGGTTTGACTGCGTTTATTTATCATACCTTCAGCAACACCAGACTTGCCATTTGACATTTAAATTCTTTATTTTGGTCCGGAACAGAAAACGGATTTGCTTGCCAACTTAGGGGTTTCTCCCTAAAATTAGGGAAAAAATTCTCTAGGGGGAGAATTTTTAATGTTATTTTTAGAGGTTTGTATTTTCTTGTTCTTAATTAAATTAAGCTATTAATCGATATAACATCGACAAGCGATTTTAAAAGTCACAGGTTGACTTAAAAATAAACTTTTGGATGTATATTTTAATGTACAAAGGACAGAATAATAATAGGTATTTACCTATGAAATTGTCGTTCTGCAGTACTGGTTATTTCAAATCAAAATAATTTTTGTTTGACTAAGAATTATAATTTCAAATCAATTTTATTCTAAAAACATGGAATTCTTTATCCAAAAGTAGTCATTTGTTTATTGATTAGTGTTACATTTTCATCGCATTTCAATCTTTTTTGTTATCATGGATACGTTAAAAATTCGAGCAATTATAGAATATGAGTACCGTCGTGGCAGCAACGCGGCACAAGCGGCACGCAACATCAACGACGTTTACGGAGCTAACACTACAAACCAACGCACCACCTGTTATTGGTTTGCTCGCTTCCGTTCTGGAAATTTCGACCTGAAAAATGAAACTCGCGGTCGTCCGAAGACTTTGGTCGACAATGACGAATTAAAGGCGATTGTGGAACCTAATGATACACAATCTACGGCTGAATTAGTAGCAACTTTCGACGTTAGCGTCAAAACAATATTGGTAAAAAAGCTTGACAAATGGGTGCCCCACGAACTCAAAGATCGCCAGCGCGAAGTACGCTTCGAGACGTGCCTTACACTGCTCAACAGACACACAAATGAAGGAATTTTCAACCGCATTATTACCTGCGATGAAAAATGGATTATGTTTGATAACCGCAAGCGCTCAGCAAGTTGGTTGGATCCTGGTTCAGCACCTATTCAACGCCCTAAACGAAAACTTACCCCTAGAAAAGTGATGGTCACTGTTTGGTGGTCTAGGGCCGGTGTGATTCATCACAGTTTCTTACCAAACGGGGTGAGCATTACTGCAGATGTGTACTGTGAAGAACTGAACACGATGATGGAGAAGCTGGCACATCTCCAATCAGCATTGGTCAATCGCTCGTCTCCGCTGCTCCTGCACGACAACGCGCGACCTCGTACTGCACAGCAGACGGTCTCCAAGTTGCAAGAACTGGGGTTGGAAGCTCTCCGTCATCCGCCCTACTCACCAGACCTTGCGCCTACAGACTACTACATTTTCTAGAATTTGGATAACTCCTTGGCGGGAAAAAAATTCAGTACCCGAGACACAGTACAAAATGCCTTTGAAGAATTAGTTGCCTCCCGTCCAGCTGATTTCTTTAAGAAGGGCATCAATAAACTGACACTGCGTTGGCAAAGATGCATTGATTGCATGGGTGATTACTTCGATTAATACCAGTAAAAAATACATGAAAAAAATTCGTTTAAATTTTTTCACACAAAATGGCAATTTCATAGGTAAAGACCTAATATAACAGAAAAAAATTATTATTATTTATTTATCAGTTTAAGTTTGGGGAGAAATATTTTTGAGAGTAATAACACTGCACAAAAATCGGAATGCACTGTAAATAGTATTCTGTGCTAATGGAATAGAGCTGAAAATCAAACACGCGAGTGTCGTGCTGTCATAATGGTTGTCCGCAAAATGTCCGCTCCAAACGAAATCTGTACGTGTGTAAGCAACAATAGTGGACCTTACTTAAAGGTTTAGTTAAATGCAATGGATCAATTTCAATGGACCATAAACGAGACGACGGATCGCCTGACCGCCGCCCATGGACACTCGCAACACCAGAGGAGTTTCACTTGTAACTCCTCTGGTGTCGCTCTTTGCGTTCCCAGTCCTTAAAATCCCCAACCCCCCCTAGTCCTCCGGTAACCTCATTCACTCGGCAAAACACACTGAAACGCCGTTTTTTGTCGTGCTGAAGCATGGCTCTCCCACTTTTTAAAATTTAAATTAGATTAGATTAGATAGATTAGATACCATTTATTTCAGGCTGCATAGGCCCATAGTTAGTTAGACTAACATACATATTATTATTATATCTAATAATAAACTAACACTAAACACATATCCCCCTTACTAATAAAAATATTTACACAACGGATAACTTAATCAACGTTGCTATCTTTTTCTATCAAATGTTAATTTCCAACGTATCAGATAAAGACAGCAACAGGGTATTGTCTGCGACGTAGGGGCGAAGTATTCGGGTGTCGTCCTCTAAATCTTCTGTAGACGACTCCAATCGGCCAGAACTTCTCGAAGGTCGGTAAATGATGGGTCGGAACTCTCACCACAAAGGAAGTAAAGTTCACTACATGACAAGATTCCAAACGCTCTACCCTCAAGGCGAAGTTGGCTCTGCTCCTGATGTAGTCCACGAATTGCTCGACCGTCGTAGACCAATGCAGCCTGGACACACACAGCGGTGTCGCGGGAGTCTCACACCGCAACAGCTGCTCGGGTCCTCCGGGTGCGGTGCCGCGATGGTTGCGGATGACGGGTTTCTTCTTCTTCCTCTCGACTTTGATGAACCCGTCATCATCGCACGTTCGGTCCTTGAATTAGCCACGAGAATTTCTCGTGCTCAGGTAAATAACCTGTATCATTTCTCATTCTTCACATTTGAACAAGCCAACAGGGACATCTAACTTCACTTAATCATATCAGGGGAAGCGGGAAGCAAATATAAAATATATAATTTGACGCTGAATATTTATGAAGGAAATTACGTGTCCGGAGCAGACGTGACGACGTGACGCGCGTGACGCGCGTGACAACACGTCAGCGTCAGACATCATTACTGACCCGAAAGTTAGATGAGTTATATTTGGGAGATTTGACATTGTGTTCCCTACAATTCCCAGTCGCGTGGAAGTGTATTAGCTAAGTTCGCAAGACAAAAATGTACTCAATATTATTGTCGTAATATGTTCGCCACCTTGGTTCTTGCATATCACTATTACGTTAGGGTGGTTATATAAATGATACAGCAACACTTACATCGAATCTTCTTTATTACGTATTAAACTATACATATCAGAGAGACGCATAAGCCACACGTCTACATTAAACATAGCCTACGCCCCTATGTTTTCTTCCGGCACTTAAATCACATTTTATTACATGCAAATTTCATTAAAGAAAGGGTTCTTGAATTTAATTCCAAGTTTTACACAATTATCGAAGAAAATAACCCCATAATCACTGCACCATTTAAGAAAATTCTAGATTCTAGCCTAGATTCTAGCTCGCCTGTAATGAAAACATGGGGCTATAAGAACTTACGGCTGCGATTAAAAACGTCTTTACATACTTACATGCTTATTTAGACTTCAAACATGGCCTCAAAGGATGTTTGATATAGGAAAATAGCGCTTATTACAAGGCGGTAGAGTCCTGATTGCTGAATTTAAATCTTATTCACATGAACATCATTTAATGATGTCGTGAACGGCATGCTTTGATCCTGTTCCTGGGTGTGGTGCAAGTCATAAGCGAAAGTTATAAGAGAAATGAATTTTATCATATTGAATAATACCTATTGCTCGCGGCTCCGCCCGGGTAAATATAGTATCTCACGAGAAAACTGTGCTTTTTCTGGATAAAAAGTAGCCTGTCTTAATCTAGAGCCTAAACTACTACCATACCAAATTTCATCGAAATCCGTTCAGTAGTTTTGGCGTGAAAGAGTAACAAACATCCATCCATCTATAAATCCATACATCCATCCACCCTCACAAACTTTCACATTTATAATAGTAGTAGGATACGTGAAGTGACAACTTCTTACCCCTTTTTACGAAAATCATGCAAACGGTGGAGTATGAAATTTGGCACAGTTAACTTTCATGCGGCGGAAGGTGTGCAGAAAGCTAATATTTTTAAATAATGTTTAGAAATACATAATTTAATAAAAACAACGTTACACACACTACCTCAGATTGATAACTGACACTTCCATAAGAAAATATGTTGGTTTGACACTTGTGACACAATTATTAGTTTGGCGTTCACATTCCAACTCCATAGTAAACATTTAGGTACTTTTTAATCAGCTCTTTTTATCTTTTATATCTGAGAGGTAAAATAAGCCTTATAAAGTTCAAACTTAATTTTTATTTTATTTTTGACCACTGTCACTAGTTCAACTGCATTAATATTAATCTATTTAAAGTTTTGTTTCAAATTGACAAGTACCTCAATTTTAGTAGCCAAAAATCATATTCATAATGAAATTGTAATTGTGTACGCCTACGATTAATACGATTTGAATAGAATGTTTAATCAATAGTTTGCTATATGTTTCTAACAGGCGTTTCTTTTAATTTATAATATTATTTTTTATTGTAATATATTTTACTACCGACATTACCATATTTTGTCACATTCTTTGTCCGGCATTCGCAGCAATTATGCGTTAGCATTTGTAAATATTCGAATATATCTTCTAAATTGCAAGTCTACGAGTTTCTTCTTGGAAATTCCACATCGTCCCCTACGAGACGAAACAGACGAGAGATAGCAACTTTGATGATAATATGACGTTTGACCTCTGTGGCTCAGTGATTGAGCGCGTTAGTATTCAAGCTGGATCGCGAGTTCGAATCCCGCCAAAGGAACATGCTGCCATCTGGAATCCCGCTACCCGCTCTGCATCCCGCTACCTGCTCTGCTTCCCGCTATTCATTACAACTTACACCACGTACTATAATAAAACTTAGTATAGTTGCGGGCAGTATCAAAGACGGGAACTTCGTTATTCGCATTAGTTCAGAATTCTTCCTCGATTCTCTGATAGCCCCAATAAACTATACCGTCAACAGAAAGAGGATTTTTTTACAAAGGAGCCATTTTGGATCATTTTACTAAGGCAAAGAAGAAAGATTGGAAATGGACACCTTTTATTATTTCTAATAGATTTTTGATTTAATCAGATGGTCAATTCTGCTAATTAAATCCTGCAATATACAGTTTCGATCCAGTCCCGATATGTTTAAACTGCAAAATGGTATTTTCATAAACGTCAAAACAACGTCAAACCCATTTTGATTGGTCCAAACTTCAAAAATCAGCTTACGATATCAAGACAATACATACAATACATATTACAATTTAAAATGTAAATCAATTACGAGAATCAGATAATTGTAAAAACTAGACACACCTAGTAAGTGGTAACCCAGGAAATCAGGCTGCTTCAAAAATAAATCGTTAAAAAACAATGGTGTCTTCGTCATCTTCTACGTCCCCACAGCTCTAAGAGTCAGTCCACACCTTGACGATACGTGACGCGACGCGGCTCTGCATTTTCAAGATAGTTGAACTTTATTCACTACACAACAACATACACATTTCATTATATGTCAACAGACACTGCACTGCACATGCGCTGTGCAGCGAGGCGCAACTTGACATTCGAACTCTTACAATGAAACGTGTATCATTTTGTGTAATGAATAAGTCTGGGACTATATGATCCGGATTCCGGAAGGCCGGGAAAAAATCATAGCATTGAAAATAGAACTCTGCGATAATACATTAAAGCTAAAAAAACAACGTGTGTCGAGTCAATGTCATTTATGCTACACTATATATATACACATACACTTCGATTTTTAATTCTATTGTATTAGCGTAGAGTTCTATTTTTAGTAGTCTGAATTTTCCTGAACCTTACGGATTCCGGACAATATAGTCGCGGCCTAAAGTTCATTTTTGAATAGCTATCGTATCGTATCGTTTCATTTCGGTGTGAATTAAACTCAAGGTACAAGTAGAAAACACTTAAATTGTTAAACTGAAACCAATAATATTTGAGCTTATATTTTAATTCACTAATACAAAGTGGATTATTTGACACTGATTACTCTTATTTATACTAAAAAGATATTTTATTAGTAAATATTAATTGCGACTCAGTAAATTTGTTCGTCCAAATTATGACTATTTACAAATCATTTGAGTTTATTAGCCGCTATTGATACTGTTTATTTAGATTTCATTTAGGCTAGCTCTGTTTTTAATGAGCACTGACTGACCCGACATAAGTTGATTTGTTTTAAGTATGAACTGGAATAAATAAATGACTACACCTACACCAACGTCCAACAACCTACATCTGCACCTACTCTTAAATATGAGTAACTTCTCAGAAGAAAAACTATAAAAGTAAATATTTTCAAAGGTGCAGCAGCGATTTGTATACAAAACTTCGCAAGTCTCGTGAAAACGCTCCATACTAAAGTCGTACCTAGCTGTGACGTCACGCCTAGGTAAAAGTGTATGTAGTATACGGCCGCAGGAACATATTATATGTAAATATCTCCGATATTTGTGCGTTTAAGTTCATACTTACTATAATGAATGTTTTGTATATGATGTAAGTAAACTAATGATGTAGGGTTTGTTTATTGATTTAGCAAAAAAAAAAACTTTTTTGTACTTTTTAGATGTATCTAATTAATAAACTACACATAAAATATTATATTTTTTCACATTTACCAAGTAGTAATGCCTCAATATTTCAGAGTATATTAATGAAACAAATCATTTTAGATGTAGTCAGCTCCCATATTACAACCTACTCGTAACACCTCTGCAGGTATTGCGGGAGTAAAACTGTCGATTGTACAGCAGCAGGAAGCACATATCATCAGTGGGCTTAGTTTTTTGTTTTAGGAGACTTTGTTTTCCATAGCAATACGACGATTTCCGAGGGGCGTTACTCTACATTTTATAGTATTTTCACGTAAAACATTAAAAAACCACGTGTTGACTTAGCACGAACAATTGATTACTTATCGTATTCGTAACGTAAGCGAATGAGAATTGTATGAAAAGCATGACGTCACGAATGCGTTGTTATCATTTTTACTTGCTTAGTCCGTCTGTTTGTTTATAAATAAAAAAATGCTATACGAAGAGGTTTCTTCTCAGTTTTCAATCGAGATATTACCACTAAATTATCTACACCTACTCTGATTTGTAATCACATTAAAATGACAAGTTTGGCGATGCGTTTTCACCTCTCTTTCCTTCTTTTACAGTTAGTCCGCCATTTTACTCATTGAGATTAAAATCAGAGTATGTGATTTCCAGTCTGATATTCTTTTAATCACTGAAGGCTGTTTATTATTCAACGAAGGCATCACTTTGAGATTTAAACGGGGCCCAGTCAAAGAAATTCCCAGATTGAGAATAATTTAGCCCATATCAAGGGGGTAGATTGCAATTTGTATGCTAATTTTGATGTCCAGTCAAAAATAGTACTCATATGTCTGGAAATAAGGTTCAAAATAACAAGTTAAGATTTTGATGATTCTCTTGAGATTTATTTACTATTGGCCATTCAAATGTGGTATTTTTTTGTTATCAAAAGTCTAAAGTATAAAACCAACGCAGATTAATTTGTCCTAATTACATTAAAGTTTGTAGTCCTTGTATTGCTTACTTTAGTGTGGGCCTACAATAAACTTTCGCGTAGCTCTCGATAATACTATATATAAGGTCGTTCAAAATTAATTCCGGATATTTTGGCAAGTAGTCTACTGCTTATGTAAAGACGTTTAGGCAGAAAAGTAATTTAAAATTAAAATAAAAAATTTACTGATTTAAATTTACAATGTGCTCTTTCAGATTTTAAGGTTATTAACCTCACAGAAACAGTTGATTTAAAGGGGAAGCAAAGACTTTGCATAAGTAACATCAATACAATCAGATGTGTGAGGTCCATGACCTTAACAGCGCCGTAAATAGCGTACTGTAATTTTATTTAGTATATTTCTCTTCGAAATTTTTAATTTTATTGATGTAGAGAGCGCAGAGTGTGAGTATGTGTGACTCTCAGTCATTATAGATACTCGGATTAAAATATTTTTCGGTTATAAGTTGTTTTAAGGGAGTTTTGCCGGGGAATTAAATGTGTGACGTTGTTGTTTTTGTATTTCCTCCATAAACTTGTGTTATTTCGGTTCTTATTGTATGATATTGACAGAATATTAACCATAAAGTATTCGTTCGGTACAACTTCAAAAAACGTGCTATTTTGTGTTGCCCTCCAAAACTCTCTAGGAGCTTTCAGTAAAGCGTCTACCATTTTACTGAATCGACTGACTCGACTCATTGACACTGACTATTTATTTTGACTTTGACTAGACTTTGGGCTTGACGATTTAGAAATACGGCGTTGAAAACTTAAACGAGAATTCTATTTTACCGCCTTTTTACCGTAACTCCGTTAAAAACAAAAGTTGTTTTATGAACAAAGTATTAAGTTTTGCATTAAATTACCCACCACCCCCATCAAAACAGTCTCCTTGGCTATAGATACATATTTTCAGATGTTAGTTCTATTGTTGGAATCAATATCTGGAAGGCTTTTTTGGGCAAGTAGAGGCCCTTCGGAAAAAAGTTTACCTCTTTATCTGACTTAAATGACTGCGCTACTAAGTCCATGTAGTAAACCTTTGCCTTTAGTCTATTCGCCTTAAGTTCCCAGTGAGTAATCGGTGCAAAATGTCTAGATGGCTTACTTTAATTGGTTAATAGAAACACGGCTGCAACATTGGTGAATTTTGACATTTGCACTGATAATTTACCTACTGCAAACTCAACGTGAATATGCCATAGTAATTAATTTCCAAATACCCTGTTTAGATATTTCGTCTCCCTACGGCCCTTAATAAACTGAAGGACATTAATTACCCCGAAGGGCTCGAATCGTTTTATAAATTAATCCAAAATTCAATTTCATATTTAATTTTGTGGTTTAAACACGGTATTTTAGGATTTGGGGGCATCATGTACGGCGGCTTAGGGTCTGCTCCACAATCTACTGATACGTGTCAGATAGCTTATTTCATTTGGCTGGCTGTCACCTGATCAACATGACTAAGGGCTTCTGGGGTACGACTCAATATAAGTGTTAAACATACAAACATACTAACATCTTCACCTCAGATACGCGTTAATTGGCTTTTTGTCCATTCACCGGCCCGACATCGGCCCGACATCGGCCCGACATCGGCCCGGTATCGGCCGGTGACATGTGTCATCGGTGTCATCGCCGGGCCGGTAAGTGAAAAAAAATGCCATATAATATATAAGACTATATATTATAATATTGTTCAAAATCAACTATGGATATTTTGGGCATATGACCTACTGCTTATGTATAGACGTAGGCAAAACATTACGAAAGAAAATATACTTAATTAAATTACAGTACGCTTTTTACGGTGCCGTTAAGGTCATTGACCTTACACATCCGATTGTATTGATATTATTTAGTCAAAGTCTTTGCTTCTCCTTTAAGTCAGATGTTTCCTCAACGCCTGAGAGAGCGCAATGTTCACTGGATATTCAGTATTTTTTTTTATTATATTTGTACGTATTACACTTTTATTCAGCCGTACCCCAGAAGCCGTTAGTCACGATAACGATGATGCTATGATTATATTTTATACATTTTGGCTCCTACGGCCGCCGGTGCTGTGCCGAATGGAAAAACGGCATTCTCCACATCCGTATGATCTGGTCCAATATACGTCTCCTGCGAATGGCGATCCCTCGCTGTCGAGTTGTGCTGAGTCAGCGCGCGGAGCTGGCACCGCTGGAAGTGGCTTCCTCTCCATCCCAACATGCAAAGAACTCCTATAAAGAATGATTAAAAGTCTGCCACTACTAATAACGTTATTTTAAAGGCATTGGCTTTAGACTATTTTGCTTATAATAGTATTTACCAAGCCTTAACATACTTAAGTGTATTCGTTTCTATATCTCGGTCTCATAGCCCGCTACAAGACCGATAATATTATATAGCAGTTATAGGACACTTCTACAAGTAAACTATAGGCTGTTCAGATCAAATTTAACCTAAACGTAAGCAAAAAGATAATTAATTCGACCAAATCAACGTTTCATTGTATTTCTTTATTGCACGGCAAATAAACTTAGGCCTTTTCATCCGCTATTTGATGATTTATACAGTACTCTCCGAATGAAGTATCCACCTTTTAGAAATGGAGGTGGTTTTAATTGTCGTATGGTTGCCCAAGCACACACGGCATTCTCACAACACATTCAACCTAGTCCAGAGGAATGGCTGTTGAATACGTCTGGGGCCAACCATATGCGGGCTCCTCACGATGTTTTCCTTCACGGTTAGAGCATACCTATCATGTAGGTACTTGGCATCTGAAAAGTGTCATTGGTACACGCCACAACCTGGGAATCAAACTTGTTCGGTGCACACCGAACCTAAGCATTACGATCTCTGTAGCTCAGTGGATCGCGCGTCGGCACTCGATTTTTCGCGGGTTTGAATCCCACTGAGGGAACTAAAAGTTTTCAATGTTCCTGTGTCATGGATTTGTATTAAATATGTAATACATGTATTATATATTATTAAATATACTTCCCGTTGTCTGGTACCCGTAACACAAGTTCTTCGGATACTTACCACGGGTCCAGATTGACATGGTGTGAAGCGTACACAGATATTAAGCAACTACATAATATTACTCGTAATAGTTTATACGTAATAAGATATCGAGCGACGTAATACAAAACGCTTTAAATCGTTTACCCCTTAAGATTTCTTTTATTTATTCGACTAAAAATGTAATGTAAAAATTCTTTGAACTAAATTAACTTTGAACAGATTGGAAGTACGTCCTTTCTTCGTTCGGTAAAAATGGAGTTTATTTTATATAAAATATGAATAATTAGAATTCTAGTCTGGTTTTGTTCCTCTGGCTTAATTAAAATGTTTGTGATTTGTTTATTTAATGATCTAACATTTTGAAAGTCTATAGAGAGCAGCAAAACTATAACATTCTATTTTGGTGATAAAGTAATATATCTAATATATAAAATACTACTAATAATAATAATAATAGCTCCCCACACCAACCGACGGTGGCCGGTTTCATTAAAACCAGGCCAGCTACGCAGGAGTTTTTTATAGCGCCCAAGTGTGTGCGCAGTACACAAGAGCACTCTCTCTTCCTTTACTCTCGAAACCCAGTGGGACGGACAGACCGACCTGACTGCCGAGAGATCAGGCGCAGGTCCGACTTTTTACATGGCCATCCGACGCATGGTTTACCTTTCTTGTCAGATAATCAGGTGATCAGCCTACATTGTCCTAGCCAAACATGGAAACAACATTTTTTGCTGTTCCGCGTCGAGAGCCAAGCTCTAAACCACTGGACCACGGAGGCTTTTATTTCACTTATCATTTCTATAGTACTACTATAGAAATTATATGTTAAATAATTTCACACCAACCCTTGAGGAACAATATGACGAAATTAAAAATATGAAATAAAAACAGTAAATAAATAATTATTACCTAATTACTGATTTTCCTATTCGTAAGACGCGTAGCAGTTCACAACGAAATGCTACTCAAAATAAAAATACACGTTACATCATGAAATACACACACGTATGGATATATTTCATGTAATATTATGCTACTAGCTTTTGCCCGCGGCTCCGCCCGCGTAAATACAGTATCCCACGAGAACATTGTACTTTTTCGGGATAAAAAGTATATTATGTTTTAATCTAGAGCCTAAACTAATACCATACAAAATTTCATCACAATCCGCTCAGTAGTTTCGCGTGTAAGAGTAACAAACATCCATCCATCCTCACAAACTTTCACATTTACAATAGTAGGGGGTTTATATTTGTATAATTTCCATAAAACTAACGTTATTTCTACAAAACAGAAATCAATTACTGCCTATTTCAGTTTTATGCGTGGGAGAGCTTTTCTTCGGCGATAAATAGCAGGGCCTGACAGAAAACTGGCGAGAGACGATGCTTGCGCTGTGTTTTGCCGACTGAGTGAGGTTACCGGAGGCCCAAGGGGTTGGGGATTTTGCTGCGAGTGCCCATGGGCGGTGGTAATCGTCTGCCATCAGACGATCCGTCTGCTCGTTTCCTGGTGCATGTAATTAAAAATATATCATAGGCACATCCAGCAATCCCGTATCCGTGTTTAAGGCGGTATTTGAATCAGAAGAGTGTGGTGTCAAGCCTGCCTGAGCGATTCAATGGTGTGGTCGTGATATAACACGAAATGTGTTACATACATACATACAGTTTTATGTGGGGTTGAGGCTACAGACCTCCTTTGCCTAGGGGTCAGTTAGTCTGTGTTAATATGCCTGGAGAAACATGTGACACAAATTCAAATTCCTTTATTGCTAGAATGTAGTACATAATATGGTATATACTATAAGAGAGATACATTCTGCCATTACAATGGCATGCAATACTTACAATAATAAACGAAATTAACTAAACCCCGAATTGTCAAGCGGTGAGCGAGCTGATTATGATGAATTATAGCTAAAAACTCTCATGTTGCTTTAAAACTAAAAAAAACAAAGATCAAAATCGGTTCATCCGTTTGGGAGCTACGCTGCCACGGACAGACACACAGGCAGACATACAGGTCAAACTTATAACACCCCTCCCCATCTCTTTTTGCGCCAGGGGTCAAAAATAATAGTAGTCATTGTAACTTAAAACGGCTAAAAGGATTTTGATGATTTTTTAAAGTATGTTAAAATACAGAATAACAGGTATGATGGAAATGCGCAAGGTAAAAGGTAAGTAAGGACTTCTAGGTATGAAAAAGTACAAGTTTTATTGATTTTCTGAAGTCATTTTCTGAAATACTTCCCTATTAAAATCCTAATTTCTTTCAATTCTCAGAAAACTGAAACCCATCTTGGGAAGGGTAACTCTGTTTTCCCTCTGTTTTTGGGAATCGGTAATTAATCAAAGTTTATTAAAGTGCGAGGAATTTACCGTTCTATTGATAAAATTGGTTCACATTACTGTCGTAAGGATAGGCCCTCTATATGCGTTAAAATATCCCCTTTGTGAGTGCCCCATCGGGGCGAACACAACTTGTAATCTACGGAAAAGGCAACGTATGCCTTGTATGAAAAATGTTTATGCAAATTGTTCCTAGAGGCTCATCCTTACTTTCATAATCATTGTACGAAACCGAACCTCCAATACAAGATTAATTATAAAGTTCGTTGTATCGGTAACTTTCGTTAATTAAACGCTGTTTAAATACTTCACTTTCTAAGTTTTCTGGACAATGGAATCTTGGGATAAATTTCGCAATTCAAAGAGGCATCGGGCTTGTATCAACAAAGTTGGCGGTCTTCCACTTTTGAACCGGAAATTCGTTTTGAAGAATTAACTTTTGCCAAGCGTATCCGTATGTAGGGGAGAGACGATTTAATCGTAAGTTTACCTTCTCCTTACCTGCTTAATATAATTATAACGCTAATAAATGTAGCCCAAAAATTTATTACAACTAGCCCCAAACCGAAATTCCTAACATTTTTATTTATAAAAAAATAATTACATTAAGTTAATAATATGAAAGTATGCGATAGTTTAATAAATGCACAACAAAAAAAAATTATATAAAACATTTTTCAATGAGGCTATTTTTTCTGCCGTTAGATTGCAGATCCAACTCACACAAAGCGCCATCTGGTGGCGTAAGTGGTATCAAAAACGATCAATAAGAATTTTCGATTTTTTTTTCTGCCACCAGGCGGCGCTTGTTATGATCTTGAAATCAAATTTCACGACCTAAAATATTTTTGGTTTCTGGCAATAAACAGTACTATTGAAAATTGGTCACAGCACCCTACCGCGCTATATTGGCTTCATGAATTTGTCGAAACAAAATATTCGAAACCCCCTGAGATATTAAGCTGTTACTACTTACCCCCGTTACAAGTCCCCCTACCCCCCTACATTAAAGATCAGTAGTTTTTCCGTAAAAGAGTCACAAACATCCATTGTCACAAACTGACATATTAAACGAGACAATCATGTATATATATAATCGTTCTCTCGAAAACTGCTGCAAATACCTATTATCATGAAATTTAGTATGCAGGGAGTTTTGGTAGAGAATATTCGATCTAACTAGACAGGGATCTAGGTCTTATCCCTGGAAACTGCGCATTTTTAAGCCATATACTAATATAATATAATATGTTTTTTATTTCGTCGTACAACAATATATCAATAATTTCGAATGTTATGTCAGTCCGATTGGCAGTCTGGTAGCGTATGTATAATTTTTGCTTTGTTTGAAAATTCGGAATGTGGTGGGTTCGAATCCCGGTAAGATAAATATTTTTGTGATTCTTTTTATTTTTTTTAATTTATCAGAACTCCGAGCATCTCAAGCTGACGAGCACGCTCGGTTACCTAGGTACTTTGTCATTATACGTGTATCAATTTAATTATTTTGTTAGGCAAAGACTAAAGTCCTTAATCCGTACATGTCCGTCAGGTTATAAAGAGCTTGTTTGAACAGTCGAGACTGGCCAAACATTGATCGTCGTGGTCAACGCAACTAGGGCGGCGTAGGGCGGCGTAGGGCGGCTAGGGCGTAGAGCGCCTTATGGCGTCGTAGGGCTGAGCTAATAACCCCCGAAACTTGTACCTGTCTCTGAAATGTTATTTTTAGAATCCCCCCAAAGAGTTTGATCTGTTTGACGCAAAATTTTTGACGAAGCGAGATTTTTTTTTATCTAAATATCAAAAATATATTTAATATATAGAAAAGGCAAAACTGATTGACTGATGTATCAACGCACGAGCATTAAGGCTAGAAATTTGAAAGTTTGCACACGTTTTTCTCATATGACTTAGGCATCCACTAAGGAAGGATTTTTCAAAATTCAACCCCAAGCGGGTAAAATAGGGGATAAAATTTTGTATGAAACTTTTTATTTCTTGCATCTCTATTTGCATGATATTTCGTATGAATTGAGTACCTACGGAAACAATAATGAGTTACGTATTTTTGCGTTTTCTAATATTCAACCCCTAAGAGGGTAAAATGAATGTTTTAAAATATTTAGATATCGTTTAAATTTCACGCCGCCGCGAAGTCGCGGGCAAATGCTAGTATATAACAACCACGCAGTCCTTATTCAAGTGGTCTGATCCAATATTACTCAATATTTAAGTATAATATAGACAGATTTACAGACCACATAGAATCATACACGTTTATGCCTGTTTCACGAGATGGTTCGACCTCACGTTTACTATCCGTCTGTCTTGTTTTGTCTGAAAATAATTAGATAAGAAATACCTTCCTAACTTATTCAGTCAATCATTTCGGAAGGATAATTATGTACTTATTCTATAAATAAAATATAAGGTAACTAGTGACTCGCTTCGTAAACGGCTCATCCACAGCATTTAAATAATTAAATGCTGTGGATGAGCCGTTGTAGATGAACAGGTTTTGTTAGCAATTAAGATCATTGCATAACATGAATATTACGATGAGTACTAATTGGAACAAACCCTTTACGTACACAAATTGAAAAACAAGCAAATAAATCTTTTCTCTTTATAATATTAGTATAGATATAGATAATATATTGAAAAAATATAACAAAGTAACACAATATTGGTTTATTTTAATTTACGTCGGTGAGTCCCGAGAAGTCATCCGTATCTAATATTGCCCTTATTCCAGGATAACCTTTAAGTGGTGGATTTAGATATGGCGGACGAATATTCTGGCACACTATACTTTGTTATGAAATATTATAGATAGATCTTATAAAATATATTTATGACAAAAGTATATGACCGTGTAAAAGTGAGAACAGAAAGCTCAGAAATAAAAATCAACTGCAGTCCATAGAAGCATCATGAAAAAACTTAACTGAAAAAAGAGTGAGGTGAGTTTCTGAGCAATCTGAGGTTCGCAGAAGAAGTCATTATTTTCTAAGAAACAGCAGTTGTCCACACACAGTAAGCCAAAAAATAAATTTATTGTATGTGCTTACTAAGGAATAACCAAGTGCATACCGGACATGTCCAATGAGGGATCCATAACTATCAACGCGCAATAGGTTTTTGCAAATTACTTTAAAGGTTATTGACCAATTCGCTCGTAATAATATTCCTAAAATATTTAGAATGATCTATCAGCATGGAAAGAAAAAAGATTATACTTCTTAAAATTTAGAAATTCCAGGGCCTACTTGTAAAATGGTTCACTTTAAAAAATTCACAGATTTCGTGCCTCACACGACTATCGAGCACATTGGAAATGAATCTACGGAATTTGAAAAAATTCACATTGGAAAAATGTCATTCCGACTTTTTGACTTTTTCAAACGGTTAGACTGCAGGGCAAATCCTTAACCCGATCGTCATTGTGGACATAGACTCAAATTGTGGCTGACTAAATTGTTCAGAGAAATTTTCTCAAATTTTTGATATCATTCTTCCTTTCCAAAATATCGAGCCCCAAATTCAAAATTCGAAATAATATTATTTTTCTCTACTTCGGCCATAACTTTTTTCGTTTTTTACTTTCTCGATTATTTCTTTTTGAAACTTACAGCTCTCGTAAATACGCATCTTTTGAGCGTTTGAATATCAAACTTTACAACTCTCCGAGATATAAGGGAATCGCACTTGTTCGTGAAATCGGAGCCTACACTGGAGCGAAGGAAAAAACATTTCCATTGTCAAAAAGTCGTGTAGGAAATCTCGCATTTATTTTAAAACAACGACACTCCATCGAAACTGTTTTATTGAAAGATTTAACCAGCAGAATCGATATTTCATTTCCATGTCAAATTCATATCGCTTCAATATCGCTTTAGATCCCAGAATAGTGGTTCCAATACGTCTCTGGGCAGAGCTAAGCCGCTTATATAGGATTTTGATATTGGCAACATTTCTCCTACAGCTATTATAGGTTCTGTAGCCCGTATTGAACGATCGTCAGATTCACTAAGCTTTGTTCTCGTTAATAACGTAGAATATAATTTTTATCTTTGGTTACATTTTACAATGTAAGTAACGTCCGCACTCCGAGACATTTAATGCTTACTTAAGGAGCTACAGTACAGACTTTGACATAAAGTCCATACAGTTTCAGTCAAAATCTCTACTAAGTGACTCCTCAAATAAGCATTAAATATCTCTAAGTGAGGGCATAACTCACAGATTTCTTTTTTATTTGGCGTACCTACCTAAAACCAGGGTCAGTTCACACCAAAAGGAGACGATACGCGACGCTGCGTTGCATTTGTAATATACCGATTCAAAATTGAACTTTGTTCGCTACACACGAAGATACACGTTGCAAGAGTTCGAATGTCAAACTGCACTGCTCTGCAAATCCCGGCGCCGCCCTAGCAATGAAACGTGTATCTTCTTGTGTACTGAATAGAGTTCAATTCTGAATCACAATTTAAAAAATCCAGCGCCGCGTTGCGTAGCGTCTCGTTTCGGTGTGATCTGATCTTAAACATCTTTACATAGTATAAAATAAATCCGCTTCCTTTCCTGTTCGCTTAGATCTTTTAAACTACTCAACGGATTTTAATGCAGTTTTCAGCAATAGAAGAGGAAGATTTATAATGCAATGCATACAGTACATATTGTGTATAATATATTGCATCCGTGTGAAGCTAGGGTGGGTTTGAAATGAAATAGGTACTTTTCATAAATGACACAATCGGATTCAAATTTTCTAGTCCAAGATAGAAGATATGACGCTTCTCAACTAAAATTTTAGCTAAGGTGATTTCAAAATTGGAGGGTTGAAGACTTTCAGAAGGCCAAAAATCTTTTTCACATTTATGATACTATCTATTGATATACAAATTACCAAATATCCCGAAAAAAAATGCATCACTTCACCTTCGGGATCACGCGTATCTATGTTTGACAGTTCAAATGACGCCATATTGGTTTAGCGCCATAGGGACTTAACCGGATTACGGTTCCCAAGTTTATTTTCGAGCGTGCGAGGACACGATATCAACTTCCACAAAGTTCGTTTAATCTTATAAACTTTGCCAGCTTTCGTGATTTTCTTTTTATTGCTTGTTTTCTTATCTTATGAATAATCCAATAATAAACAAAATTTACAATATCAAGTAACCCCCGTCATTTTTAAGCAGTAAGCAAGCTGATGACGATAAACTATTTAAAAGTACACTTTCGATGTCGGCTTTCAAACAAAAAAAAAAAACAAGATCTAAATCCGTTCATCCCTTTGGGAGCTTCGATGGACACACACACACAGATACGTCAACTTTAAATAATGTTGATAAAGAACAAAGAATGGGGGTACATTGAACCCAGTAAACCTAGGAATATTTTTGCACATTCTTCTAGTAAAGAGTAGACAATGAGCAATTTTATATTTTTGGCTATCGTTGTATGCAGTTACATAATTATAAAGTGTTTAAACCGCCAAAACGAGCTGACGCTTCGTTTGATAGTCGAAGGTTACCACCGCGCATTGAAACCATAGGAGTCACAAGTGCGTTCAGTCTTATAAACCCCTAAGTCCAAGAATATATATTACTAATGTAAGGAGCCGTCATTCAATAGACTTACACGAATGACAGCTCGCAGTTGTGTGTGCATGGCTAGACGTATGCGGGGGTGCGCGCAGCGAGCGGCCGTTAGTTTTGTCAAGCTAGGGCTTTCGTTCACGAGGCTGGCTGCTGGTCGTTTCGTGTTTTGACACAGTTGACATAATATCTATGATAGATTTGTCTGACGCGTAGCTTAAAATTATTTCGGTGACAACCTTAGACTTACGTCAACATGGCTGCTATTCGCCGGTGCTCGAGCTGTTATTTGTAGAGAGTGTCGCTCCTGTGCCTAAGTGTCATCGCATTTATTCGGCGAAATATAATTTAAGTTTAACTTCACGCCGGTTCTCCGGAAAGTTCTACATCTCTCCAGTCGAGCCATTCGCACGGCTATTCGAAGCTAAGTAACAAACATCCATTTATACACATCAAATTCAGCAACATTTTCATTTTCATTCAGCAATAGATTCGCACCGGAACACCGCGGGAAATATGACTCTGTCGTTGTGTTGTCATTATATCCGGGAATTAATATCCACAGCAAAAACAACAATTACCGGTTTTGCCCCGTTTTGCCCCATTCCCCTCATTTTGCCCCATTCAACGTCCATTTTCCCCTTCGGTATTTAACCCTTCAATATTGAATTGCCCCTTTGCCATTGTTAAATAATCACGTGTGAAAATAGTTTTCTCCGCTGTGATTAGTTAGGGCTGGGACTATATGATCCGGAATTTGGCGGGCCGGGAAAATTCAAAGCTCCGAAAATAGAACTCTGCAATAATACAATAGAGTTTAAAATCGAAGTGTCGATTGTTGATCTGTCATATATGAACATTGACATTTGACTCGAATTTTCCCCGGATGGATTCCGGTCAATGCAGTCCCAGCCTAAAGGTTTGTTAATAATCCCTTAAGAGGTGAGGTTTGTCCGGCGACGAAAAGGAAAGGTTATGTCGTCAATAAACCGATCATTGTGGAATGTGGATTCAACTGATATTTTTTTAATAATGTTATTTCAAATACCGTTCAGAAATAATATTAGCGTTTTACAGGTAATTTTATTTTTTCTAAGCTAATATAATGGTTTGTATGTATGTTTGTCTGCTTGCATTGAATATGACGAAACTACAGGATCAGTTTTGATAAAATTTGACACAGGTATGGATTATACCATGAGGAAGGACACAGGCTACTTTTTGTAAAATGTACGGTTCCCGAGATATTTCCTTCAGCGCGCACGAAGCCGCGTGCAACATCGATGCATAATAAAATTCCATGTAAACATTGTTAAAAAGATATCAAAGCTCATACATATTTATTCTTTTAACTCTATATTTTAATCTCTTTGAAAGTATGCCAAGAACGCACCCTTCGTATTAAAATCGCTTGGGAAACATCGTAAATATACGGTTGTTTAAGAGTAACATTGTGAGGGTAGTCGCATAATAACGTACACGTCACGCTGACGGATGGGGGATGAATTTTAAAGTTGTCAAAATTATACAAGCTGACACAAGTTTTGCTTATCTTTCGGCCTTATTCTGGGAGGCTGCCCTCCGTCTCAGGCTGTCAATCCTCATAAGTGAATTCTAAAATAATATGTAAAACAAAATTTTAAAAATTAAGTGACCAATGCAAGCAGTGTGTTTTCTCGATCACGTCAGATTAAAAAAAACCGCATCTAAATAGGACCTTTCGTGTAAGACACACAGACACCCAGACAGAGACAACGAAACACATCAAACTTATAACCCCCATCTTTTTGCGTCTGGGGTTAAAAATATAAAAAGCTGTACAGTATTACATAATAAATTCTAGTCGATATAACATTTATCAATAATGCGTTGTATAAAATATAATAAATATATTTCTTGTAAGTTGTACCTACTTATTAATTATTACATAATATTGACTTTTAAACACCACGCGCGCGCCGTGAAATTGTCAAAAAATCATTTAACTAATGAAATGTTTTATGTAATTTGTTAAAGTTTTTACGTTTAGGGAATATAATATAAGATCATTGCCTGCCTCGAGCCTATATTCTAATTCAAAAATAGCCTAGCAAGTAGAATATACCTACATATTATGATCAGGATCTGACTTATGCGATTCCAACTCGATATCGCCACTACCTCCAGAATACACCCTCCTGGCGCCCCGCCAGTGCCACCAAGACGTTGATTCCAACTTATTCAGGGTAAGTTCCCCGCACCTGCGAACTTCGGAACAGCGCCGGAATATTAATGTCCTATTCTGATTAGGGGGTTAAAAGGTTTTAAAAAGGTTAAAAGGGGGAGTTAAAAATATGTCAGTTACCAAGATTTGGAACGTCTTTGATAATATGATTGAAAATATTTTATTAGTTAATGTATCACACATTAACTAATAAAATATTTTAAACCATTCAAAATCCATATAAACAACTAGCTTTTGCCTGCAGCTCCGCAACCGTAAATACAGTATCCCACAGGAACACTATACTTTTTCGGGATAAAAAGATCCGGATCTTAAACTTCTACCATAACTAATTTCACCAAAATCCTATCAGTAGTTTTTGCGTGAAGGAGTCAGAAACATCCATTCACATCCATACATATAATAAAATCGTAACTGGTCGCTGTCTGTACATTGAAGATATATAAGAAAAACTATTACATTTATTTACGACATAGACCCAAAACAATCTTGAGAATTTTTGTCTGTTTGTCTGTTCATCTGTTTGTCCGTACGTTTGTACGTGCTAATCTCAGAATCTACAGAACGTATTTTGATGATAGTTGTTTAGGCTCTGGATTACCACAAAGGGTACTTTTTATAGCGAAAAATGTACAGTTCCCGCGAAATTTGTTTTTGCACGTACGAAGTCAACGGCTTAACTGATTTAAATGCTGTTTTCACTAATGCGGTTCGGTTACTCCTCTCCACTTAAAATGTAATTAACCGACTTCCAAAAAAGGTGGCGGTTATATATTCGACTGTTGATAAAAAAAATTTTTGTATGTTCAACGATTACTCCGCCGCCTGTGGACGTATTATCGTATCGTATCGTATTATCCAAATTATTTTTTTGTTGTAGAGGGTATAATCCCCAATTAGTATTTTTGACACCAAAGTGGTGACCTGATGATGGAATCTATGAGGAATTCGAGGGAACTCCTCGAAACTTATATGGACACATATGATGATTTCGACTTTTTCTGAAGTAGTCCAGGCATATGCTACCAAAAATAAAGATTTTGGACCAAGGTATACCCTCCAAAATCCATTAGTATATAGGATCCAAAAGTACTAAACATAACTCCCGATAAATTGGACATTTATAATGATTTCGACTTTTTTCATTTTTTTTATTTCTATTTTGGACCCTATCATTAACGGGGCTTGTTGTTAATGATAGGGGTTGTACTCGCTTCGGTAGTACATATATTAAAATTGTAACGATACGCTCTGGATTAAAACATAGGCTACTTTTTATCTCGAAAAAGTATAGTAGTCGCAGGCGGAGCCGCGAAAAAAATCTAGTAAGTGATATTTCAATTGATAGCATTTTTTCATCTATTTTGCCATATATTTGCACATTCTATTGGAACGGAGTATAGATTTTATAACTAGAAATATTTTTTTCTAGCTGTTTAATATACTATCGAGTATGCCGCGGGAATACTGTACATACTTTTCTGGGATAAAAAGCCTATGTTTCAATCCAGAGGCTAAACTACTACCATACTAATTTTCATCAAATTCCGTTCGGTAGTTTTTGCGTGAAAGAGTAACAAACATCCATCCATCCTCACAAACTTTCACATTTTTAATATTAGTTGGACAATACGGTAGGCTTTGCAGTAAAAAGCTAAAAGCGAGACGCACTTGCGCAGGAAGGATTCCGTACAAAACGACAAAAATTCACGTTTGTTGTGTGAGAGCTTAAATATTTATTTTATTCTCTTTTTTCGACTACGGCGGAGCCAAAAGGAATGGTGATGATTTTAGCAGTCTATGTATTTATGTTTGTTCCACCGTAGCGCCAAAACCACTGGTCCAATTTAAAAAAATGACAAGTCCATAGATTCGTAATAATAGCCCGGGTAAGATGGGCTCCTAGTGTTTGTTGTTCGAGCGGCAACAGAAAAACATCTGTGAAAATTTCAACTGTCTAGCTATCACGGTTCATGAGATCCAGCCTGCTGACAGACAGACTGATAGGCGGACGGACCGTTTTTATTCTTTGGACACCTACGGAACCCTAAAAACAAATGATTTAAAATAACATGATCTGCGGGCCCAACGATCTCGACAATTAAAAATAGCGTGCATTTAAAACAAAAACTCATATTTTTTGTAAATATGACTAACATGGCCCAACTCTGTGTAATCGTACGTAGGAACATTGTGGGAACGTTTTTAGTGACATCCCTAATTTAGCACCCTCTAGTTATCTCGGCTATGCCTGACGTCCGACAGGGGGTCACGGGGGGGGCGGGCTGGTGCAGGGGTAGGGGGTCACAGAGGGTGGTCTAAACTTTTTTGATTAATTACATTTCTCGCCGTGGAAATATAGCGTTCCAGGTGAACGCCATGAAGGTAGAGCCAGGGATGTTTAGATATGGCCAGTCTTTAGTGGCGAAGGCTGGTCCTCCTTCATAGCCCTAGCACCTGTATAAGTAGGTACCTGGTAGGGATCTGGATGAGGGTCTTCAAAAGGTAAGCGATAAGTGAAGCCGATAGGAATGGAGTTATAGAAGCCCCACGCCACTGCTTGTCTTACTTCTTACTAATATTAGAAAGGGGAAAGATTTGATCTTTTTTTTGCATTGAATAGACTTAGAAACTACTGGACCGATTTTAAACAAATTTAGCACAGATATAGCCAGCATAATTGACCACGAGCAAGGACAACGGGTAATTTTTATCGCGACAAAATTTACGGTTCCTTTGGGATACCGTATTTACACAAGCGGAGGCGCAGGAAAAAGCTAGTCGTAGTATTATAAATGTAAAAGTCTGTGAGGATGGATGAATGTTTGTGATAACATCACTACCGAACTACCTAAACCGAACTACCGAACTAACTAAAAAACTACCGAGCGGATTTTGACGTTATTTGGTATGGTAGTAGTTAAGGCTCTAGAATCTAGATTAACACATAGGCTACTTTTTAACCCGAAAAAGTACAGTTTTCTCGTGGGATACTGTATTTATGAGGGCGGATCTCAGTACACTCAATGAGTTATACTTTATATATTATATATATTTTAAACTGCACTTAATATAAGTGCAGTTTAAAAATGAACCTTAATTCCGACGTTTTTATTAATGTATTGTTGTTTTCCTCGCTAGAGAGCTCCAATAAACGCGTGCGATCGCGGCCCCGACCACTGGGCCCTAAAAACACACACTTAGACATGTCTACCATTACCTAGTTCTATGCTCTGTACCTATTGGGTGACATGTTCGAAATACCTATTTTATTGTCGAAAGAGGGGGAGAAAGCATTATGCACCTCCGCTGAAATTTCCACGAGTAAATTAAAAGTATATTCTGCCTTCACCCCTCTTCGGCGATAAGAGACTCGCCGGGTGTGTTTTTTTTTCTATTCAAGTGTAGAAAAGGAAATTAAATCTAAACACTGGCTGCAATATTATTGTTCGAAGTACCACAGTTTACACATATACATAGTTTTATTATTCATTTATTTATGTAAATCTTTATAATACAATCTGACATGTACTGCCTCTAACCCTTAACATAGTTGTGTAAACAATATACATTGAGTTCACTTACTTTCTAACTGTTCTACAAACGGAATACAATCATAATATAAAGACATAAATACATAAACAAAAAAATAAAACAACAATAGTTAGCTAGCTGCGTGAGCGACCACAGAATTTTCACAACATTCGCTCATTTTCAATTGACTTCCAAAAAAAGGAGGCGTTATATGTTCGGCTGTATTTTTTTTTGTTTTGTATGTTCAACGATAACTTCGCCGTCTGTTGACTGATTTTCAAAATTCTTTGTTTCATGTATAGGATATATTTTGAAGTTGGTTCCGCTTTCACAAAAGTGGTGACCTGATGATGGGATCAATGAGGAATCGAGGGGACTCCTCAAAATTTATATGGACACATATAGTGATTTCAACTTTTTCTGAAGTAACCTAAGCATATGCTACCAAAAAGTACGATTTTTCACCAAGGTATATCCTGGATCCAAAAGTACTGAACAGAACTCCTGACTCCTTATAGATACATGTTTCGGGATTTCAGCGTTGCTTAGAGAACTGCAAGTATAAGCCACTATGTCAATTTAAGTAATTATCATTATCACCACCATCATCACATCATAAATCATGACATTATGTACTGCTCATAGTATTTTACACCGACACGGATATCTTTGAACATTACTTTGCCGTTTATCGACAGAATTTACACCCCATAAAGGTGATGGTCCGAAATTTACCCAGATTCGACAGCCATCAGCATCGTTGCCAATGTGTTCACTTCAAATCATATTTGTTGCCACCAAAGGGGAACCCCAAAAAACTTTTCGCTTCACGAACCTTTTAAAGTTAAATCCTTCTACTATTATAAATGCGAAAGTATGTGAGGATGGATGGATGGATGGATGGATGGATGATACTGTTTTACGCAAAAACTACTGAACAGATTTTCAGATGACAGAGAACAGAAAATTACTTTTATCCCGAAACCGTCAAATGTTCTTGCGGGATACTGTATTGAGGCAAAAGCTAGTCTAATGTAACGTTAAATAAAACAGTACAGTCTCGTTTATTTCCCAAGACAAAGGAGCCAAATAAGAAGCAGAGCTGGATATCTTTTAATCTTCTGGAGTTTTAAATTGTGCCCATCAATCTACACTTCTTTTGTTTCGTGATTCTTTCACCCGTTAAAATAATGTGCAGTGCGCTTAAGAGCAATTTATAAATTAAAAAATGTTGCTATCATTTGTTGGCTCGATTTAAAAATGTAGGAACTACTCGTGTGCAGTTTAATGGAGCGGGGGATTTTTTATATATCCGAAACTACACTGGCATGCAAAAGAAAGTAAATGTACTTTTCGAAATTGGAATTTTTGTCAAAACTATAAAAGTTAGAGATATTTAATAAAAAATGGTTTTATATCTTCCTGAAGCTAGTAGAAAACCGATAATTGCTATTTAAAATCCTTAACTTTGATAGTTTTGAAAAAAAAAGAAGAAATTGTGTACTCTTTTAAAATTTATTTTTTTGACAATCAACATTTTGAGAAAAATAAATAGCATTCAGTTGTATTGGTATTATATAAAGTTATATATATTATTATATAGTTGCGCGCACGAAGTCGCGGTCAACATCTGGTATTAAAAAAAAAATTGTTACCATTTCCTAATTAAAAGAACAAATTTGAAAAGAATTGAGCGCGGAAAACTAAACAGTTTTGTATGTAAGTGACCCGGAATCCGGCGGTCCCGGGAAAATTCAGAGCATTAAATATACAACTCTGCGCTCATACAATAGATTTGTGAATCGAAGTGTCGGGAGTCGAGCTGTCATATATGACATTGACATTTGACTCGAAAATTTGTTCGATTTTCAGCGCTGAGTTCTAATTTCAATGCTCTGAATTTGACGGGCTTGGCTTGGGCGGACTTGCTCAGGTTGACGTGTTATTCACTGATTTCTCAAAAGCCTTTGATCGTATAGATCACTCTATCCTACTACAGAAGCTACTTTCCGCGGGAATACATGGAAATCTATTTCGATAGTTTACATCTTATATTAACAATAGGTCGCAGGCTATCAGTACCCTCAGGCGTTCCTCAAGGCTCGCTATTGGGACCTTTATTATTCGCGATATTTCTGAATGATGTCAATTCTTGTTTCCACTATTCTAAATTTCTATTATACGCGGATGATGCCAAAATAATGAAAAATGTTTCTTCACTTCGTGACTGTCATCTTTTACAAGAAGACTTGGACAGGTTTAGTGACTACTGTATCGTACATAAATTAAATCTTAATGTAATGAAGTGTTATGCGGTGTCCTTTAGCGGTAAGTCTAATTTGATAAAGTTTAATTACAAGATTGAAAATAATGAGATAGGTTTTAAGGATACAATGAAAAATATATTTGAAAATTTCTCTGAAAAAAGTTGACGTTGTCATGTCACCCTAAAATAAATTGAACAAAATATTGAAAATAAATCGATAAAACCAATTTACGTGACGCCGAAAGTAAATAAATATACATGTTTAAGTATTTGCAGTAGAACCAAATATAATTTATAGCGCCCCAAGTGGGCCAAACTGTGAGTAGATATCCCAAGCAATTCTCCCATACAACTGACAAGACCCGCGACGGAGGAAGGAACAAGGCCCGCAACAGAGGAAGGAACGAGGCAACTCCGAGAAGCCGTATGCTAATTTTTTTGCGAAAAGTGAGCCAACTGTCCCACGCTCAAGCCTACATTCCCCCAGAAAATGACCATAATATAGTTCAAGGTTTTTTTAAATATTAGTTAAGCAGTTTTTTAATTTTTTGTCTATAGTTTATTCTATTATATAAGTTATCTTTTATAGTTTATCTTTACCAACCTATGTCAAGCAGCCAGGATGCAGGGACCTCTAATATTTCCGTGTCCGTGACCGTGTCTTTTGGAAATCTGTTGCAATGCTCCCACTGTTCCCGATATTTTAAAAGCCAGCGGGGTTTGAACATCCACGTAGGCAAATGCCACAAACAGCTTCTAACACTCATTCCCCCAATAACCAATTCACTTCCGAACCCAATTTATGAAACAAATTTCTGGCAAGAAATATCCAAATTTAAACGTTTTATACCAGTTCTAAGGCGGATCCCTAGGGGTGCCAGAGTGACTGTAGCCCAGAAGCTTGCCGAGACGATACGCCACACAGTGCTGGAGAACTCGAGGCAAGCCTGGGAAAATCTACTCACCTTTCCCTACCGTTTTCTGCATATCACTAGAGATCCGCTCAACAATGCCTCCCTCACTTCAAGAATCAAAAAGAATTGTGTTTCGGACATTAACCTCAACCCAAATTTTTCTTCACATTCCACGGTCAAACATAACATCGTGAAAACTGTGGAAAATAAAATAAGTGAGGGAGACATTAAGGGTGCAGCGCGGCTCCTGTTTTCCAATGACACGGTCGCCCCCGACTGCCCAGAAACCCTCATCGCCCTGGAAAACAAACATCCATCACAATCCAATCCTTTCACAGTTTCCGATGACGCATTACCACCACTACAAACGTCGACAGACAAAGTACGCGGAGCCATCATGTCCTTTCTTCCGGGTTCAGCTGGCGGCCTCGACGGTCTCACCCCTCAGCATCTGAAGGACCTCACAAGCGGTTGCTGCGGGGTGGCCGGCGAGAAGCTCCTGCATGAACTTACGAATCTGTGCAACCTGATGCTACGTGGAGGGGTCGCATCAGATATCGTAGACATTCTGTATGGAGCTAACCTCTGCGCCTTGAGGAAGAGAGATGGTGGCATTCGTCCGATTGCTGTCGGCTCCACATACCGGCGCCTTACAGCCAAACTAGCTTGCAAATCGGTAACTTCCCTCGTGTCATACTTCCAGCCAAAACAGCTCGGTTTTGCCTGCAAAGGAGGTTGTGAGGCCGCCGTTCACTCTTTCAGGACAGCTATCCACAATCAAGTCGATGATGTGTTTCTGAAGGTCGATATCAAAAACGCTTTCAACTCAGTTGACCGAGGCGCCTTGTTGGCCCAAATTAAATCTAAAGCACCTGCCATTTTACCATTTATGCTCCAGTGTTACAACGACCCCACCAAACTCATTTACAAAGACCACCTCATCTCATCCGAAGTGGGCTGCCAACAGGGCGACCCTCTAGGTCCAGCAATCTTCAGCCTTGCTATACACCCGGTCATCGAGCTTCTAGATTCAAAATTTAATGTTTGGTATTTGGATGATGGGACCCTTGGAAGCGATGCACCCACTGTACTATCAGACTTCCGCACTCTGATCCGCGAGTTCCAAAAAATAGGTCTGCAGCTGAACCTAGGTAAGTGCGAACTTTTTGTGCCAGACAGTTGTGGGGATAGAAACGCGATTATATCCAGCTTTAAAGAAATAGCTCCACAACTATCTGTCATTGACAAGGATTCGCTCTTCCTTCTGGGCTCACCTATTTTAGACGAATCTCTCCCGGACTTCTTAGATAACAAATTACAAAATTTTAATGAAACTTTAGACCGCCTCCTCCAAATTAACTGTCACATGGCCTTTACCCTAATCCGTTTTTGCATTTTCGTACCTAAATTGACATATGTCTTACGGTGTTGTCAACTGTGGAAGTTCCCTCAACTTCTCAAACAGTTGGATGATACCATAAGACAAACGCTCTCCACTATTTTGAATACAAATTTCGATGACCGCGCATGGACTCAGGCAACGCTTCCAGTTAGGTTCGGTGGCCTGGGTGTTCGAAAGCCCTCTGACATATCGCTTCCGGCCTTCTTGTCCTCAGTCCACGCGAACCATAGTCTTATCTCCAAAATACTACATCACCCATCCTACTCCAATACAGTTACCTTTCTGGACGAGGCCAAGGACGCCTGGAGCGTAACTAGTGCTTGTAGCGAATTGCCTGACAATACTTTTTCCCAAAGGCTCTGGGACGAGCCACTCTGCAGACTGGTACGGAATAATCTTCTTAATACGTCCTCCAGTCCTGTGGAGCAGGCTCGCCTCTTAGCTGCGGAGAAGTGGCAGTCGGGCCTTTGGCTACAAGCATTACCGTCACCCAATACGGGCACATTGCTGGATCGAACAGCTTTCCGGTTAGCTACTTCCCTGCGTCTTGGCACCCCCCACGTCGTCCTCCATCGCTGTGTTTGTGGTGCAAATGTGGACAGCCTCGGACACCACGGGCTGTCCTGTCAACGAAGCGCCGGCCGCATCTCCCGACATCACTGTCTGAACGATCTCATCCGTCGGGCTCTTGTCACCGCCGGAGTGCCAGCTGTGCTGGAACCCTCTGGTTTGGCGCGCGACGATGGCAAGAGACCAGACGGTATGACCCTGGTCCCTTGGAGAGTGGGACGGGCTCTTGTATGGGACGCTACTTGCGTCGATACACTTGCTCCGTCCCATGTCCAGGGCACCTCGAGTTCTGCAGGTGCGGCCGCCAATCAGGCGGAAAACCTCAAGCGGCGCAAATATGAGAACCTTAGTGGGATCTCATATTTGAACCGTTTGGGGTTGAAACCTTAGGTACATGGGGTCTGGGTGCGCACAAACTTTTCGGAGAAATCTCCAAAAAACTCATTGAGGCCACCCGAGACCCCAGAGCCGGCACCTACCTGGCCCAGAGAATAAGTATCGCAATCCAGCGAGGAAACTCTTTGAGCCTTCTAGGTACTCTGCCTGGTGGGGATGACCTGGGAGATTTCTTTTTTTTGTAGCATTTTAAGTTTTGGAGTAGTTATTATTTATTTTTTTTAGTACTTACCTACTTTTATGGTACAATTGATTTTGTTATCATAACTGATAAAATGTATATCATATTGTAGGATACAATGAACGATCTTGGAATAATAGTGGATTTTAAATTATTATTATTAGATGAGCACATAAATTATATAGTAAATAAGGCCTCAAAGGCATTAGGATTTGTCATAAGGTCTTCTGCTAATTTCAAATCTATTAAAGCTATTAAAATACTTAACTGTTCGTATGTGCGTAGTATCCTAGAGTACGGGTCAGAGATTTGGAACCCCTCCTATGACATTTATAAAAATAGAATAGAATCTATACAGAAACGCTTTTTAAGGTTCCTTCAGTATAGGTGCCGCCTGAACCTTCCTAACTACGAATCGAGATGTAATAAATTTCACTTTCTCCCCTTATACTACCGTAGAGACATTTCGGATTTAGTATATTTAAGTAAAATAATTAATAATGTTATCGATGCTCCTGATTTATTAAGTAAATTTAATTTCAAAGTGCCCAGTAGATACTTTCTTAATTACGTTCCATTTCATGTCCCACCATATAAGACATTCTATCGCCGTAATTCATTTGTCTGTACATCTAGTGCCCATTTCAATCGATTCCATACAGATTATCGTGTCGAAGATGTTTTTTCAATAAAAGCATCTAAGATTTGTAGACTTTTATCCGATGCGTATTTTATCTATGGGAAATTATAATTCAAATCCAATACCAATCTGTGATGGTAAAGCAGGCTGTGCGTGTGTGAGTATTTCGGTGCATACGAGAGCAATATAATATTATACTCGACCTTTTCTGGTGACACCCGGTATTTCTTTTTAATTTAATTTTAATCGCAACTCTCGTAGCATGATGTGGTACTTTAAATTAAGTTCAAATTTATAATATGTTATTATTTCTTTTTATAGTTTCTGTTACAACACCTCATGGTTAAAACATGAGTCACAACTGTATACTTAATCTCTTACCTATCAGTGAAAACTTTTAATTGGCTTTATGGTGTCTATAAATGTATTATTATTGTAATTATCTGTAATCTGTAACTTTTCCGAATACAATTAAATAAAATAAAATAAATAAATAAATTTTCCCCGCTCTACCGGTTTCCGGACAATATAGCCTAAGACAGAAACATTTAGGGCCTGTTTCACAATCTACTGATAAGCACCAGATAGCTTATTTGCATGTTTTGTCTCTGTCGCTCAGTATAAAATAAACAGCTATAAAAACTCCAGAATAAGCTACTCACTAATAATTATTTTCGCAATTGTGAAACTAAAATTACGCAATTATTCTAACTACGGAGTTAACAATTAACAATTGCGAAGACGCCAATTAGCACTAATTATATAAAGGGACGAAAAAGGGTGCATTACATTAGCCTTTGATATTCAAGGAAGCGAAGTGTGACTAAAGTGTCGATACAAAAATGGTTGCCACAGAAAGTGATAAGATCAAATGGGCCAGTATATAATACTATAATAGTATACTTTAAAAACGAGCTGATATTGTCTATGTTTAATCGTAATCTCGGAAACGGTTGCAAGTGTTTCCATGAAATTTAGAATGCGGGTAGTTTTGGGGGAGAAAAATCGAACTAGGTACGTCTTATCCCTAGAAACTGCGCATTTTACGTTCTATATGTCCTTTCCTACGTCGTGCAATAATATAATATCAATAATTTCGACTCTAATATGTCAGTCCGTATTTTTGTATCCTCGGTTTGGTGTGCGTTACGTGTATAATTTGTGCGTTGTTCGAAAATTCGGAATTTGGTGGGTTCGAACCCCGGTAGAATATCGTTGTGATTCATTTTATATAAGTATTGTTTTAATTTACTAGAGCTCCGAGAAAAACTCGATTACCCAGGTACTATTATTAAAATATTATAATAATGATCATCTATACTTATATACCAATACTCTGAAAAGACTTGTTTGTTTGTATGTCTTTTTATTTGTTTGCATTCGGGGACGGTTTGCAGACAAGGATTCAAAACTTCTCGACCGATTTGGATGAAATTTAGCACAGATATAGTGTAGACAATAGGGAAGGATATAGGCGTTTCTTATCACGGAAAAATATACGGTTCCAGGGACTTCTTTTTGCAAGCAAGAAGTCGCAGGCTAAGCTGACCCTTTAAGTCTACGCTTTTTTTCAACGACTTCACATGAAATATGCATTCCCCGAATGAAATGACCACTTCCTTGCCTTTATACATTCCAGATTATTCGACGATGGCCAATTAAGTGGGAGTACAGAATAAAGGAAGGAGTGGACCTCACAAGTTTTCCCTCGCGAGACATAAAACTACCCTCCACTCTACCTGGGGATTCTGCAAGTCCGGGGGAGTGGTGGCAAAGAGCAGGAGAGTGTAGAGAAGACATTCGATTTAATGTGTAAAATTTTATTGGAGTTTTTAGAAATAATAGGAACTTAGTACGCGTGATAACTATAATATTTTATAAAAACTATAAGATGACCACGTAAATTATATAGCCTATGCTACCTGAGCTCTTATTACGAATCACCTATTGACACCTCGTTTATTAAAATCAGATCATTAGTGTAGTCGCTATGGTGTAACAAACATACATACATTGTGATAGATAAACTGCCAAAATCATTACCCTTCCTTTTGGCTTTGCCGTCGTCGGGAAAAAAGAAAGTATTACATACGGCAAAGGAGGTATTCCCTATAGAATGTGAATATTATCAGAGTTTATGGAAGTACCTACTTCAGGTATTTTGAATGAAGACCTTAACATTTACTTGAATATAATTAAATTTACACTCGGCTGGTGTAAATTTTTGATTATTAAAAATGAAATAAATATATTATCATTTCATTACAACATGAACTGTAAGACACACTTGAATAAATAAATAAAAAAATTATTTAATCCAATAAACGAAAAAAATACATATACTTCTCTCTCTCAGTCCTCAGAGTTCTGACGCATTTAGGTACAAAGCTTTTCCTCATATAACGTCGTACCGAGCTAGCGTTTCTTTACAGTAGAGCCTATTTGCAATGAAGGAGTTTTACACTCACATATCCGCTTATTTCCAGTTTTATGTAGTTCCCGCTAGTGATGTGCGATTAAAATTAATGTATATCGAATATCGATAGAAAATGTCGATATATTATGTATGTTATTGATATGATATATTTTAAAAACAGAAAATAAGTGATTGTTTCGCCTTATAAGTATACCTAGATTATGATTTTCATTGGATTATTATAAGAAAGAAATAGTGAACATCTACGAATGTTTTCTTAAATATTTAATTTCATTAAATTAAATATTTAAGAAAACATTCGTATTTTTTTATCATTATAAAAAAATATTTTACGCTTGTTAAAATCTACTTTTCTTATAAAAACTTGCAGTCAATAAAAGCATTTAAAAAGTCAATTTCCGCTAAAAATGCAGAAACATTAATTTTAAAATATAAAGGCTCGAAGTCATAAACGTTATTTATCCCAAAACAGACAATTTATATTCAAGCAAATCAACATTGTTCTTGATATAAACCTAACTTGATATAAATTAATTACCATCGACATCGACACAACACAGGCACACCGCTGTGCACCTGTAACATATTTACGCAGCATTTTCCGCGATGACTCTGACGTGTTTATATTTTTTATCGATATTTATTCCGCCATCCCTTTGTAGGAAATGAGCAAATGTACTGGAATATTCTAGACTTAATATTCACACCTAGTGTGTGCAGTTTCATGTTTCAAGTTTTACATCCAAATATTAAGCTTTTTATTGCTTCTAATCAAGTAGAAATATTATTTGCCACAGTTAGCACGGAGCTAACGACAGTCTTACAAAGAATTTTACAGCATCTATCTATAACTGCAATTGTTATAAAAAAAACTATAACATAACATAAATTATATAGCCTATGTTACCCGGGCAATTATTACGAATTTATTGACACCTAATTTATTAAAATCGAACCAGTAGCTTAGGCGCTACGGTGGAACAAACATACATATACTGCCAAAAAGTTACCCTTCCTTTTGGCTTCGAAGTAGTCGGGTAAACAGAAACCATATAGGTACTTTCGAACTTCTCGCTCGACCAGTAGGTCCATTCTGCTAATTAAATATTACAATAATACAGTTTCGATGCAGTCGCGATATTATGTTAAAACAGCAATTAAATGGTATTCCTATATACATCAAACCGACGTTTAACGCGTTGTGATTGGTCCAAACTCCAAAAATCAGTTTATGATATCAAGACGATTCATTTATAATTCTCTGAAAGTAAATTTAAAGTCGAAGTTAAATACGGGAATTGGAGTTTAGTCATAAGATGAAAAGCGCCGTTGTGGTTGAAATAACTTTTTATTAGTACAACCACGGCAGCAGTCGTTGCGGTCACTTTCTTTGTGTTCAAATATTTTGAGGCATCCTAGTACAAAGGAAAATGTTTAGAAACTGGTCGAGCGCGTTCGATCTAAAGAAACATCCGAACACTTTTTTTACACTTAATTTTATCGAATAGAAAGCCATCTTTTGTACTTAATTTGACAGTTAATTCAGGAGATGTGATCATGATAATGAAAAAATAATACAGATACACATTAAAAACACACGATATAAAATTCTAAGACCGCAACATAAGGTTCAAAATCGACTTATGTATATCCCCCATCTTGTTTTGTGTACCGTAAAAAATAAGTGCCCCTGATCAATCAAAAGTTGCGCAATTTGTTCTGCTGTCTGTACTCCGCTGTGTGGGCCCGGCTTTAGGCTGGGAGTATATGATCCGCAATTCAGAAGGCCGTAGTAAAATCTGAGCGTTGAAAATAGAACTCGGCGCTAATAGGCTGTTCTACATTTTTTTCAAATATATTTTTAAATGTTCGTATCGATTCGATAGTCAACTAGTATTTTTATTTCCTGGTAAATAATATCTCTTTATGAAAAGAAAACATGATTAAAATTTAAACGACAGATGCTTGCGCCAAAACGACAGCCACCATTATCGTGACGTCATAAGAACAGAAACAAACAAATGTCATATGTGCGTGTGTAGTGCATGAACTTTAGATTAAACTTTCGCTGTTGTTTATTCGAAATTCGATTTGATTATGTTCTTATGACGTCACTTACAAGGAAAATATGGCGGCTGGCGTTTTAGGTCACGTGATATACAGATTGTAAAACTACAGTTTTATTTTCAAAATTATAAATAAATCGCGTGTTTATATAACTAAAAAGTGTTGTATTCGTATTTCTTATGATAGACACTATTTAATTAATAAATTTATATCATTTGATTTTGATAGATGAAAATAGCCATTATAATACACACACCGGCATATTTAGCGGAACATAAAATAAAGATTTGATATCAGTATCATAGAAGGTTGCTGGCTGGTTTATACGTCATTTAATTTAAAAAGGAATATTTTCAAATTAAGAAAACAACTGAACATCACATTTTATGCAATTGTTTTAATTTTATTCAAATACACCTTATCTGGAGCGAACTTCGAGTATTTCTTCCTTCTGAGTTTGATTTCAAATTTCATTGAAATACTGTTTTTTGTTAGTTTTTTTTAAATCGCGTATCTTTTTGGAGTTGAGGACTGAATTATGCCCCAACGAAGATTGCCAGGGCACTCGAAATGCGAAGAAATGGTCAAACCTACAGAGTGATATCCAGAGATCTTCGTCGACCAGTTTCAACGATCCATCGCAGTATCCAACGGTTCAGGGAGTCCGGTACTTATGTGAGAAGAGCAGGACAAGGCAGAAAAAGACGCACTTCGAGTAGGGATGATCGTTTCATTCGGCTTCGTGTACGTAGGAACCCCCGTTTGACGGCCGTCCAAGCCCGACATGAGTTAGAAGCAGTGCGGGGTGTAACCGTAAGTGAGCGTACGGTACGAAGAAGGTTCGAAGAAGCTGGTTTGGGTTCATTTGTGCCCGCCAAGGCTCCAAGGCTCGAGGTAATTCATCGTAGAAACAGGTTAACTTTTGCTCAGGAACATCGACTTTGGAGCGCGGACCAATGGAGTAAGGTATTGTTTAGTGATGACTGCAGAATTCTTTTAAATCAAATTGACGGCAGGCAAAGAATATATAGACGCAAAGGAGAACGATACATTCAGACAAATTTTGAAACTACAGTTGCATACGGTGGTGGATCAATAATGGTTTGGGCGGACATTTGTTTGGGAGCTCGCACAGACTTGGTAGTGATTGACAGAGGGAGTCTGACTGCAGACCGCTATATCAGAGAAGTTTTAGAAGAAAATGTCGTACCGTTTGTCCCATATATCGGTGACGATTTTGGATGGATGGAGTGGCCGGCGAGATCACCGGATATGAACCCAATAGAGCACGTTTGGGACTTGCTGAAAAGAAAAGTTAAGTCCAGAATTCCAGCTCCTGCCAACGTGGGTGAACTGCGAATCGCCGTAGTTGAGGAATGGCGGAGACTATCCCAGGAGACCATCGATAACATCATTCTCAGTATGCCTAGACGGGTAGAAACTTTAATAAGAGCACGTGGAGGAAATACGCGATATTAATCACCATTTTTCTAATTTAATTAATTGTTATTTTAATATTAATTTTCACTTTTCCCGGTTACATGAAAAGTTCAAAAATGTACCATTTTTCACAAATAGCCTTTACTCGCAAAATCTGTTCTTAATGTGATCTCATTTTAAGTAAAACAAATGAAACTTTAAATAACAAAAGAAGTGTAGTAAGTAGATTTAAAAATAAAACCATATTTTTTAATTATGGACCTTTTTTTTGTGTTCCGCTAAATATGCCGGTGTGTTTAGATACATTAAAATTGAAAATCGAACACACGAGTGTCAAGTCAAATGTCAATGTCAGATAACAGCACGACAACCGAAACTTCCATTTTCAACTCTATTGTAATACTGCAGAGTTCTATTTTCAGTGCTCTAAATTTTCACCGGCGTTCCGAATTCCGGAGCATATAGTCCCAGCCTTACAAGAGTTTATAGAAAAACGATAAAAAGATATAAAGATACATTTTTGGTAGCGTGTGTGTTTTATGTGTATCGAGTAAATTTTTTTAGCTAAAAGTTTTAAATCGTGAGTATTCTATGCTTTGTTTTTAAAAAGCTTTTTCTGACGATATGGTATATGGCTTACTAGATCGATTTTGCAAACATTGATATTCCAGTGAAAACTTTTGTAGACTACCCTCATAAGTCTCAATGATTTTCTTATTATATCAGTGATCACTAACAGTTACTGACCTAACTAAAAACTAATACTCATCTAAGTACTATCGAACAAGTTGACGCTCGACCACGCATAAGATAAAAATAGCTTGATAGCTCCCGCGCCGTTGAATCATGCGCACGCGCACATACGAGCAAATATAATATATCTATGGACGCTTTCACACCACGTCAATCTGGCCACGTGGTAAGTTCTCGAAGTAACACAAGTTGTGTTACCGGGACCAGACAACGATAATAAAATTTAATGCTTTAAAACTAAACTTACATATATTTAAGATATTTATTTAATTATACACATCCATGACACATGAACACAGAAAACTTTTTTCTTGATTCGGCGGTATTCGAACCCATGACCTCCGGCTTGAGCGGCGACGCGCTAACCACCGAGCCACAGAGGTCGTCAATACGTAGTACCCACGTCTGCAGTACTTGTGGACACTTCATTTGTGTTTAAATACTTTGAGGTCGCCTAGTGCAAAGGAAAATTTTGAATTGGTGAAACTCTTCGAGCAGGAACTTTGTCTAAATTTTATCTAGATATTTAGGTACTTATTAAAATCTAGATAGATCTACTTTTGTAAATCCAGCTGAAACTTGGAAACGGTGTTCACGAGCGTAATAATCGAATCAATCTATATTTTTTGCACGAATAAACTAAAGGGAGTCCTACGTAACCGAGATACGGTACAGTCTCACACACAGGAGTTATTAAATTTTAAATAAAAAAAAAATATTCTAAAACTACTGCGAAACTAAGCCTTGCCATCTGTCATTACACCAGAAGGTCGATTCTGCTAATTCTGCAACAATACATGTGCGATCCAGTCCCGATATGTTAAAACTGCAAAATTATATTCTCATACGTCACAAACTTTGAAAATTATTTTATGATATCAAGACTATTCATTTATAATTCAAAGAAAAAGTAAAATGAATGTGTAATTAGAATAATTGAGGTTCTGGGCCCGTGCATCTACTTGTCAGGACCAGGGCACGTCACGCCATCAGATCCTGGGGTGAAAATTTAAAATTCAAAATTACATTCGAGACCATCGCATGAGTTATGTTCTACAAATTCTGCATTTTGGTACTTAATAATATCTATTATGTAGTCTAATCCTTAATTAATATTACAAATGTGAAAGCGTGGATGTTTGTTACGCTTTCTCGCAAAAACTACTGAACGGATTTCGATGAAATTCGGTATGGTAGTAGTTTAGACTCTGGATTAAAACATAGGCTACTTTTTATCCCGAAAAAGTAGTGTTCCCGAGGGATACTATACTTACGCGGGCGGAGCCGCGAGCAACAGCTAGTAAAATATATAACTTATTGAGCCTGTTCCACAATGTTCTTATAAGTGTCGGATAGCTTATTCGGAATTTTTTCGCTGCTTAATTTATATCGAGCGACAGAGACAAAACATGCAAATAAGCTGACGGATTTTGATTTAATTGGGTATGGTAGTTTAGGCTCTGGATAAAAACATAGACTACATTTTATTTCGAAAAAGCACAGTGTTCCCGTAGGATGCGGTGTTTGTGCGTTTGATTTCATCTACCAATATCCGAATAGTTCAAGTATTTTTCTCTTTTTACTGAGGTAATTTTGAAGAAACTTGGGAAAGCGACTTTAGACGATAGTTAATAATAACATATATTAATAGATTTTTGACCTTTTTGGATTTGTATTGTATGACACTAAACTTCATTACCTTTAATTTATTGAGCTCTAGTTAACCACTTTTGCACGCGCCACTACAGAGGGGAAGCCAGACGTCAGATATCGATTATTTGAGAGCGAACGCAGAGACATGGCAATGCGTTTCGTCCAGTCCAAATCATGTGACTTAATGCCATGAGCATAGAGTTCACTTTGGTGTGGCTTTATAAATCACATAGACTGGGATCCGTGTTAAAATATTTTGAACTTGAATACTTATGGCAGAAGGTCGGTTTTGGTGTGATATGGGGAATCAATCAAAATGGGTTTCGTGGTTTTCAGGAGGATTGCAGGATGCAATTTTGGAGCGGTTATGATCACGTGGAATTGTATGGGTTTGTCAGTTTTATTCCCACTTTCCAAAACGGCACGTATTCGTGGGGAAGGAATATTGAAATAATATTATTAAAATTATATATTATACCCACTATATTTTATATGAGTAGGAAATTGTGAAAAATATTGATTCACTTAAATATTGAGTATCTGAGCATTACTCCGAGTTCTGGGAAATTTAAAAAAAAATCGTAAAAATATTTATCTGATCGGGATTTGAACCCACCACATTCCTAATTTTCGAATAAAGGTAAGTTAAACAGGTACACATACCAAACTGCCAATCGGACTGACATAATAGAGTCGAATTAATTGATGCCTATATTGTTGCACGATGAAACAAAACAGTTTCCCAGGGATAAGATCTAGCTAGATCGATTTTTCTCCCCCAATAATAATGCAAATACTTGCAGCCGTTTCCGAGATATATATATATATATATATATATATATATATATATATATATATATATATATATATATATATATATATATATATATATATATATATATATATATATATATATATATTAGACAACGCTAAAATACGTAATTCATTATTTTTCCGTACTCAATTCATACGAACTATCATGTAAATATGTCCAAAGAATAAAAAGTTTCATACAAACTTTTATCACCATTTTACCCCCTTGAGGGTTGAATTTTAAAGAATCCTGTCTTAGTTTTCTTAGCCTACGTCATATTATAAGAAATACGTGTGAAAAATTTCAAATTTCTTGCCTTAAGGGTTTGGCGTGTGCGTATCACATCAGTCAATCAGCTTTGTCACGTTTAAATTATAAGATTCATTTATAAAAAAGTTTAAAAAATATACCTATCAAAATTTAATCGGACCCGTCAGAGTAACGATCGAATACTGAAACAATAGTTAAATTAAGTGACGCTCAAGTCACATGCTGTCCTTGTCATTTCGGCTAGCAGACACAGCGACAGCCTGTGAATAGGAGGGCTCCTAATTTAAATAAACGGGCTCTTAATTTCAGTATTCGGCCATCGGACAGAAGAAGTAAGTAACTAAGAAGGCCTCAAAGAAGCTACAACTTAAAGCACTGACAATTTTAATGTAGGATAAACTCGTAGGGACTATATTTAAATAATTGAACTTCTTAGATATTTTACACAAGCTTTTGCCGGCGGCTACGCCCGTGTAAATATAGTATCCTACGGGAATGTCTGTACTTTTTCGGGATAGAAAGTAGCCTATGTTTTATTCCAGAGCCTAAACTACTACCATACCAAATTTCGTCGAAATTAGTTCAGTAGTTTTTGCGTGAAAGAGTAACAAACATCCATCCATCCATGTATCCATCCATCCTCACAAATTTTCACATTTATAATAGTAGTAGGATATATTTCACTCAGCATAAAGGTCTCGTCAGTATTTTTTTCTTCCTATCACCTAATCTACATAACCTACTAGGTCTCCGCGACGACGCGACGCGACGACGGGCGAACTGCGAAGCTCGATTATGTACACAATTAGCATCATAGGCTCCCCTAGCTAGCACGATATACTTTGTTCAGAGTTCAGACCAATATATTATTTTTGTAAACTAAAAAAGAACTGCAATGAAAGAAGAGAAAAAGAACTGAATTCACTGCAATGCACTAAAAGTTATACGAGTATCTTACAAGTTACGCCCAGATAGGTATATCAATTTCTTATAAGTATTCGAAATGTACTATTTAAAACTTTTTTTTTGTTTTTGTTAAAATACTATAGTTTTGTAAATACTTTCTAATTGTTATCGATAATAAATTCTATATTACCTAACTTAAAATAAACTTTTTACATCATATTATACAAGGTGTTGTTTTATCGGAACGATATAATATATTTTCACCCAACACTAGGTCACAATATTACGTGGGAAATAATAAAGAGTATGCTTACATAAATATCGTCGTGATTTGCAAAAAAAATAGCTTGGTTAACATTTCCTGAAAAACCATGCAACACAAGAGCACCCTTCTGCTGCCGTACGCCGCGCCAGCTTTGAAGGCCACGCGTTTTTATCGCCCGCGCGGATATAAATTAACGTAATAAAATTGTAGGATAATCTCGTCTAAATATTGATCACGCTCGGGACGGGAACGGAACGGGATGTAGTTTTCGCGATATTTAGTTGATCACTATTAATAATTACTGTATATCATACAATGTTGTTACCACGTTTGGTTAGGACAATGCAGGCTGATCACCTGATTGTCTGACAAGAAAGAGGATCCATGCGTCGGATGGGCATGTAAAAAGTCGGAGCTGCGCCTGATCTATCGCCAGTCGTGTAATCCATCCCACTGGGTTATGAGAGTAAAGGAAGAGAGAGTGCGCTTGTGTACTGCGCACACACTTGGGTACTATAGAATAAGTCTTGCGTAGCTGGCCTGGTTTCAATGAACCGTCATCGAAATCGGTGTGGAGAGCTATCGGTGGCGTGGGATTCCTATAAACTCCATTCCTATAGGCTTCACTTGCCACTTACCTTTTGAAGATCCTCATCCAAATCCCTACCTATTATACAGACTAGGGCTTCCCTATGACGGAGAACCAGCCTTTGCCGCTGGGAGCTATTATTATAACTACTGTATTCCCGTCTCAAAATAAGAATTTTAACATTTTCCAACTTCATGAAAATCAGATTTCATCCGTGAATGGAAGCAATCAGTACGAATTGGCCAAATATTGATAAGTTTAATGAAATTGGTCTCCCCCGCGCCGGTCGCCGGTCGCCGGTCGCCTGTCGCCTGTGACACGAAATTAATTAAAAAATCGCCCCGACCATAGACGTGTCCTACTAATCCTACTAATATTATAAATGTGAAAGTTTGTGAGGATGGATGGATGAATGTATGGATACAGGATAGATGGATGTTTGTTAATCTTTCACGCAAAAACTACTTAACGAATTTTGATGAAATTTGGTATGGTAGTAGTTTAGGCTTCTCACACAGTACAGTCGGTACAGTGTTCTCGTGGGATACCCAAGATAGTATATTTACGAGGGTGGAGCCGCGGGAAAAAGCTAGTATATTATAGACGAGGCATGTCGAGGCAAACACTGACCTCACTTAAATGGCCCCACTTTTGGGGTTGTTTGGGTTGAATTTTTAATTTAAATTAATTTTTAACTTTTTTACATTTTTACATTTTGACATTTGAGGTATGGTGAAATCAAGATGGCGTAACATTTTCTTGTATAAAGATTTGTTCTGTCAAATGTACGTCATAACCTATCCATAGTTTTGAAATCTTTGGCCCCGTCACTGTTCAAGAGAATGATAAATTGAAGTATTTTAGAAACATTTATGGGCGAACGAGCAGCAGGATCGCCTGAAGGGAAGTGATTGTTGTCAGATGGGTATATTGGGTAGAGATACCCAGTGCCATAGAAAAAGGTATGTACGTCTAGACATTTGACTCTGAGAGAATTGAAAAAAGAAAAATAAAGTATGCACGTAACCATAATGTTATAATAATGGAATCGTCACTCAGTAGACTTTCGCACGGTACACGAGTGACAGCTCGCGGCTACGAGTGCGTGGCTAGACGTGTCTATGGGCATATTATATACACGAAATTTCCGATACCTCCGAAGTTTGCGCGTTTATGTTCATACATACCATAGTATATCTTTTTGTATTTGATGTAAGTTAACTAATTATGTAGGTTTTTGACGTGATAACGTCTTATAAATCGATGGAGCCGGCTGCACGCACGAAAAAACATGACTCATGCGTTACCTGTTACCCGTTATCGTTACCAAGTACCGTTACCAAGTACCAGCGTTATCTCGCATTGCCTTTACCTCATTATTATTATTGTTGTTGTTGTTGTTGTTGTTGTTGACGTTGTCACGTTCAACTATCGTCAGTAAACCGACTTTACAGACAACCGGTATTTTTACACTAATATTGTAAAAAATAATTTAAACTTTTTTGTGACTTCGAAATGCATATAACAAAACAACACACAAAATCCTAATTCTTTTGACTTTTATCAAGTTGTAAAAACAAAATTTTTATATGTAGGAAAATAGTTCTTGGTTTGTGGTATTTTTAAGATATCGGGTAAAAAACTTCTACAGCCTTTTGAGTTTTGACACAACAATAAATTCTTTGATTACCACAAAACACACGAAATGGAAATGGACTTCTCAACTCTCTTGCGGTTGTCGCGGTAAATTGTACTAGGATACAAGAAGAGCGGGGGAGTTACGCTATGTCTAGGCAGTATTATGTAATAGCACAGATTAAAGAAAGAGCAACAGACGAACAGCTATATTGTTAGCTTTCGATTTGATTGCACTACTACAAGGATACGGTGTATCCACGATTGTGAAAAAATTGTGGGCCGTTGAAGGTGACGTCAAAATTTTCAAATTTGGGTCGGTTTGGCTCGTTCGTATGTAAGTTGTTTCTCTGGACGTAAGTATATTCTACTCTGTGTTATAAGTGAATGTGGGTAAATTGTAGAACACAGCTGTCGACGTTACAATATAGTATCAACAGTATAATATCATACAGAAGCTCAATAGTTCGTAATTATAGAACAATATACATCTAAAACGAGCGTTCAATTACCGGAGTTGTAACTATGTATCGCTAACACCTGGTTTACATACACGCGCTTTGTGGCGTGCAGAGCTATGCAATGAATAGACAAGGCCAGCTATGTAAATTGTAATCCCAGCAAGCTGGTTAGGTTATCTGTATTTTTTTTTCAAAAACAATACGTAATAACAATGAGGGTCAGTTCACACCGTAACAGTACGCGACGCCGCGCTGCATTTTTAAGCTAGCTAGCTATTGAAAATTTAATTTATTTGCCACATAAAAGATACACGTTTCATACGACATCGATCATACACTGGTAACACTGCACATGCGCGACATTCGCTCTTACAATGAAACATGTATCTTTCTGTATAATAAATTCAATTCAATTTTGAATAGCTGTACGTTTCTCCGGATTACAGCGTGCACCGCAGTAATGAAGGTCCTTGATTAACAACTCCGAGGCTCTGCTGTATTATGTTTCATCAATAAAATATTACTTTAAAATAAAATTTGTGAAAATAAATGAAAAATTAAATTAAAAAATTAAAAATTAAAATCTCGGCTTAAATAAATTGTTTCTTCAAAAATCGAGGTTACAAGTAGGGATATTGTACTTGCAGTGCCTACAGCAATCTTATGTAATGTAACACGAATTTAACTATTTTAAAAATAAATTGCTAAAAACAATAAATATCTTATGAGCAAAACTGAAAGTAAAGTTTTCATATTGTTTGTTTTCATCACTGTTTCACAATCTTTTAATGTGTCGGATAGCTTATTTGGAAGTTCTGTCGCTGCTTACTTTATATCGTGCGACCATAGTCACCTCCGCTCGTTTCTACACTCTGCGCCGCCGCTGTCACGCCACAGATTAATAAATCGTTACTACGCCTTTATCAAGCCACACAAAGCTGTAAATTGAATATTGATAGAAACACAATTAATTAGTAACATTTGATCACAGATTAAAGAGAACTTACATTAATATGGAAACAATGGGAGTATTTTGTGTGTTTTGTTAAGATTTGTTAAAACCTCTGTGTTGTGATTCCTCGTCATAGCAGGATATTAGCGTCAGTTCATAGTTTCTTACCGAGTCGCGACGCGGAACATTTTTATGATGGCAATTATTCAAAATTTAATTTTATTCACTGCACTAGAAGATACACATTTCAATGCAAGAGCTCGAATTTCTTTTAAATTATTTTATGGTTTTCCAGAATTTGTGCTTTATTCACTTCATTTAAATTCGGGAAAAGAGACATCGGTCGATGTTTCCGAGCACTGAGTGATACAGTACAAAATGCCATTACTAGTTGTTGCGAAAGACACAAGATAGATGTCACTTTTAAGATTTTTATTGACGACGCTCTACTCAAATTTTGGACACTCGTTACTTTTTAGGATATTTTATATCGATAATTTACAATTTAGTAATGGCCAATATTTTTCGCTTTTTTTTTGAAAACAATTTTTTTTCCTACGCACAATAACTTTTCAGTGTTCAATTAAGAATATTTAAATTATGTATCAGAGTCATCTGCTGATCACTTTAAACGCTAAGACCGCGATGCTACTAGTTGGTGCAATTAGCAAAACACAGGTGGCGCTACTACGATATGGTGTTACATTCGCGTCGATTCAGAAACTTGTCAAATTTTGTGATTTTTAGCGCGTTATAAATAAAATTTTTAATAAAAAAATATTATTTGTTTTTATAATCAATATTAACACACAAACAAATATAAATCATTATTTTTTCTCAGTATTAAGAAAACAGTTTACTTACATAAAATTACATAATATTATATTAGTTTACATACTTATCCACTGACCACTGGACTACCTATACTATAGTATAGGTCAGTAATTCCCAAAGTGGTCCAGGTGGACCCCCAGGGGTCCACGGAGACTCGACGGGGGTCTACGTTGGACGTGACAAAAAATGGGGGTCTACAATCGTAAGCAGGGGTGCATGAAAATTAATTTGGTTTCGATAGTGAAGAACTAAAATGTTGGCTTGTTATTTTAAATAATATGATACCTAAATTAATCTTTCTCAATAAGACAATTTATAAATAAATTGAGAAAAAAAATCGGTTGTCTGTAAAGTCGGTTTACTGACGATAGTTGAACGTGACAACGTCATAAGAAACGGAACAGAGCGAAGTAACGCCGCATGAGTCAAGCTTAGCGAGGTAACGCCGGTAACGCCACTAACGCCAAGTGAGTCATGTTTTTTCGTGCGTGCAGCCGGCTCCATCGAATTATAAGACGTTGTCACGTCAAAAATGGATAGTTCTGAACTGGGAGTCGTACCCAGACCATGTCGGTATCACGCCGAGTGTTCTACCAGTTGAGCTATCCGGCCCTATGCCAATTGCCTTTTTTAATTTCATTTATAACTTATAGAGCCACACCGTCCATCATATGGTGTGGCTCAATAAGTTATAAAGTTTGTGCTGTTGTTAATACACATTGTATTAACAACAGCACAAACAGTGCTGTGCTTGTGCTGTTGTTAATACACATTGTATTAACAACAGCACAAACAGTATGATGATGATGACGGGGAGATTTGCGGTTATTCCTTACAAAACTCAAGCCAAATATTGATTATTTCCTGTCAATCCATCAAGTACATCCATCTCATTAAAATTATATATTTTTTTGTAATTACCATTGTAGAAATTACATTACCATAAAAATAAGTGTTTAATTTTGATTATATTACGACTGTTAAAACAATAATAATTATAAGTGTAATAATTTATATATTTGAATATATAATATATATACCTACAACACAAGGAAATATACTATATTTATTTTTACCACTCCGAATGGGACGTTTTCTAAATAAAATTTGTGAGAATTGATTGGTCCTTGTGCTAAGTCACTGTAGATTTCAAAAAAGTAAAGTTGGATGGAGTCACTTTTTCGATTGGGCAACTTTGCTTATTTGACATCCACTCACAACACAATGAATTAAAATTTAATTGAAAATTTGTTTAGTCTACCTAATTTATTATCAAATAATTAACCCTATCAAGCAATCAATTCTAACCTTTTTTTTTCAAAAACTGTTAATTTGTCGTTGAAACTCAGCCACAACGCAAGTTTCCATGGATAGATAGATCTAATCTTCACTTTTCTCGAGATTTAAAAATTGATAGTAACGTAGAATGTAGATGCAGGGGGTCCACCGGATCCAGCAAATTTTGAAAGTGGTCTATGAAACAAAAGAGTCTGGGAACCACTGGTATAGGTAGTCCGATGTATATAGTATAGTCCAGTGTAGTGGGTATACTATAGTATAGTATAACTTATAGTAATATTTTAAAGGGGAAAGATTTGTTCGTTTAGATTGAATAGGCTCCGAAATTACTGGACCGATTTCAATGAAATTTGGCACACATAATATAGAGTAAATCGCGGAAGGACGCAACAACTACTGATAAGATTTTGACGAAATCTGATATGGTTAATGGTATAAGTTCAGACTCCAGATTAACACGTAGGCTACTTTTATCGCGGCAAAATGTGCGGCTCCCCCTTTCCTTTTGCGCACAGCAAGGTCGAATTCGCGGCCAACATCCAGTACAAAAATAATTTTTAAAAATCTTATTTGGACCTGTGAAAAGGTTAATGCCTAATAATAATAATATCTACAGAAGCTTTCACACCACGTCAATCTGGTCCGGTGGTAAGTTCTCGATGAACTTGTATTACGGGTTAGGTTAGGTTAGACAACGGAAATATGTTTATTACTTTTTTATAAGTGCTATAAGTACTTATATTTAAGTTTTTTATGAGAGTTTCCTCGCTGGATTGCGATACTTATTCTCTGGGCCAGGTAGGTGCCGGCTCTGGGGTCTCGGGTGGTCTCAATGAGTTTTTTAGAGATTTCTCTGAAAAGTATGTGCGCACCCAGACCCCATGTACCTAGGGTTTCAACCCCAAACGGTTCAAATAAGAGATCCCCACCAATGTTCTCATATTTGCGCCGCTTGAGGTTTTCCGCCTGAATGGCGGCCGCACCTACAGAACTCGAGGTGCCCTGGACATGGGACGGAGGAAGTGTATCGACGCAAGTAGCATCCCATACAAGAGCCCGTCCCACTCTCCAAGGGACCAAGGTCATACCGTCTGGTCTCTTGCCATCGTCGCGCGCCAAACCAGAGGGTTCCAGCACAGCTGGCATTCCGGCGTTGACAAGAGCCCGACGGATGAGATCGTTCAGGCAGTGATGTCGGGAGATGCGGCCGGCGCTTCGTTGACAGGAAAGCCCGTGGTGTCCGAGGCTGTCCACGTTTGCACCACAAACACAGCGATGGGGGACGACGTGGGGGATGCCAAGACGCAGGGAAGTGGCTAACCGGAAAGCTGTTCGATCCAGCAAGGTGCCAGTATTGGGTGACGGTAATGCTTGTAGCCAAAGGCCCGACTCCCACTTCTCCGCAGCTAAGAGGCGAGCCTGCTCCACAGGACTGGAGGACGTATTAAGAAGATTATTCCGTACCAGTCTGCAGAGTGGCTCATCCCAGAGCCTTTGGGAAAAAGTATTATCAGGCAATTCGCTACAAGCACTAGTTGCGCTCCAGGCGTCCTTGGTCTCGTCCAGAAAGGGAACTGTATTGGAGTAGGATAGGTGATGTAGTATTTTGGAGATAAGACTGTGGTTCGAGTGGACTGAGGACAAGAGGGCCGGAAGCGATATGTCAGAGGGCTTTCGAACACCCAGGCCACCCAGGCTAACCTAACCTAACTGGAAGCGTTGCCTGAGTCCATGCGCGGTCATCGAAATTTGTATTCAAAATAGTGGAGAGCGTTTGTCTTATGGTATCATCCAACTGTTTGAGAAGTTGAGGGAACTTCCACAGTTGACAACACCGTAAGACATATGTCAATTTAGGTACGAAAATGCAAAAACGGATGAGGGTAAAGGCCATGTGACAGTTAATTTGGAGGAGGCGGTCTAAAGTTTCATTAAAATTTTGTAATTTGTTATCTATGAAGTCCGGGAGAGATTCGTCTAAAATAGGTGAGCCCAAAAGGAAGAGCGAATCCTTGTCAATGACAGACAGTTGTGGAGATATTTCTTTAAAGCTGGATATAATCGCGTTTCTATCCCCACTACTGTCTGGCACAAAAAGTTCGCACTTAAAAGTTCAGCTGCAGACCTATTTTTTCGAACTCGCGGATCAGAGTGCGGTAGTCGGATAGTACAGTGGGTGCATCGCTTCCAAGGGTCCCATCATCCAAATACCAAACATTAAATTTTGAATTTAGAAGCTCGATAACCGGGTGTATAGCAAGGCTGAAGATTGCTGGACCTAGAGGGTCGCCCTGTTGGCAGCCCACTTCGGATGAGATGAGGTGGTCTTTGTAAATGAGTTTGGTGGGGTCGTTGTAACACTCGAGCATAAATGGTAAAATTTCAGGTGCTTTAGATTTAATTTGGGCCAACATGGCGCCTCGGTCAACTGAGTTGAAAGCGTTTTTGACATCGACCTTCAGAAACACATCATCGCCTTGATTGTGGATAGCTGTCCTGAAAGAGTGAACGGCGGCCTCACAACCCCCTTTGCTGGCAAAACCGAGCTGTTTTGGCTGGAAGTATGACGCGAGGGAAGTGACCGATTTGCAAGCTAGTTTGGCTATAAGGCGCCGGTATGTGGAGCCGACAGCAATCGGACAAATGCCACCATCTCTCTTCTTCAAGGCGCAGAGGTTAGCTCCATACAGAATGTCTATGATATCTGATGCGACCCCCCCACGTAGCATCAGGTTGCACAGATTCGTAAGTTCATGCAGGAGCTTCTCGCCGGCCTCCACGCAGCAACCGCTAGTGAGGTGAGACCGTCGAGGCCGCCAGCTGAACCCGGAAGAAAGGACATGATGGCTCCGCGTACTTTGAAAACTGTTACTACACTACACTTCGAAACTGTGAAAGGATTGGATTGTGATGGATGTTTGTTTTGCAGGGCGATGAGGGTTTCTGGGCAGTCGGGGGCGACCGTGTCATTGAAAAACAGGAGCCGCGCTGCACCCTTAATGTCTCCCTCGCTTATTTTATTTTCCACAGTTTTCACGATGTTATGTTTGACCGAGGAATGTGAGGAAAAATTTGGGTTGAGGTTAATGTCCGAAACACAATTCTTTTTGATTCTTGAAGTGAGGGAGGCATTGTTGAGCGGATCTCTAATGATATGCAGAAATCGGTAGGGAAAGGTGAGTAGATTTTCCCAGGCTTGCCTCGAGTTCTCCAGCACTTGTCTCGGCAAGCTTCTTGGCTACAGTCACTCTGGCAGCCCTAGGGGTCCGTCTTAGAACTGGTACAAAACGTTTAAATTTGGATATTTAAAAAAAATTGAACTATAGTACTTGCGACCCAAATTGGCCTTCTTGGGGTGCATACTACTAAAAAATACTATCCTCCTCCTAATGGGGCTTGGTTGGTCATTCACGTTGACAGCTCCGATCGCAAGTTATGGTGGCCGTCCTAGTCCATTCACTACTCCAACCGCGTACATCGATGTTATGGTGTCCAACAAAACATCCAGTGTGTATTTGGGGTGTAAGTAGGAAACACCGTTTACCAACTTGGGCCGTTCTAAGCCATTCACTGCTCCAAAGTAATCCGGTCGGTAAAATAAGTCGGGGTCCAGGCGTTGGCAAATCTTGAAAATTACTCGTAGAATTTTCTGTGGTGTTCCAAACGTAATTGGTATTGTTTTATACAAGTATAACGCAATAAATATTAAGAAATAATTTAAAAATTTCGAGACATATTGTTGTTGCTCTGACGTTCAGTTAGATTGAGTTAAAAATTAGTATTTAATTATTAGTTCAATTAAATCGTATTATATTATTATATAATCCATTCTTTGAGCCTTCTAGGTACTCTGCCTGGTGGGGACGACCTGGGAGATTTCTTTGTTTTGTAGCATTTTAAGTTTTGTACTTACCTACTTTTATAGTTTGTAAATATTTTAAATAGATTTTAGTTTTTTATTGTATATAGCATTAATTGACTGCGGCTTCGACCTCGTGAAATCAGGTTTCAAACTTACATCCCCTATAATAGCCACCCAGAGGCTGAATTTGAGAAAACGCTGATATACGTAACTCATTATTTTTCCCGTGCTCAATTCATACGAAATATCATGCAAATATGTACAAGGAATAAAAAGTTTCATACAAACTTTTATCAACTATTTTACCCCGTTGGGGGTTGAATTTTTAAAAATCCTTCCTTAGTGCATGCCTACGTCATATTAGAAATACGTGTGCAAAATTTCAAAGGGTTTGGCCTGTGCGTTAATACACCAGTCAATCAGCAAAAGGCAAACCTTTTATATATATACAATAATACACATATTTAATACACATCCACGACCCAGGAACACAGAAAACCTTTTTGTTCCTTCGGCGGCATTCGAACCCGCGACTCTCGACTTGAGCACCAACGCGATCAACCACTGAGGCCTGAGCCACATACGTCAAGATTAATAACTATGTTTTACGCAATCAACGTTATTCATAAGACACTATCTTATTATTTATTCAACTGAGAAAGTGAATATAATACTTAGCACGAACTGGGATAGTTAGTAACAATAGTGCTTATTATTCCAAAAGTGTCCAAGCGGAACTGAAAAGCTAAGAGAAATCATATTCGTGATTTAATAGCCAAAACTCTAAAGTATAAATTGCAAAGTCTAGAATCTAGATTATAATGAAATCCCTAATTACTTTCAAGTCTACAAGTGATTTATAGGACTAGTAAGGACTAGGAATGCTTACATACGTACCGATTTGGTCTGGTGCTGACCATTATGACAGCACGACACTCGTGTGTTTGATTTTCAGCTCTATTGTATTAGCACAGAGTTCTATTTACAGTGCATTCCGTGCAGTGTTCAAACTCTCAAGAATACTTCTTCCTAAACTTAAATTACCTGATAAACAAATAATAAAAAAATAATATTCTGTATTATTATTCTGTCCTTTATTCATTAAATATACTTCCAAAAGATTATTTTCCACAGGTTGACTTTTCAAATCGCTTGTCGATGTTATATCGATCAATAGCTTAATTTCATTAAGAACAATAAAATATGAACCTCTAAAAGTAACGCAAAACAATCCCAACGGCTAACTCCTTGGCTTTTTTTTATAAAACGGCAAACTTATATTACAGGTATAAGCAAAACTACTCAAAGACTCAGACCAAATAAAAAAGTGGAGACAGAGGTCTACGTAGCACACAGTGAGGCCGGACTAAGCTACGCATCGCCGTGTAGTGTCACGCGCACACATGTAACGAAGCTACGCCTTACCTTGTAAGACGAGATATCGCGATCAGTATTTTTTATGCATGTAGTGCATGGCATCGTAGCTACATGCGCACTGCATGCATAAATAACCTAACCAAGAGCATGTCAGGACATGTCTAAGGAGTGTTCCGTAACTATAAATTTAAGTTTTTTCAATTAACTTACAAGTTACTGTTCGATTTCGTGTTTAAATAGTTTTCCTAAAGAGTATTTAGCATAAACTATCAGCGCGAAAAATTGCAATTTTCTAAGTCTCATAGTTTAGAAATGCCAGGGGGGGGGGCAACTTATAAACCAATTTGGAGGCCGATCACCCGAAAATGGTTAACTTTATAAAAAAGTCATGTATGAAACATTATCTCTATTTTAAAAGACCTTTTTAAAGATACGTCACGCAATGGGGTAAAATGAAAAAATATTTTTTATCCCCACTTCACATGTATGGAGAGCCACTCCTAAAATATGTAACATTATTATTATTTTATGATGCCAAAACCGATATCTATATACAGTCTTTAACTATACCAAATTTCATCCATTTATATTACAGAAGCTAGAGGCGCGGACAGACAGACAGACAAACAGACTGACGGACGGACGGAGCATAACTGTAAGGGTTCCTTGAGTATTACGTAACCTTGAAAACCAGCCTCAGTTTTTATTTGACAAAGCTGTCTTCAATTTTTTTTTGGTCTGAGTGTTTGAGAAGATTTAGTTTTACCTTTATTATAAAGTTTGAGAACTGTCAGAACAAACATTATTTAACAATAAACATTACTTTAAAAAATATATTATACTGTAGTATGTATGCAATGTTTACATTTCTTCGAAAAATGAGGACAGTACCCATCTAAAATAGTGCTCGTGACAATCGAAATCGACAGGACAATCGAAAGTTTAATCTAATGCCTGCTACACACGTTACGATAAAGCTGCACAGTTCGATTAAATTTAACGTTGTGCACCAGGTGTCGGCAACCATTTGGCAGACATGGGCCACATAAAGAAAATAATAGATAAAGGCGGGGCGGGACGCACTTGTAAGATAATTTTGTACCTAATTGATACTTAGTAATCTATTGTAGGGTCGTACCCACTAGGAGAGAAATATCACTTGGTACGGTAGTAGTTTAGACTCTGGATTAAAACATAGGCTACTTTTTATCCCGGAAAAGTACAGTGTTCCCGAGGGATACTGTATTTACGCGGGCGGAGCCGCGGGCAACAGCTAGTTTAATATAAAACAAAGACTTCAAAGTAAGCACTTAAAATAAATTAATTATATAAAGAAATTAAGATATTTACAAAAAATAGAGTGTCGTTGGACCGCTTGTTGCTCGTTTTCGACCACTGGTTTAACCAAACTGTGCAGTTTTATCGTTACGTGTGTAGCAGGTGTAAGTAAAAGGATAATAGGCTTTCACGGTGTTTCGCTACCAAAACACTCACTTTTACCATATATACCACCGTATAACAAGGAAATAAGACTTAAAATCGTACACAATAGACGCATACCACGACACGACCAGTAAGTGTAACATCTTTATTGCCAACACTTAAGGTCTAAAGTCTCCCAGCACTTTACAGTTGGGAACCATTGCACGAGTGCACGACCAGTGGCATACAAGTGTAGTCTATAACAAAACGTTATGGTTCAAAATCCCATAGCAGAGCTAATAATAGTAGTGGATGTCACGACTTCTGCCATTTAGTTATGGGAATCGGTGGTGTTAGCACGTGTTTTAAATAATAGTGTGAATAAGAAATTGTAAGTACAATCGACTTTTACATCATTTAATGTGTCTCGTAAGATAAATACTTTAAAGAGATACTAATATTATAAATGTGAAAGTTTGTGAGGATGGATGTTTGTTACTCTTTCACGCAAAAACTACTGAACGTATTTTGATAAAATGAAATTTAGTAAAGTTGTAAATTGAGCTCTGGATTACTGTATTTACGCGGGCGGAGCCGCGGGCCAAAACTAGTCTATATAGAGATAATTTCATATGCATTATATGTATATTCGATATATTATACATTCATATTGGTACTTACAATAAAATATCAATTTAAAAAATTTTTGTTAGTCTCTCTGTCTGTCTGTTTGTTCCGGCTAATCTCTGAAACGGCTGGACCGATTTTCATGGGACTTTCACAGGCAGATAGCTGATGTTATAAGGTCTAACATAGGCTACTTTATCTTAGGGTTCCGTTTCCGTTAGGTCTATGTAAACGAAGTTGCGGGCATCAGCTAGTATTCATTAAATTAAAAAGGTAATTAAATAAAATACAGTAAAACGTTGATAATGTCCCTCGGCAATCATAGTTTTTCTATGGAAATAACAGATGTATGTGCGTCGCCGATTGCCGAAAGTCATAGAGATTTGAGACCGTGGTCGTACTGTACCTTTTTATTGGCATTTTAAAGAAATGATTCAAAACTCGTACTAAAACAACCCAGAGTCGACAGCAATGAAATGTTTGCCAATGGGTTGCATTTTAAATCATAATATTATGTATAATATATGTTTTGATGTCACCAAAGGGACAACCCTGAAATACGCCGGGAATAGAAGTAATGAACAAGAATATATATCAGTATTTCTGTGAAAACGACATACATGGGACAACGTATTAAAAACGACGATTCCCGAAAGACATTAAAACGTGGTTGTAATGTCTATGCCCGACCAACATATAGAATACTTTAAGTTGGTCAGTGTAAGTAGTAAGTTGTGTTGCCAGATAAGATTTGATTAAAATTGGGACAGAAGGAAAATTAAATCGGAATATAAGCTTATAAATCGGAACTGACAAAAAAAACTAAACCTTAGCACCTAATTTCTTTTTTATCTTTTTTATTTTATTAATTATCTTTTTTTAACTCAAAACGGAACGTAGGTATCTGAAATATTATTTTTCTAATCGCTAGGTAGGCTCTTTACGTGTAAAACATATTTTTCTAGTTTTACTCGTTAAATTTTGTTTAGAAAACCTCTCGACAAAATTTAAGGAATTTTGGGATTGTCCTTTTGGTGACAACAAATAATAATTACAACACATTAGCAACCAATACATTTCTGTCGACTCTGGGTCAATTTTAGACCACCATCTTTAACAAATTAAAACGTACGTATTAGTACATCGTAGCGGCAATAATAATATATTACAAATCTTTTGGTAGTTCTCTTCTTCTATTTAATGTATTTAAAACTAATGATAATGACAAACTCTCACTCGTACTGCAGTCTGTAGGTAATAATATAATGTCGTATATCCGTTTTCTTCTCTCACGGTGTAAAAATGTTGTTATGACATTCACAAAAACATTAAATGATGCTCAAATATGGAAACTACAATATACATGACATACTTTTTGTTAACTTAGCGAGGTTACATAATATGCATTTTACATCAAATGAGCTTAACCTATCTAATGGGCGTATGATTATGACGACTTAGGGTCAGTTCACACCGCAGCGATACGTGGCGCTGCATTTTCATTATAGCTATTGAAAATTAAACTTTATTCACTACATAAAAAAATATACACGTTTCATATGACATCAGTCGTACACTGCACATGCACTGTGCAGCGCGGTGCAACCTGACATTCGAACTCTTACAAAGAAACGTGTACGTTCTCGTTTAATGAATCAAGTTCAATTTTGCATAGCTATCTTAAAAATGCAGGGCCGAATCTTTGACACGTTTCGGTATGAACTAACCATATACCAATATAGATTCAAACTAAAATAACTATAACAAACATCAATTTATTTTCATTATTACATAAGATAGGACAGACAGACAGACATACGCATGGCCTGAGCGAAACTATAAGGCTTCCTAGTTAAGCGAGAAAACCATTAAATTAATTTGAGTGACCTGCAGGCCACGCGTAGTGCAGAAAATATAAATCAATAATTTAATCCGGCTTCTTTAAATGTGAATGTTTGTGAGGATGGATGTATGGATGGATGGATATTTGGTAGTCTTTCACGCAAAAACTAAGTACTGTACAGAACGTATTTTGATGAAATTTGTTATGGTTTATGCTCTATATAAGTTTCTAACAGAAGTGAAGGCGCTACCGTGAAACAAACACACACACAGATGACACAGAGTGCAAAAATCATAGGCGCAGTCGGGTAAAAAGTACTTAAGTACTAAAAGATTTAAAAAGCTTTCAGATGCTTTCTAATGTATGCTTTATTTTATTATCTCACCGTTACTAACTTGTATGTTTATTCTCTTCTGTGTTCTGCCATTAAACATGTGTTTAATGGCAGAACACATAGGTAATCATTATTATTTCACGGCTAAATCGTAATATTCTGATATCATCTGATGGATATTTTTTTACCCGACTACGGCGAATCCAAAAGGAAGGAATTTCTGCATGGGTGTGTATGTTTGTGTGTATGTATGTATTTATAAATGTTTGTTCCATCTTAGCGCCTAAACTACTGATCATATTTTAATTAATGAGGTGTTAAAAGATTCGTAATAATAGCCCAGGTAACATAGGCTATATTATAATTTACGTAGTCAGGTTATAGTATTTAACGATTGATGATTATTATAAAATGCGAGACGAGCAGATATATCGTCTGATGGTAAGCGATTACCACCGCCCATGGACATTCGAAGCACCAGAGGAGTTACACTTGTAACTCCTCTGGTGTTGCGCTCTTGCGTTTCCTTAAAATCCCTAACCCCCCTTGGGCCTCCAGTAACACACGCAACAACACAACGCAAGCGTTATTTCAAGCCGGTTTTGTGTAAGGCCGTGGTATTTAACCGGTTAAGCCGGCCCATTAGTGTTGAAGTATGTCTCTCCCATTGCTAGGCTTCTACTCAATGTGACGAGAAACACGCCAGCACGCGATCCTACTGTAGGAGTAGTAGTTGGTATAAATGTGAAAGTTTGTGAGGATGGATGGACGGATGGATGGGTGGATGGATGTTCTTTACACTTTCGCGTAAAAATTTGGTGTGGTAATAACTTAATCTCCGGATTAACACATATTATAGGCTACTTTTTGCCCCGAAAAAGTGCAGTGCTCCCGTGGGATACTGTATTTACGCGGGTGGAGCCGCGGGAAAAAGCTATATTGCTAAAGCTTTTGTAGTTGCCCCTGTTGTTTCTTGTGTCGGACCAGCGCAAGTGGTAAAAAGCCGGTTAGAATAGCAGCCACAGATCTCAGAATCGAGAGATAGGCCACTGGTGCACTGTGGCTTAGGTTGGTTCATTGGTATTTAGGTACCTACTAGTTACACCATTAATAATGACGTAAATGTGACACTAGACAGTTAAAACTGGCCAAGTGCGAGTCGAACTCGCGTACGGAGGGTTCAGTACCATTATTCTACTAAGTACTACTATTATAAATGTGAAAGTTTGTGAGGATGGATAGATGGATGGATGGATATTTGTAACTCTTTCACGCAATAACTACTGAATGGATTTCAATGAAATTTAGTATGGTAGTAGTTTAGTATTTACGCGGGCGAAGACGCAAGCAAAAGCTAGTCATACAAATATTAGTACCTATTAATATCGAGCAAAAACAATTAAAAATCCAGTTTTTTGTTAAATATTTATTTTATTCTGGTTTTAGTATATTTTGATATAATAGCGTCAATAAATCCATCCAATCCATCATCTGGAAAAAAATCTATTTTGTAGCTATAGCGGTTCATGAGATACTGCCTAGTGACAGACAGACAACAGGGCAGATGAACGGTCGGACAGCGTATTCTCAGTAATAGGATCCCATTTTTACCCTTTAGGGAAAATTACCCTAAAAAGTGTAAAATCGGTAGAAAGTATAAAATCATAGGGTGTCAGTACCTAGGTACAAACTATAAAACATTATAAGCACGTACTCATAAGTATGGTTTGTGTTTACTTGAAGCATCTTTTAATAATAATAATTGTTTGTTAAATAAATGTGTTTACCTGAAGCATCTTTTAATAATAATAATTATTATTTTTTTTACAAATGGTATGAATTATTCATACCATTTGTAAAAAAAATACCTTTTTAATAATTATATTAAAGATCAACGTATGCCACTAGTTCTAATAGCAAATTATTGGTATTCGTCACAGTTTCAATACAATATTAAATAGAATTTAAAATGCATGTCGTATAAATTCTAAACCGTTATAACCTCGTCCGTAAGAAAGCAATAAAAGCATATTCACACTAAAATTAGTATTGCTTATTAAGCTATTGGCATATCTATGCCATTCTCTAGTCTGTGCCCGCGACATACAACTGCCGATAGCTATCTCTGGAGATACACCAATTACTTGACTACCTGACAGTACACAAACATCATCATCATCAGCGTCATAGTCATTAACATCGTCGCCCCCGTGGTCCAGTGGTTTAAAGTTTGGCTCTCGACTGCGGTCGTAGGTTCGATCGACGCGTTGGAATAACAAAAATGTTTTCAAGTCTGTTTAGCACAATGCAGGCTCACCTGATTGTCTGACAAGAGATGATCCATGCGTCGGATGATAAAAGTCGGCCCTGCGCCTCATCTCTCGCCACTCGCCAGTCGTGTTATGAGCGTAAAAAGAGAGAGTTCTCTTTTGTATTGCGCACACACTTTGGCACTGTAAAATAACTCCGAAAACCGGCCACCGTCGCTAAAGTCTGCGTCAGAATTTTTAACATTAATATTAGCATGGTTATCAATTACATGCTAATTAATTAAATTTTATTATCATGACTTTTCTTCTTTCTAAATATTTCTTGTTAACCAAGCGACGAAAATAGAGGCGTTATAAGTTTGACGTATCTGTCATCTTAGCTCCCACACGGATGAACCTATTTTGATTTACTGTTTTTTTGTTTAAAATTTACATGATCGAGAGCGTTCTTAGCGATAATTCATCATCATCAGCTCGCTCACTGTTTGTCAATTCGGGGTAACAGATTTAAAAAAAAAGTATATTGCTTTATATCGACATTCGAGACCAACTTACTGTTACCCTTGTCATTAAATTAGTTATTATATTAAAATCTATAACTATACCACTAGACAAATAAAATTGATGTGTCTGTTTGTAATTTAAAATTAACACCTTTTCACTTAATGCATATGAAAGTATATACGGTACTTACAATAAAAAAACAATTTTAAAATTTTTTGTCTGTCCGTCTATCTGTCCGTCTGTCTGTTTGTTCCAGCTAATCTCTGAAACGGCTGGACCGATTTTCGACCGATTCGATAAATGATGTTATAAGGAGTATCTTACGTTACTTTTATCAGAGGGTTCCGTTAAAAAAATAGGGTTCCGTTTCCGTTAGTTTTACGCAAAAGAGGTTGCGGGCACCAGCTGGTTAATATTAATATATTTAACACATTCTAATATATCTAATACATTATGTATTTTTTTGTTGTAAAATTTCAGAAAAAAGAAAGAACGTCATTTCTTAAGTGCGAATATAAAACTACGCAACTCACATTTTGAGTTGACTCTCTTTAGCTTCTTACACATGTCACTCAGCAAAATCCTACTACTATTATAAATGTGAAAGTTTGTGAGTGAGGATGGACGGATAGATGTTTGGATGGATGGATGTTTGTTACTCTTTCTCGCAAAGACGAATGAACGGATTTTTATGAAATTTTGTATGATAGTAGTTAAAGTTCTGGAAATTAAACATAGGCCACCTTTTATGCCTGAAAATTACAATATTCCCGTGGGATAATATGTTTACGCGGGCGGAGCCGCGGGAAGAAGCTAGTACAATATAAATAATTGTAACATAAACCGCGATAAAGCCCATAAAAGTAACTCATTGCAGTAAGGGAATATGATTTTCTCGCGCCTACAATCTACATCCGTCGTAACTAGGAACCTGGCTTGTTAGGGTCAATTCACACCGCGACGATACGTGAGACGCAGCGATGCATTTTCAAAATAGCTATTGAAACTTTATTCCCTACACAAAAGATACACGTTTCATATTATGACATCAGTCATACACTGCACATGCGCTGTGCAGCGGACATTCGGACTCGTCAACAAACGTCCTACAATGAAACGTATATCTTCTTGTGTAATGACATAATAATATGAAAATAGTTCAATTTTGATTAGCTATCTTAAAAATGCAGCGCCGCGTCACGTATCGTTTTCTTTCGGTGTGAACTGACCCCTAGTGACTAATGACTATACTTTTTCTATTTAAAAATAAAAGTAGATACGCCGAGTTTATCTTTATGTCAATGTATGTAATGACGACCTCTGTAGCTCAGTGGTTGAGCGTGTTGGTGCTCAAGCCGGGGGTCGCGAGTTTGAATCCGAAGGAACAAAAAGTTTTTCTGTGTTACTGGGTCATGGATGTGTATTAAATATGTGTATAGTATAAAAAGTATTATATATATATTTCCGTTGTGTGGTACCCGTAACACAAGTTCTTCGGGAACTTACCACGGGACCAGATTGACGTGGTGTGAAGCGTCCATAGATATTATTATTATTATTATTAATGTAAACTGCTTAACTAAATTGATAACTATTACAAATTATAAAAAGGATATTTATACTTGGTGTTTTTCCAGTCAGTATCCAAACTTTCAGGAGTGAATATACTCTTGAATATAAGCACCTTTTACTATAGGATCAACTTTTCTACTTGAACAAAAATATCGGCTGTTCCATACAAAAGGGCTACATCATAGATAGCATTTTGTAGGAAAGTAGGAAATAGCAGATTTTTTTTCAAGTAGGCAAGTTGATCCCAAAGTAAAAGTTGCTTATACTCAAGAGTACATAAACTCCTGAAAGCTTGGACACTGACTGGAAAAACATCCGGTATACTTAGGCTTGGTCCCTACTGTTATAAATGTGAAAGTTTATGAGGTTAGATGTATGGATGATACTGATACTGAACAGATTTTGATGAAATTTAGTATGGTTTTTTAGTTTAAGCTGTGGTTTAACATAGGCGACTTTTTATCCCAAAAAGTACCTATAGTGTTGCCATGGAATACTGATATTACGAGGGCGGACCCGCGGGCAAAATCTAGTAAATTATAAACTTACTAGATTTATCCCAAGGCACCGCCCGCGTAAACATAGTATCCATATCCCACGGGAACAATGCACTTTTTCGAGCTAAAAATATGTTTTAATCCAGTGCCTAAACGACTGCCCTACCAAATTTCATCGAAATCCGTCCAGCAGTTTTTGCGTGAAAGAGTAACAAACATCCATCCATCCATACAAACTTTCACATTTATAATATTAGTAGGATAATAAACTTTATAGTAACTGCAAATTACTCGCAAAATATAGGCTGTCGTCTCATAAAATGGCGAAATATTATTTGCGTAGATTCTGATAATTTTAATTCAGTCACAGAATCTTTGCGTAATACTTTCGCCAATTGAAAGCTATTCAATAGAATTAATTACTGTGCAATATAGATATGGTATGGTGCAGATGTTGGATATTGTAACTAGGTAGTTACAATATCCACCATCTGCACGGTAATAGCAATAATTGAGGAATGAAGTAAAAGTGAAACCTTCGATATGGTTATGTGACCCTGGTAATTTGGTTCGGTTTTTGGGAGTCAAACGAGCTTTTACATTTTAGAATGTCTTTAAAGTAGTTTAAAGAGTCTCTAGATCTTTCTACTAAATGTCTCAAAAACTAAATAATACCCGTAGTTTAGCTAAATAAATCTTACAATAATACAGTTTCGATGCAGTCTCTATATTATGTTAAAACGTCAAAATGGTATTCTCATTTAACGTCAAACGCGTTTTGATTTGTCCAAACTCCAAAATCAGTTTTTAATAATAAAGACGATGCATTTATAATTCATTGAAACTTGAAAGTCTAAGAATTGAGGTTCTGATTGCATCTGCATGAAGCGTGAATTCACACCGAGACGCGACGCTGCGCTACATTTTTAGAATAGCGATTCAAAATTGAACTTTATTCACTACACACTACACACGAAGGTACACGTTTCATTGCAAGAGTTCTAATGTAGAACTGCACCGGGCTGCGTAGCGACTAGCGCGGCGTCGGTATTGCAATGAAACGTGTATCTTCTTGTGTAGTGAATAATATTATAATCCATTTATATTCATAAATGTGAAGCTAGAAGGGCGGACAGACAGACAGACGGACAAACAGAGCGAGACTATAAGGGTTCCTTGAGTACTACGGAACCCTAAAAATGGCGGCGACAAACATAATATAGCTACATGTTGCAACACCAAACTGATCAAACGGTGTCCTCTTTTGTAACCATTCATTCTTTTGCTCGCCTTAAAGCGATTTTAAATTCGTATTTATGTCAAAATATTGTTGTTTTATTCTCGATGATGATGATAATGTTTCTGATGCCGACGATAACGTTTGTGATGAAGGCTATATATATAGAAAGGCTATATAAGAAACGGTTCGTGACTCCACGCTCGGAGGACGGTCGTGCGTCGAGTGCCCCACTTGGCAAATAATGTTATTAAAAGTGAATCTAAACATCTGTTTAATAAATCGTAAAATTACGGGTATAAATAGTTTTATGCTCCATGGACAGTAAAAGCTTTTTTCAAAATTTACTTGATAAATACATCAACTGATGTAGATAGTCCTCAAACTGTAGTTAGAGGCCACAAAAGTTGGTTTCTAACTAGGAGGTATGTAGCTATAATACTAGATCTTTGAGCATCCTGTCCTGAGTGACTGAGTAAATATTTTTTACGAATCGGCGACTAGGGTGTCAAAACTCAAGCACTGAAATCTGAATACATAATGCAGAATCAGGTAGTTTTAAATGTAAACAATTAGCAAAATGAGTAAACACACTACAATAAAAAACCTAAAGATAGATAATTAAGTTATTATTTCTACTCAATTATATAATTATTGAAAACATTATTTACTCATTACTAGTCACGTAGTGTAAAAGAAAAAGTGATGAATTTACCACGTCATAATCTTGTGAGACTTAACAACTTAATATTATATGATTACGAAAGTGAAAACACCTAATCATTTTATTACAGAGCCGGGCAAATGAGAAGTCTTTCAACCATTGTATCGAAGGCCTTGTTAAGATCCGTGATAACCTCCTGAGAAAAAATTAAAGGTTAATAGAGATAAAACAAGACTTGTCATTGTTGTCGTAAACAAATGATTAGTAAAAAGTAGGCCCGAGAGTCGAGCCCTGCGGCACGCCGGAAAAACGAAAAGTTGCGAATGAAAGAGCTGCTTGAAATAAAAAATGGGCCTTTGATGATAATTACCTTTTATGTAACGACAAAAAGGTATTGGAAGAAAAACATGATACACCTTCAATTATCTTCAATTTCTGAATAAGTACTAAGTAAAAAATCAGTTCAACAACACAAATTTTGACTTTTTTTTATGTAAGAATAGAACTTTACGGAAATCTTAAAAGGTTTCAAAGATGACCATCAATTTGAAACTGATTGTACTAATACAGAAGGAAATATAGAAGACGTGATGTGGAGTAAAATACATAAGACCTATGTGGAGAGTGGCTGAAGAAGACAAGAGGGGAAGTTACTCGAAGATGGAAGACCAGACTGTTAAGTGAAGACTGAGGTAAGTGTAAATTATTGTTACTCAAGTTTGTATATATGGATGTTTCTAACTGCGACTACGGCGAAGCCAAATTAAAGGGTAATAATGATTTTGGCTATCTATGTAGTATGTAAGTTAGTTTGTACCACCGTAGCGCCTAAACTACTGATCTGAATTTAGTAACCATAATTATAATTGACAATCCCTGTTGACATCTCATTCATTAACTATTATCTATATCTATCTATATATCTATATTCATTATCTATTGCTTCTCGATAGTATAACAGTGAAGACATTGTAATAATGAGGTAACAATGGAACCTTGCATGTTGATGTACCGATAGGGCGCTTACGGCGAATCGTGATGGAAAGCGGACGCAAAAACGGTCGCGCTGTGAGGGAGCATCCATAAATTATGTAGGGCCCGTCTGAGCAAATATTATAATTAATTTTGTGTCAAACAATGATGTCAAAATAATTTAAAAATAATAAATCAACACATTTATACTCAGTATAAAATTTTATATTTTTGTAAAATCTAATTTTATCACTGTGGAGAATATGAAATGTTATACAAAAATGCTTATATCTGCACTATACTTGCTTGAAAAATTAATAGAATTAATAAATGTATCTCTAAATTTTACTACAATATTTAATTTTCTAGTAGGTGTCTTGCTTTATTGTAAGAGCGTCCATGACCTAGGGAATGGACCCCTTGAGTCACAACTCACACATGTGATGGTGCATGTTGATGTCGGGTTGTGGTGTGTACCGACTACCAATGAGGTCGATGATGACATCTGACAGCTGTTTGTCTGACACGACTAGGACCTTCCGCCACTGTGTGTCGGGTCTGCCACCTAGCGACAGGAAAAATGTCGAAAACACTCATTACACCCACCAAACCCACAATAATCCCCATTAACCACCATCTTCTGTGACAAGCACAGCCCTGACAAAACTTGGTTCGTTCTATGACAGCTGTTTCTGTTTATTTTTACTCTGTGCCGACAAATGACAACATCCTATTTCCTTATCGTACTCCGCAGGCTCAGCAAGCGCACCCTAGAAACACCGAAGAATCGACAAAGTGACAGATTGAAGAAACATTAATACCATTCGGAACAAAGTACGTCTTATCGTAAGGCAGCAAGGTCGACGTCGTTATGAGAAACCATTTATTTTCTTCCCGAGCATGGGTTTACAGTCTACACACAATGGCTTCATTTGACAGCTAAAGTAGAAAAGTTTTCTTATTTCAATGTCTAATAGTCTTACAATAATGTCAACTAGTCCACATCATCCGGTCCAGACAAATAGTTTCTTTACGTTTAGTCATTTACTTGAATATTTGTTCGTTTTTGACAGAAGATTTCCCGGTAGCCATTTTCAAAATATGGCTGTTTAGAAATATTGACTTCTATTGACGACCTTGTTACCATGGATTAAGAACTATTTTGCAACTAACTATAAGGATAGAATATTTCTTCTTTTAATTTATTTCTCCGGATCGCCATGCTGAGCCCGCTGCAGATAATTACTCTTTTAATATCGAATAACTTCTATTCAAAGTTATGAAGTAGCCTATCGATCATTTTGTAGAAAACAGAGATCTACTTACAAATAACATAGAATTAACATTAATATGATTGTGTATTCGAAAGTTGTCAGTGACAGATTGACAGAAAGTTTAATCTTCTTCAATATACTTGTTATTACGTCAAGTTAAAGTAATTTTTAACTCGTGTAAACCGGTCTTTCTAGTAAAATATATTATTATCATGATCAATTATTAGACCATGTGGGAAATAAACAGCAGCTCCATGATAAGAACAAAATGACTGCCAGCACTTATTAAATAGTAATAAAAAAAGTTTGTTTCAAAATGTGTAAAAAGCCAACATCACGCGGTATTCCCAGGCGGTCACCCATCCAAGTACTAACCGCGCCCGACGTTGCTTAACTTCGGTGATCGGACGAGAACCGGTGTATTCAACGTGGTATGGACGTTGGCGATTGTTAACTGAAATTTTATGATATTATACGTAATATTACAATCAGAATTTAGACACATTTTTTTTAACAAGCAAAAATTATAACATACAAACCATTAAAGGGAATTTAAACAAAATTAATTTTATTTTAATACAAACAAACTTGCTAAGGTTAAAATAATTGGTCTGCTGTGTCATGTGTGCGAGTTTTTGTCACTACGATATTATGACGATTGACATTGAAACAACGCTTCTAGTGGCAAACAATGGCAACAAATTCGATGCCATACAAATTGTAGCTAAAACTTCTCTCGGAGAGTAGTGACAAAAAACTCGCACGCAGCACACTCAATAATTATTTTAACCATAGCAACTCTTCACATTGCACTCTGCACACTGAACTACGCTGAAGAAATAACTGGTAGTGACATCTACACTCGAAATAGGAAATTTTTGCGCTACTATTATAGCTCTTAGTTCACGTTGAGTGTTACAGATGGCGTACTAGTACAAAACTATGCTAACAAGATACAAAATATTATATTATTTATAAAAACTACTTGTAGTTGAAAACAATATGTAAGTATAAAATTATTTTTTGGGATGAGAGGACATTTTTCGCTTTTAATGCTGCCATCTCCAAAACTACTAGTCCGGTATTGATGCTGTTTTCAGTGATGGGTTTTAAAGGTTATTAAATACAGTATTTAAAATAAGAATTGCGTAAGTGAAAGGTACTTTATAATAACTATAGGTGTCACTTTTACTGCGATTTTATTTTATTATTGTACTTTATACAGTGTAAACGTGAAAATTCTGTATCTAGAAGTGAACCTTGTGCTTCCTTTGATTCTTCATAATAAATAATAAGTTTCATAAATTATTCAATGGAATCGTCGTGTTTTTTGCTCTTATTATAACAGTTTCATGGCTTTTTGTGTACACTAGCGTCATCTATGGTACTTAATATTAAACCAACTAAGCCGCAAAAGTTTTCATATTCATAGAATAGATGTCACTATTTAGTATTTCTGCAGGTATATTTTGTTCAAATATTTTATTTTGTGTGAATTACAATAAAATTATACTTTTAGATTCATTCTCTACCTTTTTTAGGGTTCGTAGTTATACCCAAGGAACTCTTACAGTTTCGCTCTGTCCTATATATAATATATTATGCTCCGGAATCCGGAACGCCGGTGAAAATTCAGAGAACTGAAAATAGAACTCTGAAGTAATACAATAGAGTTTAAAATGTAACTTTCCATTGTCGAGCTATCATTTATATGACATTGACATTCATAATATAGTCCCAGCCTTATGGTTTCGTCGTGTCCGTCCATCCGTCTTAGGCTTACCGTCCAAACGGTTAGTGTCTAACACTAACGGTTTGGAGGGCTAGATGAAACTTTGCATGTATATGACAGGTGTATTTACAACGTCAACAAAGTGCTAAAATAAGCTCACGAAAAAATTTTTTTGGGGTAAGTACCTCCCCTCGCGTAAAGTGGGGATGATTTTTTTCTCGCGTCTACCCCATAGTGTGGGGTATTATTAGATAGGTCTATTATAAACTTTTACGAGGTTCCTGAAACGATTTTTTTTATTTATGTCTCCGTTTGCGAGATATTCAACTTTAAAGCGCATATTTTGAACTTTTTTTATTTCACAATAATAACTAAGTTCTTAAACTAATGTAAATATACTTAAGTAATTTTGAGTCGGCGCCGAAAAAACTGTAAAGCAAAAAAAAGACTTGTTTTTGCCTTTCAGTTTTTTCGGCGGTTTAATTTTTTATTAGAACTATTCAAAAATTTTATCTAAATGATTGCCAACGTCCATACCACGTTGAATACACCGGTTCTCGTCCGATCACCGAAGTTAAGCAACGTCGGGCGCGGTTAGTACTTGGATGGGTGACCGCCTGGGAATACCGCGTGATGTTGGCCTTTTTGCGTTTTTAATGCACACAATATTAAATAAAACATAGTTATGTACTGTTTGGTGTAGGAACATAAATATTAACATAGGGTTAGCTAATGGCTATACTTACAGGAGTTCGTAATGTGGCCGAAATTAGCTCATAATAATTCATATTATAATTTTTAAGTTTGAACTATAAAGATTTCTTATAGTGGCCCTTAGATAGAAAAAATAAGCAAACTTCGTGACAGATTGATAAAACATCAATTTGTAACGAAATTGTATCTATCAAACGTACGATAGTGTGTGTTTAAAATCAGCTGTGGTAGTGTGTTCTTATTTTTATTAATTTAATGCATTAATTAAAACAATATTGCTTTTATGCAGACCTTCCTCCACGTAAACTTTAACTGTGCCTATTTTCATGCTCCGCCGCTCGCACAATTCTCGTAAAACTGTATTCAAAATTTTGACTCACGAATTAATTAATTAAGATAAATTGTCGTAGGCGTCAAGCTTTTCGTATGATTTAAGTCTAAGTGACTATAAATGTCAAGATGTCACTTAGGTACCTACTCACATAGCAATAAAGTCGTAATTCGTACGTCCTATTAAATACAACCAAACCTGGCTTTCTCTTTCACTCTTATGGGTTTTTTCCTTTGATGTTTTGTGAGACAGATTACTGTTTTATGCTTCAATTTTAGTTATCTTTCTATGATATTTACAATGCCGGATTTACACATTTGCCGCCCGTAGGCTATTCTGTATTTGCCCTACAGTAAATATTAGATATAATATTATTATGTTCTGTTCGTTGTAAGCGAGCGAGCAAACATTTCTCTAATCTCGCAGGATAACATTGGATAATTCATTTTTTTTTCCAATTGTACTGGTTTAAATTTATAATAAATACCTGTCTGTTCTTTGGAAAAAATCAACAGTGTTAATGAGACTATAGACACTAAGTATTAGATATAATATTACTATGTTCTATACGTTGAAAGCGAACGAGCGGAGCGAGCGAGCAAAAATTTCTCTAATTTTGCTGGTTTACATTGATTTACCGGAACACTGTCCAAGCCTGAAGAGTAGCATGTGTTTTCAATACCAAAAGTACCCGCCGTCGCCCGCCCCTCTCTTATCTAAAATTTATTGAATTTAAATTGAATATTTTGATATTGAAACGGTATTGAGAAGACATGTGACTCTGCAGATTTTGACAGTGTGTTACCGCAACGCGGCCAAGACTAATTTGTTTCGGACCATAATTTATCCAATTTAAACCTACAAAATTAGAAAAAATTTTACTTGCTCGCTCCGCTTGCTCACTTTAAACGCACAGAACATAACAATAATATATGAGAAATTTATAATAGGTCAATTATATTTTTTTTCTGTATGACAAAAAAATTAGGCTAAATTTGCGTTCCCCTAAACACAAAAACGGAAGGCGTAAAAAAATCAAACTTCACGTTAGTTTTAAATAAGTGTATGAATTTCAACACTAAAGCTGAAAATCCAAGTATCGAGTCTCAAATGTCAGATTTGATAGGCTCTGTAAATGATTTTCAAGTCTATTTTATTAGCACAGAGTTTTATTTACAGTGCAGTTTATTCTGTCGCGACCACAAAAAATCTCTCGTGGGATTGAGCTCTTAAAGTTTGCCTTTTGTGACTAAATTGTCCGAACTTTTTTTATTTTTCCTACTTTTTCTCAGGACTTTTTGAATGTCTAAATGGTAACCCTATCAACACTTATAGAAAATTAAAAAATAAGAATCAGGGTAAAAGTAGTTGGCTCACTTTAAAAAAAAAAACTCTGTAGTAAAATTATACTAACTGAGAATAATCCAACGTGTTCATCCAAAGGTAGGTCTTTAATCTTTTCCTAAAGTCCTAGGGGCAACAATCCTCTGAGAAGATAAAGGCGATCAAAAAGGATATATTTTGATATGGATACTTGCCTTTATTATTAACAAAAAATAACCTTTTCTATAGTAGAAAGTAAGAAACATAGTAAATAACCTCTAATGCCTGCCTCTAAGTTACCTACCAAAAATAATACTGGACCTGGGACTGGCCGCTACTAAAAATATGAAGTAGAATTGTCTTGCCAGTATAATAATAACGTCCGTCCAAGTCTCAACGTGGAAGATTTTTGCTCACATAGACAAAACGGGTGCGTCCACAAAAAATATTTTTAGGGAATGAATGTCTGCAGGGAAGGGACTTCCAATCATAATCGAAGTCTACCGCAAAAAATTATAGTTTAAAAAAACACACCTTTATAGAAAATCTAACTAAAAAATAAAAAATAAAATTTAATAAATTTGGATTAAGAATATTGTAAATGAAAAATAAATGTTTATTATTGTAAAAAAGCGTGGGGTGCAGTGTCTTCACCTGTACGTTTATTTGTATGTAACCGACTCCAGTGGATTTGATTGTGATCCACTTCAAACAGTCAGATTTCGTTTAAAGTGATTTTTAAGATATTATCAAAGTGAAGATCCTTCTTATATATCTGCCAATAAAATGTTTATAACTATTGACACTATGCACCCCACGCTTTTTTACAATAATAAACATTTATTTTTTATTTACACTATTCTTAATCCAAATTTATTAAATTTAAATTTAAATTTTTTAGTTAGATTTTCTATAAAAGCGTGTTTTTTTAGTTTTTTTAAACTATAATTTATTTTTTGCTTTTTAGTACGATTTGCCAAAGAGTAAGCCTGGAACTGCACGCATGATTATTTATATAATTACATGATTATTATATATATAAAATTATTATTTTTTTAATTTTTAAAATTAAATTAAATCGAATTATTGTATTGTCATCGGTCTTTGACAGGTGTGCAAAGTTTGAATTAAATCTGTTCGTTCAAAGTAGGACAAAATCGAGCCCAAAGGAGTCGGTTACAAGCAAGCAAGCAAACATACAGGTGAAACTAATAAAAGCGTTATAAAAACATAATTAAAATAGCGAATTCAGAATCGAGGCAAGTATCCTACAAGGCAACTATCTGGCTTTTACCCTAACAGAGCCTACACAACCTCTGCTGTGTCAGCTCTACATTCTGTTTTATAGGGAAATTCAGTTTGTTTGTAACCTAATTTCTAACTATTGTCATAGCTCATAGATAGGCTAGGACTTAGGTTAGGTCACAGTTCATAGGCCATAATCGGTTTTAGGGAATGATTTAAAAACTAAGGATGGACGAGCTATGACGCGGACGTACCTTTGATAGAAAATCTTAATAAAGGAAAAAGTTACGCCATCTTGATTTCAGGAGGTTTTTTTAATATCGTCAAGATGATAAATGTCAAACCTCGACTGCCCCAAAAAACCTCAAAAGTGAGTGTGGACACTTTTTGCCTCGACATGCCTCGTCTATAAAATATAGGTCTATTGGTTTTGGAATTCTACATTTCTACAGGTCTTTCTTTACATCACACGCAGAAGACACAAACTTTAAAAGACATCAATTTTAATCGTTCCACATAAGAACACGTTAAGTAGACCATCTTACCGTTGGCCGAACAGTCCATGATCAGTCAACTCGCTCCTCTTGTAATGTGCGCGCGTGTTTTTTTACGTGAAAGCAAACTGGTTATCTAACGGTAAGTTTAACTAAAGTTATAGTTACACTCATAGAAAACCCTCGTATTAATTCGATAAAAATAAGAAAGTTAATCTTTCGATGTCATTGAAATTTGCATCGATTTGACATTTTTTATTTTGAGAATTTATTTATTTAAAATAAAAGTTTTTTTTTGAAAGCCACAATTGTAACAATGATTAAAAAGCTTATTTCAAGAAAAGCAAAAAAGTTCACACGTCAATGTCATTTGAATTTAGAACTAAGTAAAAATAATAATTTAGATTTAGTTTTTAATATTCTGCTATTTTTAATATTAAAATGTAAAGTTTCATTTTGTTTCACTTAAATAATATAACAAACACCTCAGCAATGAAGTAAATATTCATGAAAAATGAAATTGCATTAATTAAAGGAAAACTTTCGTATTCAAAAGTATATTTATGCGGAATATTAATTATGATTAAGGTTTTCAATAATTATTTATATAATATTGAACAGAAAATTCGAGAAGAGTGTTTCGTTGGAGAAAGTCCGCGTTTTCCTTGTGAATTATCTGCACGTCACGAGTATGATATTATGGATACGATTCAATAACATAGAAATATATAGTTGATTCTTTAATAATATGTAAACAATTGGATTTTTATTTCTGACATATTATGAATACGTATGGACACAATTAATTATCATAGAAATATCTTATACTTTAAACGAGACAATCTTGTACATATTTAATCGGTTTCTCGAAAACGTCTGCAAGTATTACCATGAAATTTAGTATGCAGGGAGTTTTGGGGGAGAAAAATCGATCTAGTTAGGTCTTATTACTGGGAAACTGCGCATTTTTAAGATTACGTGAAGCAGAAACTTCCAGTTTAGTTTACGAGTAATAGTATAGTTTTACGAGAACTGTTGCAACCGGAGGAGTATGAAATTTGATATTTGAAAGCTTATATTTTTTAATAATGCTTGGAAATATGTACTTACTTACAATCAATAAAGATAACAACACACACTACGTCAGATTATTAACACACACTACCGTGCGTTTGACAGATAAAATTTTGTCACAAGTTGACGTTTGTCAATCTGTCACAACATCTACATTTTTTAAAAAAAATTCTATCTTAGGTGCAAAATGACCCTTATAATGTTTAAACTTAAACATGAAATGAATTATTATGGGCGAATTTCGAACTCCAGTAAGTAAGTTTATAAAATTCATAGTTGATTTCCAAAATTCATTTGCAATTTCTCAAATTCATTGTCAACATTAAATATTCAATGCCAAACTGTTTTATTCTCAACACTTAATTATCCACTAACCAGTAACTAGCACCCACGTGGTGAAAGTGTTAGTGGGTGTATCGGGTTCCCGGTTGAACCCATTCGGGTCACTTTCGTTTCAATTGTAAATTGATAAACGATAACAATGTTTTGAACAATAGGCTATTATCTTAATTTTATCCTCTAAAATCTAAACAATGCTTTATATCGTGGTAATTAACAATCTCAAAGACATTATTTTTATCTTAAAAAAATCAAAGATACAAACAATTTGAGCTTGCAATACGAAAGAGAGCGAAATACGGGTCGGTGTGACAACACTGCGATAGTCCGCCGCGTTTTCATAGCCAGAATTGTTTTGCAAGAGAGAGATGGGTAGTAATATATTTTGTTTGCTTATAATTTGTTAATCGCGTGAACCGAAATAACTTTCTTTTAAATATAAGTTTGTCTGTTCATCAACAATTTATTAAATTTAGTAAAATGTGATATTTCTCACGTTTTAATCTCGATACGAATAGCCATACACTGCATATCGTCCAATCGGCAGCGTATTGCCGATTGGACGATAGGCAGAACTGACCGTGTATGGGCGTAAATTAGCATGCCAGTTATACGTGTGTGGTGGACGAAGCCTGCACCGTCATGCCGATTGGACGACAGGTATGGCTATTGTAATATGTAGGCCTAGCAGGAACAATTGACAGGTGCGTAAATGTAACGTTATTGAATGTCAATAATTGTATGAGCGCTGTCATAATTTCATACAAATCTCTTTATTAGCCATATATTAGCAGAATCGACCTTCAGGGTACCCCTGAAGGTCGATTCTGCTAATCAAACCTGCAATAATACGTCAATGGTCAAAATACATCATCAGCCTGTCAAAATTCATTTCACACGCCGTTTTAGGATATGTGTGCCGCGCGTTGGAATTTAACGGTAACACGAGGTCTGACACAGAACAAAAGGCAATCAGCGAGAGTCACATCGGAATTGGGTTAGTGCACCGATGGACACATTTTAAGACCAGTTTTAACATTATATTGTGTCCATAATTGTGTATTTTATTATATCCATTGAGTTTTCGTTCCCATGGAGTAAAAGTCGAAAGGCTAACTTGATTATAACGAGCAAAAAAAAAGTAAGCTGTCCCGGCAGACGTTATTCTGTCTTAAGTTTAACAACTACCTACCTATATAAACCTACAATCTCTAAGCCAATAACTACAACCTACACCTACAACCTACACGTGTGATGTATGAAAGAATACGTCATGTACATAATTTCGAAAAATGCTAATAAGTTTTGAAATTTTATATTTAAACGATTAAGCTGAAATTTTGCAAGCACATATTATACGTATAGGTACCTAACATTGTTTTTATTCCCGTCCATGAATGTTAGTTACTGAACGTACTTTAATGATTTTCGTGACACGAAATTCGTGTGTATGTTTTTCTATAACGTGGACTGCTTCCTACACGCTTTAACTTTTTTTGTATTACAATGTTATACAGAAAGGTATCTAAAATAATAAATACCTAGAACAAATACTTTACATATGTATGTCACGGATTCACATTGTTACCCAATCATTCGTAAATCACAAAACTCATTGAACTAAAAAAAGACATCCCCTATTACGTGCATTTTGCGACATTCTGTTTAGTGTTGCCAATTGCATACATGAGTGGTATGGTGGAAAGCGTTTCCTGGACCCAGTGATGCGTCAACTGGCATTAAGTGTTGCCAGTTGTATAACTAAAATTATGGTGCACTATTTGGGTCATATACCAATACCTAATCATAAAAAATTACGTAGGTATGTTACAACATTTAAAAAACAATTTTAAAAGCACCTCTTAATGAATACGGTAATTCTCAGGGCTAGGGCTTAGTCTTACGCTAGGACTATATGATCCGGAATCCGGAGGATTGAAAATAGAACTGCGCTAATACAATAGAGTTGAGAACGAACACATGAGTGTCGAGTCCAATGTATACTCTTTTGTATTATGACGATTTCAAATGTCGAGCTGTCATGTATAATATTATATATATGACAGCTCGTCATTTGAAACTTCCATTTTCAACTATATTGTATTAACGCAGAGTTCTATTTTCAGTGCTCTGAATTTTCACTGGCGTTCCGAATTCCGGAGCATATAGTCCCAGCCTCAGCCTGGGAGTATATGATCCGGAATAAGGAAGGTCAGAGATAATTTATTCATCAAATTCATCAAACATTCATCAAATTAATAGTAGAATGTAGGTTATCCAATGTACTTGACTGGGCGTAAATTTGTAAGTCGTCCACATATAGGTGGTGACATGATGAAACGTCTAAACAGCAGAAACAGATATTGTAATAGAATTTATAAAGATAGCGAATAAAAGAGGGGACAATAATCTAACCTGAGGGACACCGGCAGAAATATAACTCCAGTTGGAAAAAGAGTCGGATGATTTAATTCTCTGCCGTCGTCCGTGACGTCCCATAAGGTAGCTAGTGAAGCAAACCAGTTACCGATGGGGAGAGGTTAAGATTTATGTTATTAAGACGCTAGTTTGCTTTGCAGATTGCCGTGGTCGATGAAATTAAAAGCGTTACTAGAATGAAAAATCCAGTAATGTGAGAACGGTAAGCATCTTGTTATCAATATCAGATCATATATCATCAGCAACTTTTACTAAGGCGGTTGTCGTACTGTGTCCAGTCCGAAAGAAAGTCTAGGACTAAGCAAACTGTTGTTCATAACATAATTACTAAGCTGGTGATGAATGATCCGCTCAAGTACTTTAGATAAAAAGGGTAGGATAGAAATAGGACGGAAATCAGACACGGTCTTAGGATGGGCAGATTTAGGTAAAGGAATAATGTATGCAGCCTTCCAGGCATCAGGAAAGGTACATGACTCTAAACAGGTATTTAAAATGTGTAAAACAATAGGAGAAATTATATCTAAAATTGGAACAATCTTCCGACGACTAATGCCATCATCACCCACCGCATTTGACAATATAGATAAAATGTGTTTCTTAATATCACACAAAAACTGATCACAATTAAGGCTAGGTAACAAAGAAATATGATGTAACGTACGTGATTTTATGTTAGGGTCAAGATTACAGGTGGAAGTGAAATTATTGTTTAGAATGTCGATATTAATGTTACAATAATCCTGTGGCTCAGTACGTTTACCCACGCCGAGTGATTTGAGGAATTTCCAAGTCTTAGCGGGATTTTAGCCATTCTCAATAGAGCTCTGAATATGATGTCTCTGTGCATCACGACACATCATATTATTACAGCGGTTGCGTATTTCGGTATATTTATTATGATAGTACTCTGTCTTCCTTTTTTATAACGCTTTTATTAGTTTCACCTGTATGTTTGCTTGCTTGCTTGTTTGTTTGTTTGTTTGTTTGTAACAAACAAACTGAATTTCCCTATAAAACATAATGTAGAGCTGACACAGCAGAGGTTGTGTAGGCTCTGTTAGGGTAAAAGCCAGATAGTTGCCATGTAGGATACTTGCCTCGATTCTGAATTAGCTATGTTAGTTATGTATTATTTATAACGCTTATTAGTTTCACCTGTATGTTTGCTTGCTTGCTTGTAACCGACTCCTTTGGGCTCGATTTTGTCCTACTTTGAACGATCAGATTTAATTCAAACTTTGCACACCTGTCAAAGACCGATGACAATGAAATAATTAGATTAAAATATCCGAATATTCTGATTAAATTCGCCAGGATTCATCAATTTATTTCCGCATCCTTTGCATGAGAGTAAGAGAGATAGAACTAGTGCGCGAACTACGCATGCGTGCAGTTCTAGGCTTACTCTTTGGCAAATCGTACTAAAAAGCAAAAAATAAATTATAGTTTAAAAAAACTAAAAAAAAACACGCTTTTATAGAAAATGTAACTAAAAAATAAAAAATAAAATTTAATAAATTTGGATTAAGAATAGTGTAAATGAAAAATAAATGTTTATTATTGTAAAAAAGCGTGGGGTGCATAGTGTCAATAGTTATAAACATTTTATTGGCAGATATGAGAAGGATCTTCACTTTGATAATATCTTAAAAATCACTTTAAACGAAATCTGACCGTTTGAAGTGGATCAAAATCAAATCCACTGGAGTCGGTTACATACAAACAAACGTACTGGTGAAGACACTGCATCTAAGGCTGCACTAAAAGTATCGGGAATGGAATATTTCCACTGTTCCTATCATATTAAAATCTTTTTAATTTAAAACTCCTTGGTTTTGAAAATCGAATACCGTTTATTTATTTAAAAAAAGATTCTCGGTCTTGTCACAAGGTCTTGTCAAACTTGTTTAGTCGTTGAGAAAATGGAATTGACTCGAGAAAATTCTAGAGCGATGATTTATTATGACTTTCGAAGTGGTTTAACACAAAAACAGTGTGTTGACCGGATGATTTCTGCATTTGGTGATGAAGCCCCATCCAAAACCACAATTTATCGCTGGTTTGCTGAATTTCAACGTGGACGTGTCAAGCTCAGTGATGATCCCCGTCAAGGTCGTCCAAAAACTGCAGTCACCCAAGAAAACGTTGATGCTGTACGTAAGCTGATTGAGGAAGATCGACATGTGACATACCGCGGAATTCAGGCAACTTTAGACATTGGCATGAGTCAAATACAAATAATCTTGCATGAAAAGGTGTAAAAAAGTTGTTTTCCCGATGGATATCGCATTTGCTCTGTGAAGAGCAAAAAGCGGCTCGCGTTACTTGGTGCGTCAGGACTCTCGAAAGATTCCACGCAGGATCCTCAAATGCTGTATACAACATCGTATCAGGTGACGAATCCTGGATATACGCGTACGAACCCGAAACAAAAAACCAGTCACGAGTTTGGGTGTTCGAAAATGAGTTAAAGCCAACAAAAATTGTTCGTTCGTGTTGCAAAAAAAATGGTGGCCACGTTTGTCTCCAAAACCGGCCATGTTGCGACTATTCCTCTTGAGGAACAAAGAACGGTTAATGCAGAATGGTATGCTAACATTTGTTTGCCACAGGTCGTTTCTGAACTCCGTAAAGAGAACTGCAACCGCCGCATCATCCTCCATCACGACAATGCGAGTTCTCACACCGCGCACAGAACAAAAGAGTTTTTAGAGCAAGAAATCATAGAATTATTAGACCATCCGCCGTACAGCCCCTTAAGCCCTAATGATTTCTATTCTTTCCCTAAAATAAAAAATAAATTGCGTGGTCAGAGATTTTCATCACCTGAAGAAGCTGTGGACGCCTACAAAACGGCCATTTTGGAGACCCCAACTTCCGAATGGAATGGTTGCTTCAATGATTGGTTCCATCGTATAGAAAAATGTGTCAAATTTCGCGGAGAATACTTCGAAAAGCAGTAAATACATTTTTAAATAGTAATGTTGTGTCACTTCCTTGATTCCCGAAATTTTCAGTGCCGCCCTCGTAAAACAGAAGTAGAGATTATTTAATATATTATTGTGCCGATTTCATTTTATGCCTATTAAATATCATGTTATCTCTCTCGTTAATCATATTATGAATGAAAGAGGCAGTATGATATTTAGACAAACTACTACCTCTAACAGGGGTTGAGACATGCGGTTTCATGTTCCATGTTTTTTAACGTAATATAATAATATTGATATTTTTAACAAAATTTAATATTTCAGAACATTTTGAATACACACATTTTCATTTGTTATACACATGTGAACTTAACCCAAAAACTTGCCATTGTATTATTTTTTTGTATGAAAAAATATTGGCTAATTTTAAGACTAGCTCTACGCAATATTATATTATTTATATTAGGTTATATAAATTGTAAAATGTAATTTTGAAAGAACAATTATCATAAAATACCAAATCGCATACAATTGAAATTTTGTAATATTGTTCACACAGAAATAGAATCTTCGTAAAAAACGCAAAAAAAATCAGGGGCGTTATGAAAAAGTAAATCTAACAACAAAATCCAATCGTCTCAAAAGAAATTACTTATTTTCTGCGATGTACATAGCAATAAAACTTTTTGCGTATTATATTTTCTATATTGGTATTCCTTGTTATGTCACCTTTTTGTTAAGTCAATCTGTAAATAAATGGATTCAATGCAGCATATTATAGAGTGTATTATTTTACTATACGCGAACATCTCAGTTTTTCATATACATACTGTTCTGCACAGCTCGTATTTCAGAGCCAACCGAAAAGTTCGTCGATTCTTCTCGCCGGGCTAGTTTCCGAACCGGTGGTAGGCATCATGTAGGACACTTATATAAGTGTTATTTAATAACTTATATGGAAATAAAAACTGTTGAGTTTGAATAGATCCGTATTAAGTTACTACTATTCTCAAAATCTACAATACTTATTTCATTTATAGAATCTGATCAGTATCATTTGCTTAACTAATAAAATCGGTTAACGTATTACAATTTACAAAATATCAGGTAATTTATGTAACAAGGTTTGTCAATGCGGATCTGAGTGTTTGTGTATGTACGTTTTGAAATTGGGCTTTTTAATGTCATCTTAATAAAAAATATCTGACTCGACACAACTCCTAACAGTAAGGAAGCAATCGGGCGTTTGGGCCGGACAACGATCTCAGTGTTGCCAACTTAGGGATTTTCCCCCCAAAATTAAGGAAAAAATCTGCGGGGCTTTACTAGGGGGCAGGATTTTTAAGAGTTTACTCCCTAAGAATCAATTTTTATATGTGTATATAGCCTGAGGTATGAAAATTTATAGGGAGTGAAATCAGATTAAGTGTCACGTTAGTTTCATGTTATTTACGCGTAAGTCTTTATGTGTATAAACACATAAGGTTTTTAGAGTTTCTAGCTTATTATCTCTTATTTATTGTAATTATCTTATTCTTTGTTATAATATAATTGGCTTATCCCAATTACAATTATTATTGGGATAACCCAATAATATTCCAATAAAATCAGCTTGTAAATAGTATAACTAATCAGGGTCGACTAAGGGTTAAGTTTGGGGAAAAATATTTTTGAGAGTCAGATCAGATCACTGCGCGATTTCAATTGATTGCTGGAATCATCGTCGTCGTCGAAAAACAGCATTGTAAATAGAACTCTGCGCTAATACAATAGAGCTGAAAATCAAACACGAGTGTCGAGTGTTCAATTCGGTCTGTCGGACCAAATCCGTGCGTGTGTAGCGACACCGGATTCGGACGCGGATATGGTCCGCGGACCAAGTTCGAGTGTCTGTAGCACTATAACGTTTGAATCGTTCAGCTTTCGTTGTGAGAAATTGTATTTTATTTTTTTGGCTTTTGTTGTTGAACGTTCTTTAGCTTTCATTGCAGGGCGTTGTTTGGATTTCATGGTAGGACTTTATTTGGAATTCGTTGTAAAACGTTGTTTGGCTTTCATTGTAGGACGCTTGTAGGTGTCGATTGCTCGTACTTTCCCTGAAGGGCTGCGGAGTATGACGTTTTAGCGCACTTTCTCCACCGTGGCTACTTGGTTAGGTGCTTGGGTCTAAATTTCACAGTAATAGAATCAGTCGTTATTTCGCGGAAGGATAATTCCAATTACTTTTGATGGAAATATTATTAGTCTTGAAAATGGTAACATGACTTATTACTAATAGTATTATTTTCTGAGAATTACGCGCAATATAAAATTTGAGATTACGCATTCTTTATACTTAGCGGTACTTTTACGTTAAGCTAGATAATCATCTAGCTTGCAATTGACATTTAAATACTATTATATTATGAGAAAGTTTAGATATCAGTGCATTTTGTGTTAATACTAAAATACAATATATTTTTAGGGCTCCGTATTACTACAAGGAATACCTTACAGTTTCGCTCTATCTGCCCTTTTAACTTCTGTAATTAGGAATATAAATCGAAGTAATTTGGTATTGATATGGATTGTGTATAGATCTCGATTTTGGGATCATAAAATATTTTTATATTTTAAGGGTGGCTTTCCATACATGTGAAGTGAGGATGAAAAACATTCTACTCCATCGTGTGGGGTATCGTTGAAGTAATATAAAGAAATCCTATTGCGCGTTGACAGTCACGGAACCCTTGTTTGACGATCTCTATGGCTCAGTGGTTCAGCGCGTTGGTGCTCAAGCCGGGGGTCGCGGGTTCAAATCCCGCCGAAGGAACAAAAAGTTTTTCTGTGTTCCTGGGTCCATGGATGTATATTAAATATGTGTATAATATAATAAAAATCTTAAATATATGTATAGTATAAAGGTATTAAATATACTTCCCGTTTTCTGGTACCTGTAACACAAATTCTTCAGATACTTAGCACGGGGCCAGATTGACGTGGTGTGAAGCGTCCATAGATATAATAAAAATAAAAAACCCTCCCTAGACATATTGTCCTGACATGCTCTTGGCTAGGTTAATAGTAATTTACAGTGTTAATGTCTGACACCAAAAATTAAAAAAATATCGGTTATCTGACTTTAACAACTAATATTGCCAATCAATTTCTCCTATAAATCTATAGAATTGTGCAAGAATTTCCTACACACACATCAGACATCCGTGGCCACACCAACGTCTCAAATCGCGTCTGATTACTTGTCCCGTAGTCTGTCCGCAGTATTACGCGTAGAAACGAGAACGCATTCCAATACGTTTGCGCTGTAGTTATATTATTAACATAATAGTAACGGTCAGGTTGTTCGGACAAGGCACGAGCGGTAGCGGACGGGTTAATATGCTGTGAATTATTCTCATCTTAACACTCCACAAATCTAACTACGGAATCTCTACTACTTAATGCTACGCCAAATCTTAACTCAGTAGGTCGTTATGCTAATCAAATCTAGCAAAATGTTATTTTCATAAACGTCAAACCAACGTCAAACTTTAAAAATATCAAGACGATTCATTTATAATTCATTAAAGTAAATTGAAAGTCTATAAATAACTGGGGAGACAATTGAACAAGCTCTAAGGGGTGATGCAATTCCAAAATTTGGCACCTCTAGTATGCACTATACCCTATCCAAACACAATATGTTGCAACCTATCTTTTGTTCATTTGCGAGGGTTAATTACCGAGTTATTTATTTAACCTATTAACCGCCAAATTAAAGGCAGCAAAGTAAAATTAATAAAATACACATACATTTATTCCTTAAAAATATTCCTTCCCCCTACACGGGGGTGTACTTATTTGTATACAATGGCACCTTATACTTTACACCTTGCACCCGCAAGCAATTTACTGTAATTTTTGTACAGAAATATATACTTATTTAGCTATGAATATAGATCGTTTTAAATAATTAAAACACTGTTTCATTGATTCCAAAACATTAAAAAGTAAAGTTACCCCATTTGAAGTAAAAATTGTACTGAAATTAGTCGATCCTATCCATTAAATTTAAAAAAAAAAACACTCTAATTATGAAAATTTTTCTCTACACTTAAATTTGTAGGTGTACCTAATTGCGTACGGCGGCGGTAAACGGGTTACATTACAAAATATAGGAATTTACTTTAAATACATTTCAAAACAGCGAATAACTTTTCTCTTATTTGTGACAAGAAACGTACAATAATCCTACTACTACTATAAATGCGTATGTTCGTGAGGATGAATGTATGTTTGTTAGCCTTTAGGTAAAAACTACAGAACTGATTTTGATGAAATTTGGTATGGTATTAGTTTGAGTTAGGCTTCTTTTTTTCCCGAAAAAGTACAGTTTTCCCGTGGGACACTGTATTTACGCGGGCGGAGCCGCGGGCTAATACTAGTTACTAGATATAATGATTTATGTCGAGGAACACACCATCTTTACAAATAAGTCAAGCCTATTTTTATGGAATCTCTATTATAGGCTCGTGTAAAACAAATCGCTACGTTTCATGCAATGGGCCACAGATGGCTCTGTTTGCCATGTTAGTCGCTAGTTAGATGTTACGGTCAAGTACGGTTAACGTTAACGTTAAAACTGCTTAGTTAACTGACTCCATTACTGTTAGTTGCTTTTTAGATGGGACTAATATCTTATAGTTAAAACGAACATTTATTGTGTATATGCAATCACAATCTCGGAAACGGCTGCAAGTTTTTCCATGAAATTTAGTATGCAGGGGGTTTTGGTGGAGAAAAATTGATTGAGTTAGGTCTTATCTCTGAGTAACGGCGGATTTTTAAGTTATATAATATTTTCTTTCGTCGTATTATCAATATTTTTTACTCTATTAATGTCAGTCAGAATGGCAGTTTGGTTTGCGTATGTAGGTGACTCAGGTTCGAATCCCTGTCGAATATTTTTGTGATTCATTTTATTTTTTCAAATCTACTAGAACTCTCAGCAAAGCTCGCTTACCCATGTTCTTTAAAAATATTAAGCGTATGAAAATACATTAATAATAAATGAATGTAAACTGTACATTTTGTCTGTAACAAGTTCTAGTTAAAAAGTAGTTATTAATATCATAATCCAGGATATATACTGTCTGTGCAACCATTTAACTTTGTGCTTTTAAAAACATTTCGCATTAACGTAAAAAAAAACATAATTTATTTATTTTTTGTTTAAAGATCATTACTTGAATATTCTAAGTAGCTGCTGTATGAGGATATCTACATAATTTGGGGAATGTTAGATCCGAATTTATGATTCTGCAAAAATGGGACACCTGATAAAATATTACGAGGAAAACGGAAAATTAAATTAAGATTTGATAGTAACCTCCTTTCGCGTAAAAGTAAAAGCAGGTTTCATTTATATCCTTAATTTAATTATCCATTAACGAGCAACTTTCCTATGAGTCATTGGTCCTATCTATTAAGATTTTTAAGTCAGAAGGTCGATTCTGCTAAATAAAACAGCAATACGGTATTCTCATAAACGTCAAACCAGTTTTTACCGGTCCAAACTCCAAAAATCAGTTTGTGATATAAAGACGATTCATTTAAAATTCAACAAAAGTGAAATTAAAATGTCAGTGAATTACGAGACAATTCTCGTAATTCACTGACATTTTAATTTCACTTAAATGGGCTGGGACACGGGGCTCAGGAAATATACTTCAGTACTGGGACGAGAAAAGAGAAAAAGAGGGTCAATTTAGTTAATAGTTTGGGAAATGTGAAAAAAAAATTTATTTGAGCAAAATAGCCCCTCTTTTAAAGTAGGTGATTTGATCAAATTGCCGGTTCATTTGTCAAACCGGCAAGAATGTGTGGGAATTCAACATCATTTGTAGTGGAGTGGCATAACCGAATCCTACTACTTTAATAAATGTGAAACTTTGTGAGGACAGATGGATGGATGGGTGGATGGATGAATAGATGGATGTTTGGTACTCTTTAACGCAAAACCACTGAACGGATTTTGTTGAAATTTGGTATGGTAGTAGTTTAAGATCTTGATTAACACATGTACAAGTTTATCCCGAAAAAGTACAGTGTTTCCGAGGGATCCTGTGTTTACGCGGGCGGAGCCGCGGGCAAAAGCTAGTACAACATAGTATTTACTCATTTTAGTTATTGATTGCTAGATTACTCGAATATACTTGAACGCTATGTGCTTGCAATACGGGTGATTTTACGTTATTTAATTATTGCATTTCATAACATATTTTAAACTAGATGTTTCCCGCGCAAAAGTTAATCTTGCGGAAACCGTAAACGCTTACGCGATAAAAGTAGCCTATGTCCATCCCCGTGGTCTACTCTATATCGCTGCCAAATTTCATTAAAATCAGTCCAGTAGTTTCGGCGCCTATTCAATGCAAACAAACAAACTTTTCCTCTTCACAATATTAGTATAGAAGTGTAGATCCACTTTATGTCAAATGTTAATTTACTGTCATTAGCCTGACATACCAAGCACCAACCCAATTTCTTACGTGTTCGTTTGTACCTACTGTCTTCATTCACAATATACGTTAAATATGTTTAGACATTCTCTTCGCTATTATTAATTATGTTGTACTAGCTGTTGCTCGCTGCTTCGCCCGCGTAAATATACAGTATCCCACGGGAAAACTGTACTATTTCGGGATAAAAAGTATCCTATGTTTTATTCCAGAGCTCAAACTACTACCATAGCAAATTTCATCGAAATCCGTTCAGTGGATTTTGGGTGAAAGAGTAACAAACATCTATCCATCCATCCTCATAAACTTTCACATTTATAATAATAGTAGGATGGGTTTCACTGGCTATATGTATTGTACGGGGCCACACAAGCTAACGGTACCTCGGAAACCTGCCCTTGAAAGTAGGCTGGTCGGTCATGGCCGTCGAGGTCGTTGAACCCGCGACGCTATTGAAAACACAAGTTCTTGTTATTTTGTGTCAAAATATTAGGTGATGTTCCCGGAAGGTACCTAACTATTTTTGGGTAAACGAAAAGTAGGTTAGGATGAAAAACTAATTTTGTTTGTGCGTTCTCTAATGTTATTTTAAAATATATGGAATTTAATTTCTATTTTTATACAGATTGTGAGTTGTTTTAATTGCAAAAAAAACGTACATATTCCATATATATATATTATAATATAAATATATAGTTAATAATGAAGAATTAAAGCCTATTTTGGACGAAATATATACTCGTATATATATATATATATATATATATATATGTATACACAGAGATCAGCCGGAATAAACACAAAGACTGACAGACGGACAGAAAAATGTTAGCAATTTATATTTTATTGTAAGTACCGATCATAGTTTTAAATGCATTATGTGAAAATAAAAGCTGTTAATTTGAAATTACAAACAGACAGTTCAATTTTGTTTATCTGTATAGATATAATAATATATTATATTATACAAAACAAATAGTTGAACTAAGTATATATAGTGCGCGCGGAACTAGTTGGCCGCGCCGTAGGTAGGGACAGGGGTGAGGGGGCGGGTTGCTTACTCCTTTCGTCCCACCGCTCGCATACCTAAGGCCCGGCTAGCTAGTCACAATATGTAACAGTCATAACAGTCACAATGTGTAATTGCAAAATTCTACATTATTGTCAAGGTGATAAGGTCATTTTTTGTATCATTCTTAATAGTCGTTATTACATTGTGATTTCGAGTGGCAAAAAGTGTCGTGCCTATATTTAATCCATTTAGCCCCAATACAATTCGCAACGCCATAAGGAACTTCGTTCCAATAATAATTTCGTTTGAATTCAAAAATCCACATTCTGTATTAGTATATGGAAAATGGCTACAAACACTTTGAGACTTAATAGGGTTCTTGGCTCAAAGTACTTTAAGCAACAAACACTATCTGACGCACAATGGAGTTCGAACGACGAAAGTTGTGAATCAGAAAACCACACAAATGAACGTATACACCTCATTAACCGCAAAAGTGAATTTCATTGTTTATAATAATTACAAGTTCAATAAACTCAATACTTTTCAATAGATAATTATAAATTATAATTACCGAGATTTTTCCTTTCCCCCCTATGGTTAGGGGTTACCTCCATAAGGACGCAGAGAAGATACCAGATAATATATTTGACTAGCTGTTCCGTGCCCACTTCTCGGGCGTAAAACATTTTTACTTGTACATTTTAATTTATAAAATATTAATCAATAAAACATCATCTCTAAACCATTCTCGAATCCACTTGAACACACACACAATTTTTTATCGAAATCGGACTAGCCGTTTAGAAGGAGTTCAATTACAATCACACGCACAGAAAATTTATATATGTACTAGCTTTTTCCCACGGCTCCGGCCACGGTACTGTACTTTTTCGGGATAAAAAGAAGCCTACGTAGTACGTTTTAATCCAGAGCCTTCCATGCTAAATTTCAGCGCATTCCGTTCAGTGGTTTTTGCGTGAAAGAGTAACAAACATTCATCCATCCATCCTCACAAACTTTCACATTTATAATAGTAGTAGGATATACAAAGTTAATGATCGTATTTGACTATAGATCGGCGATTGGAAATATGTACTCGTAGACCGTAGTACCGTCGAAGCGTGGTTTAAATTGCGTTGCGTTTCTCTGCTGTCTTATCACAATATGTTCCATATGCATCCTTAATCTTTTCAAACTCATTAAAAGAATTTATAAAAAGATGTGTTAATAATAATAATAATAACCTTAATCTTTGTGTTTTTACAGGTAACATTCCGGATTTCGACAATGGCGCGAAGAAAAAGTGTGTGTGTTAAGTGGACTGTAGCATTAGTTTTAGTTTTATTTAGTTCTTTTGTGCTTTCTCGACCTCAAGAAACAACTTCGCAACTCGAGAAAACAACTGAAAACACAATAAGGTATAAACGTAAAGAGAATAATATTAAGTTACCTTTGGTTAGTTTTAACGAGAATATTCCTGTTATAGATGAAAATGTTAGGATTAATATGGGTAATAACATAAAAAATAATCAAAAAATTATAAATGAACTAACTTTGATCCAATCAAATAACTATACTTATGATCGTAATAATCTTGATATACAAAATGATAATATACTTTTGAGTAAAATATTAAACAGAATTCCTAGGGCCAGTAGTGATAAAATTAGCAATAAACCAATTATAAAGAAAATTGTAACTAAGTGGACCGATAATGTTAAGAATTTAGATTTATCTCACAATGATATTGCTTCAAAAGAAAACGAATTCAATAAAAATAATTATGACAGCAGTGAATACTCTGATGACTTTAATAACAAAGAAAATATATACAGACCGTCAGGCCTTATTGTTATTCAGCATCAAACCAATAAAAAACGAATCCCTAATAGATATCATCGACCACATTCGGAATATTCTGAAGAGGCACAAATTTATACAAGTGACGTACAAATAGCAGATAATCATCCTTATTTATATACTCGACCTAGTTACGTGTACACTACACCTTCTCCTACACCTATAATAACAAACATAGGCTATCCTAGACCATGGCAACAGAATAATGTACAAAGTATTAAAAACCCAAATAAGTCACGCCCCACCAAACCTACTAGACCAACAAATAATTATAATCAAAACAATTTTTACCATCACTCACCCTATCCCGGTAATTTTGAAGTAACTACATTCCAACCTTTTCCAACGTATACCGACCGAATCGTCATAAGACCAGAAGAATATGCTGCAGATTCTGAGGATTGCCCTACTATATTCATGACTTTAAATAATACCTTTCAAGGCGAAGCCAAAGAAGTATGTCCTGATCTTCATATTGCAGTAAATACAAATGTAATAAACAAAAACACTGTAGTAGAGTCTGAAGAAAATAATGAAGCAGCTCTAACTGATATATTTGGATTGCCATCTGAAGAATCAGGGAGTGAAGAAAATATCAATAATAATGAATACAGTGATTTTGACGAAAATGAAGAAGAGTCTGAAAGCGCATCAATCGAAGGACTATCATTACCTGTTTATAATTCTGAAAATGACCATTCAGGAGATAATTTTGCGTTTCCGAGTAATGCCTTGTCTGAAATCAAAAGACCAAATCGTCCTAGTAAGAAGAAAAATGAATTATTGGATTATGATTCCATGTTTGACTACATCCAGCCTTTGATTGGTGGTTTTAGTTGGTTAGCAGCGATCAATCCATTTAGTTTTAGCGCTGTTTCGTTCCTTTTAACACCACTTATCCTAATCGTTGCTGTTGTGTCTGGTTTTATTGCTTTATTTTCACCATTTTCGTATGCGAGAGAAGCACCGCAAGCTCCAATAGAATATCCAAGTTTTGATCAGAGGCAATTAGAGGATTATTATAAATCTTTGTATTATAATTCTGTATCAGACAGAAGAAGATGGCAACAGGAAAGTCCTCGCAGTTTTTCGGATACTGATAATAATAACACTACACTGTCACAAAATACGAAATGGCTGGATAGTATAAAAGTGTTTTTGAAGGCTTTTGTCATGAAAGTTAATGACGAAAACAAAAGCGTAGTTAAAAATAAAAGAAAGAAAAGAGAAACTTGGATGACTCGTGTAAAATAAAAGAAATGCATTTTTGTAAAACTATACTAATATAATAAATAGGAAAGATTTGTTTGTTTGTTTGCATTGAATAGGTTCCGAAACTGAGTAGACCACGGTATACGGTGAAGGACAAAGGCTACTTTTTATTGCGGCAAAATGTACAGTCCCTGCGTAATTTTATTTTGCGCGCACGAAGTTGCGGGCAGCATCTAGCTTTAAATAAAGGCACTTTCGGGACATAAAAAGAAAATCAATTATTCATGAAGAATGTGAAAGATTTTTTCTCCTGATTGTTTTAATAATGCTAAAACCACGATTGTTTTTAAGAGCCCACCTAAACTGTTTATTATGCTGGCAGTTACATTTCAAAATGGAAACGTTACATTATTAAGATACAGCAATAAATTATACTAAATGCAATAAAATATACAAATTAAATATAGTACAAATTAAGATAAAATACCTAGCATTTAATACAAAATAAATTGATAACATCGGTAAAAATATTCCTTTTACTTGACCTTTAATTTCAGAATAGTGAAAGTAAATAAGTTTTCAAAATAATTATTTTCGCATACAAACTGCAAATGTTTTGCTATTACAAAATATTATAACACCGCACAAGTGTGAGTCGGGCTCGGCCACCGAAGGCTCCACCGAAGATTATCATAAATTAAGTTCAGGAATTGACTTCCGCAGCCTTTTGTCAAACCTGAAATTGGTGGATGAAAGTTTGTACGGATAAGCTATAATTTTTGTTTTAAATAAAAAAATATACGTCACAAAAAAATATATGTCTTGGAATGCTCACATTAAGCTTTTTCGTTTGATAGCTTCAACTTGAAATTACGACCCTCTTTTAGATCGCAAATTTTTTGTGATTTAATTACAAATTTGCAGATTTTAGATTTTTTCTTTTCTTTTTGAAATTTAGTACTAATAATACTAATACTAATACTAGTACTAATAACATTGTACGTGTAGTATTCCAAATTTCATAATTCTAGGTCAAAGGAAAGTACGCTATGAACGTTTTCCTGTAGCAAAAACGGCGTTTCTTCTTTTACGTTAAATTAGCAGTCTGATTTTATGGTTACGGTTACTGATTTTAAGTTACGGAATCCTAAAGTTGTAAAAGTCATTCCACAAATGCGCTACTTGTTTATACTTTAGTCAGTTTTTTTTTAAATATTATCATAGTTACGTCTACATTTAATAACATCAATAACAGTATAAAATTAATTTCAAATATGTCAAACAATGACAAGGAAAGTTTTAGATAAGATTTATAATAATATCTATGGACGATTCACTCCACGTCAATCTGGCCCCGTGCTAAGTATCCGAAGAACTATTTCTATGGAAATAAAATTCAATTATTTATTTTATCTAGATCATAATTCATTATTATTGTATTAAGTGTATAAATCGCACCATTTCTTTTTAAGTTTGCAATAATTTATTTCTCATTTTAGGTTTGTGATTATTTAATAAAGTATAATAAATAATTGTAGTTTTATTTTCATTCATACTACATCGTTATAATTTTAATGAATGTGACATCAAACGTACTTTAAAAAATAATATAGGCAACATTATTGAATTTAAATGTTTAAATCGAAGTAGACATAAACATATTATTTTCTTTCTTTTATTCATGAATCATCATATAAGCTGATAAAAACGGCTTTGAGGATTGTCTGTACTACTTAAGATAATTATGTGAAATATAATTTGTATAAAGAATTTGTTAAATATTATCAGTCAATTAATATAAATTTCCTACTTTAATAGTTTGTTTGTTTGTTTATTATAATATAATTATAATATTTGCGTTGTTTCTTTAGAACCTATTTAATTGTAACTTTTCCATTTACAGTTATTTCAAATAAAAAATAGTTTTATTGAGCAGCAGATTTGTAGCAGATCTTTGTAACGATAAAGTGTTTTAATATTATGTAAACAGAATATACAAATTATATTCTGATTCTCATATTTTTTTATTTTTTTAAGACGTAAATGATCTGAGTTAATAAGGTTTCCGTCAAGTTTCTTACTAACATTTAAAATTTATCATTCCAGGGTTGATACCAGAAATGTTACAGCACCGAAGACGGCGCCAGAATCTGCCTCATCACTATCTACGTCTGATACATCTAGAAATGTCAAGAGTAAGACCCCAGTAATTGGTGAATCAATCAAGATGGTTGCTAACCAGCTTATGGACAAACCTCAAAACAAAACATCCGACGCACCCGTAGTTCCTGATACAAGAATTCCACCGAAACTAAAAACACAAATTGCACAAAAACTGAAAGTAAAAACGAGGCATGATGATGGTATTGAGGGCGAAGAAAATTCGCACGCTGGAATCGCTGTTCCCGTGAGCGTAGAAGAATTAGAATCTGAAAACATGGAAGCGGCCAGTGAGTCATCAACAACTCATGAAGGTATATCAACCTGGATTTTAGTAAGTAACCCAGCAAACAAAGAGAACACTAACGGAGCCACAGAACCAACAAAAATTGACGAAAAGAAACAGAAACCTAATACTTCCAAGAATAAAAATAAAAGACCTCAAAGTAACAAAACTTCTGCTAAAAGACCAATTATTGGAAGCACAAATAAATCAGATTTAGTTGCGGGAGGGTCAGCTATTAATGAAAATGTCTATAATAAATTAAAGGATACTGTATTATCCAATGTCCAAAAAAATAAAAATAATGTTAAGACGACAACTGTAACTACTACAACGGCAATGACCTCAGAAGCGCCAACGATAAAACGGGAAATTACGACAACTTCAACAACTGTTAAAAAGGTGAACAAAAAAAATAAAAATAAACTAAAGTTAACTACAACTACCACTGAAGCTGCAATTGCTAGCGATTCAGCAATTTTACCTATGGAAGCAAAAGAACAAGAAATAGAATTGGAAATAAGCACACCAGCGACGACCACCAAAAAACCTAAACGCTCTTCAACAAGAAAGAAGAGTAAAACAAAGAAGCGAAAAACTACTAAACCAAAACAAGAAACAACTACCGCAGTTACCACACAAGTCAAAACTGCAAACAAAACAAAATCTACAAAATTACATAAAAAACCTAGTGCAACAGATACAGGACCAATAACAACGCAAATTTATAACTACCTATCAAGAGAAGTTATGCCTTCAGTTGGTGTTGGAGTTATTGGGTTAGCAGGTCTGCTAGGAATAGCTGGATACTTTTTATATCCATTTACCGGCACACCTGTAAGACGAACGTTCGAGGTTGACAAGAAAGACGATATTTATAAGCACAATGCCGAAGAATATGCTAATGACGGAAATGGGCAACCAGAAGAAGAAATGCTGGGAACCGTTTTGGCAGGTATGCCAGCCACTACTAAAGAAAAGTACAATCCATACTCGGCTCAGACAACCCATGTTAACCGATATCCGACAAAAAAGGAACAGGATATACGATACCGTCAGGTAACGAATAGTTACGGTACAACTAGCAAATATGGTCCGAAATATAATGTTCATTACCAACAAAAAACTGGTTTGGCACATAGCGCGGTATATCCTGAACCTATAAATTACCAATATCAATACGAAGGCAGGCATTCATATTCAACTGAGAAACCTGTACAAGCAGTTTCTTATTCACCGTATGCAGCAGTCGAACCTATTTACGCTGCGCCTCAAGTTGGACCATCTGCGTATGGAAGTGACTCATCAGGCTCTGTAGTATATGGAGTTAAACCTGCAAAAGATGCGGATTTTAAGCCTGTATATCCTTATGATCCCCAATATCACAGTGAAACCACTACCAACCCAGTAACGTATCCTCCAACTTCAATGTATTTAGGATCAAATAATGAAAATATTCAGTTAGAAAATCAAAAATATGAGGCTCAAAATGCCAATGATGAATCCGTGGACAATAAGTTTGTAGTTGGTAGTATACCTAAGGAATTTTCAGATTCAGCAACACCCGCAGTTGTTCCTGAGCATGGGCCTAGAAAACTCAGAAAGCGCAGAAATATACGTAAGAAGCGAGGTGTAGTAGGTTCCATTGAAGAATTGTTAAAGAACGCAAAAGAAAATAAAGGTAATGAAATTTTTATAAGTAATGAGATAGACGATGCTCCAAACAAACTATATTTAGCTTCGAATGTTGATGACAATTTCGTAATTAGTCCAAATGATAAGGATATACACACAGTCTATGCTGCATCAGCGGAACCTAATGATGCTTTATCAGTCATACCAAACGCAAACAAAAACGAAGTAGTTGAAAGCGTGTCAACTCTACCATTACAAGATAAAATGGAAACTGAGTTACCAAAAATAACAGAAGAAACCACAAAATCATTCAAAGTATATGAAGTATTCAATGCGGAAGACGCAAAAAAAAGTAGTTCTATAATTGAAGGCGATGACAAAGTAGAAACGACAACAGTTTTCAAAAATATGAACACAGAGACAACAACGGAGCTGAAATTTGAAACCACATCAACAAACATTCCACCAACAGACCCAGAAACGACAAGCACGAAACCCAGGCCCACAGACGGAGATATTATCACATATCCACCATCTACATCCTCTGGTGGTGGATTTTTTGACTTCCTAAAGCGTCTTGTCGAATTCAAGTACAGACTTGGCCTGAGCATTCTACAGACCACGTCAGATAATTTAAACAGATATCTCCGCAGTTTTGAGAATGCACAGAAAAACTCTAAGTCTCACTGACTATAAAAGATACTCATACTGTTAAAGCATTTAAACATTACAATTAGAGACATATATTAGACAAATAAGACTGCGCATGACCACAAAGAGCTCCTTGGCAGGCAAATTATTTTGGGGCTTCGACGCATTGTACCTATGCCACACCTGCATTACGTCGACGCACGACACAACATCGTATCATCCACCCTGCCTCTTTGTCTCCTGTCCATTGTTCCGACGGCGTTTGACGATGCAATGCGTTAATGAATAATAGGGAATATTATAAAAATTAAAAACGACGCCGCATCAACGCTGCGACAACGCAACGCAAGGCAGAGCAATGAGGGCTGAGGCCCAATTAGTGCGGTGCATTGCGATGCGTCGCATCGTCTCCATATAGTATGCAGACGCAATAAATGGCGACGACGCGACGCACCGCACAAATGGGACTTCAGCCTAATGGAGAGTCGCTCTCACGCATAAATTAATTTTGTATCCCTAATTTTCCCAATATTAGCAAGGTGAGAAAAAAATAACATTTTCCCGATCTAGAGAAAAGAGAAATTGATCAGCTTTCCTCATCTTGCTAGTATTAAAATATATTAAACCGTAAATTATGAAAATGTCAACAGCCAAAACTAAAAATATGACAAATAAACTAGCACCTGTAAGAACATTTTCTAAACTGTAGTTAAAAATTAATTGTCAGTGGTCTGGCTACTGGCTACTAAGCATTTATTTTGTATTAACTATATTAATAAACATTACACTTATGAGGTAGACTGAATTTAAAAGATTTAAATAATACTATAAATTTATTTTATTTTAGTAGTAAAGGTACATTTTTATTACAAATAACAATTGTACTCCTCAAAAATTCAAACAAAGATGATCAGTAAATACTCTTTTTTTATTTTATTTTATTTAAGAAACAGGGATATTTTATAATGAGTTATGTATTTAATTTATATCTTCAGAATGTATTCCTCGTAAGTATAACTGAGGGAGACCTACTGAATTTATATTGTGATAATGTCTTATACACTTTATAAGTAAATTGTATACGTTTCTGTATATTTACTCCCTAGAAATATTTATGTTTTAACTATTTTTATATTTTCTATGTAAATACAGAAATAAAGATGTATAAATACGTTTGGACTTTAATTTATTTACATTTCTTTAATTACTTCATAGACTTTGCATATGCTAGCTAAGGTAGCTCAAAATTATTTACGGATATTTTGGGCATATAATCTACTGCTTATGTAAAGCCGTTTAGGCAGAAAAAATATTTAAAAGTCGAAAAAAAATAGTTCTTTTTTTGCATTGAATAAGCTCCGAAACTACTGGACCGATTTTGATAAAAATTGGCAGAAATATAGAGTAGACTACGGGGAAAGACATATACTACTTTTATCGCGGAAAAGTATACGGTTTCCACAAGATTAATTTTTACGCGCACAAAGTCGCAGGAATCATCTATACTAAATAAAATTACATTGCGATCTCTAACGCGCTGAGGTGATTAAGCTCACAGAAACAGGTGATTTAAAGAGGAAGCAAAGGCTTGGCTTAAATAACATCAATACAAACAGCGTAAATAATTTTTTCCTCGGAAAACGCCGCCTAATCTGATGGAAATATAACAATACAATGTATGATTGGGATTGTTTCTATTTTATAGGTCTACAAAAAAGTCCGCGGTGGCTTAATAATATGTCCAATGTCTATCTAATAACGATAACTCACTATAATATCCATTCTAAGTTTAAAGAAATGAACACTTAATATAATATAATGTGGTATTCTCATACACATTATAATTGCCCTCACCTTACACCCTACAGTCTACACCATACAATTTTAATTAATATCACAGGAGATGTCGTAGTGTTAAAAAGTAAGCACGTGCGAGATTAATTAATGAGGGATTTTAAATTCGTGACATCTGACAGCTTTTTGACACTACCTACTACTAGGGCTACCAAGCGCCGCCTGGTGACAGAAAAAGAATCGAAAATTCTTATTGAGCGTTTATGATACCACTTACGCCACCAGATGACGCTTTGTGTGCGTTGGGTCTGCCCCCTAGCGACATAAATATCAACAACCCCCATTCAAGTGGTCGACAGAGCGCAGTGCGACGAAGACCGATGGGACTCGCTTAATGCAGGACCTCCGCCCGCACCCGTATTACGAATCCTGCTATAGTATAAAAATGTGAAAGTTTGTGAAAATGGATGGATGTTTGTTACTTCTTTCACGCAAAAAGTACTGAACGGATTTCGATGAAATTTGGTATGCTAGTAGTTTAGGCTCTGGATAAAAACATAGGCTACTTTTTATCGCAAAAAAGTACAGTGCTCCCGAGGGATACTAATACGCGGACGGAACAGCTAATAAGCTATAAATTATAAAGGTATCGTTTAAAACCCAACTTCAAGCGGGCGAAGCCACAGGGAATGGCTAGTAATGCATCAACAGTAAATAATATGCCCTAATTTTCTGTACAATATTTTACATAACGTTATATTGTAATAAAGTTATTGTGCATTTATTATTTGCTCAATATTTTCTAAACATATCTTTATATGCTTTGATTGTTTTGAAAGATTTGCACGGAATAGGCACCGAGCCACTGGACCGATTTTGATGTATACGTATAGAGTCCGTACTCGGAAGGACATAGACTACTTTTTATTGCGACAAAAAGGCAGGTTACCGCGGGATTTCCTTTTGCGCGCAAGAAGTCGTGGGCAACATCTAGTTTGTTAATTTTTCATGGTTCGCTAAGACTGACGTGACCACTACATGGCACTAGTATATATAATATGTAAATATGTAGTTTTTCGTGTTTCGGTTTTCATCTCGACACGACTGTTCAAAACCGTGGTATCCTTTTTAACGCCCGACGCAAAAAGAGGGGTGCTACAAGTATGACGTGTATGTTTGTGTGTCTGTCCGTGGCTACGATAAGCTACGATAGCTTCAAACGGAAAGGTCCAATTAATATGCGATATTTTTACACAACAACGGCGAAGCCAAAAGAAAGGGTAATGATTTTGGCAGTCTATGTTTCATGTAGGCATAAGTTTGTTCCACCCTAGCGCCTAAACTTTTGATCCGATCTTAGTGAATAAGGTGTCAAAAGATTCGCAACATCGGCACGGTTGTTACCCGTACAGGCAATATTCAAATTTAGGTAGTCGGGTTATAGTATTTATAAAATACGAGCGGACCCGACAGACGTTGTCCTGCCGGGCTGATTTGTGAATCTAAACCATCCAGGGCGCCACCCAAACGCATACAATAAAATTCATTCAAATCGGTCCAGCTGTTTAGGAGGAGTTCAGTGACATACACACGTACAGTAGAATTATGAATTAGAGTAGTTTGAAAGCTGACGTGATCGAGTGTTCTTAGCTGTTAATTCATCATTAGGTATATATATATGAATATCATATAATTGTATATATATAGGATGATTGTTTGTGACTTTTTTATGCAAAAACTACTTAACGGATATTGACGAAATTTAGTATGGTAGCAGGCTCTGGATCAACACGTAGGCTACTTTTCATCGCAGTAAAGTTCAGCGTTCCCTTTGCGCGCACGAAGTCGCGGGTCAACATCTAGTATTAAATGAATTTAGCTAAATGGGTTTTAAAGAAATGATTCAAAAATATAACAGAAGAGTCGCTGATATGAAAACAAATGGCAAATTAGCTATTCGTTACATCTTTCTGTACAATGAGATTTGAGACGCATTAGTAAGTGTTTTTGGATTTACCTTACAAATCCTATTGTTAATTGTTACATTGATTAGACTTGAGAGTCGAGACCATTATTAAATTTTTCAAAAGCTCTCACCTCACTTCTTAAGAAAATTCTGACTTTGTCGACAAAGGACTGATGGGTTTAATACCTCACTTAATACCTTACTTGAATCCACTCATTATTTTTAACGTCTTCCCTTTGATAGTAATAGTGACCCTACTAAGGGTACTTAATATTGCTCTAACCACAGAAGGTCAAAGAATGGGTTCCCCTGAGGGCAATTTGGGGGTCTACTTAGGAACATGTCAGGTACGACGAGGGTCCAACCGACAGCTCACATTATGAATCAATTTGGTGTTACCATCGAACCTCGAATGTGTTTTGTGAGAATTAGGCCAGTTTCCATTATAAATTGCTTTTAAATTTTAAGTATTTCTGAAGGGTAGTATGGTAACTTGGAAAAAGCAATTTTGGTATCTAAAAATATTATAAGAAACATATTATTGTTATAAATGCTTACAATGATTGTACTAAGTCCAGAAGGTAGATTATGCTATTTTAATCCAACAATAATGCAGCTTCGATACTTGTTCGATACAGTCCGGATCCTATCAAACAGCAAAATCGTATTCTACTTAACTTCAAACAAACGTCAAACGACGAATTTCACCTCGATGCAATTATTATTGTATCGAAGCTTGATTGTAGATTGAGCGAAGCACTTATCCATAGAAAACGGTATTCTCTTATATTTATAAACTGGTCTCCAATTTGACTCGAACCGAACCGTCGGCCGGATTTTTTTCACTTTGACATGTGAGAATGTCATAACAATAAATATTTATTTTACGCACAAATAATTTTTCTTGCCTTTCCGTCTCTATCCGCGCGGGGAATGTTTTCCGTCCGTCTCGGAAGACAAAAACATTGTGTATGTTTGTGTGACCTTCACAAGTGTGACCTTTGACTTCGAGTTCGAGTCGAGATTCTATAGTAATGTAGTTGTATACGGCAAATCGTTTCATGCCCGGATGCACTGAGATAAAGGCTACCTGGTTGATAGGATGGCTGTGTCATCTTAATTTCAAAGTCAGGTCAGTCAATTAGGGAGACAAACGTGATTACGTACAGCATCAGGAGCAGCGATGCTGAAGATGGATGGATGAATAGATGGATGGATGGATGTTTGTTATTCTTTCACTCAAAAACTTCTAAACGGGATTCGATGATATTTAATATGTTAGTAGTTCAGGCTCTAGATTAAAACATAGGCTACTTTTTATCCCCAAAAAGTATAGTACTTTTGGGATGATTTATTTACGCGAGTAGCGTATAAAAGTTAGATAAAACTTTCAAATTTCCTTAATCCTCAACTACCGTCTTTGTTTCCTTCTCAAATCAACATGTTTGTGTGGGGACCTACCCTATCCCTGGTTAACGATATGGAACGGTATAGAATTAAGTCAGCAGTAAAGTTTTCGGATTGAATTGTCCCTGTGGGCAACATTTTACTAATGGATATAAGTTTGCAAGCTGTCAATTTTATGTTCGAAATCATATATTATATGGTGGTTCAAAATTAATTACGGATATTTTGGGCGTATGTTTTACTGCTTATGTTAAGACGTTTAGGTAGAAAAATAATTTAAAAAAGTTGAAAATCTCAATACTAATTAGAATTACGTTACGTTTGTTGCGGCGCTACGGAGGTCTTTGACCTCACACTGCTGATTGAATTGTTAGTTAACAGAATCAGGCGTTCCTTTGTGGAAATCGTACATACAATTTAAATAATATTATATCCAGCAATATTGGATATAATATTAATTAAATTGATTGAATTGTTATTATTTAGGCTTTGCTTTTGGTTTAAAGTCAGCTGTTTCTGTGAGGTTAATGTTACCTCAGCGCCTTAGAGAGCGCAATTGATTTTGCGAAACGTTATATTATTACAAGAATTATTTGCTGGCGGTTTCGCCCGCGTGAAATAAGGTTTTAAACTTTCATTCCCTGTTTTACCCACCTAGGGACTGAATTTTTAAAAAAGCTGAAATACGTAAGTAACTCATTATATTTTCCGTACTTAATTCGTACGAAATTTCATGCAAATATGTCCAAGGAATAAAAAGTTTCATACAAACTTAAATCCTCTATTTTACCCCATTGGGGGTTGAATTTTGAAAAATCGTTGCTTAGTGGATGCCTACGTCATACGTCTACGAAATACGTGTGCAAAATTTCAAATATCTAGCCCTGTGCGTTGATACATCAGTCAATCAGCTATGTCTTTTATATTTTTTTTATTTATTTTTATTGTATTCGGAAAACTTACAGTTTACAGATAATTACAATAGTAATACATTTATAGACACCATAAAGCCAATTAAAAGTTTTCACTGATAGGTAAGAGATTAAGTATACAGTTGTGACTCAAGTTTTAACCATGAGGTGTTGTAACATAAAGTATAACAAGAAATAATAACATATTATTAATTTGAACTTAATTTAAAGTACCACATAATGCTACAAGAGTTGCGATTAAAATTAAATTAAAAAGAAAATAAATACCGGGTGTCACCAGAAAAGGTCGGGTATAATATTCAATTGCTCTCGTATGCACCGAGATACTCACACACGCACAGCCTGCTTTAACATCACAGATTGGTATTGGATGTGAATTATAATTTCCTGTGGATAAAATACGCATCGGATAAAAGTCTACAAATCTTAGATGCTTTTATTGAAAAAACATCTTCGATACGATAATCTATATAGAATCGATTGAAATGGGCACTAGATCTACAGACAAATGAATTACGGCGATAGAATGTCTTATACGGTGGGACATGAAATGGAACGTAATTACGAAAGTATCTACTGGGCACTTTGAAATTAAATTTACTTAATAAATCAGGAGCATCGATAACATTATTAATTATTTTACTTAAATATACTAAATCCGAAATGTCTCTACGGTAGTATAAGGGGAGAAAGTGAAATTTATTACATCTCGATTCGTAGTTAGGGAGGTTCAGGCGGCACCTATACTGAAGGAACCTTAAAAAGCGTTTCTGTATAGATTCTATTCTATTTTTATAAATGTCATAGGAGGGGTTCCAAATCTCTGACCCGTACTCTAGGATACTACGCACATACGAACAGTAAAGTATTTTAATAGCTTTAATAGATTTGAAATTAGCAGAAGACCTTATGACAAATCCTAATGCCTTTGAGGCCTTATTTACTATATAATTTATGTGTTCATCAAATAATAATTTATAATCCACTATTATTCCAAGATCCTTCATTGTATCCTTAAAGACTATCTCATTATTTTCAATCTTGTAATTAAACTTTATCAAATTAGACTTACGGCTAAAGGTCACCGCATAATACTTCGTTACATTAAGATTTAATTTATCTACGATACAGTAGTCACTAAACCTGTCCAAGTCTTCTTGTAAAAGATGACAGTCACGAAGTGAAGAAACATTTTTCATTATTTTGGTATCATCCGCGTATAATAGAAATTTAGAATAGTGGAAACAAGTACTGACATCATTCAGAAATATCGCGAATAATAAAGGTCCCAATAGCGAGCCTTGAGGAACGCCTGTGGGTACTGATACCCACTTCGACGTAAAACCATTGATGGCGACAGCTTGCGACCTATTGTTAATATAAGCTGATGTAAACCATCCAAATAGATTTCCGTGTATTCCCGCGGAAAGTAGCTTCTGTAGTACGATAGAGTGATCTATACGATCAAAGGTTTTTGAGAAATCAGTGAAAAACACGTCAACCTGAGCACCAGAATCCATATGTGAGCTAACATAGTCATAGGCAAGAATTAAATTTGATGTAGTATATAGATAATTATGATTTCAGCCTCCGTGGTCTAGTGGTTAGAGGCTTGGCTCTTAGCTTTCGACTCGGAGGTCGTGGGTTCGATTCCCGCATTGGAACAACAAAAATTTGTTTTCAAGTTTGGTTAGGACAATGCAGGCTGTTCACCTGATTGTCTGACAAGAAAGATCCATGCGTCAGATGGCCATGTAAAAAGTCAGACCTGCGTCTGATCTCTCGCCAGTCGTGTCGGTTATCCGTCCCACTGGGTTTTGAGGGTAAAGGAAGAGAGAGCGCTCTTGTGCACTGCGCACACACTTGGGCACTATAAACTTACTCTTGCGTAACTGGGCTGGTTTCAATGAAAACCGGCCACCGTCACCGAAGTCGGTGTGGTGAGTTATTATTATTATGATTTCATAACCACTTTTATCCTTGCTACAGTAGTATCTTAAATGTGCATATTAATGATGATGATGTCTACAAGGCTACTTCGGGTTTATAATTTACATAAAAATAATTAAATTACAACCAATATAGTATAGGAGACCAAAGTAATTTTATGCGCAACTCTCGTTATTAAAAGCTGGTTCAAATGAATTTTTCATGTAATCATCTTCGTTTCTTGACCTGAAAACGTTTCATGGTAATGTAAATGTAAATTGTACAACTTGTTTTTACTGACGACCAAAGAATTTAAAACTAAGGATGGGCTGTGACGTACATTTGACAGAAACAATCTTCATACAAGAAAAAGTTACGCCATCTTGTTTATCATTGTAAATTAAAAATAATAGGCATATTATTATCATTGTTTTAGTATTGCGCTGACCACCTAGGGGTATGATCCGGCATACGGCGAGCCCGGGGAAATTCAGAGAACTGAAAATAGAACTCTGCGCTAATACAATAGAGATGAAAATCGAACACACAAGTGTCGATGTCAATTATTGTGACATTTGATGTCAATGTCCTCGTATAAGACAGCTAGATACTCGACACTTCGATTTTCAACTCTATTGTATTAGCGCAGAGTTCTATTTTCAGTGCTCTGAATTTTCCCGGTCCGTCGTAGTCCGTCCGTCTGTCTGTCACCAGGCTGTATCTCATGAACCGCGATAGCAAGATAGTTGAAATTTTCACAGACGATATCTGTTGCCGCTATAACAACAAATACTGAAAAACAGAATAAAATAATTATTTAAGTGGGACTGTGTGTGTGGGATACAGTGGGATATAACTAACGTGATTTTTTTTCCGTTTGATACTGAACCCTTGGTGCGCAAGTCAGACTCGCACTTGGGTTTCGAACCCGTATCTTTTTTTCGCGCCAACTCCAAATGCAAAAGCTTAAAATGCGACCATTCTACTAACAGTCATTACACAATATTTATTCCAACTGGTGCATTGGAAAATTCATTATTCAGGCATTGAACCCCGAACAATATAATCAGTGGGCATTGACCATTGAGCATAAAGACATTAGACACACGTGCCTCTAATCTCAAACCAACTGTGAAAGAAAACGTTTGTTCAGAGGGAGGGTTTTAACAATACATGATTACTATAGCCTAGAGTAGCTTATGGTTGTAAGGCATTTTGCGAATTAGCGGATATTTAGAAGTTTATTTATGAATTCAGAATGCAGTACAAAGGATACAAATGAACATAAACTGGATCTGTACATTCTACCATAACATAATGGTGTGTGAAATTTAAAACATACAATTGAGAAAACTTAAAATATAAATTAATTGGTCCAAACTAATTTCATAGTTTTTGTTTTCAACGTCAAAGTTTTAGTTAAAAAAATAAAATAATCATAACATCGTCATTATACACATACCCCCTTACTAATAAAAATATTTTCACAATGGATAACTAAACAACGTTGCTGTCTTTGTCTATCAAGTGACTTTTCCAACGCATCAGACAAAGACAGCAACGTTGTTTAAGTTATCCGTTGTGTAAATATTTTTATTGGTAAAGGGGGTATGTGTATAATGACGATGTTACGATTATTTTATTTTTCAAGGGGAAACAACTATTTAATTTGTTAAACTTAACAAATTAATATTATTCATCATATTTTAATCCTAATAATTTATAATGTGATAAAATGTTGCAACTTTATTTTATTATGCGTAATGTATTCATTCGTGTTGTAAAAACATTAGCATTATGAAGGTATTTATATTTTCGACAAGATTTATGTGCTGAATTTGCAATGGAAATGGTATCGACGAAGATAATTTTAGGCGACCATTGCACGGTCAATCTAGATCGAGATCCTTCAGAGATTTTGATCCAGACTGACTGTGTAATTGTATGAAAATCATGACTGCACGACTAATATAATTGTAAATGTGAAAGTATGTGAGGATGGATGGAACTAAAGAAAATTTTTGACGTGATAACGTCTTATAATTCGATGGAGCCGGCTGCACGCACGAAAAAACATGACTCATGCGGCGTTACCGGCGTTACCTCGCTAAACATGACTCATGCGGCGTTACCGGCGTTACCTCGCTAAACATGACTCATGCGGCGTTACCGGCGTTACCTCGCTAAACATGACTCATGCGGCGTTACCGGCGTTACCTCGCTAAACATGACTCATGCGGCGTTACCGACGTTACCTCGCTAAACATGACTCATGCGGCGTTACCGGCGTTAACTCGGTAAACATGACTCATGCGGCGTTACCTCGCTCTGTTCCATTTCTTATGACGTTGTCACGTTCAACTATCGTCAGTAAACCGACTTTACAGACAACCGATTTTTGATGAAATTTGGTATGGTAGTAGTTTATGCTCTGGATTAACATATAGGCTACATTTTATGCCGACAAAGTTTACTGTATTTACTCGAGTAGAGCCACGGGCAAAAGCTAGTAGATTAGAAAATAACCATATAGTAACCAAATGTCCATTAGGTACTTATATAACATTTCGGTACATGATTTCTAACAAACATTATGTACATAGCAATAATATAAATTTCAAACAGGTTGGGGTTCAAATCCGTAGACAAAGGACTTCGTTTGCTGACAATACCGGACGACTCTTTTCCATTCGTTAGTTTGTGATTGTTGTGCCAAATAAAGGTCTGCTTTAGTATGTAATTTGAAGGTCTAAATGTTCTTTTAACATCTGTTCAATTAACAACAACAATCATCATTAAAGCACATTGAGAATTTTACTATGGAACAATTAGCCACGGCGATCAATGAAAAAATTTGGTCACGATACGTAGGTAAATTAACTATATATAATACAGCATAGGTCGCATATCTGTAGGGGATGGGATTGACATTTTAACAAATATTCATATTACAAAGGTATGTCCACTTCTCCATGGATCTGAATTAAAATATAACAGGAAATGAAATGTTAATGAAAATTCTACAATCTAATAGTATTTTGGTTTGTCGTCGCCACGTTTTTGAAAGCGGGTAGAAAACGCCCAATGTCTTTTTAAAATATTTATAGTTTACTATTTTTAGTTACGAACCGTTCGTTTTGCTGCGATAAAAAGTCGTTCCTCGAGGTCCGCTCTATACCTATGCCAAATTTCTTCAAAATCGGCCCAGTCGATTATTTCTGAACTTGTTCAAGGCTAACAAACAGACACATATTTTTTAAATAATATTACTGAAGTGTTATAATTAATCTTCAAATAATAATACGTTTACACAAAGAGGCGGATTGAGACACATAATGAAGACTACTATATACAAGACGTCAACTGATCATATTATGTAAACTTAGTTTGTCACAGACCCTTTCCTTGTGTAAAAGTTACATAATGAATAGGGGTTTATTCTTTTATAAAGGAAGTTCTTATTAATTTTTCATTTAATTCACTCAATTACATTAAGAAAGTTTTTTATTCTTTTACTCAAATTTATATACCTGCACACTTTTATAGTTTAACCAGTTTATTTTTTGTTGTGAGCTCCGACGTCTTGGTTCTTGCAAATCCTGCTCATGTTAGAGTGGTGATAACAATGATACAGCAACAATTATGATACTCTTCTTTATTCGTACATACGAGGGCTGATTGATAAGTTTCCGAAACGACAAAGAAAAACTTCAAAAATCTATATAAAATAAATTTAATTCTCAACGTAGTTTCCTTCTACCTCGATGCATTTAGTCCAGCGCTTCTCCAATGCCGTTACACCAGTTTGATAAAATGTTTTCTCCAACCCCTCAAAATACTCGTCCACGGCAACAATGACTTCTTCATTTGATGAAAATCTCTGGCCACCTAACCATTTCTTCAGGTTTGGGAATAAGTGGAAGTCGCACGGGCCCAGATCCGGGGAACAGTGTGGATGCGGTAGCAATTCGAACCGCAATTCATGGAGTTTGGCGACTGCAACCATTGACGTGTGTGCAGGTGCGTTGTCATGGTGGAATAAAGTTTTTTTCTTGGCCAAATGTGGTCGTATCTTCTGGATTTCTTCACTTAATTTTTGCAGCAAGCTTGCGTAGTACTCTCCATTTATTGTTTTTCCTTTTTGCAGATAATCCACTAAAATAATCCCTCGAGCATCCCAAAAAACAGTCGCCATCACTTTGCCGGCCGACAAAACCGTTTTTGCTTTCTTCGGCGCAGGTTTTCCGCTCTCAGTCCACTGCTTAGATTGTTCTTTTGTCTCGGGAGTATAATGATGTATCCAGGTTTCATCGACTGTTACATAACGCCGCAAAAACTCATTAGGATCTCGGTTAAACAGCGCCAAACACTCCGATGAATCGTCCACTCGACGTTGCTTTTGGTCTACATTGAGCAAACGCGGCACCCATCGCGCGCAAAACTTTTTCATTCCCAAATGTTGGTGCAAAATATTAATAACGCGTTCAGATGAAATGCTCTCTCTCTCGCGAAAAAATCATCTCTGCTTTCTCTCGCAACTTTAAGCGCCGATCATTCAATACAATTTTGTGAATTTTTTTGATCATGTCCGGATTCGTGACTTCATTTGGACGGCCAGACCTGTGGGCGTCTTCGCAGCTCTGTCTTCCACGTTTAAAATCAGTTACCCAGGTGTGAATTGTACTCAATGCAGGAGCAGAATTACCTAAAACACTGTCTAGCTTGGTTTTAATATGGGTTGCTGTTTTCTCTTTTAAAACGTAAAACTTTATCACCGCACGAATTTCGTTTCTTTCCATTGTTAAGAAAATTTACGACAGAGAAAGTTCTACGTCCTCTCAAACAAATTCCATCAGTTCGATTAAATTCAAATTTGGCGTTCTATTTTCAAAAAGATGCCAGAATATAATGTAATATTCCTTTTTTGCGTATCATTTTTTTAAGTTCGTCGTTTCGGCCAGTTATCAATCAGCCCAGGTACGAGAGATGCTTAACACAGATACGTATTACATATGAGTATACACTATATATAGCATTTTGGCTAACTAAAATAAACTAACTAGATAGGCTGTGCTTGTGACATCTGTCAATAGGACATTGACATTATCTACTTTTTATAACTACTTTAATAAGCAACAATTTTACAGTCTGGTACGTTGGAAAAGTAGCTTGACAGACAAGGACAAAATATTGTATAGTTTACCCATTGTGTAAATATTTTATTAGTACGAGTAAGGGCGTATGTGTAAGGCTTAGTTATAAAATCCCCATCTAAAAATACTATCATCGATACAATTGTTGAAATCTGAATTTCAAGGCGAGATTAAAGATATAGAAAAACGTTATCCTCACACTTGATGAAGACCTATATCAGGACCCATGTCAAAGTGACACAGAACTTGACACAAAATATGACACGATTGAACCTAAAATTGCGTGATCAAATCGCGGAGGGTGGCGTCATTTGTGCGTTTAGTGGCAATTTGAAGTATTCGTTTATTTATTTTAAAAATATCATCCTATGATTATTAGCTAGTCTGTATTTAATTGAAATAGTGGTTTAAATAGCAGTGGTTACGTAGTAACTATGTAGTAATCAATGATTTCAAAACTAAGGATGGGCTATGACGTACATTTGACAGAACAAATCTTCATACAAGAAAAAGTTACGCCATCTTGAATTCACCAAGCCTCAAATGTCAGCCATCTTGATTTCACCATAGTTCAAATGCCAAAATGGCCCCAATGTAACCTAAAAGTGGGAACGTTTAAGTAGGGACAGTTTTTGCCATGAAATGCCTCGTCTATAATATGCCAGGAGGTTGTTTCTGCAAATGTTGATAAGTGTCAATATATTTAAACAGTAAAATGGTATTCAATAAACGTCAAACCAACGTCAAACGCGTTTTGATTGGTCTAAATTCCAAAAATCAGTGTATGATATCAAGACGATTCTCTCGATTGAAAGTAAATTGAAAGTCTTAGTTAAATATGAGAATTGGGGTTCAGAACTAAATCAAATATTTACATAATATAAAATGAAGTCGCTTCCTTTCCTCTAAACGCTAAACTACTCAACGGATCATAATGCAGAGTGATTCAAGAGGAAGGTTTTAAATACTATGTATTGTGCAAAGCCGGGGCTGGTAGCTAGTATATAATAATTATAAAGCATCAGACGCAATTGTAAGGCTGGGATTACATGATCCAGAATCCGGCGGGCCCGGGAAAATTCATCACTGAAAATAAAACTTTGCGCTAGTATAATAGAGTTGAAAATCGAAGTGTCGAGTGTTGAGCTGTCATATATCACATTGACATTTGTCTCGACACTTGTGTGTGACAATATTGCCCTAGCCTATATTGCTGGGACTATGTTGCTGAAATGCCTATATTTTCCGGAATCCGGCAGGCAGGAGAAAATTCAGAGCATTAAAAATGTAACTCTGGACTTATACAACAGAATTGAAAATCGAAGATATTAGTGTCGATTTATCAGATTTGACATTGACATTTGACTTGACACTTGTGTGTTCGATTTTCAGCTACACGCAGAGTTCTATTTGTCAGTGCTCTGAATTATCACCGGCCTTACGGATTCCGGACAATATAGTCCAGCGTAACATTGTGTAACAATCGAGTATTATTTGCTTCATAATATTCATAAATATCTGAGGATACATCCGGTACATCCGGTATAGCATAATTATTCATTATTTATTTTGTTTAAATATTTTGTAATTGTTGATTTAATGAATCATTTAAATTATAAATTATTAAGTAATTAGATAATCATTTGAAATAATTTTTGTATTCTAATTAATATTTTTATATTAGAATGATTTATTCTTTTTGGCAACTTCTGGTAAAATTGGCGCCACTGATTATATTGGCGCCACTGATTATGGTATAAAAGCCAAGTGTCGCTGTTTCAGACTGGTTCAGTCGTCAGTACTAAGTTTTAATAGTTAAGTGCTTAGTGACTAGTGATAGTGACAAAATGAAGAAATATATTTTGATAAAGAAGCGTTTTAAAATCCCGAAATCCTTCTGTTATTTAATAATTGAGAACAAAGACAGGCGCGGTCGAGCGCAGAATCCGCTAGATTTAAAATCGTATTCTAATACAATTGCCCCTATACCCGGCACTGCTGTAATATACATGTTACTCGCAGTGTCCAACAAAGAGGCTTATAATGATAATAATTTTAAAATAAACATGTAAAACATTAACAGTAATATAAATTCGATAAAAATACAATTCAAATTAAAATGTAATAAAATATAATTTGAATAATGAATAACAAAATGTATAATATCATATATTCATTAAATGAAACCGAAATACCATTGTAATACTAACCTTATTAAAATTTAACCTGTACCTAACGTGTTTTGAATTAATTTTGTATACTTTGTTGCTGTGGGTCTCCGATACTCGAAATAAAGGAATTTTAATTTAATTTAATACCCACTTCTGTAGGTTTTCTGGGTAACGATATACACTTCAAGTTACTGCTCGACCAGTTTCAAAACATTTTCATTTGCATTAGGACGCCTCAAAATATTTAAACACAAACGAAGCGACCGCAACGACTGCAGACGCAGTAGAACTGTAAACCACTATTTACACGTGAGTATATTGTGTGCGTGCGCACGATTTCTTTTCCATCTTATGCCTGGTCGAGACAACTTGTTCCATAGTAGGTCCTTCAATTTGTATACTCCGTTCCGATTCAATGTAATCTTAAGGTAAGGCTGGGACTATATGATCCGGAATGTGGAAAGCGGGGGAAAATTTAGAGCACTGAAAATAGAACTCTGCGCTAATATAATAGAGCTGAGATTCGAACACACAAGTGTCGAGCCAAATGTCAATGTCATCTATGACAGCTCGACATTCGACACTTCGTTTTTCAACTCAATTGTATTAGCGCAGAGTTCTATTTTTCAGTGATCTAAGTTTTCCCGGGCCCGCCAGATTCCGTATCATATAGTCCCAGTGTAAACAAAACTCAATATGGGCGGCAATAATGCTACCTATGAGGGTTTTTGATATTTTTTCTGCCGTTATGGGGCAGTTCCAAATCACACAAAGCGTCAACTGGTGGCGTAAGTGGTATAAGAATATTCGATTATTTTTCTGTCAACAGGCGGCGCTTGCTGTCAGATGTCACTAATTTATAAACCCTCTTTTGAATGTCACTTATTCCCCGCGCAATAAAGCAATATAATAACACATTAAAGAGATCGCGTCCTGTGGTCGAAATCCGCCCCTAATAATTCATTTACTAATGAATTATTATTATAATTATTAAGCTACTGCTTAAAATGCGCAGTTTTCCAGGAATAAGACCTAGCTAGATCGATTTGTTCCCCCAAAACTCCCGCATACTAAATTTCATGGTAATACTTGCTGCCGTTTTCGAGATTACGATTATCTAAATACAAGTTTGTCTCGTTTAAAGTATAAGATATAATTTTTAAATGTGAAGTTTCTTTTGCCTGTTAGATAGGAAAAAAGGTAATGTATTTCTAATTTTCTAAGCATTATTTTTTAAAATTAGCTTTCTGCACACCCCCTTCACATAAACTTTATTTTACCGGCCAAATTTCATACTCCTCCGGTGACAAAATTCTTATAAAACTGTACTGAGAGTTTTTGATCCAAGTATTAATATAATATACTATCGACTGCGGAATTTCTTTTCATCTCGTTTTCCCCCCATAGCATAAAAATATCGATCATGTCATGATAAACAATCGCAGTTATAAATCATTGGTAGGAGCTGTACCGTGAATACTGTGTCGTATTAGCTCGCCTCATAAAGCTTTTTGTGGCCAGAAATATTGTTGATACCTACAATAGCAGTAACAGCTTCCGTGGTCTAGAGGTTTGGAGCATGGATCTCGACTCTCAACTGTTTGGAACAAGTAAAAATGTTGTTTCCAAGTTTGGTAAGGACAATGCAGGTTGATCACCTGATTGTCTGACAAAAATGATGATCCATGCGTCGGATGGGCATGTAAAAAGTCGGTCCAGGGTCCTCCGAGGTATCTCTCGCCGGTTCATCCGTCCCACTGGGTTACGAGAGTAAAGGACGAGAGTGCTCTTGTGTATTGGGCACAAACTTGAGCACTATACAAATAACTCCTGCGTAGCCGAAATCGGTGAGCTAATTGCAGCTTGTAGCTGCTTTAGCTATCAAAACATTACTTTTAATATTGTCCTATTACTTGCTTAACTGCCCAAACCGTATTCCACAATTAGTTTAAGTATACATCTCATAGCACCTGTAAGGCTAAGTGAACTTGGAGTGGATCCAGGCGGTACATCTTGTGCCGTGCCGCTGCCGTAAGGAACCCGTTTGTTACATTCCCCGTAAATAATGAAGCCTTTTAGCAGCCTCTGTATAACGTACAGGCAGCAGCTAAGCGCATGTACTCTTTAGTACAGCTAGCAAAAAGACGACTAGCTCTTGCCCGCGGATCTGCCCGCGTAAATACAGTATCGCACGGGAATACTGTACTTTTTCGGGATAAAAAGTAGCCTACGTGTTGATTCAGAGCTCAAACTACTAACATATCAAATTTCATCAAAATCCGTTTAGAAAATTTTGCGTGAAAGAGTAACAGACACCCAGCCATCCATCGTCACAAACTTTCACATTGATAATAGTAGTAGGATCTGTATTGGAACAGATTAAGTTCACTAAGCCACAAAAGGGTCTTAACATATATTATTACATATTGTTGTTCTACAAGAGGATATAGGTAAAAACATTTTCAACAAATAAACGAGAACCGTGAATGTAACAGAGACGAGCTAATACGTCGATCATCCAAATTCCAAGCTCTAAAAATTATGAAGTAATAACCTAACCAAAACGACATTTACGAGGGTTCCGTAACTATAACGCACAATAGGATTTCTTTGAATTTCTTATTAAAATTTATAGTCCGATTTCGGCCAAAATAATTTTCCTAAATAGTTTTAGCATAATTTATCACCATGGAAACTTACAAGTGTCTATATCCTATAGTTGAAAAATCCAAGGGACCAACTTATTAACCATTTTGGCGGCCGATTACTCAAAATGGTTTCATAAAAAATGTATGAAACCTTACCTTTGTTTTAAAAGACCTATTCAAAGATACCCCACACAATGGGGAAGACTGAAAAAATATTTTTCATCCCCACTCCACATGCATGTAGTCACCCCTAAAATGTAACATTATTATTAGTTTATGATGTCAAAACTGAGATCTATACCTATGTATTATGTAACTATGCCAATTTTCATCCATTTATATTCATATTTACGTAAGCTAGAAGGGCGGATAAACAGACCGACATACGAGCGGACAGAGCGAAACTGTAAGGGTTCCTTGAGTATTACGGAACCCTAAAAATACTTTTAGAAAAACAAGACTTTCTTAATCGGGAAGGCATATCCAGTTGTACATTTGACACATACAGAGTGTCGAAGAAGATACTGAGGAATCTACGCTTACAGATGTGTCTAGAATAGGATATAATTCACTAAAACAGTCTGTTAAATAATTCATCCTATTTCTAGAACGATAGTTTATATATCTGTCGTAAACATTTGAAATATATTTATCACTTTTAACTGTGTTTACTTTAGTATTTAATGCGCACCAAAATAGGTTATAAGCTTCACAACCTGTGAGGAAATTTTAATCAAATAAGGAAAAGCAATAATCGCTCGGACTGTAGTCGGGGGACTCATGCTAATAAGAAAAAAAAACTTTTTACAACCTTTATTTAACTTGACTTCACTCGAGTCGATGTCTTGGAACTGAATCTCCCACAGGAATCGCGAATTGGCTTGTAGTTTTTAAACTGGGACACTTTGACAGGAATTATTTTTTTGATGTAGGTAATAATGGATTGTAATATTAAAAGAAATCAAATCAAACAACAATTTTTTTAGATCCTAGAAATTATGTACATAGAACTAAGTGAACATTCGCAGTCCTTACTTGTAATACTTTCAATATTCCGTACAAAATAACGAATTAAGTAAACATGTAAAATATTAAAAACAAAATCATAAATGAGTAACTACGGAACCCCGTTCTAAGCGTGGCCAGACACGTACTTGGCCGTTTTTTTTTGTTTATAAAGATTAAATTGGTTATGAACAGAGTGTAAGTTAATGCTCTAAGGTTATATGAGTAATATCGACCTCTGTGGCTCAGTGGTTGAGCGCGTCAGTGCTCAAGCCGGAGGTCGCGGGTTCGAATACCACCAATGGAACAAAAAGTTTTCTGTGTTCCTGGGTAATGGATGTGTATTGAATATGTGTATAATATAATTAAAATCTCAATTACTTGTATAGTATAAAAGTATTAAATATATTTCCGTTGTCTGGTATCCGTAACACAAGTTCTTCGAGAACTTACCTCGGGACGTGGCCCGAAAACGTCCATAAATATTACTATATTATTAACTAGCATTAATTGCCCGCGGCTTCGCCCGCGTGAAATTAGGTTTTAAACTTTACCCACCTAGGGGCTGAATTTTAGAATACGTAGTTTAGAATACGTAACTCATTATTTTTTTCGTACTAAATTTATACGAAATATGCAAATATGTCCAAGGAATAAAAAGTTTCATACAAACATTTATCACCTATTTTAACCCCTTGGGGGTTGAATTTTGGAAAATCCTTCCTTATTGGATGCCTACGTCATATGAGAAATACGTGTGCGAAATTTCAATTTTCTAGCCTTGGCCTGTGCGTTGATATATCAGTCAATCAGCTTTGCCTTCTACGAGTATACAGAATGTTTTTTCAGTCAGTGTCCAAACTTTCAGGAGTGAATATACTATTGAATATAATCAGACTACGGCATATATACTTTGTAAGAAACAGCTGAGTTTTTTTCCAAGTAGGAAAGTTGACCCCATAGTAAAAGCTGCTTATACTCAAGAGTATATTCACTTCTGAAAGTTTAGACACTGACTGGAAAAACACCATGTATATATATATATATATATATATATATATATATATATATATATATATATATACCAAGTTCAGGCTGACAGAACTGGCGAGCAGCACCGTGTGTATATATATATATATTTAAATGTAAATATCATGTTTATGTAATACCATACACCAGTCAGCATACTAAAAATCTAATTTTCCTCTTTGATAAAAAAAAATATTGGCTTCCTAAATTTTTGTTAAAAAGTACATTACCAAGCCCCCTTGAGTGCTGTTTCAGAATTCATTTAAGATTGTGAGCTCAAGGTCGTATCTACAGTAATTTAGGGATATTACAAACATTACTGCTGCTTAAATATTACCGCCTGTTTACGACCTCAATTACCTATTTGTTACATATAATTTGAATTTTGTGAATACAAAAATGTTTTTGACGTTGGTTAAATACGATTTTTAACCCCCGACGAAAGTCGTGAACTGTTGCGTATGTCTATCTCAAATGGATGGACCGATTTTGAACAAGTTTGTTTTTGTTTAAAAGCTCACATGATCGAGAGTGTTCTCAGCTATTATTCATCATAATCAGCTCGCTCACTTCTTGACAATTCGGAGGTTAGTTTGAATTTTTTAGGCTATTAATATTTAGTGGTTACTGGTTATTATAGGTTAGCTGATTATCACATAGTAATGATGATAAAAGTAAAAAAAATATATTCAAAGCTGGTATTTTTACACACTTTCCGAACGTCGGTGTACATGATGTCTACCACAGGTTTGGGGACTCGCCCGGCGAGAAGAACCAGCGTAAGAAACTCGCGCGGGGCCAGCTTTTACCAAAAATATGGAAAATTGTTCTTTTAGAATATATTAGTTATAACTAACTTACGAAAACTACATAACAAGGAAAACTATAGTATATATGTAGAAGTAGCCTTGCAGTAACCTCATTCCAAAGGTGTGCTATCATTCATGAAATCATTAATTTAATAATAAGCTTTAGCACACAAACGTTCTTTGACTACTTTTTTAAATTTATTGATTTTTGAATTTTGATCGTTTTCTGGGATCCTATTGTATAGGCGTATACACTGGCCTTTACTTTACTAAGTCTAGTCACTGGTACATCAAGCTTATGCTTATTTCGAGGATTTCTATTGTGGTTGTCTTTTTTTAACATAACATAAATTTGATAGAACATACTGAGAACCTACAGCTAAGGTCCCAGTTTCCTTAAACTTATCTCTTAATGAAATGTTGGAGGCCAGCTTGTAGATTGCCCGAACAGCTCGCTTCTGCAATACAAATATAGTATTTATATATCTGCAGCATTGCCCTATAGCAGAATGCATGAACATTGTACTGTGGAAGTAACTAAAATACTGTGTGTTATCTTTTGCTGTGTTTTCGTCTGAAAATTGTCTTATCTTACTTCATATCATTTGCAGTAAATGCTGCTGAATTGAGTCTGTCAGCCAACCCAACAATATGAGGGCCCACTGAAGGTTTGCGTCTAAAGTTATACCTAAAAAGACAGCTGTATCTACTAGTTCCATACCTTTCCCATTCAATAGTACATTGGTTTCAGTTGGCCTTACATTCGGTAACGTAAAGTTCACGTTCACGCATCATCGATAAATTTCGATTCGGTATCGAAGTTATCCGTCTAAGTTGAAAAAGAGAGATAGATACCTACGTTCGAATAAAAAAATCAAATTGACTCCTTCAAATTATAAATGCCCGGTTTCTGTGGTTCTTTGTTGGTAATTTATCTATTCAATACCGATTTTGATTGGTTAAAGCGTTTGCGTCATCCAATCAAAAGCGCTATTGAATAGTTAAACTGCTGCAAAAAACCACAGAAATCGGGCATAAAGCCCCATATTTTTTAATTTGGCGAAAAACATAATATTTGATCCCATAGTTTGATTTAAAAAAATGAAATACTGGGGGCAAATGAGCAGATGGATCACCTGATGGAAAACGATTACCGTCACCCATATAAACCTGCAACATCTGAGGAAACGCAAGTGCGTTGCTGGCTTAAAGTGTTGGTGGAGCGATGTGGGAAGTTAATATCCCACTAGTTATAGAAAGTTCAACTCAACTTTGTGCGATGCGCTTGTAATTATACCATTTTAATTTGTGTGACAGTAAGCCTCCGTTACCACGAGCGAGTTTTTGTGTCGGTTTTAGTAAAAACATCACTGTAAATGGAACCTCTCGAATCGAACACACGTGTGTCGAGTTGTCAAAGTTGACATCTCGACTCTTGCAGAGTCTTGCTCTTGTATGTTCGATTGTCAGCTCTATTGTATTAGCGCTGAGTTCTATTTACAGTGCTGTTTCTACTAACACCAACTCAAACAACCGCTCATAGGAACGAGGGCTAACACAGTGCTATCATGCGGGGGTAACCTATGCGTTACCCAAACATGCGCGCGCATAAATGAGTTGAATTATCTCTGTCTCACTCTCACAGTAATGACACAGGACTTCTTACACTATTTCCACTTTAATAAGTATTTTACATTAATTTTAATATATTACACGACCGGTTTCGACAAAGTCACCATCAGGTGTTATCTCTGTCTGTCTGCCCGTTTGTCGTTTGTTCCGGCTAATTTCTGAAACGGCTGGACCGATTTGTACCGGTCTTTTACTGTCAGATAACTGATGTTATAAGGAGTACATTTATCTTAGGGTGCTGTTTAAAAAATAGTTCCGTTTCCATTAAAAGTTCGACGCAAGCGAAGTTACGGGCACCTGCAGCTACTTTTAATATTTTCTTTCTCCTAACGATAATATGACAATGTGTCCCCGGAGGACAGAACTCGGATACTTCGAATATTCAATGTAAACTGAGACGAACAAAATATTCAAATGTATTAAGCGTAAGAGCTATAGTTGGCTTATTCTCAACATTTTCCTTAATCTTTAAATTTGAATTTTCAAAGTTTTAAGTTTACTTAGGTTTATTAGGTTGAAACTATATGATCCGGAATCCGTAACGCCGCAGAAAATTTAGAGTGCTAATAATGAAAATCAGCGCTATGTACTACAATAGAGTTGAAAATCGAACACACAAGTGTCGAGTCAAATGTCAATGTCTTATATTTATTTATTTATTTGAGTCGACCAACAGTAAACACAATATAAAAACTTACAATAAGATTCACAATAAGACAAAAAATATATGCGATTGGGTAACCAAAACCAGATTAAAATTTCATTCATATAGTTCATATATTATATTCACCTCGACACTCGACACTTCGATTTCAAGTCTATTATATTAGCACAGAGTTCTATTTTCAGTGCTCTGAATTTTCCCGGGACCGCCGCAGTTCAGATCGGAGTCGGACCGGAGAAGTACGAGCCCCATTACTAAATAAAGATTCCTGTGGTTTTTTTATTGTTCCGTAATACACAAGGAAACCTTATAGTTTCGCTCCGTCCATCCGTCCGTCTGTCTGTCTGTCCGCGCTTCTAGCTTCGGTAATTATGAATATGAATGGATGAAATTTAATAAAGTTATAGTTTGTGTATAGATCTCGTTTTGGCATAGTAAAATAAGAATAATATTTTATGGATGGCTCCCCATACACGTGAATTGGGGATGAAAAAGTCAATTCTTTTCGAGTAATCGGCCTCCAAAGTGGTTGTAAGTGGTTGGCCCCGTAGCATTTCTAAACTATTTTTTTTTAGTTATTTATTTTATTTTCAATCACATACATAATAAATGATTACAGATTAGAAGATTTCTAAACTATAGAAGATAGAAACATGTAAGTTTCCATGCTGATAGATTACGCTAAAAACTCTTTGAGAAAATTATTTGGAGCGAATCGGACAGTAAATTCGAAGTAATTCAATGAAAACATATTGCGCGTTGATAGTTACGGAACCCTCCTTAGAAATGACCTGCTCTTGTTTAGGTTATTTATCTTTTTTTGCTTTTTACTGCTATGTTTGGCAAAAATGTTAATTAATAGCTGGTGCCTATAGCTTTATCTGCGTGGAACTAACGGAAACGGAACCCTAAACTAAAAGTAGCCTATGTTACTTCTTATATCATCAGCTCTATCTGCCAGTGAAAGTCCGGTGCAAATCGTTTCAAAGATTAGCCGGAACAAACAGATAGCCAGACAAACAGGCGGTCAATCAGACAACAATTTTAAAAATAGATTTTTGGTGTAGGTGTGTATAATATACTACTATCATATGCATTTACCCCCTTACTAGTAAACATATTTACACAATGGATATGCTATACAATGTTCTGTCATTGTCTGTCAAGCGACTATTCCAACATATTATCAGACAAGTACAAAATATAGGTAGGTATAGCTTATCAATTATGTCAATATTTTGGTTAGTAAGGGTGTTAGTGTAAAGCTGTTACAAATTACAAACAGACACTTCAAGATGCAAGATAGTTAGGTCATCGGCGCGCAACATACCAATTACCTATCTGGCGTCGCGTCGCGTCGCGTCTCCGTCAATTGTGCGAGCTGGGCCCCAATTCTCGTACCTCGTATCTCGATTTGATTATTGCGCTGACTCATACGCATAGGCGTCAAATCATACGCGCGCGAGCCGCTCGGAAAGTTATGTAAGCACGTGGTTGTTCTAATCCTTTAATCAGCGTGGATTAGTGTTGATTGATAAAGGGTTGGCCAAAATTGCTACATAATCTCTTCATCTTTGGTGATGATGAGGTTGTAGGAATAAGTGGATGCCCCAAAGGGAGATCTCCGACCGAGCGAGGTGCTATGCTCGGTCAGGCCGAAGCCCATTTGTAGTAATTTCAGGTGTTGTATATATACCGCCGATCTTAGAAAACTTCGATAGCGCGATTCAGGATTGTGGCACTAATTGGTCCGCCACATCACTCCCCCCCCGAAGACCGGAGGTGGAATCTTGAGTCTTCTGCTTGAGTCGCCAGTGCCAGAGAGTCCCAGTGAGTCGGAACTGTGCTGCTGCTGCACGGGCTCCAGAGAGTCGGAGTACTGCCGTGCGGGCCGATGCTACGTGCTGACCAGGAGAGATGTGCTCTGCTTAGTGACCGGTCGTTGTAGTGAGAGTGCCCGTTGAAGCCGATGAGGGTTCGACCAGGCCGCGGTGCGTTGAGGCTGGTGGTCGAGGTACCCGATGAGGCTGAAATCTGGCTGGCGTGGTGCGGAGGGGTGGGGGGTGATGATGTCCAGAAGGAGGCGTGTTCTGTCGCGGGTCACCAATGTAGGAATACTTTATGTTGGAGAGATAAATGAAATATATAGTCCCGATAATATTATATTGTCTTTTCACTTATTACGTACATACAACGTTTAGCTTAGTATACCATTTAGATCGGAGGTTAGGACGACTCTCGTCACTACTTAACATTGGAAATATAATATTGAAATGACATGGAACCAAGAGTGCAAGCATGCACTTTTGTGTGGTCCCTACAAGGTGAATCCTGGAATAATCCTAAAGGTTTATGTCATAATACATTTTCAGAATTTTATCAATCACTATTTGAAAACAATGTATGCCAGGAAATTCCTAAACGAAGTCTAGGTCGGTAACATAACGTTTTTTTTATGATTTTATTTCTCTAAATTAATTAATTAATTTAAGATACACTTTTTACAATATACTGTAATCCGCCAGACTGATCAAGCAGTGTGTAGGCGTTCCGCTCAGTTTGTTACACTTACATAGGTACTTTAATACTTTTCATTAAATTACTAGACTAACAAAACACTTTAAAGTTTTCCATGCCAATTACACTTACAAGTTACGTCTAATATAATACTATAATAATATATACATTTTTCCCTCCAATATTATATATCTAGTATCAGTATCCTATAGAAAATTAAAAATAACCTAGTGAATACTACTAGGGTTCTTATATTGTTTATTCTGAGGTATTTATATGACACTATAACTTACAATTGTTACAATTGTTAGAAAATCCAAGCATTTCTTTTAATTTTTGTTTTAATTTAATGTTACACTTAATTTTCTTTTCCTCTCTTAATAATTTATATTTATTACATAACTTTGGCACTATATACTTTCTAGGCCTTTCCCCATAATAATTATTAACTTTTACCTGCTCTAACTTTCCTTTATTTATTGTTTTCATACTATATTTATACATTTTCTTTGTTTTAACTTCCTCTGTATAATATGTTTCTATTGCTATCAAATATTTAACTTTTTCACTTACTGGCATAAATAAAAAAAATAGACCAGTAAACGAGCAGACGGATCGCCTGATGGTAAGCGATTACCGCCTCCCATGGACACTTGCAATACCAGAGGAGTTACAATTCTAGCTCCTCTGGTATTGCGCACTTGCGTTCCTGGTCCACACACTAACTCGGCGGAATACAACGTAAGTATTATTTCACGCCGGTTTTCTATTAGACCGTGGTAGTGATCGAGCCGGCCCATTCGTGCCGAAGCATGGCTCTCCCGCGTTTAGTTAATAATGCCAAAAAATCTTATTTTTAACTGGAAGATTTTAAGCTTCCTTAATACTCTTATAGTTTCGCTCTGTCCGTCCGTCTGTCTGTCTGTCTGTCTGTCTACTGTCTACTGTCTACTGTCTAGCTTCTGTAATTATGAATATAAATGGATGAAATTTGGTATAGTTAAAGAGCACTTTCAGACCATTTCCGAGTATTCGGCCTACAAAGTGATTTATAAGTTGGTCTCCCCCCGGCATGCCTAAAATATAAGAGACAGAAACTTGTATGTTTCCATGCTGATAGATCATGCTTAAAACTATAGGAAAATGATTTTGAGCGAAATCTGATACTAACTTTTAAAGTAATTCAAAGAAAATCTATTGCGCGTTGATAATTACGGGACGCTCCTTAGACATGTCCTGACATGCTCTTGGTTAGGTTATTGTTTTTAATAAGTAACATTCAAAGCGACATACGACTACATTTCCCTTTATTATGGCCCTCGTTTAATGGATTTTTATAACACTTTCATGGATATCGTCCACTTGGCACCATATCTTAGAACTCTGCCAACAATATATGCTATTTATGATCTGTAAAATAAAAATATTATTTCTTTCCGTTAATAGTTTCATTAATCACTCATAAACATAATAATGGTAGTCATATTTATGGCTTATTAATGATTCACTCGCATATAATCTCATGGTATAATAACGGCCTTCTCACTAGCATATGCCTATGTTTTTGTTCCCAGAGAGAGAAAACCTATACCAAGGGAACACTACATTTTGTCAGGGTAATAATTAGATTTATTAGTTAAAATAACTTTCTTTCACAGATGAGCCTTGTGGCCTGTGGGCGAGTTATTTGTGCTTCGTAGTGATCAAATTAGCTTAAAATATGGTGAATGTGAACGCTGCCTAAGCATCTTTGATCAAATTTGACATTTGCACTCACTGCCAATGTAATAGTCCCACACTGCTGCTAGATAATGTTTCCTAACGTTAGTAAACATTTGATCACAATATAAACAAAATATTTTCATGTTAGATAATGTTAGTAATGGACTGAGATCCCAGCCCCGCTAGAATCCCCTTATATTCTAACTGATAAAATGTATTTCATATTATAGTATTGGCGTGTACAATGAACGTATGCATACCCGCCAAATTGCGCCGTGGGCCAATTTTTATGTACAAGGCGCTAAAGTTGCGAAACATTTTCTACATAATGTAACAATTGTTAACATTTGTTAGTAAATATTTTAGTGTTAGAAAATCTTTGTATACGTTATCGAACGGCATTGTGGGAGCACCATTACGCGAATACTATAGGTGCAGTAAAACAAAGTCTATTTTTACCCGACTACGGCGAAGCCACAAGGAAGGGTAATGATTTTGACAGTCTATATGTATGTTTTTATGTATGGTTGTTCCAGGTCAAACAATCAATGGATTCTTAATTTACGTAGTCGGAGTAAAGTTTTTTATAGTAATTGTTAAAACGTGTGGTAGCTTCTCGACTCGCGCTTGGAGGGGGGACCGGGATCGAAACTGTCCGATAGTCAGTACGGTTTCCGGGCAGGTCGGTCTACCCTTGACGCAATCAGGCGCCTAAGGTCGGTGACGCAGGAGGCGGGACACGAGGGAGAAGTAGTGTTGGGGGTGTTGCTCGACATCGCCAACGCTTTTAACAGCCTTCCTCACAGCGTGATACTGGAGGCACTCGTCTATTTTGGTGTCCCCACGTAACCTCTTGATGGAGAGGTCTCGTCTCCCCCCCCCCCCCCCCCCCCAGGCGCACGACTAAAAGTTCGAAGAAGAGGAGGTCAGGCCCTACCATCAAATATTTTGGGCTCACCCTGGACAGGAAGTGGACCGAAGGTCATAAGGGTTGCGTCACTGTGCCGGCTCCTACCAAATGTGGGGAGGGCACCCTTTTTAGAGATATTTGTTATATTATAAGAACGTTTAAAATAAACTTTCGAATGTATAATTGAATACGCGCCAAGCTTCCATTAGGTATTGTAAATAAGATGATGATGTAAGTTACATAGTGGCATATGCTTCTAGTTCTTTAAACAATGCCGAAGTTCCAAACGCGTATCTTTAAAGACTGAGGAGTTCTGTTCAGTGCTTTTGGATCCAGGATCCAGGGTCCTTGATGCAAAATCTAACTTTTTGGTAGCGTATGCTTGTTTTACTTCAGAAAAAGTCAAAATCACCATATGTGTCCATATGAATTTCGAGGAGTTCCCTCGATTCCTCATGGATCCTCATGAATGGAACTCATAATGTCACCACTTTGATATCAAAAGGAACAATTTGGGAATAATCCCAAACCCTATACATCGAAAAAAGATTTCTGAAAATCACTCTACAGACGGCGCGGCGCGGCGGAGTAATCGTTGAGCATAAAAAAAATGAAAAAAAGATATACAGCCGAACGTATAACCGCCTCCTTTTTTTGGAAGTCGGTTAAAAAAATTGCACATGTACGATTTAATGCAGTGGGACAGCATGCGCTGGTTCTAGCACAAAACTGCAAATTAAACAGAAATAATTCCCATCCTATCCTAGATCCCAGCATAAAACCAGACCTCGCTAGCAATGGCGCTTTTTTATCGCGCAATAATAAACCGTAAAAATTAAACAGCGCTGACAATAGAAATGCGCTAATAGAATAGAGCTCAAACAAATAACACACGCAAGCGCTTTAAAAACGTGATCCTCGTATCGCGAGTCTCGTGACTCGAGAATAAATTACGTGAAATTGCATTAATTGTTCTATTGTAACGCTTTTTATAGCGCGATGAAAAAGCGTCCAGACGAGGCTTAAGGTTAAACTGAAAACGTACCACAAACAAGGATTGTTTACAAAGGAAGTTACAAGGCAGTTATTAATTTCGACAACCCCCTAATTATCCCTCTTTAGAACAATAGCCGCCATCTTTAATAAGCAATGAGTTATTAATACATTAATCAAACTGAGAATACCCGCAGCATAATATTGCTTTTCTGATTCTATTATTTTGATTCAAACTTTGTAATAAAATTTTCATAATGTGTTAAGACAAACATTTTTTGGATTAAAATGAGGTAGCAGTCTGCAGATACTTTGACTGGTATGTTATGGTATCCGTGGGATCCACACTTTGTATTACGTAGTTGTTGTTGTTGTGTTTGTTGTTGTTCGACCTGTAGTGATGCGACGGTCTCACATAATGGAGAATGTTCACAATTTTTGACGTGATAACGTCTTATAAATCGATGGAGCCGGCTGCACGCACGAAAAAACATGACTCATGCGTTACCAAGTACCAGCGTTACCTCGCATTGCCGTTACCTCATTATTATTATTATTTAACATATATTTGTCTCGGCTTAACCGGTAGAATGAAGCAGGTACGGGCGATTGCCAAGTATCCTGTTCATGTAGCGTGAAAGAAGTTTAATTGGTGTGAGTTGTAGGGAATGATGAAGATGAATTAAGGAAGCGGCGGACTATAGAGCAGGTATCTATAACGATTGACTTTTGTAACTGTATATATGTGTTTTTGTGAAGGTTAAGGGATTTAAGTGCAACGGCAAGCGTTTTTGGAATAACGCCCGTTGAGGAGATGACTATCGGGATTATTTTTACTGTGTTTTGATGCCACATTTGTTTGATCTCATCTGCAAGCGGTATGTATTTTTGGATTTTTTCTGTGTTTCTGTTTCAGGTTGTTGGTGTTTGGAACGGCGATGTCTATAAGGTAAGTGGTTTTTTCAGATTTAATTGTGAGGGTTATGTCTGGTCTATTGCTTAGGATGGTACGGTCTGTGACGATATCGCGATCCCAGTAGAGTTTTACGGAGTCATTTTCTAGAACGTTAGATGGTTTGTATTTGTAGTACGGTGTATGTGTATCTATAAGGTTAAACTTGATTGCTATTAATTGATGTATATGTTTGGCTACGTTATCGTGACGGTGAGTATATTCTTTATTTGCTAGTGCACTGCATCCTCCGGTAATATGGTCTATTGTCTCAGTGGTTTGGTGGCATAATCTACACTTATCAGTTTCTATGGCTTCTTTGAGGATAAATTTTGAGTAATTGCGAGTTTTGATAATTTGGTCCTGTATAGCTATTAAGAACCCTTCTGTTTCACTATAAATGTTGCCCTTAGTTAACCAACTCAATGACGCGGCTTGATCGATATGGTCCTGACCTAACTGGTACGGAAATTTACCATGTAGAGCCTTACTTTTCCATTTTCTATTTTGTTTTCATCATTAATTATTTTATTTTTAGGGTTAAATTTGTCATTATTTAACTGTAGCGGTGTTCCAGAATGAGGTAAATTTACAATGGCTTTATGAAGTGGGCTTGTGTTAGCTTTTGTCTTGAAATAATTTCGTAGGTTATCTATTTGGGTGTAATGTAGATTTTTTATGTCTATAAAACCACGCCCTCCCTGCTTCCTCTTTATTGTAAATCTTTCAACTGCTGAATGGATGTGGTGAATATTGTGTTTGTAACAAGCGGTTCGGGTTGCGGTGTTGAGGGTTTCCAAATCAGTGTCAGACCACCTGATAATTCCAAATGAATACGTTAATATAGGGATCGCATAGGTATTTACAGCTTTAATTTTGTTTTGGCCTGACAATTGCGTTTTTAAAATTTTATTTAGTCTCTGTTTGTATTTATTTTTTAATGTATTTTTTATTTCTTTATGATCTATAGCTGTATTTTGTATATAACCTAGGTACTTATATGTGTCTTTCGCTTGCATGCTGTCTATTGTTCCTTCTTGTAGTTCTAAGTTGAGTGGTTCTGTATGTGTATGTTTGCCCTTAAGAATGCAATTAATTTTACATTTATCAGTTCCGAATGTCATGTAAATATCAGCGCTAAATTTTTCCGTTAATTTTAATAGTTGTTCCAGTTGTTGCCTGTCAGGTGCGAAGAGTTTTATGTCGTCCATGTAAAGAAGGTGAGTGATTTTGATTTTATTGACTTTGTCTATAATATATCCTAAGTTTGACCTATTAAGAGTTTTAGATAGAGGGTTTAAAGCTAAGCAAAACCATAAGGGGCTAAGTGAGTCGCCTTGGAAAATGCCACGCTTAATTTTGATTGGTGAGGTACTGACGGTGGTACTGACTGTTCTTAGATTGAGTTTAGTAGACCAGTTATGCATTATATATTGTAGAAATTGAATTAAAGTATTATGAATCTTATATATTTTTAGTACATGTATCAACCAAGAATGCGGGACACTATCAAAGGCTTTTTGGTAATCTATGTATGCGTAATAAAGGTTCTTATGATCTTTTTTAGTTTGATTATGTATTTGGGCGTCAATGATAAGTTGTTCTTTACAGCCCATTGATCCTTTAGCGATCCTTTTATTATTATTATTATTATTATTATTATTGTTGTTGTTGTTGTTGTTATTATTATTATTATTAACATGACGTTGTCACGTTCAACTATCGTCAGTAAACCGACTTTACAGACAACCGATTTTTCTTATTTTTTATTGTAAGCTTTCTGTATTCTATGTGGAAAAAAAAACTCGTGAAAGAATTATTTCGATACGTACATTACGTTTCCAAGATATTGAAGTTTAAAGGGGCCCCGACGGTAACTTGCGACTAAGGCTGGGATTATAATAAATTGCTATGATCCGGAATCCGGAAGGCCGTAGAGAATTCAGAGCATTGAAAATAGATCTCTGCGCTAAAACAATAAAGCTGAAAACCGGACACACAATGTAATACATGACAGCTCGACACTTCGATTTTCAACTCTATTGTATTAGCGCAGAGTTCTATTTTCAGTGCATTGAATTTTCCACGGCCCGGCGGATTCTGTATCATATAGTCCCAGCCTAAGCAGTGCGTGGGCTGTGTGGGTGAGGTGTAGCGTGACGTAACGCTACTGTTGAAGGATTCGAAAATTTTCGTGACTTTGAACGCGTGTTAATTAATATTTTTTAATAATACAAAACTAGTGTATCTGCATATACGAGTATAATATCTTAAGGGCTTGTTTCACAATTTTCTAATAAGTGTCAGATAGCTTAACTGCATGTTTTGTCTCTGTCGCTCGCTATAGAGTAAGCAGCGAAGAACTGCCGGATAAGATAAGCACAGTTTGAAATGATTTTAATTTTTATGTGCTATCGAACAAGTTGCCGCTCGACCACGCATAAAATGAAAATCGCTTAACAGCGCCGTTGAATCGTGCGCACGCACACATAGTCACGTATACTCGTACATATGTACGAGTAGTTCAACTTCGTCTGCAGTCGTAACGGTAACTTCATTTGTGTTTAAATATTTTGAGGTGTCCTAGTGCAAAGAAAATATTTAGAAACTAGTCGAACAGGACATTTGTCGATATTTTACCTAGTAACATTCTCCATGTTGGCCAGTATTTTTTTGGTGGTGTTAGTGGAGTAGTTTGGAGTATTAGTGTTTACAGAAAGCCCAAGCCGCGTGTGGACTTTTATGAGGCCGAATCACATTTGTAACTAAGCTCAAAACTGATGTTGCGGTCATGTAATGGTGGCACTGATAGCGTTGATGCGTTTGCAGTTGGTCGTTAACTAAAGTAAGGCCAACCAGACGAGATAAAGAATGTAAACAAATTTTCAGGGGTTCAAAACATTTTTATTTGAATAAATTATTATAAAGTTCGAATTTTAATCGCTGTCGTCTGTACTAGACAAAGATGATTCATCGGAAGAGTCTGAGTCAGCTGTGTTTATGATACGCTTTTTGCGTGGTGAATTGATTTCTTTCAAAGGTTGTCTAGAGCCGCCAGGCTGTGATTCCATAATTAAAATCAACAACTAAGCACTCACAATAACAGCAAAAACCAAAAATAAAACTAAAAAACCGAAACGGAATAATAACAACAAAAAACCAAGTAAATACGGAGACGAAAAAATATGTATCACTTCGAACGCAATCCAAACAGGAATGAACTTGTTCACAATTGTTTGGCGGACCAAATGTTGACAACTGCGGCACTGGCCGCTTTCCTGTACCACGAAACACGCTACGACAGCTGTCGTCGACCAACTAACGTCATTATTGCATATAAGTGATAAGGACAGATATAATATTAACTCACTTTCATAATGCAACTCACTAGCGGTCCGTTTATTTACGTTTTTTATCTCGTCTCGTTGGCCTTACTTTACAAAAATAATTCATTCTCATTTATTACAGAATACGGATACAAGAAATAGTGTTGCACGCAAATTTTATCGATAACTTTTTTATGGAAATCCATTTAATTGAATTTACAACTCCAGCGGTAACATCGATAAAATCCGTATTCCGCGGTATTGTAAGTCCGAAGTCCGAACAACGTAATTGTAACCGTTGACATTTACAAATTAAAAAATGGTTTTAAAACAATGGCGTGATATTTTATCTTGTGTCCATTTTTTTCGTTTCTTTCGTTTATTTATAATAAGTCTATTAAACTAGCAATAGCTAGTCAGCTGTTGCCCAAGGCTCTGCCCGGGTCCCACGGGAACACTGTACTTTTTCGGGATAAAAAGTTCCCTAGGATAAAAAGGGATAAAAATCCTATGTTTTAATTCAGAGCTTAAACTACTACCCACACAAAATTTCATCGAAATCCGTTCAGTCGTTTTTGGGTAAAAGAGTAACAAACATCCATCCATCCATAAATACATCCATCCACCCACCCATCCTCACACTTTCATATTTATAATATTAGAAGGATTGAAATGAGTAGTATTTTGTAAGGACTCAGTAGGTAATTCATTACTGCCCGCTAACGTTCCGCGTAGACGAGACGAGATAACTAGCGCCAATGAACCAGGCTCTGAGCTCATTGGGTCCGCCACGCCTAAGCCCGCCACATTTCGACAAATGTATACGCGCGAGAGAGATCTCTCGCCCTATCACGTCAACAGGCAATCGTGCTACGATGTTCCAATAGAAACCAAAATTCTAAACTAATGTGGCCTACTGGAATTGACTGCTAAGCGTCAGTTCACAAGCGAAGCGACTTGACATGGCGCGGCATTTTTAACCGTCTTCCAAATAAAGGAGGCAACCGCGGCTTCAAGATACTGTTAGTATGTTTTGCGTGGATCGGAACACAAATAATAATTGAAGAATCTTCAGGTAGTTTGAACAACTTCAACGAATAGGACAACTGTCACCTCAGCCGTCCCGTGACCACGGCTGCAGGAAACCGACGAAAGGTTAGCCGAAACGTCGTCGGGAAAAAGAAAAGTGCGCCGCGAGACAATCCGTAAGTGTTTAAAACAATAAGCATAGTCTTGTTAAATATATTCCTTTAAGGTGTACTTGTGAGTTGCGATGTTCTGGAATATTGTAAGATCATACTCGGCCATTCTAAATGTTCCTCAAGAATCGGTTCAATCACAATTTGGGGGACATTTCTGTTCAGTTTCGAGTTGTGTTTAGTTGAGTTTCATTTGTTTACCTTGAAGGGTTTAGTATCAAGTTCGAGCCTGAATTTCATCAAGAAAAGGGTTTATAGAACGTTAATGAATTTCGGAACCGAATCATTGCCTTTGAGCCCTTCGTACCGCAGCGTATCAGCGCTAAACAGAATCTCATTTCCAAATTCAATTATAAATTTAAATGTATTTGAAGGTAAATTAATAAAGATTTACATTATGTCATTCGTGCTTATTTTAGGCCTTGTGTATCTTTGAATGATACGAATTTGAATTCGAAGTAAACTTTATTTTGATACTAGCTTTTGCCCGCGGCTCCGCTCGCGTTTTGAAAGTATCCCACAGGAATAATGTTTCACAGGAATAATTCGGGATGAAAAGTAGCCGATGTTTTATTCTAGAATCTAGAGCATCAACTAGTACCATACTAAATGTCATCAAAATCCGTTCAGTAGTTTTTGCGTGATGACTAACAAACATCCGTCCATCCAAGCATCTATCTATATATCTTTCACATTTATAATAAGTAGTCTAAAGAAAAAATAACCCCTTCAGTTTATTATCATTCTCGGATGGTATGATTTAGTATTTGAGCACGTTTTTAAGAATACCAACTAGTATAAAATCAAAACTGATTTCTGGGTAGGTACATACTGCATATAAGATAATCTTCAACTAGCACAGATATTTACTCTAAGCGACGAGAATTAGGCTATAAAGTATGGGTATTATATTCTTTGGTACGGGTGAGTTCACTCTTTTTTTCTATTTTCTTCATTACGAGGGTTTCCATACTATAATATAACTCATTACGGCGCTGTGAAAGTCATCGACCTCGCAAATCTGATTGTAATGATATTATTCAGTCAACGTCTTTGCTTTCGCTTTCAAATCAGCTGTTTCTGTGAGTTAATTGACCTCAGCGTGATGGAGAGTGCAATATTATTTTATTTAGTAAGGTACATACTATATATTTATGATTATTATTCTGTCTAAACGTCTTTACAGACGCAGTAGATCGAATGCCAAAATACATGTAAGTAATTGATTTGGCATATAAATTGCAAGACAGTGTAAAATGTAAAGAAACTTTATTCGCCACTTAAAACTACCCATAAAATTGCTAACAACAAAAAGGTAGTAAATCAAAATCTGTATTTTTTTCCCGCGTACACAAAGCGTTTTGATTTATCATCACCTGTGTCGTTACTGTTGGGTCGAATTTCCTGAGGTTGGAGGTCGAGGTCGGAGGGCGGAAGTGACCTCTGTCACGGCTTTATTTCGTTTATAAATTAAAAACTTAAATACCTTTTTATGAAATTTGGATTTCAAATTTTTTTGCTCATACTATAAAGTGTACTGATGATATTATAATTCCTTCAATTACTTGTTTATATATAAGCGTCATAATATCCCAATCCCGTGGCATATTGGTAGAAACGCGACGCGACGCGAGATATGTAAAGTTATTCATAAGTAATTATGGATATTTTGGCCATATAAAACTTATGTAAAAACGCTTAGACAGAAAAAAATTAAAATTATCCTACTACTATTATGAATGTGAAAATTTGTGACGATGGATGGATGTATGGAGTGATGTTTGTTACTCTTTCACGCAATAACTACTGAACGGATTTCGGTGAAATTCAGTATGGTAGTAGTTTAGGGTCTGGATTGAAACATAGGTTACTTTTTACCCCGAAAATATACAGTTTTCCCGTGGGATACACGATAGTAAATTAACTAAATAAAATTTAACATTGCGCTCTATAAGGCGTTAGGGTAATTTACCTCACAGAAACAGGTGATTTAAAGAAAAAGAAAATACTTTACCTGAATAACATCAATACAATTAGATGTGTGAGGTCAATGAATTTGACATCGTCGTAAATAGCTTTCTGTAGTTTTATTAAGTACAACTTTTTTTTCGAATTTTTAATTTTTTCTGCCTAACCTTTTTTTCACATTTACATAAGCAATAATATGACAAAAATATCCGTAATTGATTTTGAACATCCTTATAATATGATTTCTCCAGTGCGCAGACGAAAAGCTTTCTCACGCTAAATGATAAGTTCGGTACGAGAAACATTAGGGGACTCCAGAACCCCAATTTGTGATTATAATCATGTTCGGGTCCGCGCGGTGTCGCATTCACACACGCGTCTATCGCGCGTCAGAATAACAAATCCGAGAATTGGTCTTTTGAGTGCAGGTTCGATCCAGCGTGTACCAAGTGGCTTCCTGATTTCTCAAGTAAATTAAAGAGGCGATCAAATTCTGATTAAACATAGTGAATAAATCGGCGTGCCTTCTCAGGCACAAGGCTAAGTCTTCCAACTTTCTACGGCTCAATATGAAATCTACAAGCCCGCAGTACCCTAGTGGACTACAGCCTGACCCTCTCCAAATTACGCGACTGGTTGATAGTAATGATGACACCTGTTGCCTGTGGATTTAATATTTCAACTTGTAATGCACGTATAAAAGCAATGCAACGTTTCCCCACAAACTGATCTGTTTAATTATGCTACCGTTAAGCAGATCTCTTTAATACTACTATTTAGTAGGGGAAGCTCATGACGCTAATTGTGGATTTACTCGAGCGTCGAGTATTAGAATTGGTGGATTAGATTATAGAAAGAGTAAATGGTCCTATAGTGTTTCCACTTTAAGCGGTGCGGGAAACGTAAATAAAATAATGACATGAAAATGTTAAAGCGTATCAGATTATAAGATTTTTAATGCGCCAACAAGTCTCTGATATGAAATATAATTTATTAATCTGACGATTTGTGTGGTGGGGTGGAAAGCTATGCGGGAGGGATGAAAATGAAAAAAATTGTACCCGAGCGCGTCAGATTTTCATAGTAGTTGTTCAGTGGACCTTACAAGTGCTCTAATTTCTTAATCTGACGTTTTGGAATTGACTCAAGCTTGCAGCGAACTTTTGAAAACGTAAAACCTTGAAATACTCGAGCGCGTCAGATTAGCATAGTGAAGATTTAATATTATGTCCCAGTCATCCTGACCAAAAATCTGACGATTATTTAGAAGAGTATTGTTAATCTGACAATTTGCATTTTTTCATGGTTATTTTTGCACATTATATTATTATATTAAAATTGCCCGACTTCAATCACTTCTACTGATCTTAAATAATGACGAAAAATCTTTTCGGTATGTTTTCATATAAATATAATTATGTTTTTGACGTCACTTGACAGTTCTATTACGCCGCCGAAGTGTTGAGTATAAAATATATATCCCCCTTAGGTTACGCTCAAATCGTCTAATTGGCAAAATTGACAGTTTCTATGTATTTTTAAATTATATTTACGTTACAGGCAATTCGAATGATTAATTTTTAAGTAATCTGACGGGTTCCCCTTGGCGAAGGCCCCAATATTATGGCCTCATACTTGTTGGAGTTCTTCCCATTCTCGAGTAAATCCCAAAATCCTCTCTTGGGCTCCCTAGCTATAACAAACGAAGTAGTTGTGTAGAATGAATAAACTGAGCGTTCTTAATTAATTAAACCGTGGATAAGCTAAATGCATCATGTAGCGATGTTAACTTGTGTACTACAAAATAATGTATAAGATGTTTCAAATACCCTTTAAGTATTTAGGTATCTGCAATTGGGTGTTTTGTCTACATGTAAAATTAAGTTTTTTTTTAAACATTATAAAATAATTACTAGATAATACAACTTGATAAAAGTAATAATATTTTATGTGTAGTTTTGTAATTAGATGCTTTCCAAAGTCACAAAAAAGGTGGAATATTTTTTCAATAACATACTAATGTTGAAATTAAATAAATAAATAAATTGTATGTACTACAAAAATTAATTAAAATATAAAAGAAACCCGACTACGTAAAATCTGAAAAGGAAAAATAACAAGAAAGCCCAGTAGTCGAGACTTTTGTGATCGAATAATATTCAACAACTGTAACCTACCATTGAAATAGTTTATGATCGAGACATTAAAAAAGAAAACATTCCATTAGGGAACATAACGACTTCAACAATCGGGACCCATTGTGAGAAAGCCGGATTTTTGATGGATCTAGAAATCGTAGAATTTCGTTCATTGACTCATCGCTACTTATATTTCATTCGCGCACGAATATATTGCTATCGCGCTCCTATCGCATCGCATACCTGTGTAAACGCTATAGAAATATATTCGTACGCGAGTAAAAGAGACTTGTCTCTTATATAATAAGTCTATGTACGAAATTCTACGTGCTGCGCACTTTAGTTACGGCGATACAACCGCAATATTGTAATACAACTGTCGCTGCGAGATCCAACATGAATATTACTTTTCCGCGGTCCTGTATTCATTATCATTTATCATTTAACCGGGACAGTACAGACTACGAGACTTTTTGTACAATATTATTTCTGGGATTCTACCATTTTACTTATGGCCTCAAGCCATACTATTTAGTTTGCGAGGAGTTTATAGGAGAAAAATCGATCTAGCTAGTTCTAGCCCTGGGAAACTGCGCATTTTCAAGTTATTTATGATTTTTCTGTCGTCGCGTAATAATAATATATGAGTGATTTTGATTTATAAATGTCAAATCCGGTTGGTGGCTTAGTCAGCGTTGGACTTTTTTTTTTGTTAGCAAATTGGTGTCTCGAGTTCAAATCCCGGTCAGCCGAATATTTTTGTGATTCTTCTTTTATATATATATATTATATATATATTGGGTTTATCGTTATACCTAAACTACGAGCAAAGCTTGGTTTTCCAGGTAATCTATAATTATGGAGTGAAAATATGGCTTGCCTGTCAATCTTCAGTAAAGGTTAGCTCACATCGAAACGGGACGATACGTGACGCGGCGCTGCATTTTTAATAATAACTTGCAGCCGACTCCGAGATTCCGATTATAGTATATACAAGATTTAATCATTTAATGTATGCAAAAAGTTCACTATGCATAGATACAATTTAAGTTTTTTTTCTTCAAAGTATAATTGAAAAGTCGCTCGTCTGCTCTATTCCTGAGTCGCGCAATATCGTGATCTCCATAATGCGAAGGTACGCTTTAAAATGATCATAAAATTGGTTTATATGCAAGTTTTATTATATTTTTAAGTCTACCTCTGAAGGAAGTAAGTTTTATTGATGACTCAGCTGTATAGTTATATTATTATTAGAACTATTACGGTTCTTGTGTATTCTAAAATTTGTCCACAAATTTCCAAAATCATGGACAATTCCACTGAAATGTCAAATATTATGTCAAATGTGCTAGGTATTATTGACTATTTGATGTATTTTCGATGATCGCAGTGCCACAGAGATCGTGGCGGAGAAATCATACGTTGAACATTGTTAGTTTTACAGGTGACCATCATTGCTAAATAATGAAAGACAACGTCTCATTCTTTTTGACGTGATAACGTCTTATAATTTGATGGAGCCCGCTCATGGACATGGACTCATGCGTCGTTACCTCGCTAAACATGACGTTGTCACGTTCAACTATCGTCAGTAAGCCGACTTTACAGACAACCGATTTTTTATGAACCTATATGATTATTTTCTTTGCTCTAGCTAACCCAACCAATCAACATAATATCGAAAACCAACAAGACGTGTTCTTATATATAAAAATTCTCGTGCTTGTTAGAGAACTCGTAACGTATCATGAACAGGAGATTAATAACCGCCTCCTTTATTTTGGAAGTCGGTTAAAAATACGACAACAGTAATTATCGTGTTACCCGTTGTAGCCTCAGTATTACAGGTCCGTCGTTTCCTGTTTCATGTTTTATGGCGTTGTCCTCAATATTTCAGTATTTATGGTCACCGTAGCCGAAGTAAACGTCACGTAGCTCACGACGTTGGCTCTAAATCAAAGTACTGCAAGTTCTGCTGTCGTCTTATGAATTCGGATGATATTTTATTATCGGTCTAAAATAATAATAAAGTGAGCCCGTGTGAAAAGGATTTGAGGACTGCGACCGTCTGTCCGCCTGTCCATGTGTCCGTCCGTCTGTCCGTCACCAGGCTGTATCTTCTTAACCGTGATAGCTAGACAGTGAAATTTGCACAGATGATATCTATTGACGCTTTAACAACACATGCCAATAACAAAATAAAATAAAGAATAGGGCTTTCATGCAACAAACATTTTTTTTTCCATACAAAAGTACGGATCCCCTCGAACGCGAGTGCGACTCGCACTTGGCTGGTTTTAAATAAGAAACTGTTACAACAAATCCTTAAATACTTCCTTTAATAAAATACTGGTGAAATAACGTACCTATTCGTAACGTCCTACTAATATTATAAATGTGAAGTTTACGAGGATGCATGAATTTATGGATGACTGGAAGGATGTTTGTTACTCTTTCACGCGAAAACTACAGAACGGATTTCGATGAAATATGGTATGGTAGTAGTTTAGGCTCTCGATTAAAACATAGGCTTGCTTAGGCACTTTTTAATCCCGAAAAAGTACAGTATTCCCGTCGGATGGGGTGGAGCCGGAGCCTGGTGGAGAACACTAATCTCTTATGTTCTCAAGATTTAATGGTACACTAGTAGGTCATTTACACTAGAATTGAATAGAAAACTCTTTATTTGCACACAAAAACACACACACACACACACACACACAACAATAATTAAAATAAAAATAAAAAACAACAATAATTAAACAAAGAGGCGGTCTTAATACTTACAGCATTTTCTTCAAGACAACCTCAATACTTGAGAGCAAAGATGATTGAAGTATAATAAAGGACATGTTGATGATAATGAACATCTCCAATCACAATAAAAGTAAGAATCCATTATGATAAATTAAAATATTGAATAAGGTCATTGGTCTGTCTATAAAAATTTATCGTCGTTTTAACATCTTGATATTCACAGGCTACGTTCCCACGAGGGTGTTAAGTGGTCGCTGCAAAAAAACAGCACTGTAAATAGAACTCTGCGGTAATACAGTAGAGCTGAAAATCGAAGTGTCAATGTGTCGAGTTGACAAATCTGACATTCAACACTCGACACTTCGGTTTTCAGCTATATTTACAGTGGTGTTTTTTTCTGTCGCAACCACTAAAACACTCTCGTGGGAGCGAGATCTAAATGCTTTTAAATACAATTATTTTATAATGCAAGTTTAATTATTTTTATCGTGATTAAAAGTTCTTTAGTAGCCTCTAATCTATTCATAAATGTTACCCCCGACTTCGTGCGCGCAAAGGAAATTCCGCGATAAAAATTAGCCTAAGTCCTTTACCGTAGTCTACTCTACATCTGTACCGAATTTCATGAAAATCGGTCCACTAGTTGAGGAGATTATTCAATGTGAATAATAATATCTATGGACGCTTCACACCACGTCAGTCTGGTCCCGTGGAAAATTCTCGAAGAACTTGTGTTACGGGTACCAGCCAACGGAAATATATTTAATACTTTTATATTATGCACATATTTAAGATTTTTATTATATTATACACATCCATGACCCAGGAATACGGAAAAACATTTTGTTCCTTCGGCGGGATTCGAACCCGCGACCCTCGGCTTGAGCTCCAACACGCTCACTGAGCCACAGGGGTCGTAAACAAACAATCAAATCTTTCCTCTTTATAATCTAAGTGTAGATACGCCAACAAACATATATTAATAACAGGTACCTACACTATAACACAGATTAATTAAGAATTTATAAACTATTTAACTTCAGAGTATTAGGTACTACAAACCGGCCATGTGCGAGTCTGACTCACGCACGAAGGGTTTCGCGCCCCGCGACAGTTTTATATGCCGAAAACTCTATTAAATATATTTTATTTTTTTTTATTGAAAAACTATTTTTCGTTTATCTACACCTCAGATTTATAAAACAATAGGATCTAGAGTCTACACTGATATTATAAAGAGGAAAGAATATGCTCCTAAGCTAGTGGACCGATTTTCATGAAATTAAGCACAGACGGTAGAGTACCACGGGCGAGGATACAGGCTACTTTTGGCAAAAATAAAATATAGATTACGCCCTATTATGTCATTTAAAATCAGATAATTTTATTGAACCATTTAAACCATTAATCGGATCAAATCTATCGGTGTATAATCCGATACTAATTACTCGTAATCCGTAAGCTGTAATACTTAGCGATAATCACATAACCTTACTAATGACTTACCTTAGTCGACATTTGTTTCGCAAGTACTCAAACGACAGATATGCGATTTGCAGGAAAATGAGAAGGTATAGTCGGGGAAAATAAATGCTTCGCAGTTTGCTCGTTTTCTTAATTTGTTCGTATAATAACGACGCGGTGTCTTCAATAGCTTAGGCTGAGGCTGGAACTACATTGTCCGGAATCCGTAAGGCCGGAGAAACTTCAGAGCACTGAATATAGAACTCTGGACTAATACAATGGAGCTGAAAATCGAACAAGAATGTGTCGAGTCAAATGTAAATTTCATATGTGTGAGCTCGCCACTCGACACTTAGATTTTTAATTCTATTGTAATAAGGTAGAATTCTATTTTCAATGCTCTAAACCAGGGGTCTCCAAACTACGGCCCGAGGGCCACATCCGGCCCGCGGACAGATTTTGTCCGGCCCGCGGAGAGCTAGCATACTTGAAAACTCCTTTTAGAGAACATATTTTTTATAACAAATTAAATTTAGTTTACTGAAGTATTCTAATTTTATGTTGAATAATTATTAATATGACATCTACATTGATATGGTCATGGGCTAACTACTCATACATTGTTGTAGGCTTATTGTTATTGTTTTTGTGATAAGTTGGATAAAGAAACACAGAATTGTAATGAGTAAAGACATGTATAATATGCAGAAAATTTAACTTCAGTATATAATAACTAACAAATTATTGAAATGAATCCAACTAACATTTTATACATTTTAAATAAAAACATAACTTATAACAAGCATAATGACATATGAAATACTAATGAGATTTATGTAATTGAGATTTTCCACTGACAATAGTTTGTAGTTGTGGACTAATTTTACTTACAGAAAACAGCCCACGAGCAAATTTATGCAAATTATCAAATTGTGTCAGTGCAAGACCCTTATAAAATTCCAACAAAGATGAGTTTTGATATTTGTCCTTAATTATATCACTACACTGTAGATCAATCATTTCCATTTGAAGTTCCGGGGCTAGGGTTTCAATGTCAGTATCAAAAGGATTCTGAAAAATCTTAATTTGATTCGCAATGGCATCAAAGTCCGAGAAACGAGTATCAAAATTTATTTTCAAAGCACTCAAAGTTTCGATTGCAAAATCGATAGGAAAATCTCAGTGGTGTGGCTGAATATTTCACATGTTTTAAAATGTGAAAAACATATACTTCGTAGTTGTGATTGAAACAGTATCACTTTCTTCCGGAATGATTTGATATTAGTGTATAAATCAGGATGATGCTGGTTTTCTCCTTGCAATCTCAAATTCAGTTCGTTCACATGTTTTGTCAAATCAACATAGAATGCTAACTTCCACAGCCATGCGTTGTTTTGTAAATCAGTAAGAGGGCGATGCATTTCATTCAAAAAAATTTCGATCACTGCTCGAAGTTAAAAAAGCGCTGAAGGACTTTCCCACAACTAAGCAAACGTACGGCAGTATGATAAGGTAAGTCATTTCCTCCAATCTCTTCAATAAATTGTCGCAAATGTCGGTGATTCAGCCCAAAAGATCTGATAAAATTAACAGTTGATATGACTGGATTCAGAACTTCAGACATATCCAAACATTTTCCGCACAAAGACTGTTGATGAATGTTACAATGTAAGACTAATGGTTTTGAACCACCGTCATTTTCTACAGCCTTTGACACAAGAGCGACCACTCCTTTCCCACTCATGTTTTTGCCTCCATCAGTTGTAATACATTTCAAGTTTTTCCATCGAAGGTTCTTTTGATTAATGCCATTTCAACTCCTGTAAAAATATCTGTACCAGTAGTTGTGCCATGAATACTATACATATCAAGAAGTTCTTCATGCACTTCATAGCTTTTATCTACTCCTCGAATATAAATTAATACCTGAGTATACATCCGTTGACTTATCCAATGCCAAAGAAAACCACTCAACATGTCCATTTTTGTCGAACAGTTGAGAGGATATATTTTCAGTGATGTTTTCTACCCTTCGAGCCACAGTGTTTGCTGACATTCTGACAGTTTTTAATAAATTTACCTTTTCAGGGCACATTTCTTCGTCTACTGCAATTATGCATTATTTGATAATTTCTCCATCGGTGAATGGTTTTCCACGTTTTGCAATTTCAAGAGCCACACGAAAGCTGGCACGAGTTGCAGCCTCTTGTTCAGTTTTGAGTTTTGTAAATGAAGATTGCTGCGATTTCAATCCGCGCTTCATAGCTTCGAATTTTTCTGTCCGCAAACTTCCTGTATATTTTGAGTAATTTTGAAAATGTTTTGTTTCATAATGACGTTTAATGTTATATTCCTTGAGAACGGCTATGCTTTCATTGCAAATCATACATAGCGCCTTGTTACTGGACCCAATTACGAAATACTGAATGTTCCACTGATCTTTGAATTTTCTACATTCACTATCAATTTTCCGCTTCATTTCCATACTACTAAATCACACACAAAAGCAACAATTCAAATCAAAATACTGTTACAAAGATGTCTTAAACTTAAACACGCACACACACGTTTTAAGGAGGTACGCACTATTTTATTTCACAACAGTGTCATAGGAACTGACTTGTGGTTGCGCCACTAGCCTTCTCATATATTCCAATTTCTGCCATCTAGAAGTGAGTGGAAGACACCAGAACTTTCTCGAACCAACGAGATTATTCTGTACGTGCTATTAGCGCCATCTGTTAGCGATAGAAAGTACTACCTATTTCCGCTTGTGTCACACAGATGTCGTGTCACGTTACTCCTCATGGCTCGTACTCTTCGACTAATCTAAAATTACAGATAGTAACAGGAAAATTAATAATATGCAGTGTTGCCGTTTTGCGGACTTTAATTCGATTTGCAGCCTTTTTTAAACGTTGCGTATTTTTCGGACTTTTTTTTTCATCAGTGGACTATTTCACTTTTTACCACCGGCAACAATGATAAGATGGTTTTGGCCCTTGGAACTTACTGGAGTAATCAGTATGGCCCTAAGGCTGGAAAGTTTGGAGAACCCTGCTCTAAACTTTCCCCGGCCCGCGCGATTCCGGGTTATATAGTCCCAGCCTTATATTTGCCATCTCAGAAAAAAGTTACACGATTAATATCTGAAGTATATCAACTTCCATTACACGTGCTAAAATAAATTCTAATTTTAATAAATTTGCATTCTTTTTTAACGTGATACTCACCATCAGGTGTTGGCTCCGATCGTTACAAAAATATGCAAATTCGCGAAGAAAGTTAATCGCCTTACTGTAACAATATTAATATTTGGGAAGCAAACATTTATCATAATAGGCTTAATTTATGTTTTTCAATAGAAAGTGTCGTGACGTTTTTATTACATTCTTTTCAGGGAAAATGTATGTTTAACAATTTGCCTCGAGACAAACATAAAGCTGCATTTTTCATTATCTTGATAGTTTGCTCACCGTTAGGGATTATTGAATATCAATTATTTCAGAGGTATCTCAAACTTCTATTTCTGAAGAATCAATCTATTTCTGAACTGAAAATACTTTAGCAGCGTTGAGAGTAAAATGTTAAGGTTTTTTTTAATATAACCCGACTTTTGAATATAACGCCATCGATGTAACGCTATCTGTAGGAAGAAGTTTATAAGTCTTATATAACGATTCAACTTTATAAAATACGTCTCAATACGCAGATGGCGCTAGTTGTACAATTTTGATTTATATTCTTTTTTGAAGTGATGATAAGCACAATGAGAGTATTTATTGATTTTAAATTAGGAATAAATTTACTGCACACATCATGTTTTTTTTTGTACGTACGAAAGACAATTTTTTTACATACAATTTAGTTGTTTTACATCTGCCAGTCGTTGCGACGCCTTATTATTGGCTTTTTCACACTTCCAAAAGTAGCAGTTTGACGGGGTTACTATTTATTTCATGCACATAGCAGGCAGATCGAGTGTAAGTGACGTTCTACTTTAAGCAACAGAAATTGAATGTGGAAAGAACGTATGTAATGGACGCTTTAAATAAAAGCAATAGAATCTATTAGCTTAATGAGAAAAATGGAAAAAGTGGAACGAGCGCCGCTGTAAATGTCTTTTATATTTTGAACAAGAGTTTCAAGAAGAATTTAATACCTTTGTGTAGCAAATACATTGAATTGTATGTGGGGTGCACTTACTACATTTTTCTTATTATTTGTAATAGAAATAATAATAACGTTATTCTTTTAAATAATATCTCAGTTAAATCACGTTGCTAATGACACTCGGCAGCTTTCTTTTTTCTATGGAAATGACAGACGATGAAATGAAAAACGACGATTGCCGAAAGGCATTGAAGTCGTGGTCGTACTGTATGTATACCTTAGTATTTTTTCGCAAGAGCTTGCTTTGAAACGTGTATCTTGTGTTATAGTTAATAAAGCTCAATTTTTCCATCATCTTAAAAATGCCACGCCACGTCGCGTTTCAGTGTGAGCTGACCCTTACGGGGGATTTACACGGGTCGATTTCCGCCGCACGGCGAAAATCACAACTCGGCTTGGTCGCGAGGCAAGTTTGCTAAAAATAATGATAAGACGATATGTCAAACGACTAGCCGCACGGCGAAAACCCATGCAAATCTGGCATTAGAGTCCAGAGTCCAGACTCCAGTACAATCATAATCACCTAATTAGAGTTCCGCACCCAAAGGTAAAAACGGGACCCTATTGCTGAGACTTCGCTGTCCGTCCGTCTATCTAAGGATAAGGCTAAGACAGTTGAAATATTCACAAATGATGTGTACTATATTTCTGTTGCCGCTATAACAACAAATACTAAAAACAGAATAAAATATTTGAGGGCGGCTCCAAAACAACAAACGTGATTTTTTTTACCGTTTTGTACGAAACCCGAGGGATATTCCGACTCGCACTTGGCCGTTTTTTTTTCAGTGACAGGAAATATATTATTGACTTAATTCTTTTCCATTTTTAACCGACTTCCAAAAAAAGGAGGCGGTCTCTTGGCGATTTTCAAAACTCTTATTTTGATGTAAAGGGTACAATCCGAAGTTGGTCCCGTTTTCACAAAAGTGATGACCTGACGATGGGATGGACATATATGGTGATTTTAAATTTTTCTGAAGTAACCCAAGCATATGCTACCAAAAAGTAAGATTTTGCACCAAGGTATACCTTGGATCCAAAAATACAGAACAGAACTCCTGACTTCTTATATATACATGCTTGGGGATTTCGGCGTTGCTTAAAGAACTGCAAGCGTAAGCCACTATGTCAATTAAAGTAATCATCATCATCACCACCATCATAACACGATACATCATCACATAATAATGAATCATTATGTGATGATGTAATGATGATGTAATAGGTACTTCTCATAGTATTATACACCGACAAGGATATCTTTGAGAATTACACAATCTTCATAATTTTGAAGTCGGTACCAGCCCAAAAAATATTGTAGTGTATATAATAATTCTCAGTAATCGTAGAATGTAGAGTCAGCTTACGCTGTTATGTTATGTATATGTGCGTCGTAATAATATATAACTCCTACGAGAGTCAGTCGTCTGACCCTCGCCAGCTTAACCGGTTGTCAAATAAAGTAATTCAGTACATCAGATCTTTAATTTGAAGGCCCCAGCCATTGATCACTAAAATATCTTGAAAAATCGTTATTTCATAAGGCACACGTTCGAGTTGGCTGGTACCGACTTCAATATTATGAAGATTGTGTAGGGGAATAGTTAAAATTTTAGCCGCATTCAAATAGGGAATTATTTAGAAAAAAATATTTATTTCATACTTTTTTGTGTATTCTTACTTTGGAAGTCGATTTAAATTTTTGTTTAAAAATAATAATAACATAATTAAAATGTCAATCACACAGCACCGGCGCTGACAGCAAACTATACAATATCTAGATTGAATAAGATATTTACTGGTGTACAGATCGGTGACCCAGTATTACATTAAGGATAATTATGGCCTGATTCGTTATGTGCATGCATTACGTTGTGGTGGAGTGAATAAATAATATACATTTACATACATCATGTACACATTCGGGTTGGTAATTATAAGGGCCTATAATGGGTCTGTGGCTCTCAGTGGTTAGCACGCCAGCGCGTAAGATGGAGGTCGCGAGTTCAATTTCCGTCAAGGAACAAAAGAACATTCTATGTTCATGGTTTATAGATGTGTATACACTTTACGGGGTGTATTTTACACAATATTAGGCCACAATATTACGTAACTAACAGCAGTATAATATTATGTAACAAAAATTCGTAATTTACAGAAGAATAACATTTTTTTTAAATTTTGTCCGTCTGTTTGCTCCGGTAATTTTACATAATAAAACATGGCTCGCTTCGGCAAGCTCTTATTCATCAGGGGGTACCGAATTTTTTTTTACGAACAATCAAAGTTCTGTTGTTAAATGTACGATTATACCATAATATTCCACGGCTAAAATTGAACCCAAAACTGGCTCCGGAACCCGTTATAGCTACTAAACAACCGTAATTTTTTTAGGCCGATTTTTTTCAAATAAACCAAACACGTAAACTAAAAAAAAACCTATAAAATCAAAGTCAGTATGGGAAAATTCAATGGTCGTTTCTAGTATTTTCCCAGATATTTTCCCAATATTTCTCACCGTTTAATGCTATCCTGAAAAACTTCCACCAAAATAATTCAGTTCTCGTGTTTTAGCGTGACATTGAAACGGCAATCCATTTTAATATAAGAAGATTAATTGCTATGTGACTTGTGCTTCATTTCATTTTAGGGTTCCGTAATACATAATGAACCCTTATAGTTTCGCTCTGTCCGACCGTCCGTCCGTCTGTCTGTCTGTCTGCATGCCTGTCTGCCTGTCTATCTGTCTGTCCGCGCTTCTAGCTGCTGTAATTAAAAATTGATAAAATTTTGTATAGTTACAGATTTTGTATATGATACATGGTATGAATATGGTGAGACATGGTATGAAGTGGGGATGAAAAATATTATCGTTAAATAGGTCTTTTAAAATAAAGGCAAAATTTCATACATGATTTTTTTACAAAGTCAACCATTGATGAAATTTGAAAAAAACTTTTTACGCGGTATATAGTCACGGAACCCTCCTTAGACATGCCCTGACATGCTTTGGTTAGGTTAGGTTATGTTATTTAACCTAACGTCTTAAATAACCAATCCATCAATAACTATTTGCTAAAAACGTCATCATTCATCATTTGCCAGTTTTTTGCGATACAAATTTGACGTACTAAATCCAAACGTCGGTATTAAGGTTAATTGTTAAACTGCACTTATAGTAATTACATTAGCTAAGATTAGATTAAAACCATAATTTATCAATTCTATTTTAGGCGGGTCGCTGTTTATTATTAAAACCCTATTTCATGCGAGCGAAGCCGCGGGCATAAACTAGTTATTAATATTATTATCAACTCGTTTAACATTTGTTATAAGTCTATACAGTAATTTCAATTGTACTCACATGGCCGAAATAGCTCAGTTGGGAGAGCGTTAGACTGAAGATCTAAAGGTCCCTGGTTCGATCCCTGGTTTCGGCAACACTTTTTGTTCATTTCAACTTTATTAAATTTACTTTCATTATTTTCGACGTTATGTAAAAAGTTCGATAGTTTTTTTTTGCCAATTAGGGTCAGCTCACAACGAAATGAGACGATACGTGACACGGCGCTGCATTCTTAAAATAGTTATATAAAATTGAATTTATTCAGTAGGTACACAAGAAGATATACGTTTCATTGCACTATGCAGAGCGGTGCAGTTTGACATACGAACTCGATCGACGAATAATATATACGAATAGTATATAATACTAGCTTTTGCCCGCAGCTTCGCCCGCGTCAGAGAGTGTTCGTGGCATAAAACTCTTTAGTTAATATGCCTGAAATATTAGCAATAGCGCAGAGTAACAATATATAAGTACTTTGTAATAATTTTTCACGCGTTCTTTTTAATTTTAAGATATCTACTCGATATGGTCTCCGACATAAGGATGATTAAATTGTATCCGTTTAAATAGCTTCTGAAAATACCACGTTATTTCTGATCATATTTTTAAACTTAGAATAGGTAAAGTATCTTATTATTAAAAGATAGACATATCTATGCCATCGCGGACTTTTTTGTAGACTTATAAAAGAGAAACAATCGCACCATACATTGTTTTGTTACTTATCTCGAACGGGTTAGGTAAGGCAGAGTTTTCGACAAAAGTTCCCAGACGGCTTGATGACGGCCGACACCTTCAACAGTTATCGTCATACATTAAACAATTTCCACAAAACCTTAACAAATTATTATCGACCTAAACCTTCCTAAGCAACCACTCTGTCGGTAAATGTAAACGGCATGAAAATCCTTTCAGTAGCTTTTGAGATTGCCGCGAACATACGGACAGACAGACTCGGCGGGGCACTTAAGTATCCTATGTCCGTCTCCTGGTTCTAAGCTACCTCCCCACCAATTTTCAGCATAATCAGTTCAGCCGTTTTTGAGTTATAAATAGTGTAACTAACACGACTTTCTTTTATATATATAGATATCGATATACGAATAATAATATGTATCGACGAATAACTTTTCTGGTACGAAATTGTATGTTATTAAATTGAATTAAGTTTCAAATATAAGCCTTAATTAATACGCGGAGCAAAACTTTTTACTTCGTTTTACGAAAATTATGAGAACGGAAGAGTATGAATTTTGGCACAGTTAAATATATATATGAAGTAAGAGTGAGCTGCACTAATATTTTTTTAAATAATGCTTAAAATGCATTAAATTAATAAAAGCGTTACTTTTTAGCTCTATTGTATTAACAATAGAGCTGAAAATCGAAGTGTCAAGTGTCAAATTTGACAGGTCTATACGATTTTAAGCTATATTATAGTAGCGCACAGTCTTTTAACAGTGCAGTTTTTTTCTGTCGCGACCACAAAAAACGCTCGTGGGAACGTAGCCTAAGAGGCAAAAGAACCGTAATAAAGTTCAGAATTATGGTCAAACTTCGACCAGAAGGCGACCACTCGTAAACCTTATCTTTAAACGTAATCTTGTATATTATATAAAATCGGAATCTCGAAAACGGCTGTAATAGCTGTAAATATTTCCATGAAATTTAGTTTGCAGGAAGTATTGGGGGAGAAAAAATCGATCTATCTATGTCTTATTACTGGGGAACTGCGCATTTTTATTTTTATATATTTATATATTATGGCTTTTCTTTCGTCGTGCAACAAAATATCAATAATTTCGACTTCATAAATGTCAGTCCGACTGGCAGAATAGCATGCTGATGTATAATTTTTGCGGTGTTCGAAAATTGGGAACGTGGAGGGCTGAATCCCGGTCAGACAAATATTTTAGTCATTTTTTTTTTTATTATTTTAAATCTACTAGAACTCCAAGCGAAGCTACCTACTCAGGTGCTTAAAATAAAAATGCTACTTGGCCTGTATCTACTATAACCAGGTAGCTAATTCTAGTAATAAAATCTATAAAGTAACGTTTTATCTTTTGGCACAGTGAAATTGGCTCAAATACAAAAGATAACAAAGCTTGGAGAAACCTTAAGCGCTTGTTTAGATGTCCAACTATATATTTACAACGGAGCATTTGAGAATTGCTAGACCATAAAGGAGTTGAGCAAAAAATACACTTTATAACAGTAATTTTGGTATACTAAAGGTTTAGAGCTTGGCTCTCGACTCGGAGGTCGTGGGTTCGATTCCCACTTTGGAACAACAAAAAATGCTTCCACGTTTGGTTAGGACAATGCAGGCTGATCCATGCGTCGGATGGGCGTGCAAAAAGTTGGTCCTGCGCCTGATCACTCGCCAATCGTGTCGGTCATCCGTCCCACTGGGTTACGAAAGTAAAGGAAGAGAGAGAGAGTGCTCTTGTGTACTGCGCACACACTTGGGCACTGTAAAAATAACTCCTGCGTAGCTGACCTGGTTTCAATGAAACCGGACACCGTCACCAAAATCGGTGTGGGGAGCTATTACTGTGGCCACAGTGAGGAGAATCGTACTAGAGAATAATAATATGATAGGCCAGAACGACAGAACTTTTTTTATAGAGTACTTATACTCTTAAATATTAGTAAGTACTCAGACGAAACCGATCGAGAGTAGAGAAATACATAATATTTAAATTTTAGACGAATTTCAAAATAGAATTATTTAGAAAATAAGATTTATTTCATGCGTTCCATTTTTATAGTGCTAACAGACGGTCCAATTTGGTCCGCGGACCATATCCGCGAACCGAATCCGGTGTCCGCTACACACGCACGGATTTGGTCCGGCAGACCGAATTGAAAACTCGACACCCGTGTGTTCGATTTTCAGCTCTATTGTATTAGCACAGATTTCTATTTACAGTGCTGTATTTCGACGACGATGATTCCCGCAATCCATTGAAAAAGTGCAGTGATACCAACTCTCAAAAATATTTCTCCCCAAACTTAACCCTTAATTCGACCCTGATTAGTTATACTATTTACAGGTATAAGAGATAATAAGCTAGAAAAGAAGGTTATGTATTTAGCATGTTAGTTTTATGTCATTTACATTACGTGTAAATGACTTAAAACCATCTGTCTCTCATCTGTCTCTCTCTCTCAATTATTAATAAAATTGAGCCTACTGATTAAGTTTATATTACATTATATTTGTTAATAATAAAAAAAATATTATTATAACTTAAAAAAATAAAATTTTATTACAATTCCTTCACTAATTATTCCAAAGGAACTTCGTTTCATCCGTCCCTTGACACCTCTCAAGTTTTTTTCCATAATTTTGGGCGGAAAATCCCTAAGTCGGCAAAACTAAGATCGTTGTCCGGCCTAATGGCCCGACTACGAGTACTCTACGCACGTATGTATTTGGTACGGAGCGAACCATATCCGATGCGGAACGCGGCGGACTCAATTAATAATCATTAAGTTCGCCGGAATACTCTACATACGGTCAGATTTGGTACGGAGCGTGGTCCGGTCCGTAACGAATCCGTACGTGTGTTAGCACTTTTACTTTGGAAGTCGGTTTTCGTTTAAAAATAATTAGATACTTATATCGAATTACTAAACTACACATAAAATTTAATATGTTACTAGCATTTGCCCGCGGCTTCGCCCGCGTGAAATTGGGGCTTAGACGTTATTCTTATAATAATTTTCCCTTATCTTACTCTCTTAAGGGTTAAATAAAGGAATCGCTGAAATGCTTTACTCATTAATTTTCCGTACTCAATTCATACGAAATTTCATGCAAATATGTCCAAGGAATAAAATGATTTAGGAAATAAAAAAATTCATACAATCTTCAATCCCCTTATTTTGAATTTTGAAAAATCCTTCCTTAGTGGATGCCTAAGTCATATGAGAAATACGTGTGCAAAATTTCGGTTTTTTAGCCTTTAGGATTTGGCCTGTATGTTGATACATCAGTCAATCAGCTTTGCTTTTTATATATATTAAATAGAAAACTTTACGTTTTCGTTACGTTAAACCTTTATATTTCTGAACATATAATAAATTGAATAATTTACATGTAGTCGTCTTCTGTCGAATGGTAATAATTGTGGGAGAGCCACGCTTCGGCATAAATGGGCCGGCTCGACCGGGTAAATACCACGTCCTCACAGAAAACAGGCGTGAAATAATGCCTGCGTTGTGTTTCGTCGAGTGAGTGAGGTAACCGGAGGCCCAAGGGGGATTGGGGATTTTAAGGACTGCGAACGCAAGTCGCAACACCAGAGGAGTTACAACTTACAAGTGTTACTCTTCTGGGGTTGCGAGTGTCCATGGGCGGCGGTAATCGCTTACCATCAGGCGATCCGTCTGCTCGTTTCATGGTTCATAAAACTCCCGATCCCTATTGTTCTGTGTTCTTGTACCCGATCTTAGTACTAGTTGTTAGTACGTATAATACCTAGTATGTAATTTCTACATTCCAAAATAGTATATAGGAATACTTTTCTACTAATAAACAACTGTCACTTAAATATCAACTCTATTTAATTCGTGTTTAGATATAAAATCGAGCGAGGGCAGTTGAACAAAATGTCAAAGTTAGGATTACGTTGGCGTCATTTGGCACAAGTCACGCCCGGAACTGCATTTCAATGGTAAATTTTAAAATACTTATTGTTGTGTTTCCATGAATTTCACTTGAAAAGCATGTTTCAAATTTCAATTGGTTTTAGTACATACAAATTTTTATGGATAGTCCAAGTTTTTAGCATTTTTTTTTTTCAACTTTGTACTGTTTCTATAGTCACCAGAATGTCGATAACGTAGGTATAGTGCCTGTAAGCACTTTATTAATTTTAGTATTACATTACATTCAATATTCAATGATTAAATTTACTGTAACTGACACTTTTAATCACATCTACTTATAGTAATAAGATTTTTTGATTTATAAGAAAAAAAAATTCAAAATAAAAAACAAAGCCCGTATTAAAATCGGTTCACCTGTTTGGGAGGTACGATGCCACGGACACAAACACGCACACGTAGAGACCGACACGTCAAACTCATAACACCCCTCTGTTTTCGTCGGGGGTTAAAAATACCCTGTGATTTTAAAAGACGCGCTTACGCTTGTAAATTAAATGGGAGACTTATGAGTATTTCAGCTTAGCATACGGTAGATATAGGGCTTCACGTAATGCCTTGACAATAAGTCTTATTTTATAGCTAGGGAAACTAAATAGGCTTAGAGTTAACGGGTTCTTAGTGTTTCAGATTAGTATTTAATAAAGGTTAAACGTTTAGGGTTTAATTTTCCACCGAATGTAGAATACATTTTTCTTTCAAATTCAATTTTCTCTTCTAAATTGTAGAAAATGGAGAAAAAGTGGTCACGTAGTAAATGGTAGGTACGTTCCCTGTATCTTAACTAAAGCTACACTGTTTTGACATATCTAATTAGGTACTTCACCAGCATAGTTGAATACATAAGGGTTACCGCCCGTTCGTCACCCAGTTTATGGAACCTGGAGCAAACACCGGTGTTTCGTCACCTAAATAGCTACCGATTGGTCCCCCGACAGGTGACTATCAGCAATGGGCAGCTACCTAGTATTAATGTGTTTTGGAACTGCCCATTCGTCACCTGGTACCAAAGTATATTAAAACTAAGTTGATTTATAATCGTCATAGTTATTATACATTGAAACCATCATTGTTGCTAATGTCCTTCGGCAATCCTAGTAAAAAAAAAAAATTTGAATGAGATTGACTTTTATTGACTTGACATAAGAAATATTGGGTGTATCTTCCCGTGTAGTGAATATAGTTCAATTTTGAATAGCTATCATAAAAATGCAGCGCCTCTTCGCGTCAAGTCACGGTGTGAACTGACTCTTAGCGGTTAAATTGTCGGTAGGTGCATTAATGCCCGGTTTCTGAAGATTTTAAATAAACCTTCCGACTGCTCGTTTCCTCGTTCATTTCATAAAGAATGTGCAAGCAGTAATCCATAGCACCTGGGAGACCGAGCTTTGCTCGGTGTTTTAGTAGAACGATAAAATAATTAAAAGTAAATAAAAAAAAATATAAAAGAAAAAGAAATAATTTCACATTCCGAATTTCCAAACAATGCAAAAATATAACAGTTGACGAACCGGCGGTTCTAATGTTCGAGGTGATGAAACGGCGGTGGTTCCATAAATTGGGTGACGAACGGGTCACCATTGATTGATTTAATATACTCTGTGTATAAGATCGTTGATGGTAACCCTAACATAATAATATGGAGCTGAGTCAACAGTCTATGTAAATATTTGGCATTGGCGTTGACAAATTGATGATCATCACATAACCAATTTGCCTGTGAATGACATACATGAATCTATGGTCCTACTACCATGATAAATATGCAAGTTTGTGAGTATGGACGGATGGATGTTTGTTACCCTTTCACGCAAAAACTACTTAACGGATTTCCATAAAATTCGGCATGGTTGTAGCTTAAGCTCTGAATTAACACATAGCATACTTTTTATCCCGAAAAAGTACAGTTTTCTAATGGCATACTGTATTTACAAGGGCGGAGTCGCAGGCAAAATCTAGTAATTTTATATAGTACTAGCTTATGCACGCGGCTAAATAAAGTGTCCCACGGGAACAATGTACTTCACTGGGATAAAAAGTAGCCTATGTTTTAATCCAGAGTCTAAACTACTACCGTACCAATTTTAATCAAATTTTGTTATGTACATCCATCCTCATAAACTTTCACTTTATAATAGCAGTAAGATTATTAACATGGATCAGTATACTATGTTTAAACCATAAAAGCCATTCCTGACGTTCCAATATGGTATAAACCGGCCAAGTGCGAGTCGGACTCCCGCACGAAGTACTCCGTACAAAACGGCAAAAAACACATTTGTTGTATGGGAGCCCCACTCAAATATTTATATTATTCTGCTTTAGTATTTGTCGTGTGGAAGTGTCGTGTCGTGAAAAAAGAAGTTTGTTGTATGGGAGAAACATTAATTTAACAAATAATTATTCTGTTTTTACAATTCGTTGTTATAGCGGCAACAGAAATACATCATCTGTGAAAATTTCAACTGTCCAGCTATCACGGCTCATAACATACAGCCTGGTGACAGAGCCTGGCCAGACGGACAGAATATGCACAGACAGCGGAGTAGTCTAGTTCGGAACGGAACCCTAAAACTGACTGGCAGAGCAGCATGTACAGGATTATAGCCTATAGGTGAAGTCGATGTTGATCATTTAAAGTTTAAGGGGTTTAGTTCCCATCATTTTCAATATTCCCTTCAAGGAAACCCATTTTCCAAAATTAATATTTTACGAGATTTATCTATTAATTTATCTATCAATACTGCCAAAACATTACCCTTCCTTTTGGCTTCGCCGTAGTCGGGTAAAAAGACTTCAACGTGGAGCCAACGATATTCTCTTTAATAATGACACGAAAAAGTGTATTAGCATAAAATTGTATCTAGTTTCCAAACTTTCTAGCTTGTTAGCACAGGAAAACTGTTAGTGTGAAAAATATGAGCTCCTGACTTGCTTCCGGCGGAACTTTTTGATAACAAAACATGTGGCTATTGGAAATATATCGGATATATTTTATGCTTGTAAAAACTTATTCTTCTTTTTATGTCATAAGGCTGGGATTCATATTCAGCCGAACTGTGAAAACATCGATAGCGCGATTCAGGATTGTGGCGCTAATTGGTCCACCACACGGATAAAAGCAAATAATAATACTTCTCTGGTTACACGCGCTATGGGCGGCAGTAATCGCTAACCATCAGGCAATCCGTCTACTGGTTTGCCAGTATAAAGCTGGGATTATAATTATGATCCGGAATCCGGCGGGCTCGGGACTCTGCGCTAGTACAATAGAGTTGAAAAACGAAATGTCGAGCTGTCATCTATGACATTGACATTTGACTCGATACTTGTATGCTCGATTTTCAGCTCCATTGTATTGCAGCGTTCTATTTTCAATGCTCTGAATTTTCCCCTCCCTTACGGATTCCGGACAATAATTATAATCCCAGCTTTATACTGGCAAACCAGTAGACGGATTGCCTGATGGTTAGCGATTACTGCCGCCCATAGCGCGTGTAACCAGAGAAGTATTATTATTTGCTTTTATCCGTGTGGTGGACCAATTAGCGCCACAATCCTGAATCGCGCTATCGATGTTTTCACAGTTCGGCTGAATATAATATACAACATCTGAAAACTACTACTGTGGGTTCGGACTGACCGAACATATCACCCGCTCGGTCGGAGATCTCCTATAGTGTCTTCCATTTGTTCGGAAAATCGTTACTTACACGATGGTTTCTGCGAGGTAATGCATATACGAAGTTGCGGTAAGTACACAGAAAAGTAATATAAAACTTAATAATGTTCTATTCCAAAAGTAATTTAAAGATTTTCCCTCAAAAAACATACTATAATTGTGTAATTGTACATATTAACGTCATATGTACAATTATACAATTAATCTAAAACCTAATGACCGGATTTGCTTAATTTATACTATATAGTCAATTTAAGTCGAAGTTCGATTTGCAGTTAGTCACTTAGTGCCAATGTTGGCGGGCACTAATCCTACGAGTTAAGACTTAACTTGTGACGGTGATTGGAACGAATTAAACTTTGGAGGTATTGACCGTTGGTGTGAGTCCAGCTTAAGAGTCAAATGTGTGCTACATACATCATCATCATCACTAACTTCCCCGTTGTTTTTGCTCGTATAGTGTGGTACCGTGCGATGGCAGAATATACAATATACATAATTATATTGGAAGATAAAACTTACTAATACAATGTTGTTCGTTTCAATAATATTGCTTTTTTTATATTATCTTGACATTTTTCAAAAATATCATCTTGCGATCGCAACCAGAGGATCGGGTTCTCTAGCCACACCCACAGGTCGCGCGATGAAATCGCGGAAATTGTATAGTGCTCCATATAAATTCATATTAGACCCGGAAGTCCGGAGACGTGTCAAGTCAAATGTCAATGTAAAATCTGACAACTTGAAACTCATGTGTGCTAATAAGCGCAGAGTTCTAATTTTAGGTACTGCTCTGATTTTCCCCGGCCTTACGGATTCCGGACAATATAATCCCGGCCTTAAGCAGTGGATCGCGCGTCGCCCGATCTCGGTCACGGGTAGCGGTAGCGAGTCGCGCTTCGCGCATAGATCGGTGGGCTACCTTTAGACGTTACGTGAATCGCTTTCCTACTTATTTGTCTTTCATTTTCTAGTTTAGGCGCTACGGTGCAACGTACATACATATATTGGCAAAATCATCACCCTTCCTCTTGTCTTCGAAGTAGTCGCTAGTAGAATGAAAATACCTCAGCAATACGTTAAAGAATTTTCAGTTAAATTGGCGTAACAATCAATCTAACATGCGCTTTTATATTTGTTCAACGATAAAAGTGCCACAACGTTTCCTGCAAGAAAAGTTTTGAAATTAAAAAGTTGGGCCACAATAATCGTATTTCCCGTAATTTCTCCAGCATAAAGTTTGATGAATTATTCTGGATATTAACTTCCTTTTATTCATTTACGATTGGTTTTATTCAAACCCTCAATGTTATAATTTCTTTAATGATCAAATTGGATATTTGCCTACATAATGTTAACATTAAGTTTATATTGTCGATACATTCAGTAATAATGAGGTAACTTGATAAAAGTAAAAAGAATTAAGATTGTATTTGTAGTTTTGTGATTAGATGAATTACCTACAAAGTCACAAAAAGTTGGAATATTTTTTTACAACATTAGTATAAAATCCTACATAATTAGTTTACTTACATCAAATACAAATACAAAAAGATTTAGTATGGTAAGCATAAAAACATAAACGCGCAAACTTTGGAGATATCAGAAATTTTACATTTCGTAGCAAGAGTCGCACACGTCGCACAAGCAGGTGACGTCACACGCTTGTAGCGTGTGCCGGTCTTAGAAAACTTCGATAGCGCGATTCAGGATTGTGGCGCTAATTGATCCACCACATCAGCCCCCGAAGACCAGAGGTCGAAATATTCGATGCGTCTTACGCTTGTGTCGCCATGTGTCAGTGGAGAGTCCCAGTGAGTGTTTCGTGCTCTGCTTGCTAACCGATCGTTGTAGCTACGTGTGCTGATCAGGAGTGGGGCTTCGTGTTCTGCTTGCTAACCGATCGTTGTAGCTACGTGTGCTGATCAGGAGTGGGGCTTCGTGTTCTGCTTGCTAACCGATCGTTGTAGCTACGTGTGCTGATCAGGAGAGATGCTTCGTGCTCTGCTTGCTAACCGATCGTTGTAGCTACGTGTGCTGACCAGGAGAGATGCTTCGTGCTCTCCTTGCTGACCGGTCCGCGTAGTCCGTTGAAGTTGATGAGAATTCGACTAGGCCGCGGTGCGTTAAGGCTGGTGGTCGAGGTACCCGATGAGGCTGAGTCTGGCTGGCGTGGTGCGGAGGGGTGGGAGGGGTGGTGATGATGATGATGATGTCCAGAAGGAGGCGTGTTCTGTCGAGAGTCACCAATGTTAGAAAACTTCGATAGCGCAATTCAGGATTGTGGCGCTAATTAGTCCGCCACAAAACAATTTGCAGTTTCTTTGAAAATATTGATTTTTAGTATACTACCTACTCATAGACATATATTATAGACGAGGCATGTCGAGACAAAAACTGTCCTCACTTAAATGGCCCCATATGGGGCTATATTGACATTTGAGATATGGTGAAATCCAGATGTCTGACGTCTGAGGTATGGTGAAATCAAAATGTCGTAACTTTTTCTGGTATGAAGATTTGTTCTGTCAAATGTACGTCATAGCCCTTTCTTAGTTATTTTAAAAATCTTTTTATTATAATACACAACAACGATATTTTATTTTTATTGCAGTTAGCGCCATCTATCTGCAGGGCAATCGCGCTAAGTTTTTTCAGTTGAACCGCAAACGAAACGTTACTCGACTTTTTGAATGATTCGGTATCGCGCTAACGTTTTGACAGATAGTTGGAACGCAGCCGCACCGCAGCCCAAGCGCAAACGCTGTCAAAACAAAAACTTGATACGATGCTACTTTTTCTCGCACGTTTCTGAAACTTTACTTGTTTTGGTGTGTTAAATTGTTGAGAATGATAAAAATGATTCTGATGATCATATCTTTCATTGTTAGATATTTCTAACGAATTTGATGCGTCGATGGCTCGAGCTGTGTCAAAATTTAAGCGATCGCATAACAATAAATGCCTTTAGGTTATCTAATCGCATGTTCAATAAAAGGTATCGTCTTTCAAATGCATTAACAAGATATTTAAACAAAGAAGTGGCACCCCTCATGCCACCAACCTTGCGTTCAAGCCACTTTAGTAAACTACGAAGTATGTCGACTAACTTATTCTTCTTTTAATAATTATGGTGGGCTTGGTGATCAAAGACACACCCATAGACCACAAACGTCAAAGCAACTAGTGCGAGCGCGCAAGCAAAATCGATGGTCGATTAAATGCTAAAATCACTTACATTTACACAAACACTAGGTTCGCATCCCTAATGTCTATCGTAAGTTTCGTTCGAGTTTCGTCTGAAGTTGAGTTACGTTTGGAAGAACCGAACCGAAACTGAATCAGATACAAAGCGAAGTTGAACCTGAATTCAAACGATAAACAATAGCGCGAATGCCCCGCTGGTGGTAAAGATCTAAAACTATGTTTTTCGGCGCATTGCCCGTAAATAGTTGTTTTGTTTTAGTATTATATTTTAAAAATTATAGGTAAGTAATTCATAAGGGAAGCCGATATTATGATGTCGAGTTATATGCACGCCTCGCTACTGATGCACAGAATATTCATTAGTTCTACAGTAACAAACTATAGTTATATTTGAACTCTTAATACGAAACTTCATAAATATTATTATTTATTTGTGAATAAAAATAACACATCCTTACATAGGGCAATTAAAAGTCAAACATTAATAATTAGTTTTAAACAAACACAAATGAAAACCGACTTTCAAAGTAAAAATTTAAGACTTATATGGTTTTCTAGTGGATGCCATTATACTTAGTGGATACTTACGATCAGAACTCGACCAAATTGTAATTTGACTACACGGAAAGCACCAGCTTTCAAATAAAAAGAATCATCAAAATCGGTTCACCCGGTCGAAAATTCTGAGGTAACAAACATAAAAAAACAGTCGAATTGCGAACCTCCTCGTTTTTGAAGTTTGTTTAAATACATCCACTTTGCCGTATTTTATGATACTGAACCCTGATACCCTAGTTCAGTGTCATAAAACACGGCAAACTGCTTCCTATACCTATATATAGGAAGGAGAATAAAAATTTCCACACTTAAGTGTCATTAGCTAAAGTAATTAAGTTAAATAGTAATATAAAAGCAATTCACAAGACATTATTTAGAGAAAACGGTCTTTAGATTTCTTCACCTTTAGGTAATTTTGTGGTTCTGCTTGGAGCGTAACCAAGGGGTCATATATCTTGTATGTTAAGACTGTGGTTTATAGATAACGCTTTATTTAGTAACTAGCTGGTGTCTGCGACCTCGTTTCCTTAGATCTGATGGAAACGGAGCCCTATTTTTTTTAATGGAAGATAAAATTACTCCTTATAACATCAGCTATCTGTATATATAGTGCAGTGTGAATCGGTCCAGCCGTTTCAGGACGGAAAAAAAAATTGTTAATATCGTACACACTATCGCATTTAGTTAAAGGCTGTTATTTTAAAATCACATACAGAAACATAAATTTTATTTATTTTTGTGCGTATAGATTAAGCTTCAAGTAAGGTATACTATTTTCTGTTTGGTAAAATGGCTTTTCCTCACAATATCTTTGGATGGAGCTAAAGTTTAGACACAACATAACTTATACATAGTCAGTGCCAACCACGTCTGCAGTTAATGCGGTCACTTCCTTTCTGTTTAAATATTTCGTGGCGTCCTATTGCAAAGGAAAATGTTTAAAAATGGTCGAGCAGGAACTCTGCCGATATTGTACAATTACGTAAAACGTAAGAATCACAGATCCCCAAAAAAATCTGAGTAAACATAACAACGGCAAAACACACCTTGTTACTCTGTATATAAATATCAAAGTTTATTAATTTTCCAGATTATAAATATTACAAGACCCGTGTAATAGACTCGTTAAAGAAAATTGTTTAGTCACGTGGAATGAGTTTCGAATGTGATTATCTTTCCATTTCAAAATTATTTAAAAAGGATATTGAAAGTGCAACAGCAAAAGGACCGGTACAACGACTAGTCGATAAGCTGCATCGGCACGTTTTTGTTCTGAATAAAATAAACTAGAGAAAAATTATTAAAGAATAGACTAGTTGACTGATTTTTTATTGCATAAATGAATAGAGCTCTTTATTATGAGTAACTTCTCCAAAGAAACAGTGTATTAAAAATCAACATTTTCAAAGGTACGTTCAGCGATTTGTTTATGAATTTCGCAAGTCTAGTGAATACGTTCCATACAAAGGTCTGACGTCACGAGTTCCTGGAGTTATATGAAATATATAGGTCGTAAGAAAACATTTGCTAATATCACTGACATTTTTGCTTTTGAGCTCATTATTATTACTGTGTTAAATGTGATTGTATTTCATGTAGTACGTCTATACTAATATTATAAAGAGGAAAAGTTTGTTTGTTCGCATTGAATTGGCTCCGAAACTACTAGACCGATTTTGATGAAATTCGGCAGAGATATTATAGAAATGACGTACGAAGTCGCGGGCAACACCTAGTAAACTAATAAAGCTCTATAGCGTATTGAAGACATATATCTCACGTCAAGTCGCGTCTTCGGCAGTTGCAGAGCTAGCTCTTTATAATCAATAAAAATATACGACAGGTTTAATGTCCGTTCCCTCCCTTTTTAGCCAGATATGACAATTATTATGTTCAGGACATTTATACATTTCCTACAGTTATTTTATTAAGAAATGTCTTGTGGGAATATAGTGGAAGCCCCAAAGGGAGATCTCCGACCGAGCGAGGTGCTATGCCCGGTCAGGCCGAAGCCCACTTGTAAGCATTTCAGCTCTTGTATATATAGCGCCGAGCTGTGAAAACTTCGATAGCGCGATTCAGGATCGTGGCGCTAATTGGTCCGCCACATCACCTCCCCCCCGAAGACCGGAGGTAGAATCTTAAGTCTTCTGCTTGAGTCGCCAGTGCCAGAGAGTCCCAGTGAGTCAGAATTGCGACGTTGCTGCACGGATTCCAGTGAGTCGGGAGTGCTGCCGGGCGGGGCCGATGCTACGTGCTGACCAGGAGAGATGTGCTCTGCTTGCTGACCAGTCATTGTAGTGAGAGTGCCCGTTGAAGCCGATGAGGGTTTGACCAGGCAGCGGTGCGTCCTCAACGCACTGGTGGTCGAGGTACTGGATGAGGCTGAAGCTGGCTGGCGTGGTGCGGAGGGGTGGGGAGTGATGATGATGAAGTCCAGAAGGTGGCGTGTTCTCTTGAGGGACCGAGTGAGGCTATGCTCGGTCAGGCGGAAGCCCACTTATATTATATTATTATATTATACAACATGGATACTTTATATAGTGTTGATCATACTGTTGCAGACGATTTTTTCTCATTTTCGTCTAGTGACAGCGAGGACAGTTACCTTAGTGCATCATTCGTTCCTCTTAATGAAAATCTTGTTTCAATATTTGCAAATTTCAAGAAAAACTAACGTAGTACATATCAATGCCCAGAGCATTCCAGCACACTACTCTGATTTACTGACTTCCTTTGGTGGAGCTCATCATGTTGATGCAATCCTTGTATCGGAGTCGTGGCTCAAGCCATGTCTTCCGTTTTCAAGCTACTGCTTGCCTGGGTTTAAGTTAATCCGTAATGATCGCGTTGGTAGGGTTGGTGGTGGCGTCGCGATGTATCTTAGGTGTTATTTGACGCACACACTTGTTAGTTCGTCTGTACAACCTCCGCCTCCTAACTCACCCGGATATTTATTTGTTGAGATACAATTATCATTTAATAACAAAGTTCTCCTTGGCGTCTGTTACTGTCCCTCACCACAAATGGATTACTTTCAGTCCTTGAACATACTCTTGAATTATATACACCTAATTAGCCACACGCTATCATTATGGGTGACTTTAATACTGAAATCAAATGTGAAACGCTTAATCACCTTTCTAGGTCACCAATTCCCGATTCTACGCCTTTCGTTCTTTGCCAAGTAACTGGGGATGATGTCAAAAGACATGTTATGTCCCTCGAAGGATGCCGTAGGTGATGATGGAATAAGTTGTAAGATGATTATTCAGATTCTTGACATTATTACGCCTGTACTTGTTCATTTAGGTCATTCATAACTGTAATTGTTCATATCTATATTATTGTATTGATACCTGTGTTTTCCCAAGTGCATGAAAGGATGCCAACGTAACTCCATTACCAAAGACATCGCAGCCTAGGCTGGTGTCTGACTTCCGCCCTATCTCAGTTTTACCTTTTCTCTCTAAAGTTTTAGAACGGCTGATCAGTCACCAGCTTACCAACTATGTAATAGACAATAACCTTATTAGCTCCTTTCAATCTGGCTTTCGTCGTGGACACAGTACCACTACCGCACTAATTAGGGTTACCGATGACATTCGTCTTGGTATGGACAATAAGCTAATTACCATTCTAGCCTTGTTAGACTTTAGCAATGCATTTAACACTGTCGATCATGATGTACTACTGAGTTTGCTAAGGTCTATCAATCTGTCTTCCCCACTGATAGACTTACTCCGTAACTACGGAGTTACCTCAGCTACGGAGCTCAGAAGCCGCATAAGAAATGCAGCAGAAGAAATCAAAACTAGTCTTACTACCAGAATAATCAAAACAGAGGTACGGAGAAGACTACGGGCCTGTATCAGAAACAGAGGTTCACATTTTGAACAAGACCTAAAGTAGAATATTTGTTATTAAATTTAATTAAACATTGATGTTTTTTAAACACAATAAACGTAATTAAATTCAAGTTTTTCCTTTTATTTTAACCTTATCGCAAATAAATCGATTTAGACATTATTTCATTTTACTTCTAATATGTTTACTACAACGTCATATTTTTATGTAGACATTTGCACCTTTTTGGAAAGCTAATGAGATAAAGAAGTTATTTAGAATATTTGTACGCATTGTATCTTACATTGTTTTAAGAAAATCACCTGTTTTTAAGAAAAATGTGCATTTTTCTTAAAAGAAAATTCTGTTTCATGTCTCATAATGAAAAATTCTCGCTTAGTTTTTCCCTATTTATTGCTTAAAAATAATATTTGACTCATTGACGGTTAAAATACATAAAAAAATCACTAAAAAGACAAACATTTTTAAAAATACGTCATGTCAAAGTCAAAAAGTCGAAAATAAAGAAAAAAATTTTGAAATTTCAATAACTTTGTAAATATCAACTTTCGGATAGGGGATGCCATGAAAAATATTACTGTAAATGAGGTCTACTTTCTGTCTTTCAAAGGAATGTATCGACTTTCAGGTCACCCTGTATATAGCGCCAAGCTGTGAAAACTTTAATAGTGCGATTCAGGATCATGGCGCTAATTGGTCCACCACAGTATAACTGTTTACGAAGTCCATAACGGTTTTAGTAAACTAAAATCAAGGTAGCTGGTCACCTTCGTCCTCTTGCCCTTTTAATGGAGTTTGTATTAGCATTAACTCTTCACTGATTTTTATGCAAGTTATTGGATATCATTCATCGCGAACAAAGTTGTAGAAAACACACACATCTTTCAGAGTGCTAAGTGTGAGTTTTTCTTTTCGCATTCGATCGCGAGCGCGTTTGGTGTTTACTAGGAATTTGTATGTGATTTGACCTAGTTGTCGCGTTTACACAAACAATAGGAATAAAAAAATCAAAATACACTATACCTATAGTCAGATGTAGACTTCATTTGTATTAATGCTACTCTAACAAGTACTATACTCCTCGACGACCTTTGTGGCTCAGTGTTTCAGCGAGTTGGTGCTCAAGCCGGGGGTCGCGGGTTCGAATCCCGCCAAAGGAACAAAAAGTTTTTCCGTGTTCCTGGGTCATGGATGTGTATTAACTATGTGTATAATATAATAAAAATCTTAAATATATGTATAGTATTAAAATAATAAATATACTTCCCGTTTTCTGGAACCTGTAACATAAGTTCTTCGAATACTTAGCACGGGGCCAGATTGACGTGGTGTGAAGCGTCCATAGATATTACAGATATTATAGATTATAGATACTTTAGTGTAAAAGCCTCTAATGGCCCGTTTCAATTACCTATCTACCAGTGGCGTGCACAGGATAAAGATTTTAGACAGGATATCGTTTATAGATTTTTAGCATAGCTACAGCCAAGCGACGGATCTCTAAGTCGAAATCATGCCAACAGAGCAAGTCTTAGATGTACTACTATTCATATACATCTTCTACGGCAACGCAGACAAAACAGCGATCGATCGTCGCGGCGGAAGAAATTCTAATAAGTAAAATAATAAGCACATTTTAAAATATTATAACTACTCACCAGTCAGTCAGCTTATATTTTCACATATTCAAGGTTCCGGTTACTTGAGATTACTATATCCTGATGTAAATTACTAAATAATATGCAAGGAAAACAATATAATTTAATCGTGTGTACACAACCACACAGCCAGTTATACGTTTCATAACTTTTAACATGAAATTTTCGAGTTACATTATTTTTTTGCTGGTTTAATTGTTATAACTCGGGTACACATCTACCTTTAGACAGAATTTGAATCTTTTCACTGAATGACAATTGTGAGAACTTGTTATTTTTAATTTTTAATAAACACACATTTTCAACACAAACCTCACAATCAAATAACATTTAAAAAAAATCAACAAACGCACTAGTAAAAGCAAATCACTACAATTATTATAGAAACTCAGTAATAAACTGTTAAATGTACACACTTTCAAATGTTAAAATGATAAATCTTTTAAGAAAACTATAAATAAACTGGAGCGATTAAATTGTAAACAATGCTTGTCACATGAAATATACAATATGGCCCCCGCGAAACACAAAACGTTTCTTCTATTTAAACAAATAAAACCTTACTAAACAAAAATGCATAATGTGCATACATGATTTATTAGATTTCGGTCTATTATTTTTACTCGGATTATAGGCAACGAATTATTTCCGACAAGCCAGTTCGGCGGTTTTCGGAAGAGATCGGATAGCCGAGAGCCATCGCCTGCCGCGGGAGTTAACGCTATATAATCATGTCGATATTCATGGGTGTGTGCGTTTGCGAAGTATGAAAATTACACATACATGCGATGATTTGTCCTGCAGAATGCAACGGCATGAGATGAGTTGCTATTTATAAAATATTAGGCGTTTTTAAGTTATTATATTTTTTTAATTAATTTATTTACTATTAATTAAAGTTATCTAAAACGTACGAACGTTTTATTAAAATATCTGTGAATGACAAGTAAAGCACTGCATTTCTGCCTATATGGAGCGCACGCCCCTGCTATCTACCAATAACTATTTGTTAGAAACGTCAAATTTGTATCGCGAAAAACCGTCAAATTATTGAATGGCGACGATTTTAACAAATAGTTATAGATATAATATAGGTTATTGAAACGGGCCGTAAATGAATAAAGTTATTAAAAAAAAGTACGCGTGCAGGTTAAATCAATTTTAAAACAAAATAAATCCAATAAGCATAACCTGCTTGTTATTTGGAATAACAAACACCCCGGAGCCATACAATATTCAAACATGTAAACACAAAGAGGGCGGAGAGCAATAAATCATGTAAAATATTCGTGTATCGATGTCCGGGAAAAACAAGAACGTAACATCGATGAGATCACGTGTGATTGGAGATACGAAGATTTTTTTGAAGTGAAACTCCTTTAGGGGCGTTAAGAGTGAAGTTTTAAAGGTCGCGCCACGTCACGACACGATTTTGGATTTAATGCCATAATTATGTCAAATGAAAATGTTTTTTTTAATTTCCAAATGAAACTTAACAAACATTTTTCGGAAAGTCAACAGAAAATGCTACCACCGGTTCAGCCCTAACCCGCCGAGAAGAAGATGCCCGACGAGAGTTATAAGCGCGTCGGTGCTCAAGCTGGACAATCCCACCGTCTGTCTTCTAATATCAATATCGCCGTCTTCTAATCCCGCCGAGCAAAAAGTTTTCAATGTTACTGGGTCACGAGTATTAAATATGTCTAAAATATGATAAAAATCTTCAATATATTCTTTAATGTATTCTATAAAAAATTATACTGAATAAAATTACATTACGCTTTTTACGGCACTGTTAAGGTCATTGACCTCACACAGCTGAACATGTTGATGTTATTAAGACAAAGTATTTGCTTCACTTTAAATCACCTGTTTCTGTGAGGTTAATGACCTCAGCGCCTCCGAAAGCGCAATGTATAATTATAATTGATTAATTACCATTTAGTATAATAATTTTTTATTTCGATTTTTTTTCCAGCCGAATTCTTTTAGTTCTCGGCGGGTCAGGGTTGAACCAGTGGTAGCTTTCACTGTTGACTTTCCAAAAAGAGCTTGTTAAGTTTCGTTTGTAAATAATTTCTTTCATTTCATTTCATTTATGTACCACGATTCAAACCAAACATTTTTTTGACAACACAACTTTTAATTTCGAAACAAACAGTGAACTTATTAGACGAGTGATAGAGATGACAAGGATCTTGTCAAAGAATCTTGTTTCAAAGGGAAACAGCTCAAAGGGAGCATTTAAAATTCATTTCGCAAACCGGAGACAAAGTACAAATTGTGCTTGGCAATTTCATTTTAAGTGTGGCTTCGGAACTAATGATCTAGAACTCCGAGAGACTAAGGGTCAGTTCACACTACTACAATACGCAACGCTACGCGGCGCTGCATTTTTAAGAGCTAATTAAAATTTAACTTTCTCTACACAAAAAGACGCACGTTTCATATGACATCAGTGATACACTGCACATGCAGCGCGGTGCAACCTGACATTCGAACTCTTACAATGAAACGTTTATCTTCTTGTGTAATGAATTAATATCAATTTTGAATAGCTATTTCAAAAATGCAGCTCTATATTGCGTATTATTTTATTGCGGTGTTAATTGACCCATAAGATACAATCTTATTTAGTCGAATCATTCGGTAAAAGCAAAATTAAAAAATTAGAAAAACCCCACTAGGTGACGGTTAAACCGTAATTGAAAAACGGTTTCAAATAATTTGAACAATTTATATAACGATAAATAATAAACGTAAAAATATGTTCATAGATACAACCGTTGGAAGATACACGTTTAATTGCAAGAGTTCGAATGTCAAACTGTACCGCTCTTGCAATGAAACGTAAAACGTATATCTTCTTGTGTACTGAATTAAGTTCAATTTAAACTACTATTTTAAAAATGCAGTGCCGCGTCCCGTATTCTAGTATTTATATAATAGTCTTGATTATGTGTAAGCTGACCCTTAGAGTCGTTCGTCAGCTCCTCCTATTGGGCGTAAACTTGTTATGATACACATTGTTTATAATATGACCAACTCCCGAAAATTCGACTCTACTTATGAAAAAGCGGCCAAGTGCGAGTCAGACTCGCGACAAAGGGTTCTAACTATCACGGTTAGAAGATACAGCCTGGTGACAGACGGACGACCAGACGGACAGACAGCCAATTCACAGTAATATGGTTCCGTTCTTACTCTTTGGATACGGAACCCTAGAAAGCTTTTGTACATTTATTATTGTACATCTCGTTACATAAATTATTATTGAAGTCGGATGGTTTTAAGTTATTTAATTCCAGTAAGCCTTAAATAGGATTCATTTGCAATCCATCGAAATTTTATAATAATGAATTTTGTCGAGACAATTCTTATTACGATTTTATTTCTTTTTCATTCAAGAATGTCACAACGCCCTAAGTATTCCTATGAAGAAAAATTTGACATCAAAGCGTGAGTGTTTGAAAACCCACAAGTTTTATCTTCTGAATTGAATGGAATAAGAAATAAAAACCCATGTGAGGTCAACGAGACCTATCTGCGACCATTTTCAGGTTAAGGCAATGAAAACGTAAGCCTATTTTGCGCGGTTTGGCTTAACTGTAGAGACGTGATGAATTAAGTAATTAAGGAGGGAATTTCTTTGGCTTATTTAACTAAATTCGTCTTCTTCATGTTACAATGTTGATATCTAGACTTTTATACCTAACGTATTTTTATCAGAATTATATATTTCACCTAACATTAGGCTACAATATTAAAAATATAAATAACTCCCCACACGGATTTCGTTGACGGTGGCCAGTTTTATTGAAAATTACGCAGGAGTAATTTTTTATAGTGCCCAAGTGTGTGCGCAGTACACGTACACTGACTAGCGAGAGATCAGGCGCAGGTCCGACTTTTTACATGCCCATCCGACGCATGGATCATTTTTCTTGACAGACAATCAGGTGATGAAATCAGGAGTGGAGCCTGCATTGTCCGAACCAAACGCGGAAACAACATTTTTTGTTGTCCAATGCGGGAATCGAACCCACGACCTCCGAGTCGAGAGCAAAGCCCCGTAATTTACAGAAAAATGAAATAATTAACATTTTCTAACAACTCGGACAGGTATGGACACCCTTGTCCTGTCGTATGTCGCGCTGGCTTTGAAGTTCACGCGACCGCCGCGCTGTATCGTCCGCGCGGTTATAAATCGACGCTAAATATTAATAATAGGACAATCTGGTCAAAATTTAAAGTCACATGTCGTTCATATTTTTGGAACAAGAATCGAATACTAATCACGCTCCTCGAATATATATTTTTGTTTTGAATACACCTTGTGAATTTTCTTGGCAGTTTATAGATTATTTCAACTGCTGAATACACAGTAAAAATGCACATAGACTATTTGTAAACAATTTAATTAACATAATTTGTACAGTCAAGGCGAGAGAGTGGTTTGGCATGAATGGGCTTCTAGGCCTAGTGAAAATATAACGCTTTAAGGCTGGGAAGTGGGACTATATGATCTGGAATCCGTAAGGCCGGGGAAAATTCATAGCACTGAAAATAGAACTCTAATACAATAGAGCTGAAAATCGAACACACAAGTGTCAATGTCATGTTGACACTTCGATTTTCAACTGTATTTTATTAGCGCAGAGTTCTATTTTCAGTGCTCTGAATTTTCCCGGACCCACCAGATTCCGGATCATATAGCCCACCCTAAATCTTCGGTTTCGCCGGATGTTGCTTAAGCTCCTGTGACTTGGTATTGTGGGTGTCCACTGTCCACGATAAACGCTTACTCTCAGACATTTCGACGACCTCTGTAGCTCAGTAGGAGGTCACGGGTTCGAATCCCGCTAAAGGAACAAAAAGTTTTCTATCATGGGTCATGGATGTGTATTAAACATGTGTATAATATAATAAAAATCATAAATACGTATAAGTATAGTATAAAATTATTAAATATATTTACGTTGTCGGGTACCAACGTAAATAAGTAACACAAGTTTTTCGAGAACTTAGCACGGGTCCAGATTGACATGGTGTGGAAGCGTCCATAGATATTATTTTTAGAAAAATCGTCCGCTTGTGTACCGGTCTTATGAAAAAAACATTGCAACAATTGTACATATTATGCTGGCAATTAACTTTTTCATCTCCTTTGTAAACAACTCAATTTTTAATGTGTCGGGGACAACGCGTATCATACTTGAGTGTAAATAACTTTACATGCGTGGGATATTATTTATATATTATTTTTATTAAATGTTTTTAGGGTTCCGTAATACTCATGGAGCCCTCAAAGCTTCGCTCTGTCCGTCCGTCTGTCTGTCTTATCCACCCTTCTAGCTTCTGTAATTATGAATATAAATGGATGAAATTTAGTATAGGTATATATAATGTGTACAGATCTCGGTTTTGGCATCATAAAATAATTTTATTTTTGTTTATTTTGGGTATGGCTCCCCATACATGTGAAATGGGGATGAAAAATATTTTTTCATTCTACCCCATCGTGTGTGGTATCATTAAATAGGTCTTTAAAAATAAAGGAAAAGTTTCATGCATGAATTTTTTTACAAAGTTAACTACTTTCGAGTAATTGGCTTCCAAAAAGTTTTATAAATTGCTCCCCCCCCCCCCCCCCCCTGGCATTTTGAAACTATGGAAGATAGAGACGTGTTACACTCGATCCTGATAGATCATGCTAAAAACTCTTTAGAAAAATTATTTTGAGCGAAATCGGACAGTAACTTTTGAAGTAATTAAAAGAAAACCTATTGCGCGTTGATAGTTACGGAACCCACCTTACACATGACCTGACATGCACCTGGTTAGGTAATTTTTAAATAGCACAGACAAACGAGCAGTCGCCTGATGGTAAGAAATCCGCAACAGCATAATTACAAATGCGTTTCCTGCCTTAAAACCCCAAACACCCCTGGTCTGGTGGACCTCTGAGTCTTCGGTGAGGGCACACTGGTAAAACACAACGCATGCGTTATTTCGCTCCGGATTTAAATATTCAAAGCAGTTTTTTTATTAATTCGTGAATATTTTTATTTTTATATACAATGAAGTTTTTCGATATTGTTTACTATTCAATAAATTAACAAAATAAATGTACTGGCGCGACCACAATCGCCGTCGGTTCGACATAATTCATTTTTTTAACCCATTTATCTCTCGTTGAGTCATAAATTTTATATTTCGCTTTATTTTCAACCGACTTCCATAAAGGAGGATTTTGTATTGTATTCGACTCTTGGATTTTAAGTGAAAAAGCGGCGTTAAAAGTGAAATTTCAAGGTCACGTCACGACACTCGTCACAAGTCACAACATGACTTTCGATATAACGCTTACATGACAACTTAACTTTCTTTACATTAAATTAGATAACTTTAGGTACGATGGTAGTATTTTCACTTCTGCCACGTGTACTATTTACGTCATGTTTTTTTTGTATTACTCCACCGTTTGTTGATCGATTTTTATGTTATTTTGCGCCTGTAATTTCAATTTAACAATAGCAAAAACACAAGGAAAATTGGGCTACATCAAGAAGATTCGCAGACGATTTTTCTTAGTAATAAGGCTGAACGAAAAGGTGTATCCGACGGTATCTGATACACCAGGAGGCCCGCAGATGATTACGTAGTTGAGTAGTAACTATTAACTGCTACGAGCGGCGCATTGTCGAGTACATTCTAGTAGAGAACTGTACCTATTCTAAACCTTATAGGTACTTGTAAATAGGTAGGAATTACATTATTTTAATGTAATAAGCAAATAACCGAGGATCAAACGCAATATCCGTCATTGTAATACTGTTAAAATTGCTTTTGGGAATTAAAAAGTATTCATATCATCAGAATCCACATTTAAACATTTATTTCATCACAATCTCTGCGTAACGAAATTCCCCTAAACAATGGGAAATGAAAGTACATTACAGTGGCCAACAATGACCATTGGGTTGCCATAATGGCGACATAAATCTTTATGGATTAATAGAGGAATCCCTACCGCTTCATGACGGTAAATTACTTTTTTCTGTCCCGTTTTTCATCGTTACTACCTCTTTCCTGACTTTGCTTGAACGTGAGGTGAGAATATTACTATTTTTGTGGATAGACTATGTATCTGGATTCAAACTAAGAGTATATTTTATGTACATATTTTCAACGAAAGTAGTCAATGTCTTTTCCAGTCGTCTACTCTTTATCTCTCCCAAACATCATAAATACTGGTCCGGTAGTTTCAGAGCCTATTCAATGCAAACAACAAATCTCACGCAAATATATCAAACGCAAATTTTTTCTCTTTTATATATTGCTAGTAGGTATATAATATTACATGAAAATTATATTTTCAGAAAATTTTCGTACAACTTCTAAAGCCATTTATTATTTAATGTGATGTGTCTGTAAGTTCATAATATCACTCTTGTAAGATTTATTTTATAACTCAAAACTTCCTGTCACACAAGCACCAGTATGTGCCAGTATAAATTATGTCTAGAACTGAGACTAACTCTAGTATAATTGGCAAAGCACTGAAGGCGTCGCTAAGACAAACACGAAAATTTGTGGCCAGAGTCCGGAAAACGGATTAGAGTGACGTGACGTCACAAAGTCATTACCATAATAAATAAGACTTGAATTATGACTTCGGGTTTTAGCACAGAACTGCGATGTCGCATCGTAAAAATCAACGAATACACGACTCGAAAAAAGAACGAAAATCTGCATGTACAATCGAACAATAATAATAATAATCTTTATTGTTTCAAAAGTTACATATAAATCCTTAAGTATTTCTCTGGTCTCCACACTAGGATTCCCTGTGTCGCGGAGACCAGTCTCTTTCATCATGCACAATATAAGGAAAAAAGAAAGATCTTAGAGTGTAAAGACTAGTATGAAAACAGTTGATAGTATTTATGCCTGTTTTAATTATATGAGAAAAATAATTACATTACCAATACATAACCAATATACCACAGTATATGCAAGATATAGTAGTATGAGTAGTAGTATGGGTAGAAGTAAAATGCGGAAGCATGTATGTGAATTGTGTGCTAGTACGTTTGTCCGTGTATGCCCTAGGCCCTAGCCCTACAACTGGGAAGAGGTTCAGTACCTATGTATGTACTGCTAAGGTGTGTGTGTGTGTGTAAGAGAGTATGTGTGTAGTGCGCTGTTTGTGTAGTGCAGGTATGTATGTGCACCCTATCCCTACGACGGCGTCTTGGGTTCAGTAGCTAGGTACTGCTAGGATGTGCGTGTATGGGTTTGTTAAAATATATGATGTGATCTGTGTCATGATAACTTTTTGTTCAAGTTGAACAAGTTGCCGATTGACCAGGCATAAGATCAAAATCACGTAGCAGCGCCGATGGATCGTGCGCACGCACACCCGTCATACTCACGTGTCTATACGGACTACAACCACGTATGTAGTCGATGCGATCACTTCTTTAGTATTGTGAGGCGTCCTAGTTCAAAGGAATATGTTTATATAATGTTTAGAAATAACTAAAGGTCATTGAAGAAATTACAATTTAATTGTGCTTAGGTTTAATTGGAACACTTTGCTCGCTTGCAATTGCTTGAAATCGCATCTTTATATGTCGCATCTTTATAACAGAAAACTGAGACGCGATCGCAGTTTTCGGATTTTGCGATTTCGGATTTTTGTGTGCAAGCCCCACTCTGTTTGGCACTTCAGAAGTGTGAATTTATTGCATTTACTTCGCAGCGTATTCACGGTTCGGTAGCGACTTTCCTTACATTTATGTAATCCTAGTACATTTATGGAGCTATTTTTGTTCACTTGACATTTCTCTGCACAATAAAACAGTCTTAGAATTTGAAACTTCTCGCAATATACATTAAACGAGACGATCTTGTTTAAATATAATAGGTATCTCGACAACGGCTACAAGTATTACCATGAAATTTAGTATGCAGGGGATTTTAGGGGAGAAAAATCGATCTAGCTAGGTCTTATCCCTTAGAAGCTGAGCATTTTTAAGCAATATGTTTTTTTATTTCGTCGTGCAACAATATATCAATAATTTCGACTCTCTTACGTCAGTCCGATTGGCAAATTGATACTTATAATTTTTGTATTGTTTTGAAATTTGGAATGTGATGGGTTCGAACCCGGTAAGATACATATTTTTGTGATTATTGTTTCATTTTCTTTTATATATTTTTTTAAATTATTTTATCGTTCTACTAAAAGACCGAGTTAAGCTCGGTCTCCCAGGTACTATAATTTACATCGAATCTCGAAAATCGTCGATGAACATAGGTGGTAGAATTGTTGCATATTGACAAAAGTAAGTGTCAATGTCATTTTTGACATTGACAGATGTCATGAAGTAAAGCCTATTTAGTTTGTTTATTTCAGTTAGCCAAAAGGCTATAAATAGTGTAGACGTAGGTATAATGCTATGTTAGGCATATACCTCATATTAAATGTAATACGTAGTCAGTGTTAAGCACCAATAAAGGAGAATATAATAATTGTTGCTGTATTATTATCATCACCACTCAGACACACATCAGGACTTACAATCAAGAGGTCGAAGCCCGCTATGCTTATAGTAAACAGTTTTTGGTAAAAATTAAAAACCTATATCGCGCGCCCGAGCAATGCGCGACGCCCCAGCGCACAGCACGCAGGTTTGGACTGTGGAAAGTTATTAGTATTTAGTTAATGTCTATATACCTACATAATTTTGCGTATGAAAATAAATGTTATAATAAATAAACACCTCTTGAGTTAAGTATTATAATACAAACCACAAAAACACCCATAGGTACGTACATCAAACAGTCAATATATCACCCAATATTCAAGAACTTTAATTAGTTAGGTAACAAAACTTTAGTTTAAATAACAATAACCTTTGTATTTCCAACAGCAGCAAAGTCCAAACTCCAAACTTATAACTCGTATGAATGGAAAATATATTTTGTCTTTAGTCAATAATATTTAAGCATTTGAAAATGGTACTAAATAACCTCTCACATAGACACACATCAGACAGAAATTAAAATTTCAAATTATTTAGAAAATCAAATTTTAAATCTTCTAGTATTCTGTTTAAGCGAAGTAGGATCAACGTATATATATATATATATATATATATATATATATATATATATATATATATATATATATAAATATTGCTAGGTAATAGGTATCTCTCTCATCCATTAGCAAAACTTGCTTAAAGTAAATAGTCTATTAATCCGATTAACTATATCATATCAATCAGTAGATCCGAGATCGCACGATCGTAAACGGAAAACGAAGTCTATGGTTCGATTGACTGTTTCATAAATCAGTGAGCCAATGGCTCGTTTGGCTCGAACTGAACCTTCATATGGTTCGCTAATAAATCAGTGAACCAAACACTAGTGACCGAATCAATTTCATACGAGTGAACCATTGAACCAAGTGAACCGCGCAACCCGGGTTTTTTGTTCGTTCGTTCGCGAACGACACATGCTTAATAAATAGCAATAGGCTAATAGTTGCAAGACTTGCGAGACTCTTGCTGCAAGACCAAGACCAAGACTGGGAGCGCAATACCAAGACCAAGACCGTGTATTACCGCAAGACCAAGATCAAGACCAGGACTGGCTAAGTCTCGTCTTGTTCTGGCATTTGTGCAACACTACTCATGAATGTTCAGAAATTACTCTTGCCCCAACGAAACAAAACATGCCTGTCCAAATGTCAATTTGCATAGACCATCTTGCCTTTACTACGTAAGTACCTGGGTAACCGAGCTTTGCTCGGAGTTCTGATACATTTAAAAAAATGAAAATAAACACAAAAATATTATTTATCTGACAGGGATTCGAACCGATCACATTCCGAATTTTTGAACAAAGAAAAAATTCTATATACAAGATTGTCTTTTGCCCGCGTCTCCTATCGTGTAAACACGTTATCCCACGTCATAACACTGTATTTTTTGGGATAATCCTATGTGTTAATCCAGAGCTAAATCTACTACCATACCAAATTTGATCAAAATCCGTTCAGTAGTTTTTGCGTGGTACAGTAACAAACATCCATCCATCCTCAAAAACTTTCACATTTATAATACGAGTAGTAGTAGGATTATTTGCCTTTCTTATAATGCTTTTAAACTCTTTTTAGATTTGAGAGTAAAATAGAATAATAATTCTTTTGAGTTATCATTAGCGAGATGTAAAATGTACAGTGAATGAATGAACGAGCGAGCGAGAACATATTATTATCTGAAGCATAAAGTCTTGTTTTCTTAAGTTTTTTCAAAGTACGGGGTTGAATGAAGATTTTAGAGCTGTGTGAACTTTAAATTTTAATTATAATAAGTACTTTTTTATGAAGGTATAATACCACAAAACCATGTACCAAGTACCATGTACCAAGTACCATGCGCAAAAGATGTGCATCTCTGGTGCGTAGGGTGCGGGGAAGCGCCAACAGCATTCTGAATATGATTGGGGGTCGGCTTGACTGCCCTTACGTTCGTCACTGCTGCGCCATATCTAACGGCATGGTGCAGAAGTGATACATGTAATTAAAAATTGTCACATTGTTTATTATCTTTATATTACTAACATAGATTATAAGTTTTACTAACCATTATGAGTCTGTGTAACTTTAATAAATAAATAATTCATTCATTAATTCATTCATAATAACATTTTGATTTACATAAAAGACATAGCTTGAATAATGTGAAACTTAATGATAAAATGAGAAAGAATGAATAATGTTTGTTGATGACTGAAATAGCACAAGATATAATGTAGTTTAAAGGTCTATTATCATAATATTATTGGGTACGTATTTCAGAGTGCGTTCATATGACACGCCCTCATGAGTGCTAATCGAGTAGAGCCGAAATTGCATCGCGGACGCGCAATCGGCGTCGCGTGCGCGTCTCGAATGTTCAGAGTCAGAATAACAGTTGAAAAGGCACCCAACTATGACCATTGTGTATCATTAAATATGGTTGAATCATTAAATATGACAGATCGAGCACCGGCGAATGTCAGCTATGTTGATGTAAGCTTAAGGTTGACACCGAAATAAAATCTATTATAAATATTATGGAATTATATGATTGTCAGTTATGTCAAAGCACGAAACGACCGGCGCCAAACCATGAGAACGAAAGTCCTGGCTTGAAAAAACTCACGTCCCGCTTGCCACGCGCACCCCCGCATACCTCTCGCCACGCACGTCACGTCTCATCGATGCTATATATTGTAAAAAACAATCAATGAAAAGTATGTCGTGACTAACCACCGCCCAATTTTTATTCAAACCTCCTTCTCCAAGGTCTTCGAGCGAGTGATAAATAAACGCCTTGTTTCTTTCATCTTGAGATGCGACATACTTTGTTAGCAGATGCGCAATATGGTTTTCGCAGGGGCAGATCAACTGATGAGGTTGTTCATAACTTATTCAAAATGTGGGTAAAAAATTGGACTGTAACAAAAAGGTACTTACTATATTTTAAGACCTTGAAAAAGCCTTCGACACAGTTACTTTACCTTTCTTGATAAAAAAACTTGAAAAACTAGGAATACGTGGAACACAACTTGTTCTGTTTAAGGATTACTTAACAAATCGCTCGCAATATCTTAAGATACGTAAATACATAAGCTTTGAACAAAAACTCAATTTCGGTATCCCCAAAATCTTATATCCTTCATCCTTAATGTTACGTACATGGTTTGTGTCGGCTTACTTTAGAAAACTGTGATATCACTCCAAACGCAAACGATACTGCCCATTTACGGCTGACACCTGGAGAGAGGTTTTTGAGCACGCACAAAAAGGTTTGAGCGTCGTATCTCAGTGGTTGGCTCTAAAGTCTGACATTAAACATACAAAAACACCGAATATATGTGCTTCTATATCCGCAGCTTGAATTTGCCGCAAAGCTTGAGAATGTATGTCCATGAATGCTTATCCATCGTATCCAGGAATAAGCAAAACAACACATTAAATATCTTGAGGTGACTATTAACAATAACCTATCATTTGCTGAATTGCATAATATGAAATAAAGAAAGAAAAGATAGTTTGTTTGGTAAAACACTGAACAATCAAAATATACAATAAAAAAATACAGCCGAATGCATAACCGCCTCTTTTTCTTGGAATTCGGTTAAAAAGAAAAACAAAAAAAAAATACCAAACTGGTGCCCACTTAGCATATGTTGCAAGCATAGTTCGCAACGCTGAATTTCAGTAAGCGTACAAAAGAATGAGATCAATTAACATCACGAACTAATAATAAATAAAAAGTTCAAGAACAGTTCAATATATCGCAGAGGCGTAGAAAATTAATATTTGTTTTTATGCAGTTGAGCCACGTTGCCATGGAAGAAACGATAAAATCAGTTTATATCGCCCTTGCACAATCAGTTATATCCTACTGCATAACATCTTGGGGCGGAGCCACTAACGCCAAATTGATAGAGTTGGAGTTAACTCAGAGACTCCTTCTTAAGATATGCCTCTTTAAGCCGAGACTCTTCCCGATCACCGAATTATATCAAGGTGCTAAAGTCCTCACGGTTAGACAACTGTTAGTGCTTTTCACGATGGTAAAACAACACTCTCTCGTTTATTACACTCCAACACCTATTACTAGGTGACAATAGAAAATATGTAACCCTGAAACTCCCCGCACATCATTTGCCCATAGATCTTCTCTTATTTTTTAAATTAGGTAAAACACTATATAATCATGCAAATAAAATTATGAACATCTACACTAAAACATAATTAAAATGTAAAGAAGCTGTAACATAATGGCTTATGGTCCTCGATTATACTATATAAAAACTAATGTAAAATGTATTATAAAATCTAATGCACTAAATTAAAATAAATAAACATTTATATTATACATATTGTACGCACACACACACACATAATTTCTTAAAATATGATATGTTAGAATTAAATTCAATGTTTTGTTAAATTGTATTAGGTAAATAAGTATTGCAATTTTTGTTAACATTTCATATTGCTAAAGCGAGGCCCTCCAGGCCTGGTGTCTTGAAATACAAGCAGGAACTGCTTAGTTAAGGACTCCAGTCTCCTCACAAAGTCTGTACACTATATTGTAAATGTTAAAATTGTTTAACAATTATTGTGGAGGGAAAAGAAACTATTATTATTAATCGAAACCCTTATAATTCTCTCCCTCTTTATATCTTAATAAATAACGAAGATACAAATAATTTAAACTTTAATTTTTAAACTAATACGGAAGAGAGCGAAATACGGCCGGTGTGACGTCATTACGATAGTCCGACGTATGTTTTGTCATAACCAGAATCGTTTTGCGAGAATGAGATGGATAAAATATTTTATTTGCTTATAAATTTCAATCACATGAACTGAAATAACTTTTCTTGTTAGATGTAAGTTTATCTATTCATCAACAATTATATACAGACAACCCTATTGTCTAGTCATTTCATCCAAACGAATCAACAATAGTTTATTTATTTCTAAACGTATCGCGAATTATTTATTTGAAATGTGAATGTATTTGTCATATTGATTTGAAATAATAATTATATTTTGCAAGGGGTATTTCTAAGCTACGCCAATAACTTGAGTATGACTGAGATTACAAGCCAGCCAGACAACATTACGCTTTACTTCGCAACTTTACGCTTTACTGTTGCATAATAAAGTATTATAAAAAGTAGAAATGTCAATGTCCTATTGACAGATGTCACAAGCGCAGCCTATCTAGTATTTTAGTTAGCCAAAAGGCTATATATAGTGTAGACGTATCTGTTTTAGGCATCTCTTATATGTGTCTGTGTTAAGCATCTCTCTCATGTTATGTACCAATAAAGAAGAATATCACAATTATTGTTGCTGTATTATTATTATCACCACTCAAGCATAAGAAGGATCTGTAAGAACGAAGACGTCGGAGCCCACAACTCTTACTTCGCAACTTAACGCCTCACTTCGCAACTTTAGAGCCTTGTACCTAAGAATTGGCCCACGACCCAAACTAGCGGGTATGCATACGTTCATTACACGTTCTAATACTACAATATGATATACATATAATTTAATCAGTAAGAAAAAGAGGATAGTCTGGCGGGCTGAGGATTTCAGCCCATTCTATTTGCGTCGCGAAATAAACGGTCTATTTCATTTAGCCTAATTTGTACTTGTGGTACCTATTACCACAGAATACAAGATATTAGCGTCTATTACAATACCTCTTTGAATTGTAATAGACGCTAATATCTTGTAGTGACTCAGTGCATTCTTATCCGCTAACACTAATGACTCAATGCATTCTTATCGCGAATGCAGTCATACAATTTATCTATCTATGTATTATTAAACAAAGAAAGCTACGGAATTTCAGTACATTATATAAAATTGCCCGCCCTGCGTGGTGCAGGATATTATTCGTCTCCAATTTTATAAGTACAGGTAAAAAAACTATTTTTTTACCTAGATCACGGTTGTGTCTTACAATCTACTGGGGCCATGCATTACGGAGCGAGCTCGGCAAAACAAAATTAAATTTTGTCGCGACGTCCACACTGCACACATTTTCAACAAACTGCTACTTTTAAAAATATCAAAGTCACCGTAATTTAGAAAAAAAATATAATTTTAAAAATGATTAAAAGACGGCTCGTAAAAAATATTGTTAATGGAAGCTGTTGAAGGTATCGTAGGTGATTCAAAGATATCATGACTGATGTTGGCATGATGAAAATCTATAACAATAAGCACATGGCCATATTTTAACGCTATTCAGCGTTTTAATGCGTTCTACCCGTAATGACACACGGAGCCGAAACGTGGACACTCACCGTCGGGCTGGTTCACAAGTTAAAGGTTTCTCAGCGTGCGGTGGAAAGAGCAATGTTGAGTCTATCTCTGGTGGATAAAATTCGTAACGATGTCATTCGCCAGAGAACTGAAGTCACCAACATTGCTCATAGAATTAGCACGCTGAAGTGGAAGCGGGTCGGCAGACATGTCTGCAGACGGACAGACGGTCGATGGAGCAGACAAGTGTTGGAGTGGAGACCACGCTTAGGCAAACGTAGTGTAGGACGTCCTGCGGCACGATGGACCGAAGATTTGAAGAAGGTGGCTGGCAGCGGATGGATGAGGGCTGCACAAGATCGGGGTGGTTAGCGCTCATTGGGGGAGGCCTACGTTCAGCACTGGACGACGATAGGCTGATGATGATGATGATGAACGTTTGTTTGGTGGTTAACTTGGTAAAATTATCATCAAATATACATTTAAATGAATGTAGAAACGGAAAACTTCAGAAAACAACACAAAATTATTTAAGTAACCCCCGATTTAACGTTAATCTGACTTTATTCTATTTCATTTAGGATCTGTTTCACAATCTACTGAAATGTACGGCTGTCACTCAGTATAAAGTTAGCAGCAACAAAACTTACGAATAAGCTATCGATTTCTTATGTTTACGCGAATATTGTTCATTGTTTTAAGCACTTTTCTTTTGAATTGAAAGAATCGAATTCACAATTATAAGTTATATACCTTTTTTGCCCAATACTTAAATTTCAGATTGGGCAATAGGGGCATACCGCATAATATAGGGTAAAAGAACCAATTGTTGGCTCCGAACAGCCAAATATTGGCTACCCCCTTAACATATTTAATACAATTACGAATAAGCTATTCGACACTTCACTCTCACGAATAAGATGAATCTAATGGTACTTCTCAAGCTCGAATGCGACAATCCGTTTAGGCTCTAGAGCGTGCCAAAGAAATACACATACATACACTCGACAACATAACCCTTCTTTTGTCGCATTCGGGTGAAAAACCGCAACAAAATCTGTCTATTCGTTTAGGATTTACGATGTATCACTGATACACAGACACATCAAAGTAACAACACCATCGTCGGAGGTTTATAAATAAGACATCTTTTTTGGTTGTGATTTGGTTGATACCCGATCTAAGGGTGTCATTCAAATCATAACCAAAAAAGATTTCAATCACGTAGCCAATTAATTGGTAGCTGTGGTTAAATAATAAGCCCAGAAAGTGCTAATTTGTTAATAACAAAACCCTATTCAGTGGGGGAACAAAGTAATTACATCATTTACAGGTAAAAACTCGACCCTTCCAGTCATACCGATCCCTTTTAATGTTCAGTCGACTCCAACGACCAGGGTTGAGCTTAACCGTAACCGAAACTAGATAACCGAAATCGTGTTCGCATCCAGATCGGGTATATGAAAGTTACAATTTTGTTAAAACAATCTATTACCCGCCTACGTGAATGATATAGCCTATAGAATATAATATATATAGCCTATGTAACCCGGGCTATTATTACGAATCTATTGACACCTCGTTTATTTAAATCCGAGCAGTAGTTTAGGCTCTACGGTGGAACAAACACATACATACATATACTGCCAAAATCATTACCCTTCCTTTTGGCTTCGCCGTAGACGGGTAAAAATACAGAATTATTCGAACAATAGCTTTTCGTTTCGACTCTGATAGAATTTTAAAAAATCAGGTTTAGATGTGGAAACAATAAGGTTTTTTTAAGGCAGGAGAATACTTTATTTTTTAACCTCCGACGCACAAAATAGGGTTTTATAATTTTGACGTGTCCGTCTGTCCGTGCACAGGTGGGGTAAATTCTCATACATTTTAACTCATTTCAACGTATATTCATATAAAATATGATTACCAATATTTTGATTATCTTCAGTTCTGGTTCTGAATTAAAATAATTACAGGTAATGAAATGTGAATAAAAATTGTACAGTCTAATAGTATTTTGGTTTGTGATCGCCACTTTAAACAGCGCGTCATAAACGCCTAACGTCTTTTTGTTTATCTTTCAAGGTAAAGGGTACCTAAGTATGGCCGTATAAAGTCGTATCTAGCTATGATGTCTCGCCTAGGTTGAATTGTATGAAGTATAAGGCCGCAGGAACATATTTGTAAATATCTGTGATATTTGTGCGTTTAAGTTGATACTTACCATAAAGGTTTGTATATGATGTAATTAAACTAATGATGTAGGTTTTGTTTACTAATTAAGCAAAAAAAAAAACTTTTTTGTACTTTTTAGATGTGTCTAATTACTAAACTACACATAAAATTATATATTTCTTTACATTTACCAAGTAGTAATGCCTCAATATGTCCGATTATATTAATGAAACTAAATATTTTAGATGTAGTCATCATCCCTATTTGTATGGCATCGAAACAACGCCTCTAGTGGCAAACAATGGTAACTAATTCGATGCCATACACTTCTTCACGGCTAGTAGCGACAAAAACTCGCACACAGCACAAAGCTTCGATAAAACATTTGGAGCTTAGCGGGCTTAACTGACATTTTAAATTTTATTTAGATTAATTATTGCTTTCTTCGTAAAGGTTAGGTCGAGGGTTCAAATTTTTTGTCCTCTTGAAATTTTCTTTCAGTAAGTGATTTCCTATACAAAAAAATTATAGTTTTGAGGATTTGGCTTGTAAGCATTGTGTTACTGTCAAGGATTTCTCAGAAATATGAAAAAAAAAAAAACATTTAGGGTCTAAAATAAAATTAGGCTCCGTACAATTCGGCAAAAAAAAAACCCGTTTGTTGTACGGCAGCCCTCCTTAAATATTAATTTACTTATATTTTTAGTATTTGTTGTTATAGCGGCAACAGAAATACATCTGCAAACATTTTCAACCGTCTAGCTATCAGGGTTAAGCAGATACAACGGTGACGGTCATACGGACAGACAGACAGCGAAGTCTCAGTAATATTCCGTTTTTACCCTTTGGGTAAGAAACCCTAAAAATCCGATAGAATATGCCTAAACTAGTGATGAAATTTAAATCAATTCATTCGTAACTCGTCTGTCACAAAAATGTATTTCGATTGCTTTCGAGTTTCGATATCGTATGAAGTGAATTTTTAAAGTTTTATGTGCTTAATTGCTGGGCTTTTACATTTGTGAAATTTGAAAGAATTTTTAATTAATAAAAAATTGTATAATATTTTAATTCACATAGGATTTATCATAAAATTAATACAAATAAAGTTACACACTACCTCTTTGACACTGCGTGTTAAAGAGGTAGTGTGTAACTTTATTTCAAGTACTTTTGGCGCTCTATACCTGAGAATTGTCCCACCGCACAAACTAGTGGGTATGCATATATCATTGTATATACTAATACAACAATATGATAGGTACACATTTTATTAGTAAGGATATAAGGGTAGTGTGGCGGGCCTGGGATCTCAATCCATAATATTTGAACATACATATTTGTCTAACATAATTTCCGTAAACTGTACCTCCAAGTATATCAACTTTGCAACTTTTAATGCGTATCCCACGGACGAAAAAAGTTACGCTGTTATGAAAGTAAAAGTTTAACAGAGAGGAATTTGCTGTATTCGCACAAAAGCTGGCCCCCCACGACATAATTTGTTTCCAGAATTTGGCGATATTTTAGCTTCTTCGTATACGCTTAAGCCAAATTATGTTGGGTGTAGGTGTAGGGAGTTGTAGACGTAAGTAGTATATGTAGTTTGTAGTGCGAGTAGGTGGTGGAGGAACCTCGAATCGATCGCAGCGCGCACCGTGGCCAAAAAAGGAACTTTCGCCTGCCAAATGTCACTTTTTAGTAGCGAAATTCGTCACTATGATTTAATAAACCTAATATATAATACAATGCGTCATGATACCTGCTGCGTAAGAAAAATTACCAAACACAGTGATATAGCCCATCCTTAGTTTTGAAATCATTGCAGTGGTCACTTTATAAGAGGCGAAAAAGCTGTTGAACACGGCAGTCCCAGTTACGTTCTATGAATGTTTCCTCTTATACATCTCTATAAGAGTTACCTAATGCAAATTTAGCCATGTCAAAATACAAACGATACATGGAACGCAGTAACAAGAAAGAGAAAAATACAGCAAATGTACATAACATTGATGACTTCTCGTGAAGTCAGTCATAAGAAAGTTTAATGTTATTATCGACTTTATTGATCGAATAGAATATGTTATGTAAATTACAACATTTCTAAATAAATTAATTGTTTGTTTACATAATTTTCGTATTGACAGCCAGCCATTTGTCATCTCCAAGTCCGCCATAATAAGCTAGATGACAAAAAAAAAATTGTGCTTAAATGAATAGTACTCTTAAATATGTGTAACTTCTCAAAAGAAACAGTATATCAAAAGTCAATATTTTCAAACAAATATATACATAATAATACAAAATTTCGCAAGTCTCGTGTTAACGCTCCATACTAAAGTCGATCCTAGCTGTGACGTCACGTCACGCCTTGGTTAAAGTATAATATGAAGTATACGGCCGCAGGAACATATTTGTAAATATCTCCGATATTTGTGCGTTTAAGTTCGTAATTACCATAATGAATATTTTTGTATATAATGTAAATAAACTAATGATGCAGGTTTTGTTTACTAATTTAGCAACAAAATAAAATTATTAAACTACACATCAAATATTATATTTTTTTACATTTACCAAGTAGTAAGTAATGCCTCAATATTTCTGAGCATATTAATGAAACTAAATATTTTAAATGTAGTCATCATCCCTATTGTAAACGCTAGTTGGCGCTGGCATCGCGCACCCAGCGATGCAAACACAGAAACAAACAAATCTTTCCTCTTTATTTTTTTTGTCTACATACGTCTTGTTATAAAGCGTTATTATCTACGTCGAATTGCGTCGACGTAGTGTGTGCACATCATGTAATTGGCTTTGAAAAAGCAACATTTTTAGGAGCGTGTCTTTGTAATTGGATATTCTATCTAGCCCCTAGGTTAACCACAGAAAATATATATATGAAATACAGCTAGTGCAGACCAAATATCTTAAAATAAGACTAAGCCCGTTCGTACGTTCGTACAAGAGTTTTTTTGAGGTCGCGACAGCAAAACAGCACAGTAAATAGAACTCTGCGCTAGTAGAATAGAGCTAAAAATCGAAGTGTCAAATGTCAGATTTGACAACTTTACACGATTAGCAGCTGTATAGTATTAGCGCACAGTTTTATTCACTGTTGTAGTGCTGTTTTTTCTGTCGCGACCACTAAAAAACTCTCATGGGAACGTAGCTTAACGAGTTCTGTTATTTTAAAATAGGAATGACAAAAATATGTTACCAGTGGCTGTTATTCAAATTTACGCCACGCTCTGCCAAGACGACCACAAATTCAGTGTGGCAATTGTTTCCGTGTCTTGGCAACATTGTTCTCAACTGATTTATGCAAGCTTTTCAATTAGTAGCTTGTAATAGCTTGTGTTTTAACATTTTTGGCACTTACTGGCGATATCAGTATTTTAACAGCTTTGGCATTTACAAGAGTTGTAGCTGTATATATAACTATAGGATATTTTATAGGACAGATTCAAAAAGCTTTTCGTTTCTAGGTTCTAGAATCTAGATCATATGTATTTAATACTCGAAACAAAAACTTTCAGTACCGTTTTACGAGAATTGTGCGAACGGAGGAGTGTAATATCTGGCACAGTTGAAGTTTATGTTGCAGAATATGTGCAGAAAGCTAGTATTTTTTTAAATAATGCTTAGAAATACATATAATTATTAAAAATAAAAACAACACACTAAGATTATATATTAACACACACTACGGTGCGATTGATACATACAATAATTTTGTTACAATTTTTCGTATGTCACAACTGTCATCTCGTCGTGTCCATCTGTCACAACATTTACAACTTTTATATCTAGTGACGTTGTGGTTTTAGTATTTGTGTTATACACAAAAATTTGTGTTGTTCCGGTTCTTAATGTGTAATATTGGTAGAATATTAATCATTAAATATTTGTTAACGTATACAAGTGTGGGAAAGTGGTACAACTTCAAAAAACGTGCTATTTTGTGTTCCCTCCAAAATTCCCTAGGAACTTTCAGTAATGCTTCTACCACTTTACTAAATCGACTGACTTGACTCATTGATTGGACTGACTATTTATTTGGACTTTGACTAGACTTTAGACTTGACGATTTAGGAATACGGTGTTGAAAATTGAAATGAAAATTCTATTTCCCGCCTTTTAACTTGACACTGGCAAATGGTTTTGAATTTAAGTCGACGCCACATATTTAAAAAAAAAAGTTATAAAAAAAGACGTTTGTTGATACTTCATCTTCTTCTTCTTTTTGGCAACCGCGATTGTAAAGGTTTTGCACCATTCTGCCAGTGTCGTATTTATAGAAATATTTTCAATTTTATTTATTTATTTGCATTGAACGAATTACCTATTTGATTTATATTAATAGCACTTAATACCAAAGATAAAAGTCAAAACAAAAGTGACTTGATTTGACACTTGACAGCAGAACTTTTTTTGCGGTGTCTAAAAACAATCCTCATTAAATGATAGGAGGGACTTACAGTTCCTCGCCCTATCGACCTTATATCTGTTCTGTGTTTTGTAATTACTCCTTGTATTCAAACTTTATGTACATAAAGTGGAGTCATTTTAATAGGTAACATTTGACAATTCATCAAAATTCAACAACGTAACCTTGTAACAGCGGGCATAAAATAATATTTTTTATTTGTTTTGTTAGAACTGCACAATTGCTCAACTTTTTCAATTACGATTACATATTTATTGTAATAATGACCGATACGAGTAATTTTACGATTTGCTTTCTCTAATAAACCATTCTAAACATAATAAGCAATTTCTAAAGATCTAAAGAACTGAACGTCGTTACAATGTTGCTTGTTGATGTTACTCTAAAAATCGAAAGCTGATAAGTAGAATCGAATGCAATGATTACTTGTGAAGAAATATCACCATAAATTAATAACCACGTTGTGATTATAATAAAACATAATTATATATATTATTCTTTTAAGTAACTATAAAAATACAAAAAATAAAAAAGTTAAATAATGTACTTTATAACGAGTGCACCGGAGACCGTGCCTTCTCGCTCGCACCACAGTGCAAACGCGCCGCTGGCCAGCAACGCGTGAGGACAAGCTTCCTGCGGGTCGCGTCCGACGCGCTCTCGCCAGACTCCCGCGCGCTACCGATCTGACTAGATGATATTATATTCACTGTGTACTGTGTATTTCGGCCTTTAAGTTAGTAATATTATTTGTAATAAGTGAAGCCAATGTTAAAAACACTATATTGTGATTTTTTTTCCGTTCAATAAACATTTTCGAGACATTTTCGGTATTCATTTATTAAAATGGCTGCCCTACTCGGGGCTGAACTGTGAAATTTTTTTACGTACTCTGTGATTAGTGAATCGTTATTATCGAACTCAGTATTATGACGCGATCAAAACGAATTTCGCGTCGCCGTCAATCGGATCCCGACAGTCCGGGAGGATAGCGGCTCGCCAATGCCTGCTGCCACGCGTTCGACGCCTTCGCCCCCGCCGCCCGCGCCGTGTATCGACGCCGGAGCGGCCGCGGCACGTCACCCATCGACGCTCAGAGCGTCACAGCGACGCTGTTGGCTATGCAGCAGAACCAAGCCGCCATGTTCGAGATATTTACGAAAATATTAGAGCGAACGTCGTCCTCGCAACGGTCTCCGAGACTCAACGCCACGCCGTTTCACCTTCGCCGACGCCCGTTATTCCTGGAGGGAACTTTGCTGCCTGCACGGCACGCTACAGCGGTGCGCCGCAAGAGTCGCTAGACGCTTTCGTAGATGCAGTCGAGTCCTACAAAGACTGTACGAATACCAATGATGATAATGCAGTGCGCGGTTTATCCATGCTGCTGACACACCACGCAGCTACGTGGTGGCACGGGGTAAAAACCACCGTCACGTCGTGGGACGACGCGTTGCGGTTCTTACGTGGTTCTTTCGGTAACTGGCACCCTCCTCACCGCATTTATAGAGAACTTTTTGCGAACCCGCAGATGTCAAGTGAAAACACGGAGTTGTACATTTCGAAGGCTCGAGCCCTTCTCGCTCGCCGTCCACAAAATGACCTTAGCGAAAAGGTTAAACTGGATATGTTGTACTGCCTGCTCCATACGCGAACGAGACAGCGCCTTCGCCGCGAAGAGTTTGCGATAATGGAGGCGCTTTTCGAAAAGATACGCCAAATAGAGGACGAGGAAGCAGCTTCGCGGACAACGAATTCGTCGACGGTGCGCACAGATGCCGCCGCCCGCGCCGCTCGGGTTTCGCCCTCGGCGCGCTCCGAGTTTGCCGCACGCGCTGGGCCGGCGGCGCCCCGGCACAGGCTCGGCGCCACCCCTACAACAGTTCAGGCAAATTTGTCCAAGAACATTCATAACAACGCTCGATTACGTTTTTGTGTGTATTGTAAGCACCCAGGACATACTCGCGACGAGTGTCGAAAATTATTATCGAAATGTGTAACTGGTGTAAGTGTTATGGACAGTAGTACGAAAACCCCGGTACCTACATGTAATGGTTGCGAGCAAACCGGTGTCATCCGGTCGTAATGTAAAAATTGTAATGTTAATAATTAAACATTTTGTTCAATAGATAACGGCGCGAGCGCAATCGTCATTACGCCGATGGCGGTAAGACTGCACGGACACGGTAATAATTCGGTAAGTCACTTTTTTGCTACTCGCCCTCGAAGCTTAAAGTATAAAAACTCCAAGTTTAAAGACTCTTACTTGCCTACTGATTTTTGTACTGTTTTACCAAAAGAGTATGGCTGTTTTACCAATGATAACAACGTTCTACATTCATTGTCTGTTTTTAGTAATAAAAAGTTAAAAAACCGTTAAGGGCTCATCACACGATTAACTTAAGGGTTCATTACACGATATCAATTAATATATGCCCTTAGAATTTGAAAATGTTTTGCCTACTGAATTCTTCGAGGACTCGTATGATAATATTATTAATTCACCTCATAATAATAATTATTATTGTAGTAAAAAGAGTACGGTGACCATGATTTTTTCGGGACAAAATGATAATAATTTATTTAATTCCGCTTATTTTCCTAAACAATCTGTAGTATCTGAGGACACTTGTGTACCACTTAATCCCGATGCTAGCACTACGTGTAGGGTGACCACACTTCCTGCACCCACGCATGCCGTCGAGAACCCTGCTCTTACTTCGAGTATACAACCGCACAGTGCGAATGGTATGTTTAATTTTGTTGATACTCCAAGTAGGGTGACCATGACTCAGGATAAAGCCGGACAAGATTTTTTGGACACATTTTATGAAAATTCTTCACATAGGGTGTCCATGAATCAGGACACTGTGATATCTACTGCTGTAACTAGCGATTATTCTTCGTGTCTTCGACCTATTTTAGGGATAAAAGTTTTTGGGATCACCGGTATAGGTATATTAGACACAGGTGCTAAGAGTAGTATCGCCGGTAATTCACTGTACGATATTCTACTTCAACGTGGACATCCATGTACTGAAGAAACTGGTCGAATCCGATTGGCCGATGGATTCGTCCAGACACGACGAGTACTCACAACTATTTTAAAGGTAAAAATAAAACATAAATTAGTAGAGTTACCTTTTATTATTTTTCCTGATTCCCAAGGTAGCAGTACGCTATTGGTAATGGATTTCATCATGAATACTGTAATTGTGCTCGATTTTACTTCTAAGACATGGTGTTTTTCTGATAGCCGTATCACTTATCCGATTCAATTTGAGAATCCCACGTCGAGTTGGAACCTTTATTCTGCCCAGTTGTTGCACGAAGATGAAGGTCAACTGCTGAGTGAATCTTCAAGGCAGCAGTTATCCGACCTCTTACACCAGAATAAAGACATCTTCCAGATAGGGGGAGACCCTATTCCGTGTGCAGAGCACCACATTGAAACAGGTAAGCACACACCCATAGCAATGCCGCCCTACAGACTAACACCTGCAAAGAATGAGATTATGAAGGCAGAGATAGAAAAAATGTTAGAGGCGGACGTCATTTAAGAGTGTGAATAAACTTGGGCTGCACCTGGTCTACTGGTCCCAAACAAAGACGGCACGTTTCGATTCTGTGTTGATTTTAGAGGTATGAATGCTATAACAAAAACTGATACTTACCCAATTCCACGCATCGACGACCTAGTACAGATGACTAAGCGCGACTGCTACATGTCCTAGATCAATTTGCGCGCCGGATACTGGCAGGTAAGTGTAAATCCCGAAGATATATAATAATACTGCTTTCACCACACCTTTCGGAACTTACCGGTTTAAGCGCATGCCATTCGGTCTTAAAAATGCCCCGGCGACTTTTCAGCGGCTCATCGATCGTTTTCGTTCAGGTTGTTCGCTGCACGACGTCACCATCTTGGCATATCTTGATGACATCTTAGTCATCAGTCACAGTTTCCAGGAACACCTGCAAGATCTACAAAATGTATTTGACAGTCTACGAAAATTTAAACTCTGTGCAAATCGTTCCAAGTGTCATTTTGTTAGGCTAGAAGTGACATACCTAGGCCACGTTATTACTCCGCAAGGCATCTCACCCGATAGCACGAAGGTCGTTGCCGTGCTGAAAAGGAAAGCACCTCACTTAAAACATTTAAAATCATTTTTACAAACCTGCTCCTGGTTCCGTAAATTTATTCCCGAGTTTTCACGCATATCCGAACCTTTAACCAGACTCACTCGGAAGGACAACGAATGGAAACGGAACGCCGAGCAACAGCGCTCTTTTGAGTTACTGAAAGGTGAACTTAGAAATGCTCCTATCCTTATTCAGGCTGACTATTCGAAGCCCTTTGTGTTGCGAACTGACGCTAGCAACTACGCCATTGGTGCGACTCTTCTTCAAGGGGCTGGTAAGGACGAACGACCTATTGAGTATGCAAGTCGGTTACTGAGCTCATCAGAAAGAAACTATTCTACGACGGAGCGCGAAGCCCTTGCCGTCGTCTGGGCCGTCGAGAAATATAGAGGTTATATAGACATAGCGTTTATATAGATATAGACCATCTGGTCACCCCTGTATAGTCAAGAGTGACCATCAACCTCTTAAGTGGTTGTTTTCACTTAAGTCGTCGAGTGGTCGACTCATTAGATGGGCTATGAAGCTGCAGGCATTCGACCTGAAAGTGGAATATGCTTCAGGTAAGGTAAATGTACTTGCCGATTTTCTCAGCCGGCCAATCCGCGAAAGCAATAATGACGAATGTAGCGTCTGTTTTGTCATCGTCGATCTACCGCAAGCCAGCGCTACCGAACTCCGAACCGCGCAGCTTGAAGACCCTGAAATAAAGAAAATTATACTAGATTTAGAAAACGTCAATGAACTTACCTCCAATCGATGGTTGGAGCGAGGGTATGTAATGTCACACTGTGTGTTATACTGTTATGATCCAGACGCTGAATCAGAAGAAGCACTATTAGTTATTCCTGCTTCCAAGAGGGAAGAACTCCTCAATGAATTCCATAATTATGCTACCGCCGACCATCAAGGTGTTGATCGTACACTTCATCGCCTCCGTCAAAGTTACTATTTTACAGGCATGCGGCGATATGTATCTGAGTACATAAAACGGTGTATTGAGTGCCAAAAATACAAGGCAAGTAATCTTAAACCAGCCGGTCTTCTGCAAACTCCAGTTCTCAGCCAACGCGCTGAAGTTCTTGCCATAGACCTTTTTGGACCACTGCCAGATGGAGACCAGGGGGAGCGTTGGGTGCTCCTCGTCGAAGACGTAGCTACCAGGTGGGTCGAGCTATATGCTCTACATCATGCTACCGCTGAAAACTGTTCCAAGACTCTAATAGAAGAATATTTCCTTCGCTACGGTCTTCCCAGGCGAGTAATATCTGACAATGGCTCGCAATTTATTTCAACCATCATGCAGCAGAGTATGTATGTATTTGGTATTAAACAGGAGCTGATCCCAGTGTATCATCCTGAAGCAAATCCTGCGGAGCGTAAACAACCGCGATTTGAAGGTGCAATTGTCTTTGCTGGTCAAGACCGAACATCGAAATTGGCCCAAGTATCTTGCCCATGTACGCTTCACAATGAATACCGCTGTATGTGCCAGCACAGGTAAGACCCCTGCATATTTTACTTTTGCGCGTGAGCTTACGCACGCCCTTTCAAGCCTATCATGATCTTCGCAGCATAATCAACAAAGAAAATTACGTATCATAGGTAACTCCTTATTTACTAAAATTTATTGAGATATTTAAGGATATACGAGATCGTGTCGAGCACAAACAGGATGAACGAAAACACTTTGCTGATGCGATGTGAATCCCTGCGCCTAACTACAAGGTAGGGGACCTGGTGCTACTAAAAGTTCATCAAATTAGTAATGCTAACAAGGGAATAACCCGCAAATTCATGCCAAAACGTGACGGCCCTTACCGTGTTAAATAAGTAATTACTCCTACCAAGTTCAATATAGCTGATACTACCACGGACGTTATTATTGGTAAATACCATAGCACCGATTTGACCCCGTTTCTTGATTCGGGTGACTCTCATCCGCTAATGCCAGTGAGGACTAGGGGGAGACCGCGTCAAAAGGGTACCAAGCCGAACTCGAGACGTATTCCCAGCTTGGAGGGGGAGCTATAACGAGTGCACCGGAGACCGTGCCTTCTCGCTCGCACCACAGTGCAAACGCGCCGCTGGCCAGCAACGCGTCAGGACAAGCTTCCTGCGGGTCGCGTCCGATGCGCTCTCGCCAGACTCCCGCGCGCTACCGATCTGACTAGATGATATTATATTCACTCTGTACTGTTTCCCGCGTTTTCGCCTTTGTAAATTGTTTAATACTTTTAATTTAGGCCTTTAAGTTAGTAATATTATTTTTATAAGTGAAACCAATGTTAAAAACACTATATTGTGAAATTGTGTTCCGTTCAATAAACATTTTCGAGACATTTTCGGTATTCATTTATTAAAACTTGTCTTATTTTGTTCCTTGAATTAACGAAAGAAACAATAATAATGGGACAGGGATTCGCCTGATGGTTTTTAAAATTCACAAATGTTTCAAGTCCGTATCGATTCGTTCACTTTAATCGATGTTTTTAAGCAGGTCACCTCACTATGAAGACAAAAGTGACAGATGTCAAATGTTACCTATTAAAATGACTCCACTGTAATATAATATTCTTACTAACAAAATAAAACTGTGGTACTAACCCTAAATGTTGGTTTTAGATTATTCAACTGACTTCATCCAGTACAACGTACCCTTGTATATTCATAAAACCCACTCATAAGGCAGAGTTTTTGTCAACACACACATTGGCGAATAACTAAGTAGCCATTTTAAAGAAGAAGAAGAACTTTTTTCGTATGGCAATGATCCGCATTCCGTTTTACGTAGTTATTATAAAAATATGGATATGAATATGTTAGAGAATAATAAATATTAATATCTACGGGAAAATCAATGAAATTTTTGAAACTTTTTTTGGTATTTATATTATTAAATATTACAGTTTTAAAAATAAATATTGCAGGAATGTGTAATAAATAAATCCGTTCTTTGTAGAAGTGTAAACGAAACGTTATTTCATTTGTTCTTTGTCGTGTAGATGACGCTTAGAAGTTGAGTAAGTGATGTCAATAAGGTTATCAACTGAGACGGTCTTGAATTAAAGACCATCTTGATAAGCTAATCGTTACTTGAGACTGTCTCAGTCAAGAAAGGTCTTAAGAACGAGTTTGAGAACGGTTTATTAAGCCTAAGAACTAGGGCCCGTATTAATAAACCGTTCTCAAACTCGTTCTAAAGACCTTTCTTGGCTGAGACAGTCTCAAGTAACGATTAGCTTCTCAAGACGGTCTTTAATTCATAGTATGATCTCAAGACCGTTTCAGTTCATAACGTTATTGAGATCACTTACTCAACCTTTAAGCGTTATCTACACGACAAAGAACGAATAAAATAACGTTTCGTTTACACTTCTACAAAGAACGGATTTATTGATTATACATTCCTTCAATATTTCTTTTAAAAAATGTAATATTTAATAATATTAATACCAAAAAAAGTTTAGTCTGTATTCTTTATATTGAAAAAACTGATTTTCATAAATTTTTACGTATATATTAATATTTATTATTGTCTAGCATAATAATATCCATATTTTTTTTCACAACTACGTAAAACGGAATGCGTATCATTGCCCTTCGAAAAAAGTTCTTCTTCTTCTTATTCTTTAAAGTGGCTCCTTAGTGATTCGACAATGTGTTGTGTTGACGAAAACTCTGCCTTATGAGTGGGTTTTATGAATAAACAAGGGCACGGTGTACAGGAGGAAGTCTGTTGAATAATATAAAACCTAGAACAGACAAATTTAGGGCCAGTACCAAAGTATGTACATAAAGTTTCAGTAAAAGGAGTATTTACAAATCACAGAACAGATTTAAGGTTGATAGGGCGAGGAATTGTAGGAGGGAGGGATCATATTATAATGAGGATTGTTTTTTGGACAGCGAAAAAAAGATCTGCTGTCAAGTGTCAAATCAAGTCAATTAATATAAATCAAATAGGTAATTCGTTTAATATAAATAAATAAAAAAATATATTTAAATAAAATCGAAAATATTTCTACAAATACTCGACACTGGCAGAATGGTGCAAAACCTTTGCAACTGCGATTACCAAAAAAGAAGAAGAATAAGTATCAATCATGTATCAATATAGCATCTTTTTTTATAAATTTATTTTGTGTTGAGTATGTAGTGTAAATTCTGAGTTTGTTTAATCATAAGTATTAAGATTTTAATTTACATAATTGTAACACACCCAAAAACACAACAAATAATAATGTACTGTATCCCAATTCCCAAGCAAGCCGTTCTCAAGTCAAGGTTTGACTGTACCCACGAAACCGCGTCTCAAGTAACAGTTTGACAGCAATGACAGCGTACTTGAGTAACGAGTCTCGTTTATTAATACGTTCGCACTCACTTGATACGCCGTACCTACAGCTGTACTTAAGTACGGTCTATTAATTAAAACAACGTCTTAAGTACTTTCTTGAGAATTTTCTTAGAGATATGAACGCTTTATTAATACGGGCCTAGATGTTGCTAGCGACTTCGTGTGTGCAAAAGGAAATCCCGTTGGAACTGTATATTTTGTCGCGATAAAAAGTAACCTATGTCCTTACCTGTGTCCTCCTCTATCTGAGCCTAATTTCATCACAATCGGTCCAGTAGTTTCGGAGCCTATTTAGTGCAAACACCCAAAAAAATCTTTTCTCTTTATGACATTAAGGCTGGGTCATAGACCCATATGCTCCAGAATCCGGAACGCCAATCAAAATTCAGAGCACTGAAATAGAACTCTGTGCTAATGCAATAGAGTTGAAAATGGAAGTTTCGAGTGTCGAGCTGTCATATATGACATTGACATTTGACTCGACACTCATGTGTTCGATTTTCAACTCTATTGTAATAGTGCAGAGTTTCATTTTCAGTGCTCTGAATTATAACCCAGCCTAACGGCCCGTTTCACAATCGAAGGATAAGTGTCAGGTAGCTTTTTCTTATGTTTTGTCTCTGTCGCTCGATATAAAGCAAACGGCGACAAAACTTCCGAATAAGCTACCGTGCACTTATCAGTAGACTAGAATTAATTGCCCGCGGCTTCACCCGCGTAAAATTAGGTTTTAAACTTTCATCCCCTATTTTAACCACCTATAGGCTGAATTTTAGAAAATACTGAAATACGATATTCATTATTTTTTTCGTACTCCATTAGAACAAACAAAACATTCACACAAAATATCATGCGAATATGTCCAAGGAATAAAAAGTTTCATACAAACAATTACCTATTTTAAAATTTTAAAAGTTGAATTTTGAAAAATCCTTTCTCAGTGGATGCCTACGTCATATGAGAAATACGTGTGCGAAATTACAAATTTCTAGTCTTAATTAAGGGTGGCCTGTGTGTTGATACATCAGTCAATCAGCTTTGCTTTTTTTATCAGTAGACTGTGAAAAGTTATCTATACTTAAGTGTCCAAGTTAGATGTCCAACACGTTATACCTTTTAAACATGTTCTAGTTAAAAAGTAACACAGAAAAGTAGCAATCAAACCTAGTTCCAAATATAATAGAACATAGGACGAGTTTAATCAAAAGCCGGAACATTACATAAAGTACGCTTCAAATAAGCATCGTTTATTGTTTAGCCGCGGAGCGCTCGGAAATTATGTGAGGGTAAATGGCTCGATACGTTGTTTATGTGAGTGAAGAGAGCGTAGGGATGGGACAGTATCGATGTACAACACTTCAGAAATCGTGTGGCATTTAGACCGCTCCTAAACGTCTATTATCACCCAATTGCAGAAGAAGGTAATGTTTATAGAGCGTTTTTAGTGTTCCTTATCCAAAGGGTAAAAGCAAAACCCATAAATATTATTAAGACTTTGCTCTCCGTCTGTCTGTCATCAGGCTGTATCTCGTGAACCGTGATAGCTAGACAATTGAAATTTTCACAGCTGATGTGTTTTTGTAGCCGTTATGACAACAATTAATACTAAAAACAAAATAAATATTTATGGGGGCTCGCATACAAAAAAAATCACTGTTTTTGCTCGATATTAATAGGTACTAATGCTTGATATTAGTACTAATAGTTGTAGGGACATTGGTACGGGACCCTTCGTGCAGTATTTTTTTTTCTAACAACTTGAGCAAGTACAAAACAAAATTAAAATACTTAATATTAGGTCCTTACATATGAAATTGGCGTTTTGTCGTACTGGCCACTTTGATCTCAAATATTTCTATTTGAGATCAAATCAAATCTTTAATCTTTGGTTAGGAATTCCAATTTCAAATTTATACCGCTATTTACTCATGCATTTGTGTTTCGAAAACCATAATTCATTTGATTTTTCCTCTTTTGGTTTTTTATTTGCGTCACTATGTTTACAAAATGGAAAACTTGAAATATCGTATTATTTTCGAGTTCAAAGAAAACACAGTGCGTTTTTGGTTTCAACCTTTTCGTTCTGGACGATTTCGACCTGCAGAACAAGCCCCGTGGACGGCCGGAGACCAAAGTTGATAATGAAGAATCGAAAGCTATTGTGGAAGCGGATCCATCGCAAACCACGCCCGAGTTAGCTGCAGGCTGCGGTGTTAGTGATAAAACTGTTTTAATCCACTTGAAGTAAATTGGGAAGGTGAAAAAGCTTGATAGGTGGGTACCTCATGAATTGAGTGCAGCAAACCGACAAACGCGCGTTGACTGCTGCGTTACATTACTCAACCGGCACATTAATGAAGGGATTTTAAATCGAATCATTACCTGTGATGAAAGGATCCTGTACGATAATCGGAAATGCTCATCGCAATGACTGAACCCTCGCGAACCAGCCAAAGCCTGCCCCAAGCGAAAATTGAATTAAAAGAAGTTACTTGTGAGCTTTTGGTGGACTAGTGCCGATGTTATTCACTACAGCTTTTTTAAATCTGGCCAGACGATTACGGCAGATGTCTATTGCCAGCAACTGCAAACCATGATGGAAAAGCTAACTGCTAAACAACCGAGGTTGGTCATACGCTCTAGGCCATTGCTGCATCAGGACAACGACCTAGACCACACACTGCACAACAGACGGCTACCATATTAGAGGAGCTTTAATTGGAATGTCTAAGACATCCACCGTACTCCCATGACCTTGATCCAACAGATTACCTTTTTTTTCTAAATTTTATCCAAATTCCAACTTCTTGCAAGGGAAAAACTTCAACTCCGATGGGGCAGTCCAAAGCGCCTTCAAAGACTTTATTGGTTCCTGTCCGAATGGTTCTTTTAGTAAAGGAATCAATGAACTACCTATGAGATGGCAAAAGTGCATAGATAGCAATTGATTAAATAAATATATTGTGTTTAAAAAAAAAACTACTTTATGTTCCTCCTTTTCAAAACGCCAATTTCATATGTAATGACCTAATATTTGGCTCATAAACATGTTTTTTTATATTAATAATTATGTTGTGTACATAAGGTTAAGGTTCAGTATAATATTATCTTAAGCCATTGTAACTACTAAATGTTAATTTTTATACTAAATTATGGTACTTTAGGTTTAGTTGTAGTTATAAAGTTTATTATTGTTAGTAAATTACTGTTTATTACCTAAGTAAATAAATAATAAAATAAAAAATTACACCGTGGATAGTAAGAGCGTTAACACGCGTGCCGCAGATTTGTAAGGATTTTGTGCCGCAACTCCGCGCCGCGCCGGCGGTAAAACGCCGCAGCTCCTGGCGCCACCACAGGTGGCTCCGCTGGATCTGTAGCACGTGTGTAAAGGCTCTAATGGCGAATAGTGTTTCGTTCATAAAGCTAGCATACAGCCCAATTGTCCTGATCACTTGAAATTTTGTAATTATTTAGTTTATCGATAGGTTTAAATGCCCATCACTATTGACTATCTACCGTATATTTCCGAGTCAAAATTTACTTTTAGTTGTCACCTGTTAGATTTAAACGATATTTTTGTTAGATATCTAAGAGGTTTTGTATGGTATTTGTATTGTTTTTGAATATATAGTGAAATTTTCTGGTATATTTTCTGAAAGAAAAATACACATTTGTGTAGAAAAAAATGTGCATTCACCTGAACTTTCTGTAAATTCCTTACCTGGTAATCTTGACACAATTTTAGACCTACTGAATTCGACAAAATTATAAGACACACTAATGCGACTGACAATGCGCGCGCGTAGCATACCTAATGCAGGGCAGTAAGAAATTTTAATGCGAGTTTTCTACCTACCCTCGAATATATTTAAAATAATATTTGACTTAGTAGTAAATTAAATGCAAATAAACGGTGGCTATACAATACATATCGAGCTTACATGTTATATAGAAGACTGAAACAAATGAAGTCTATATAATATTATAATCATTTGTCGTATCGTATCATTAGTCTTAAAGTGATTGCGAAATGGTAATATCAGCAGAAAATATTGAGTTATAATGTACTACGTACTAGAGAAGACGCCTCAACTCGATTGTTTGTAACACGAGTTAGAGCGCGCGCACTCCAACTCTCTTAGTCTGTGCCGAGCGCTTGATGCAACGTGACACGTTTGAGTGAAGTTTTGTTTTTTAAATTATGCCTTCGTGTGCATTGAGATACTGTTCAAACAACTCCAGAAACATAAGTAAAAGTCAAGGAGTGTCTTTTCACCAGTAAGTTCATTTATTATCTTTAAAACACGCTTAATTTAATTATAATTTTTCAATTGCAACGCGTCACCGCGGCGGCGGCCATGTTTACGTGAGAACATAACACCCCCCGCTTGTCCCGCGCATACCCCGCCGTCATCAAGTGCGCGCCCTATCTTTTGTTTGAGATAGCTTCTCTAGTACGTAGTACATTATAACTCAATGGCAGAAAATCGTTTTTAGGGTTCCGTAATACTCAAGGAGCCCTTATAGTTTCGCTCTGTCCGTCTGTCTGTCCCCGCTTCTAGCTTCTGTAATTATGAATATAAATAGATGAAATTTGGTATCATAAAATAATAATAATTTTATATTTTAGGGGTACATACATGTGAAGTGGGGATGAAAAATATTTTTGGAACGAAGTTCCTTATGGGGCGATGCGGAGGGGTACCCTAGCCGGGAAAAAACGTCCGTAACGTAAGATTTTTATGTATAGTCTTTATTATTTTCTTTATACCTCGAATAAAACTTAAAATTAATATTTTTATAATAAGGAACTTCGTTTCTATCCGGTGTCCCACGACACCACACGGCTTTTTTCATTCTACCCCATCGTACGTGTGGGTACCGTTGAATAAGTCTTTTAAAATAAAGATAAGTTTTGATACATGACTTCTTACAAAGTCTCCCATTTTCGAGTCATCTTCCTCCAAAGTGGTTTATATGTTGCCCCCCCCGGCATTTCTATACAATAAGACGTAGAATCTTGCAATTTTTCAAGCTGATAGATGATGCTAAAAACTCTATAGAAAATTTTTTTTGAGCGAAATCAGACCATAACTTATGAAGTATTTCAAAGAAAGCCTATTGCGCGTTGATAGTTACGGAACTCTCCTCAGACATGTCCTGACATGCTCTTGGTTAGGTTATTTATAACGGTTGATTATAAGTTATAATTTATAACAGCACCCTAATACGACCTTTACATTTTAAATTATGATAAATTGAAGAAGTCGTTCTTACTCAAATTTATTTTAACACTGTGAAAAATGGCCATCTTAAAGCAACGAAAATAAAAAAGTCTAATTTACTTAGATGGAAAGGCCTATTTAAAATATCTTAACACTAGAAGTAAAGCCCAACATGATTGTTTATGCGTCAAATCCCAATCATACGTTTAGACGTATAAAAGTCGGCCAAGTGCAATTCGGAATCGCGCATGAAGGGTTCCGTAAAACGCGGCCAAAAGTTCACGTTTACTGTTTGAGAGGCCATCTGAAACATTTACCTACTTTATTATGTTATTAGTATTTGTTCTGTGAACATTTCAACTGTCTAGCTATCACGGCTCATGAGATACAGATTGGTGACAGACGGAAGTACGGACGGACGGACAATCAGTTAGATCGTGAAGTCTCAGTAATTAGGTTTTTACCCTTTGGGTACGGAACCCCTTAAAAATAAATATTTTATTCAATAATAATAATCATCACGTCGAATCGAAGTACATTATTGCCGTTATGTTAAAATGAGTGTAGAATATAATAGAAAACGCTTTAATTGCACACTCATAATAAAAACACAGTAGAATAATTACAAAATTATAGGAACTGTACAAATATTCTTAGAGGTCTTACTGCTTATAGCAGTTTCTTTCAAACAACCTAAACTTATCAAGTATACCAAGATACTTACCAAGGTGACGCAGACATCTTCCAATAGCGGTGGCAAGAGAGTTGGCACGCCAACTCAGGGTTAACCGATCATGCATTAGGGTGGTATTATATACTAACAAAGATCTTTGTTCAATATGTTGGCAGTCAAAGACACATCCGGTGTACAACTTTTCGACTCGGCAATAACGTTCAAAAGCGTTAGAGCGGATCTGCCGTCAACTGTGCATAATGTCATGTGTAAGTTGGACATACTTTTTATACTATTCATCAAATGAACAAGAAAAGGAGATACAGATACAATTGAAAGGTAAAGGGAAAACGGATTGGATAAAATATTTAATCAAAGATCTTTGATCAAATTTCTTGTTTCTTTCACTTTCGTTTGTATCTGTATGTTTCTCTGTTTATTTGACACAGATATTTAAATGTAGTCCTCCAATTTCGTCAATCAAATGCATATTGGATAAAGATCTTTGATATATTATGTAATACCACCCTTAAATAGTTACAGCGTTTTTTCGTCGGAGTATACGACGCAATGACGTACGTTGGGGTTCTAGGGTTAAACTAAGAAATGGGAAGGGTAAGCACGTATTTACAGTAAGAGTCAACTTATTTATATTTACATTAGTATGTAGTTAAGTTTTAGTCAGTGCTGGCTGTTTAGACAATAAAGTCAAAATTGATTAAAACAATATTATCGTGTAGTATTACTACAATATGATATACATTTTATCAGTTATGATAACAAAATCAATTGTACCATAAAAGTAGGTAAGTACTAAAAAAATAATAACTACTCCAAAACTTAAAATGCTACAAAAAAAAGAAATCTCCCAGGTCGTCCCCACCAGGCAGAGTACCTAGAAGGCTCAGAGAGTTTCCTCGCTGGATTGCGATACTTATTCTCTGGGCCAGGTAGGTGCCGGCTCTGGGGTCTCGGGTGGCCTCAATGAGTTTTTTGGAGATTTCTCCGAAAAGTTTGTGCGCACCCAGACCCCATGTACCTAAGGTTTCAACCCCAAACGGTTCAAATATGAGATCCCCACTAAGGTTCTCATATTTGCGCCGCTTGAGGTTTTCCGCCTGATTGGCGGCCGCACCTGCAGAACTCGAGGTGCCCTGGACATGGGACGGAGCAAGTGTATCGACGCAAGTAGCGTCCCATACAAGAGCCCGTCCCACTCTCCAAGGGACCAGGGTCATACCGTCTGGTCTCTTGCCATCGTCGCGCGCCAAACCAGAGGGTTCCAGCACAGCTGGCACAGCTGGTCTCCGGCGGTGACAAGAGCCCGACGGATGAGATCGTTCAGGCAGTGATGTCGGGAGATGCGGCCGGCGCTTCGTTGACAGGACAGCCCGTGGTGTCCGAGGTTTTCCACATTTGCACCACAAACACAGCGATGGGGGACGACGTGGGGGGTGCCAAGACGCAGGGAAGTGGCTAACCGGAAAGCTGTTCGATCCAGCAATGTGCCCGTATTGGGTGACGGTAATGCTTGTAGCCAAAGGCCCGACTCCCACTTCTCCGCAGCTAAGAGGCGAGCCTGCTCCACAGGACTGGAGGACGTATTAAGAAGATTATTCCGTACCAGTCTGCAGAGTGGCTCGTCCCAGAGCCTTTGGGAAAAAGTATTGTCAGGCAATTCGCTACAAGCACTAGTTACGCTCCAGGCGTCCTTGGCCTCGTCCAGATAGGTAACTGTATTGGAGTAGGATGGGTGATGTAGTATTTTTGCGATAAGACTATGGTTCGCGTGGACTGAGGACAAGAAGGCCGGAAGCGATATGTCAGAGGGCTTTCGAACACCCAGGCCACCGAACCTAACTGGAAGCGTTGCCTGAGTCCATGCGCGGTCATCGAAATTTGTATTCAAAATAGTGGAGTGCGTTTGTCTTATGGTATCATCCAACTGTTTGAGAAGTTGAGGGAACTTCCACAGTTGACAACACCGTAAGACATATGTCAATTTAGGTACGAAAATGCAAAAACGGATTAGGGTAAAGGCCATGTGACAGTTAATTTGGAGGAAAATTAATGATTAAATTAAAGATAATAATAATAATTAAATAATTAAAATTAATTAATAATTAATTAATTTCATTAATCGTGTAGTTATATGTATTACCTATGTTAATATTAAACATATTATCATGTAGTTGACTACATGGAAAATATTCAGTGTAATTTATATTATTCAAAAATATTGAGGTAATATTAATTGAGAAATGTAAAAAAAAATATGTTTGTAGTTTTGTAATTAAGTGCATTTCAAAATTACAAGAAAAGTTGGAATATTTTTTACATAACGTAAAAATCTACATTATTCGTATATTTACCTAGATCAAATTCAGAAACATTAATTGTGGTACCTAAATAAGTACTTAAACTTCAAGACTTCACGGATCAACAGATGATTTTCTTTTACACATTGATTGTCCGTACTTGATAATAACTAGAAATTTTAATAACAACTATAACCGGACTACGCAAACTATATATAAGCCTATGTTACCCGGTCTATTATTACGAATCTATTCACACGTCATTTATTAAAATCTGATCAGTAGCACAGATTAATAAATAGTAACTCCGTTATAGTCAGTAATTAAGGCGCTACGGTGGAACAAATATACGTGCATTCATACATACATATTTGACGATCTCTGTGGCCCAGTGGTTAGCGCGTCGGCGCTTAAGCCGGAGGTAGCGGATTCGAATCCCGCCGAAAGGACAAAAAGATTTTCTGTGTTCCTTGGTCTTGGCTGTGTATTAACCCGGCGAGCGTAGGGTTGGGTGAAATTCACCCAGCCTGTTATAAATCGTTCGATATTTTCTATGTCGTATGTCAAAATGAGTTGTCCATCTGAGTAGCTGCGCGGGGGGGGGGGGGGGGGGGGGAAGGTAAGCAAGCGTTCCGTTTCACGTCGAAGTTGTCCACCGACTGATGAGGTGTTCAGAAGGAGTACAAGTTGCACCCGGGTGTGTTACACCCACCTTACGCTTTGTGTTACAAATTCGATTAAACATTTTTTGGTTTATATTCGTTATTCGTTCGTTTTTTTTTTTCATATATTTTTTAGATAAACTGTTAACATGTTATACGAAGACAACTAAAGAAGATTATTAAGTCATTTCAGATCAGCAGATGATGATAATTTTGTCACAAAAAATTGTGATGATTGATGATTCCTTTTCTGGCTTCGAAATAGATGTTGCCAAGGAAGCTGTGAAGGTGATTTTGAACCAAGATATAGATAGGGATATCGAATGTAAATGAGTCAGCTGTAGTGGGCTACGACCTCTTGATTTGTATGTCCTTCTTGTGCTTGAGTAGTGATGATAATAATACAGCAGCAATTCTTATATTCTCCTTTATTGGTGCTTAACACTGATACGTAATACATATGAGATATGCCTAACACAATAATATACGTCTACACTATTTATAGCATTTTGGCCAACTAAAATAAACTAACTCAATAGGCTTTACTTCATTACATCTGTCAATGTCAAAAATGATATTGACACTTACTTTTGTCAATATGCAACATATCTCTTTTCGAGAAAAAAGCAAACTAATATTATAAGTACATAACTAATAACAATACATTACTTATCTACTCAAATTTCTCATGTATGTACAATTTAGGACGTCTCACACTTCTACCAGACCTGGTTACGTAACCGGTATTTTCTAGACTCTCCACAGGAACACAGTTATCATCGATACTGCAATTTTGAACAGGACCGTCTCCGAGCTGTGCCGAACTCATGGGATCTATACTCTCCTGCATGGGAGGCATATTGTCAGTGCTGCCGTTGCCATAAAAAGAAGGTGGAGGATGTGTTTCTTTTAAATTCTTTTTTCTAGGTCTAATGTGTCCCCTATTCCTCCTATACACAACACCATTTGGATCATGACTATCTTAGTCTTATTAATATCTAAATGCCCACAGTGTATTTTATCTAAAATCTGTCTTTGCAAGGATTTTGGAACAATAAGCCTATTGCCTTTAAATATTAAGTCGTTCATTATATGTATTTAATTTTGAATGTTCCAATATGGTTTTACAAGACTACTTACTTTGTCTTTGCTTCTTGGCCAACCATTCTGAATAAAAAACTTGAGCAGATTTAAAGATTCATCATTTTTGATTCCTAATAATATAAATTTGAAATATGGCTTACTCACTGAGAGATTAGAAAAGATTGAATTAACATGATACTGTAAGTCTTGCTCATACTGAGGTATATATGTATCACTAAGTGAGGCTCTTGACAAAGTATCTGCTATATACATATATTTACCAGGTACATAAACCACTTCTAGGTCGTCACCTTGCAACGATAACATCATTCTTTGTAGTCTAGCAGGTACTTCATGAAGAGGTTTCTTAAAAAGGTAAATTAAAGGTTTGTGATCAGTATGAACAGTTGTTTTACTGTCATAAATATATTGGAGAAATTTATTTCATCCAAACTGTATGGCAAACAATTCCTTTTCAATCTGAGCATAGTTTTGTTGATAGGAGGTTAGTGTTCTTGAACTATATGCAATGGGTCGTTTGTTTTGCATCTAGATCGCTCCCAGTGCATTCTTTGATGAATCTACCGACAAAATCACAGGTAAGTTGCAATTATAATTAGTTAACACAGGTGCTTTAGATACGACTTCTTTTAACAAATCAAAGCACTTTTGACAATTTTCATCCCATAACCATAATATATCTTTTTTTAACAAATTTCTTAAGGTATTAGTTTTTTCTGCTAGATTTTCTATAAACGGTGCTAAAAAATTAATCATGCCTATAAATCTCTGCAAATCTATAATATTTTTAGGTATGGGAATATCTTTTATGGCTTTAACATTCTCTGGATCAATTTTTACACCTTATTTACTAAAAATATAGCCCAAATATGCTATTTCTTCTAGAAGAAACTTGCACTTGGCTTTATTTAATTTTAAATTAACTTGCCTAGCCCTATCCAAAAACATCTCTAGCCTTTTATTGTGTATTTCAGTTGTTTCACCGTACCTATATTAATATGTCATCACACCAAATTATTATACCTTCAATGTCTCCGAAAAGATCTATCATGGTTTTATAGAAAATTTCTGTAGCCGTGTTTATTCCAAAAGGTAATCTTAAAAATTTGTATCTGCCAAAGGCAGTTTGAAATTTACATAGATCACTACTTTATTTAGTTAATTTTATATTATAAAACCCAGAAAACGCATCTAAATGTGAAAAATAAGAGGCTTTGGACAATTTAGACCTGACTTCATCTATATTTTTAATTGGACAATGACATCTCAATAAATTTTTATTTAAATTTCTAGGATCTAAGCAAATTCTCAATCCACCATTCTTTTTCATGGCTATAACTAAACTACTCACCCAGAGAGTGAGTTTGTTCACCTTCCGTATGACTCCCATGTCTTCCATGAGTTGAAGCTCTTTCCTTAAAGGTTCAACCAACGCGAAGGGTACCTTTCTAGGGGGATCAACGCACGGAATAGCATGCTTCTTTAGCACGATGCTGTGTTCGTATGGGAGGCAGCCTAGACCCTGAAACACATCATTATATCTGGTCACAATTTTGTCACAAGTTTTTTTGATACATTTTTATACATTTTGCCCAACATTTTTGACATTTTCATTCTTTATATGAAAGTTTTTTGTTATTAAATTTAGCTTATTTTATTTAGACAATTACTTTTGACAATATGCAACATCAGCTGGACCCGAAAAATGTCATACTTGTATATATATATGTATATATATATATATACACACACCGGCATATTTAGCCGAACATAAAATAAAGGTTTGATATCAGTATCATATAAGGTTGCTGGCTGGTTCATATGTCAATTAATTTAAAAATAAATATTTTCAAATTAAGAAAACAACTGAACATCACATTTTATGCAATTGTTTTAATTTTATTCAAATACACCTTATCTGGAGCGAACTTCGAGTATTTCTTCCTTCTGAGTTTGATTTAAAATTTCATTGAAATACTGTTTTTTGTTAGTTTTTTTTTTAATCGCGTATCTTTTTGGAGTTGAGGACTGAATTATGCCTGACTTAGCCCCAACGGAGATTGCCAGGGCACTCGAAATGCGAAGAAATCGTCAAACCTACAGAGTGATATACAGAGATCTTCCTCGACCAGTTTCAACGATCCATCGCAGTATCCAACGGTTCAGGGAGACCGGTACTTATGTGAGAAGAGCAGGACAAGGCAGAAAAAGACGCACTTCGAGTAGGGATGATCGTTTCATTCGGCTTCGTGTACGTAGGAACCCCCGTTTGACGGCCGTCCAAGCCCGACATGAGTTAGAAGCAGTGCGGGGTGTAACCGTAAGTGAGCGTACGGTACGAAGAAGGTTCGAAGAAGCTGGTTTGGGTTCATTTGTGCCCGCCAAGGCTCCAAGGCTCGAGGTAAATCATCGTAGAAACAGGTTAACTTTTGCTCAGGAACATCGACTTTGGAACGCGGACCAATGTAGTAAGGTATTGTTTAGTGATGAGTGCAGAATTCTCTTAAATCAAATTGACGGGAGGCAAATAATATACAGACGCAAAGGAGAACGATACATTCAGACAAATTTTGAAACTACAGTTGCATACGGTGGTGGATCAATAATGGTTTGGGCGGGCATTTGTTTGGGAGCTCGCACAGACTTGGTAGTGATTGACAGAGAGAGTCTGACTGCAGACCGCTATATCAGAGAAGTTTTAGAAGAAAATGTCGTACCGTTTGCCCCATATATCGGTGATGATTTTGTTTTTATGCAGGATAATGCTCGGCCGCATACCGCTCGGGTAACTCAAGCTTATCTTAATGATATGAATATCACTGTTATGGAGTGGCCGGCGAGATCACCGGATATGAATCCAATAGAGCACGTTTGGGACTTGCCGAAAAGAAAAGTTAAGTCCAGAAATCCAGTTCCTGCCAACGTGGGTGAACTGCGAATCGCCGTAGTTGAGGAATGGCGGAGACTATCCCAGGAGAACCTCAATAACATCATTCTCAGTATGCCTAGACGGGTAGAAACTTTAATAAGAGCACGTGGAGGAAATACGCGACATTAATCACCATTTTTCTAATTTAATTAATTGTTATTTTAATATTAATTTTCACTTTTCCCGGTTACATGAAAAGTGCAAAAATGTACCATTTTTCACAAATAGCCTTTACTCGCAAAATCTGTTCTTAATGTGATCTCATTTTAAGTAAAACAAATGAAACTTTAAATAACAAAAGAAGTGTAGTAAGTAGATTTTAAAATAAACCATATTTTTTTAATTATGGACCTTTTTTTATGTTCCGGTAAATATGCCGGTGTGTTTATATAGAACATGTAGTTATGTGTAGTTTAGATCTCGTTTGTTTCCAATATTTTATCAACATTAAGGAAAACAATATTTTTTAAAGTTTACTGTTTTAATAAATAATAATTATAAGTGTTACGCTATGTTTAAGTAACAAAAACTTTACTTTCGTTGATTTCGTAAATATAGACTTAAAAAAATATCTGTTTGCTTTATTTTCTTCTCTCAATCAGTTCTTAAATTATTAAATAATAGCATTTAGTGAATATAAACATAAATAAAAATATTATGAACACATTAAAATGTCTAGTCCACTACATGGGTGTGCTGCACCCACCTTACCCACGATGTAACACATATTAACCTTACGCTCGCCGGGTTAAATTATATATTAGGTATGTATAGTATAGTAAAAATCTTAAATATGTGTATCGTATAAAAGTATTAAATATATTTCCGTTGTCTAGTACCTGTGATACAAGTTCTTCGGATACTTAATACACGACCAGATTGGCGTGGCGTGGAAGCGTCTATAGATATTCCATAAATACTTTCAACTTTCAACCCCTATACAAAGACTGCCCAAAATCATTACCCTTCCTTTTGGTTTCGATGTACTCGGGTAAAAACTCTTTGCTAATTGCTACAGGCTAAAACCCTGGATCAAACCTGCACCCTCTCGAGTGCAATCCTATGCACTGTGTTAGAAGAACAAAGAAAACAGCATCGATAAAAGTACATTTATTTAGGAATATACTTCACAAAATATTTGCACAAAAAATAGTTTCACGCTAGAATACTATTTGGCGGGTGGTCAATTTGCAAAACTGGCATCCCGTAAAAACCTTTACAATATTCACGCGACGAAACGACAAAGTGATAAAAAAAACAATTAACTAAACAAAATACAATTCGCAGTACAAAATGATGCTGAAAAGAGATGTGTTTTTGTTTGGACTCGTTTGTATAATTTTCAAACGCGTAGTGGTTTTGTAATATTTATAGTTTTATCCCTGAATTACATATTACCTATATACCTATTTAGTACTAAGCTTTCAGTACTGTGTGCGAGTCTTTAATCACTACTCGCCTTGAAGAAGTTAGCTACAATTTGTATGGCATCGAACCTACGCCCCTAGTGGAAAACAATGGGAACACGGCAAATAGTGATAAAACTCGAACTTAGCACACACACTGCAAAAAATTGGTTGCGTTAGCCTGGTAAGACACTCATTAGATAGGTACTAGATGTAGCTCGTGACTTTGTACGCCCAAAAAGAAATCCCACGGGAACCGTAAATTTTGCTGCCATGAAAAATAGTCAATGTGGTAATTCAAAGCCGAAACTACTACCATATAAAATTTAATCAAAATCTGTTCAGTAGCTATTGAGTGAAAGAGAAACAAACATCCATAAATATAAATCTCGTTTGTAATATACTAATATTATAATCGAGATTTATATGTAAGGATTGTGGTCACTGGTCACACATTCTAGTTGAAACCACGACCGGGATTGCTTAACATGAGCGCTGCGGCGTCAAGGCCATCCAGCTTCTCACTAATTCCTCATTGTATTGTATTATATACTTCATATAGGTAATGTCTACGTGAAGTTTTACCCAATTTGAATGCTCGGTTTTTCCGTTAGATTAATGCTCTAAGATTAATGTAACTAGCTTTTGCCCGCAGCAAAATTATTTTTTATCTCAAACATCAATTAGACATTTTACACAGATTTTTCACCCGACTACGGGGAATCTACAAGGAAGGTTAATGGTTTTGGCAGTCTATGTATGTACTATGTATATATGTATGTTCGTTCCACCGTACCGCCTTAACTACTGATCCAATTTTAATGATTGATGTACAATAGCCCGGGTAACATTGGCTATATACTTTTTGTAGTCGGGTTATAGTTTTTATAAAAAATCTAGTTATATGCACAGACTTTTTAAGCAACAAGATACCATGAAAAGTATATATCTCGTATTAAGTGGGCTCTTACAGTTCATACATTTTATTAAGTGTTCAAATAGGTTCTGTGTAACTACATACCATACTTAATTTTAAGTTGTAACTTATGTTCGCCAAAGACGATGCTCAGATTTAACTTAGTTTCACTTCATGTTTCGAGCGGAGACTTTGCTGGTACTAGTTTCATATAGTCAAGTATTACTTACGAGTATCTTGTAACTAAAATAAAACTGTTTTCTTTCATTGTAATTAGTAGTTGTTCTGCAGATCAAAGGCTGGGAGTATAGGGTCCGGAATCCGGAACGCCGGAGAAAATTAAAAGCACTGAAAATACAACTCTGGACTTAAGCAATATAGTTGAAAATTGAACACACGAGTGCAGAGTCAAATGTCAATCCTTACTAATATTATAAATGTGAAAGCGTGGATGTTTGTTACGCTTTCACGCAAAAACTACTGAACGGATTTCGATGAAATTCGGTTTGGTAGTAGTTTAGACTCTGGATTAAAATATAGGCTACTTTTTATCCCGAAAAAGTAGTGTTCCCGAGGGATACTATACTTACGCGGGCGGAGCCGCGAGCAACAGCTAGTGTTATATATGACAGTTTGACACTCGACACTTCGATTTTCTGCTCTATTGTAATAACGCAGAGTTGTATTTTTAATGCTCTGAATCTTCACCAGGGTTCCGAATTCCGGAGCATAAAGTTCCAGCCTAAAATAACCACATAAAGTGAATCGTACTATGATATATATATATATATATATATATATATATATATATATATATATATATATATATATATATATATATATCATCAGCTGATTCCTAATGTTATTAAAGTAAAGTCTTCGACTTTTATCACCTGTTTCTGGGATCATATTTTGCCCAAAATATACGTAATTGATTTAGAATAACCTTATAATAGAAAATATATTGCAATTCCAATGTCTCGCTAAAACTCGAGAACTTCTACTACTAATATTATACAGGCAAAAGTTTGTTAGAATGTATGGGTGTATGTATGTGTGGATGTTTGTTACTCTTTCATGCAATAACTACTGAACGAATTTTAATGAAATAGTAGTAGTTTAGACTCGAGACTGACACACAGGCTCCTTTTTATCGCGGCGTAACGTACGATTTCTGAGGAATTTCTTTTTGTGCGTACGAAGTCGCGGGCAATATCCAATACTTGCAAATATTGTTGGCTTCCTATGCTGCGGCGTGAAACAAAAATATGCCTTTATCATATAAATATAATAGCAGAATAGCTTATATTATATGGAGTAACTTAGACTACCTTTATCTTAGGGCTACGTTTAAAAAAATTTTATCTGGGCCTTTAGTCGAGGTGCATTCGATAATTTCGACGGCGAAGTTCAACGTCAAAAATGTATGGGTTTTGACATGTCGCTTGCGATTCCTTATGTCAAATCCCATACATTTTTGACTTCGATACTATACTATATCGATTACTAACGTTGACTAAAGGCCCAGATTCCATTTATAGTTTTATACCTACAAATAGCAGATACGTCAGTATATACAGATAGTTCATCTCGTTTCTATGCGTGTGCTTATTTGTGTGGCAGTGATCGCGTCCAATACCCTTACAACTACGTCAAACGTACGTAATAATACGCAACCGATACATCGCGCCGCGCGCACGATGGAGTTACACTATATATATCAGGGTTAAATAAATTTACACTTAATTAGTGTATTTGAATATCCATGAGCTTACGCATGAATAGATTGTATCAATGTGCCTAATAATGTATGTACATAGTGACCAACGCGCTATCACAATTAAATTGTGCATAATTGTTTATAAATTGAAACTATGGATATAATGATGAGAGAATTAAATTTAGTTCTCTACGAGCATGCTGATATTTATTTACAGGGGAAAAAGCTATATCCTGAAAAAAACAGCTAGTAAGCAAGCATTAAACGAAACGTTAAAAAGATTGTTGTTCACAATTCCTTCTAATATCTAGAGTGTGTGTCGTCTCGAGGTTGCACTGCATGTCGTAATACATCAATGAAATGTAAATCAATCGTCTTGGTATCATAAACTGATTTTGGATTTTGGACCAATCGAAACGTGTTTGACGTTGGTTTGACGTTAGTGAGAATACCATTTTGTAATTCTAACATATAGAGACTGCACCAAAACTGTATTATTGTAATGTTTAATTAGGAAAATCGACTACAGTTCCAGTGTATCAGGTTTTAAAATATTATCGTTATATCTACATAAATGATTGTGTGTAGACCAGACCACAAGAGTTTTGTACCACGAAAAGAAGGGTAAGAACAGGTACAGTTAAGAATACCGTTATCTATACTAATATTAAAAAGAGGAATTGTTTGTTTGTTTGCATTGAATAGGCTCCAAAACTACTGGACCAATTTTGATGAAATTTTATAAATATATAGAATAGACCACGGGGAAGGACATAGGCTACTATTTATTGCGGCAAAATGTACGGTTCCCTTGAAATTTTCTTTTGCGCGTACGAAGTCGCGGTTAACATCCAGTTATTATTATACTTTTACATTCACTTATAAAACTGGGCTGGACTGAGTCGTAAAACCAAATGATGGAAAATAAATTCTGTACAGTACAACTTCGTCCTCATAATGTCTTTCGGGAACCATCGATTTTCATGCATCGTCTGTCATTTCCATAGAAAAACTTTTTGCCGAATGAGTTAAAGAACTTTCTTTAAGTCACTCTTCACTTTAATCTTGTGTAGCGCGAGCGTGGTGTTATCCAGTTACAGCTACAGTATTAATTTTGTCATAATCTTTTGTACTTATGGGTTAATTCACACCGAAACGAAACGATACGCGACATGGCGCTGCATTTTTAAGATAGCTATTCAAAATTGAACTTTATTCATTACACAAGAAGATACACGTTTCAATGTAAGAGTTTTAATGTAAAGTGGCAGCTCGCTATCTTTATACGTAATGAATAAAGTTCAATTTGGAATACCTATCTTAAAATAATATGCATAACGTCGCGGTGTGAACTGACCCTAATAGTTAGATATGCTTAGATTAATCTAGCCAAACGTTTAGGTGAACAAAATTCCTTAGTCAAAATATTATTTAGTTATAATCTAAAGGGTACAGTTGTTCCCATAGCTCAAATCTTTTTTCTCGTAGGTTCTTATGCATCGTTAGGTTATCCGATATTTGGAGGTAAGTTCTGTTGTCCGGATTCATTGGGGGCCAATACAGCCCCGCCAGTGCAGAAGCGACATCTACAGGGTTAGGATCGCTGAAAAATTATTATTATTAATACGTGAAGCAAAAACTTTCGGTATGAGAATTTTTCAACCGGAGGACTATGAAATTTGGCCGGTGTTCGCGCCAACACTAGCGCGACGTTTAGAACACAAAGGACATCACTACGTGATGTATGGCCGACCGAAAGGGGCGCTGTCAGAGAGTGACGAACACTTGCATTTAGATACCCTTCCGCGCCGGATGCATTTTCAGCTCATCCCGAAACCTAGTGAACGCGAACGCGTGTGCGCATATTTATTTGTGCTCGTTAATATAATACCAAATTCGCCGGCGAACCGCGATAAATCTATCGATAATCCGCTCAACAGCTGTGTAGTGTAGTGAGAAGAAACCTCCGCCCAGATACAGAACCACCAGCTCAACAATAAGGTCAGTCCCAGATTTCTCCAGCCCTCACATTAACCTATATACCTACTTCCCTCAGCTCAAAGTCGTATGTGTAAGTTCCTAGCTTACACATTTCTTGGTCCATCGAGCCTTCGTGAAGCCCTTCTCCCTATTACCGGCGTTGGGCCTCATTAGAACCAGCACCTACAGTTCCACTCCGCCCAAATCTGCACATAAAATCAGCTCGATTATTTATATTTTGTCCAATTAATTCTGGCCAGGCCGCCCCGCCATTTTAAAACCAAGTTACAGTCCATTCCCATTATCAATTCGGCACATTTAACATTAAACCCCTATTCTGTACTTTGATATTAACCTATATGTTAATTATTTTAATTATTTTGTGTATATTTCGGCCCATAAATTCATAGGAAAAACCCAAAAAAAAAAAAAAAAAAAAAAATAGTGGGTAGGTTGTCGGCTTATTGTCGAACAAAGAACTCGAACATTCCAGAACTTCCCTAACGTACCTAATAAATAATTTGTGCCAATAATATCTCATATAATTTTCTCAGCTCTTAATTACTTACAAAATATTTTAATGTTTGACTCGCATATAAAATAAGTAATAACTAGTGCGTATTGTGAATTACGTTCGGCTCATAACAGAATTGTGAATCGTCGTTGCATTACTAAGTATTTTATCTATATATAACGTTTATATCTTCATATTCTCAATTTTTAAAACACAATATTAATTAACTTAGCATTCTTTTAATAGTTATGAGTCGCATAACATCTCAAGTGCCCATACAAACATCGTCGGCTCGCTTCGGTACTTGATTTTGTGCATTCTGTAGGTAATAGGTACCTGCACGGCGCCCGTGCGAACAACAGCTGTTACATTCATTCTCAATTAGGTATTCTTCATAGAATAAATAGTGACCTTCACATTGAATTCATATCTTATCTACGTTCTGTGTCTATACAAAAATATTATTAGGTGTTACGTTACAGCTGTTTTAAATAAGAATTCTTATCGACGTTCTGTGTTTATACAAATATATTATAGGTGTTACGTTACAGCTGTTTTGAATAAGTCGGCACACTATTGAGATTGAACCTGCTCATACCTACTTACATTGTTTTCATTACGTTATTTTGTTTCTAACGCGCCCGCTAAGATTTGTTTATATTCAAACTTCAGGACATTAATATAATATTACAGACGACTTCTAACGCATTAATCTCCGCTCATCAAACATACACTAATACTATATTAGCATCAGGCGATCGGCCAGCTCATTTGTTAATTAACTCGTACACATTTTATGATAAAATTGTATACATTGTCGGCACATTATTAAAATCTATTTTCTGCGTTTTAATTAATTGCGCGCGTATTTTCCGCTCATTACTTTTAAATATTTAACTTAGTTACACGCATATATTTTTAAACATGCCTACAAAATCGCAAGCGGCCATATTTAGGCAAACTATAAAATCTATTAGTCGGCTCAGAGAGATCGCATTGGCATTACACAAAGGTGACTCAAAGTCTAACAAAACGGAGTTTAATGCGCGTTTTAAAGACCTACAAAATTTGAAACAAAAATTAGAAAATTTATACTGCGAAATTTTAGACGACGGCAGTGTTACAGAAGAAATTGAAAAGTTTTATACAGCCGGTTACGAGAACGCGCTATCCGAATATTATGATATTTTAACTGCAGCGGAAAATATAAGTTCCACTTCAGAGTCAAGTCAGCTCACTTCTGCCGTTCTGCCCAAAATTGAACTGCCAAAATTCAGCTCACGCGTTGAGGACTGGCCATCGTTTATTACGATTTTTAGGAGTCTTACAGACGACATGACGTCACTTACAGATGCAGTTAAGCTGCACTATCTTTTGTCTTGCCTATCTGGGGAGGCGCTCAGCATGATTGCGCATTTAAAAATCACAAATGATAATTACAGCGTCGCGCTCGATATACTCACACGTAGGTATGAAAACCGCCGTGTTCTGATAGATGGGTTTGTTGATATAATACTCGGCCTACCTAATATTCATATTCGATCAAGCATACGCGCGACGTTTTTAACTCCGCTCATTTCCGCACAAAGCGCATTAAATAATCTGCGTTTACCTATGGATAGTAATTACGTATTTGTGTCTATTGTAGTTAGAAAATTACGAGGCGAGCTCCGCACCCTGTTCGAAAGAAGATACGGCATCTCGGACACTCTGCCCACCTTAGGTGATTTGATTTCTTTTTTAGAGGAGCACGCGCGCTGTATCGAAACCGAATATTCTAATGCAACGCGCGGTGTTACCTACTCACCACAAACTGGGCCCTCTCGTCAACACACACCCCCCGCAAACTCTCCGCGCAGTCCACGCTTTAGACCAATTAGTCCCGCGTATCCTCGTAATACTCAGCGCTCGCCATCGGCTCACACTTTAAGTAGCTATCACGTCAGCCCAGTTCCTCATTACCCTCAACGCTACTGGCCCCCCTCCCCCCGAACAGAGCGGCGCGAGTACTCAGCCCGGAATACAGATAAACACAAGCGATTCTACTGCCCCTATTGTAGGAATACAGAACACAAACTTATCGCGTGTCCAAAATATAATCATCAGCCCACTCAAGGTCGTTGGGATTTCATAGAAGCCAACGACAGATGTCGTAAATGTCTAGGTCCGCATTTTGAAAATGAATGTCGTTCGACAAACTCATGCAAAGAGTGTGGAAGTGCAAATCACCACACCTCGCTTCATCGTCACGGAACTCCAAATTCTCCGGTGTCGTCAGCGCATTTGGTTCCTCCTCATTTACGTGCACAGCCCCGCCGGCGTGCTCAAGACAAGCCACATACCTACACGACCTACACACAACATACGCGTGCACATCAATCATCATCATCAGACCCCAACCAATCGTCTGATCATGCACCGTCTACAACTCATCAATCTCAAAACAAAAAACAATGACTACCTACAATCACGGAGCACATAGAATTATAAGATCAATCCAATAATTTAAAATGTCATTCAGCTCATAGTACACCTGCATCACATTCAGCTCATAAAATATCTAAATCTAGTTCAGCCCAATATTCTGTAGAATCAGCCCAAGTAAATTCCACTCAGCACATAGAAAACCCATTAAAAACTCCAGTGTTACTTCCCACAGTCGTTTTAAATATATCTGATAAATGCGGAGAATATCACAAAGCTCGGGCTTTATTGGACTGTGGTAGCATGATAACGCTCATAACTCAGCGCATGACTAGAAATCTTAATTTGCAACCAAAACAATGTTCATTAAAAATTACAGGTGTAGGTGATCAGCACATACAAAATTCTAAAGGTTGGGTCACAATAACATTTAGGCCCACACACCGTGACACGCCATCTATTACTACTACCGCTCATATTCTCAAAGACGTTACAGGTTATTTACCTTTGCAAAAAATACCAGATGTTGTACAAGACTCAGCTCATCAGCTCATTCCATTGGCGGATCAAGCATATCATACTCCTGCGCCCATTGATCTCATTTTAGGCTCAGACGTTTTGGGTCACGTTTTGGATGGTACTAAGATTGCTTTGGGCCCGGGGAAGCCCATAGCCTTCGGCACGATTTTTGATTTTGCACTCATAGGACTCGTTGAGCACTCATGCGATTCACCTGTAGCTCAAGTTGGCTCTGCTCATGTTACTCATACTCATTATACTCAGTCGGCTCACTCTACACATTCTGCTCATTCTACTCATGATATTTGCAAAAGCCTGGAAAGATTCTGGGAGTCGGAAGAACCCCAGCCTCGTTCTGCTCATTCAAACCCGCTACACGAGCAATGTGAACACATATTCAGCTCAACCACCATTCGTGACGATTCAGGCCGTTACATGGTGACTCTTCCCTTCTTATCAGATGCACCCGTATTAGGTAGTACTCATGCTATTGCTCTACGTAGATTTCTCAATTTAGAAAAACGGTTGCAATCCGATCACACACTGCGACAAAAATATATAGAATTCATGAACGAATACATAAACTTAGGACACATGACACCGTGTCATCCGTCTACATTTACTCATAAACCTCATTATTATATTCCTCATCATGGCGTGTTCAAATCAGGTACTGACAAACTCCGCACAGTATTTGATGGCAGTTGTAAGTCATCCAATGGAGTCAGTTTAAACGATTGCCTGCACACAGGTCCAGCACTTCAACGAGACATTGTAGATATTATTATATCATTCCGCGCACATCGTATAGTATTCAGCACTGACATAAAAATGATGTTTAGAAATATTCTCTTAAGACCAGACCAAAGACACTATCAGCTCATACTCTGGCGATCGTCTCCAGATCGACCTCTGCTCACATATGCACTCAACACTGTTACATACGGATTGCGCTCAAGTCCATATCATGCTATCCGCACATTATTACAATTAGCTGAAGATGAAGGTCATCGCTATCCTCAGGCTGCCAAAATTTTGCGTAAATTTGTTTTCGTGGATGATGTACTTTGCGGCCATGACACCATAGAAGAAGCATCAGCACTCCAAACTCAGCTCATTGATTTGTTATCACTCGGTGGATTTAAACTTAGTAAATGGACATCAAACACACCTCAGCTCTTGCAAAGATTTCCAGACGATCAATGCGAAATGCCTAAAGACTTTGACATCAGCGCAGAGTCTCCATCAATTAAGGTTATGGGTATTAGATGGATTCCCCGGTCTGATGAATTTACATATCACATCTCATTACCACCAGTTACCCACATTACAAAACGTTCAATTCTTAGCACAGTAGCTTCTCTCTATGACCCAAACGGTTGGGTTACACCCGTCATATTCCGCGCAAAAATACTTCTTCAAAGGTTATGGTTAACTAAATTGAACTGGGACGATCCCACTCCAAATAATATTACAGATGATTGGCAGCGCATCTATCATGATCTTCCGCACATCTCAGATATACATTTTCCCAGACATATTGCTCCACACAAATTCAAATCAACATACTCACTTCACGGATTCGCAGATGCTTCGGAAAGCGGTTTTGCTGCAGTGATATATTTACAAGAATCAGCTCACAACGGATCTGTTAACGTTCACCTCATAATTGCTAAATCTAAAGTCGCACCGATTAAAAATAAACTCACAATCCCCAAATTAGAGTTGTCTGCTGCAACTCTATTATCTCAGCTCATGTTGCGTGTCTCCCAACAATTGTCTGCTCATCTCACAATTACACATCACATTTGTTGGTCAGATAGTACCATAGTGCTTGCATGGATAAAAACTCCGCCCCATCGTTTACAAACATTTGAATCAAATAGAGTAACAAAAATTAACTCAAATTCACTCACACTTAAGTGGCGTCATGTACCTTCCCAATTAAATCCTGCTGACTATGCAAGCAGAGGATTATCAGCTCAAGCTCTCTCCGCTCATGATTTATGGTGGTCTCCTCCTTGGCTCGAATTGCCAGAGGATGCCTGGCCCAAGATGCCCTCAGCTCATACTCGACAAGACTTGCCAGGGCTCAAACCAAAATACGTACCATGCAATTTCTCGATACCCGGTGTCGATAGTGATCTGCTCACTCGCTTCAGCTCTTTAGAAAAACTAACTGGTGTCACTGCCTACATGAGGCGATTCATTCGTAACTGTAAACTAAATTCAAACTCGCGACAACTAGGCCCTCTAACTGTAAGTGAACGTAGAGAAGCATTACTCTTCTGGATCCGCTCTGTACAGCAGAATGCATTCGCAGAAGATATTCACCGCCTGCAAACCGATAGAATCTGCACAGTACGACTACAACGTCTGTCGCCTTTTACGCAGGACGGTCTCCTCAGAGTAGGAGGTAGACTCACTCGTTCGGAACTCACATACGATGCTCAACACCCATACATTTTGCCTAGTCCTAGTCCGCTCGTAGACCTCATAATAGATCACTATCATCGCATAAACTGCCACCCTGGCACGGACACGCTACATGCTATTTTACGTCAGCAATTTTGGATATTATCTGCCCGCCGCATTATAAGGCACAGAACGTTTAAATGCATAAGATGTTTCCGTTGCCGCGCTCAGCCCGAAGTACCTATCATGGCTGACCTGCCAGCTGATAGAGTCATACCTCAGCCCGTATTTAGTCACGTATCAACAGATTTCGCCGGACCGTTTCTGCTCAAATCAAGTCAATTATGTAATGCTAAGTTAATTAAGGGATATTTTTGCATATTTGTTTGCCTCACTACAAAGGCGGTTCACTTAGAACCAGTCTCATCGCTCACTGCCGAAGCGTTTATTGCAACATTACAAAGGTTCTGCTCACGTCGCGGACTTCCGGTATTGATACGTTCGGATTGTGGCACAAATGATGTAGGAGCTAGGAATTATCTACTAGAGGTACAACAATTTCTCAATGACAATAACGACGCCATTTCTCATAAACTCTCAACTCAAAATATAACTTGGTTACTCAATCCTCCTAAAGCCCCATGGATGGGAGGTATCCATGAGATTAATGTTAAATCCACAAAGCAACTTCTATACCGTGTTATCGGTGAGCAACACCTCACTTTCGAGGAATTCTTAACTCTGCTCACTAGAATCGAAGCTGTGTTAAACTCTCGGCCCATCAGTCCACTTTCGTCCGATCCCACGGACTATCAGCCCCTTACTGCTGGCCACTTTCTCATTGGCCGTCCGCTCACAGCTCTCCCCGAGCTGACTCTAGATGAAAGAGTAATATCTCCGCTCAAACGCTTTCAGCTCATTCAATCACTCTCTCAGCGCTTTTGGAACCTTTGGACCAAGTCCTACCTCCATACCCTTCAAATCCGCTCCAAATGGCTTTCCTCTTCCTCTCCACCCAAAATTGGAGAACTGGTTCTGCTCAAGGAGGACAATTTGCCTCCTCTACAATGGAAGATGGGAAGAATCTCACGTCTGCTACCTGGGAAGGATGGAGTCATCAGAGTTGTGGACTTGGACACGACTCAAGGCCAGCTGCGGAGGCCTGTCGGCAAGATTGCCCGGCTCCCACTGGATTCTGCTCAGGATGGGGCTCAGCTCGCCGCCTGTGCGGGCCCCCCAGGATGTTCGCGCCAACACTAGCGAGACGTTTAGAACACAAAGGACATCACTACGTGATGTATGGCCGACCGAAAGGGGCGCTGTCACAGAGTGACGAACACTTGCATTTAGATACCCTTCCGCGCCGGATGCATTTTCAGCTCATCCCGAAACCTAGTGAACGCGAACGCGTGTGCGCATATTTATTTGTGCTCGTTAATATAATACCAAATTCGCCGGCGAACCGCGATAAATCTATCGATAATCCGCTCAACAGCTGTGTAGTGTAGTGAGAAGAAACCTCCGCCCAGATACAGAACCACCAGCTCAACAATAAGGTCAGTCCCAGATTTCTCCAGCCCTCACATTAACCTATATACCTACTTCCCTCAGCTCAAAGTCGTATGTGTAAGTTCCTAGCTTACACAGCCGGTAAATTAAAGTTTATGTGATGGTGTAAAGGAAGGTGTGCAGAATACAAATACTTTTTGTAATGATACTTAGTAAATACATGAAATTAATGAAAAAAAGAACAACACATACTACCTCAGAATTTCAGACGTCAATCGTCACTGACGCATACATCGCACTTCCACTTGTTTTATGTAATGTGATTACAGGTTAGATATTTTTAATTACCCGTATCTAGCGAAATTGTACCACATGGCAGTCATTCGATCTACCATGACTGCATCCCTTCCTGTCGTGCCGATCTCTGCGCAGTAGTAGGGGGATGCGAACAAATATAGAGTCTCGTCTTGGTGGACTGCGCCTATGGAATAGGGTAGATGAGTAGATTATACTAAGGGCACAGGAGCGACACTCTCTATAAATGACAGCTCGAGCATCGGCGAATGTCAGACATGTTGACGTAAGCTTAAGGTTGACACCGAAATAATTTTAAACGTCGCGTCAGAGAAATCTTTCATGAATATTATGAAATTATACTGTCGATTATCTCAAAGCACCAGTGCAAAGCAAAGTGACCAGCGGCCAGCCCCGTTAACGAAAGTCCTGACTGGAAAAAATTCATACCCCGCATAACTTAAATAATATACAATAACATACATTAATTAACGTAACTATGAACTAAAACGCATAAATTTTGGAGATTTTAGAAATTATGTGCGAGCCAAATCCTACTACTATTATAAATGTGACAGTTTGTGATAATGGATGGATAAATGTATGGACGGGTAGATGTTTATTATTCTTTACAGCAAAACTACTGAACGGATTTTGATGAAATTTGGTATGGTAGCAGTTTTAGCTCTAGATTGACTGACACATAGACTACTTTTATTACTGAAAAAGTACAGTTTTCCCGTGGGATACTGTAATTACGCAGGCAGAGCCGCGGGCAAAAGCTAATATTTCATAATATTTCATATTTCATATAACTTAAGGGATGTGTGGAGCGTGTTTACGAGACTTGCAAAATTCTCTCAACATATCGCTGTACCTTTGAAAATATAAATTTTAAACATTCTGTTTCTTTTGAGAACTAACTCATATTTAACAGTACTGTTTCATTTATGTAATAATAAATCGCTTATCTAGCTATATGTATACCTTATGTATAGGGTTTATCATCATAATAAGATACTATAAAGGGAAACGTCACGGTGTGAACAGACGCTAAGCATCTGTTCGGAGATGTAAAATCAAAAGATGCAATATATTATACTGACAACTGTGTCAACCCACAAAATTACTAAAATCAAGATGTTGATACCAATCACTATCTCAGGCGATAAACTATTATTTTCAAAGTAGTGTTAAGTGAATTCAATCATTTTATTACTGAAAAACTGATAAAAACTTTTGACACATGAAATTCTCTATAAAATAATTAAATTATACACGATTTTCTAAAAATGGTGATCTAGAGGGTTGCCACATTATTGAGTATCAGCGTCCTATTATGAGACGAATAATATGACAATCGTTAGTTAGTCCGTCCATAATAATAATAATATATTAAACAATCATCAACACACAAAACTTTGAATTGCTTACGATCTGGTTTCCCAGTATAAGGACTGAAGTAGTAACTGCATTCTCCTACGTAGGTGAAGAAAAGGTACCACACAGGCTGGATAGAGTGACGACACATAAGGTTAGCTAGCCTGGAAAGTAAATAACGGTCTTACGAAAATATATTTCCAATTGAAACAAACATAATAAATATAAATTGGAACTATATAAGATATCTAGTTTAATAAAAACTAGATAGGTGCTATTATTTATTTATTTTTATTTTATTTATTTAAATCTGTATAATACAATCTAACATTTAGTGCCTCCAACCCTAAACAGAGTTGTGTAGACGATATATACTTTGATTTCTCTTACTTTCAAGCTATTCTACAAGAGGAAGACAATCATAATTAGACATACATACATAAACAAAAAACAAAACACAAAAATAGTTATGCTAGCGCGCGTGACCACTGAATAGCTGCATTCGCTCATTCTTTAGGTACCTAAATACCTAAATAAAATTTAATAAAGAAATCTAGAAATGAAATGGGCTAGAAATTGAAAACGAATGATTAAAAACGCCACTTATGAAATTCTACAAATCAGGAATACTTCTATAATGATCCAGTAGTTTGCTACTGGGAGAAAATATTATTACACAAGAGCGTAACGCCCGTCACAAGTACATTTCTGACCGCGGGGAACAGCAAGCGCCATTCCAATCCGAGTTCCGAACCGAACGCGTAAATGCCCCGCGCATTTACGCGTTGTACGCGTATCGCGTTAACGCCGACAGTAAGATCTGGCATGTCAAAGACAGTGCATTTTTCACAGTTTAAACTGCGAGCTATGACGTATTTTAACGTATTATGTCAGACGCCAGTAGTATAAACCGTGACGCATTTTTAGTCGTAATTAGTACGTCAGTTCAGTCTACTGTCCAAACGGCATAGAAACCCGCTTTGGAACGCAGTCCGATCCGTGGTCCGAACGAAGGTCACGCGCTGTAAGAGAAGTCGTAACGAGAATCGAATACTGCAGATTACGCTCCTTGAATATCTATTTTTGATTATAAGACCACCTCTATAGTAATATTATTATCTCACCGATGAACTGGAAAAGCCACTGTAGAATCACAATACAAGGATCCTAGCCTTTCTAAACTATCACGATTGTTATACAGGGGACGATTTTGAAGATACACTTCCCTTAGAACTTCTAATGCCTTCTTCAAGTTCGTCTTCGGGAGGAGAAATGCTAGTGGAGCCATCTCCTCCCATTGTTCATTCATTTGTTTTAATATTGTATTGTTTGTAATTATAGCTGTAAAAATAATATTGAAATTTTGTACAGATAATAGTGTATTCCGGGTACAATCAGAGAATGTTGTAAATGAAAAAAGATAGCTTCAATGAACCATAACTAATTATTATTAGACGTTTTACGTTTTAACGTTATTACTAATTAGGACAAACATCACAAATATTATAACATAACAAAGAATAATTTTAGAATAACTAAACTTATATTAACTAATTATTTCAAAGGACCAATACTACTTACGAGTAGCCATCGGGAAGAACTCAGCTGTATTTTGACTGATGATGTTGGGGACGTGAGTCATTTTTCCTTCTCTGATTGCTTCCATCATGTCCATGGTGAGAAAACGTTCCTGTCCAAAATCGTTTTCAACGACTATATTCCATTGATGGATCGGATTTCTATCAAATACCTAAAAAAATATAAAAAAATATAATACTACTATATTGTTACATGGGCATACATAAAACAACTCCAACTTAAGAGCCTCCATGGTCCAGTGGTTTAGAGCTTGGCTCTCGACTTGGATCGTGGGTTCGATTCCCGCTTTGAAACAACAAAAAATATTGTTTCCAAGTTTGGTTAGGGCAATGCAGGCTGATCACCTTACTGTCTGACAAGAAAGATGGTCCATGCGTCGGATGGGCATGTAAAAAGTCGGTCCTGCGCCTGATCTCTCGCCAGTCTTGTCGGCTATTCGTTCCACTAGGTTTCAAGAGTAAAGGAGGAGAGAGTTCTCTTGTGTACTGCGCACACACTTGGGCACTATAAAAGTAATTCCTGCGTATGGCCTGGTTTCAATGACACCGGCCACCGTCACCGAAATCGGTGTTATTACTTAAACCAAATTAGAATTTCAATGTTCCTTACCTGGCCTGGCTTAGACCAATGAAATTATAATTTTCAAACATCAACGTGGTTGATTAAATTTTGATCTGATTTGAATACAATTTTGATAACAGATAGTTAACAACTTGAATTGGATATTTTCCTACATGTTTAAGATTAGGTATTACAACTTGATAAAAGTAAAAAGAATTAGGTTTTTATGTGTAGTTTTGTAATTATATGCATTTCGAAGTGACAAAAAAGTTGAAATATTTATTTACATTAATTTACTTACATCAAATAGAAAAAGATTCACTATGGTATATGAACATAAACGCGCAAACTTCGGAGATATCAGAAATTTTGTGCGTAGGGCCATACATTTCGTAGCAACATTAGTAGCGTGTGACGTCATCTTGTACGACTTTTATATGGGGCGTTTTCACGAGACTCACGAAAGTGCTTCAAACAATCCGCAATATCTTTGAAAATATACATTTTTAGTATACTATTCCTTTTGTAAATTTTCTTATTCTTCAGAGCACTATTCATATAAGTAATAAAAAAATACAGGAAAATTACTTTAATTCCAACACAACATACCGTCGCTCTAGGATAAAAACAGCTAATGTAAATGAAATCTTACGTAAAACTTATCGTATGTCCTTGCGAAATCTCTCCAGGGCCTGGTCTTCAAGCACTCAACGATAACTAATGAGTTGTTTGTTGGGCAATTCAGTAGCCGAGCCTGCTTTACTGCCCATGCATACTGGTCTGTCGGCATTTTGTCGATCTTCGTCGGAGATCCACTGACTGAGATGGCACGGTGGAATAAACCTGATATGTAAGAATAATTTCTTATGAATACATGCGTCAACGAAATCACAAATATTTGTATTTTAGTAATTAATTTGTATTCTTTTATAATATATTATAGTGCAATTCTAGTCATTTATTTCAGATGATCAATCTGCCTGTTTATGCCATGAAAATACCTTTGGACATGGGTGACACTATGTGTGCTATGACACTAACAGATCCTGAGCTGCAGCCTGATATAGTCACTCTGTTAGGATCTCCACCAAATGCCTGGATATTCTTCTGGACCCAACGAAGGGCGATAACTTGATCCTTCATTCCATTATTGCCTGGAGCAATTTTGTCGCCAGTACTGAGGAAACCTAAAAAAAAATTTAATTTATCAGACGTTAATTTTCCGGTCACACATTTATTAGGGTGTCACACTTATTTATTGATATTGCGAAGTTTGGTACATTGAACTATTTAATTATTAAATATTGAATTATTCGATTCCGGCTCTTGGAGGACCATATTTTGCCCACTACGGGGGCCCGTAGTGGCCGGTTGTTTCTCTTGGGAGGGCTCCCAAGAGAAACAACCGGCCGCCTCAAAAGATTTAATGAAACTGCACCTTTTGTACTTTACAACAAGATTGTTCAAACGACAGATAATGTATGAAATAATTTAAAGGTTACGACACGCCAATTTTTATCAAAATTAATAAGGGTTGCGAGATGAGAAAGTTGCCAGATGGAGAAAGAGCCTCTTTATTGTCTCAGAGAAATATTTAAAACATATAAGATACTTAATATTCTAAAACTAAAAGGTACAGCTAAAAACAAAAGAAAACGAATACTAATAAAAACTAAGACTACAAATATCACTATCTCTACAAATACTTGAACTAAAAAAAAATCAACTTGCCTAGTGTTGCAAGCCTGTAGTTAAATGTGACCAATACTATGTCTCGATCGAGGAGGTAGTTTGGTTCAAAAATATCACTGCGCGCTGTTTTAGCGAGAAACGCACTCTGATGTATGAAAAATATCACTGGTAACAGCGTTTTTCTAAAAATAAAACATGATTGCATTGTATCAAACAGTACAAAATACAGTTTCATCTAACAGTCTTCTTTAATTTATCTTGTAGTTGAACCACATAAGGGAAAACAAAGTTGATTGCCGTAATGACGATTACGTATAGTTATAAGTTATCGATCTGACAATTTGTACGTAATTCTTGCTACGTATTTTAAGGGTCAGTTCACACTGCAGCTGCACTTTTCAGATAGCTATTCAAAATTGAACCTTACACTATACACAAAAAGAAACACGTTTCATATGACATCAGTTGCACTGCACTGTGCAGCGCGGTGCAACCTGACATTCGAATTCGTACAATGAAACATGTATCTTCCTAGTTCCTGTGCAAAGAATAAGGTTCAGTTTTGAATAGCTATCTTAAAAATACAGCGCCATGTCGCGTATGGTTTCGTTTCGGTGTGAATTGACCCAAAGATTTACTATTACAGCGTATATACGTGTATATAGGGTACCTATATACGTATATAGGGCTATAATATATAAGGCTGTGGCTATATACTACTATATATAGGGCTATAATATATAAGGCTGTGGCCTTACCTATCATTTTTCAGCGGAGTATAAACGTTCATGAAAAGGCAGTCTTCATCCATATCATCGTATGGCGGGGTGCGACAACAGTTGTTCCAAGCCTGCGGACAAACATGGCCGTCTTCGGTGGCATTTACTGGCGTCTCGTACTTATCTATCATCTTCGGCGGCTGTCAAGTAAGAACCTGTTAATTGAACCTGTAGACTGTAGGATTGCCTTTTTTATTGCTCCACTCACGTAAATACAGTATCCCAAGGGAACACTGTACTTTTCCGGGATAATAAGTAGCCTACGTTTTATTCCAGAGCCTAAACTACTACCATACTGAATTTCATCGAAATTGGTTCAGTAGTTTTTGCGTTAAAGAGAAATAAACATACATCCATCCATAGTATAAAACAAAGTCGCTTTTTCTGTATGTCCCTATGTATGCATAGATATTTTAAACTACGCAACGGATTTCGATGCGGGTTTTCTAAATAGACAGAGTGATTCAAGAGGAAGATTTATATGTATACTAGCTGTTGCTCGCGGCTCCGCCCGCGTAATTATAGTATCTCTCGGTAACACTACTTTTTCGGGATAAAAAGTAGCCTATTTTTTAATCCAGAGTCTAAACTACTTTCATACCGAATTTCATTCAGTAGTTTTTGCGTGAAAGCGTAACAAACATCCACGCTTTCACATTTATAATATTAGTAAGGATAACATGCTTAATATAGTAGAGAAACACTAATAATATTTTAGAGGTTTTTAATGTCGTAAATAAACACATTTTTTTTGCATTGCAAACGCTGGCTGAACCCTATGAGATAGATCAAAATAATGTACTAGAGTATTATACACCTTAAAAGGGTCTACAAAAAGTCCGCAATGGTATATGTCTATCTCTCTTTATCTCTAACCTAACCCACAATAACCATTTTTTATCCTTTAGTTTTTACGAGAAATAATGGCTTATTTACGAAGCAATTTTATGTAATACAGCATTAATCCTTATCCAATTAAGTAAATACATCGTGCATTTAATATAGATCAATATGGCCCTGTATAGTATGTAATTCAAATGGATATTTTCGAAGATATCGCAGATTTAAAATGCAGGGACATAGCGGTTGGACCGGCCGGGGTGCCGGTGGCGTACACAAGATGATCCTTAACAAATTAAATACGTTACTCACTTTAAGCACTTTATACACATTGAAAATACAGTTTATATTAATGTCTTATATTTGGAAGACATTATAAATTTAATTTATATTCAAGCACGAAAAAAATAATATTATATCAAGCGGTCTCGCACGTCACGTCGAGGTGATAGGGTCCCGTATTTTCCTTATTGGGTACGAAACCCTAAAAGACATTTTCAATATTGTATACAGAAGTATATTGCAGTGAGTAGAGTTATTTGCTGAAGAAGTTTTTTTTCTAAGAACACAACACACGCGAGCGAAGCCGCGGACAAAAGCTAGTTTATAATATTAGTAGGACTGCTTGTGTTGCTGGTGTAAGCAGTAAGATTGATCCAGATTCCAGGGAAATGTTATAACTACGAAATATGCTCCTGTACTTTTAAGTGCATTAATATGCTCAACTAAAGCGAAACTAAAGAAGAAAATCTTTCAATCGAAAATTACGTATAATTACTAAATTAAAAAAACCTGACTCTAATTTATTTTATTTGTTTTAGTAGGAAAGAGCCAGACAATAATCATATGCAAAATGGCCTAGGTTAGGCACAAAAAAAATTATACACCTTGTCACACACCGCCACACCTTATCATAATAATACATCGTAGCATTCGTCCGTAATTTGCTTAAAACTACAAGTTTAATTACTATATACGTAATATTTCCTATATTTTAATTTGACGATAAAATTTATTTATAATTTATAATATAATTCAATAAATAATTAAAATTTTTATTTAACAAAACATAAAATGCTGTGGTTTTTAGAGGGCTTTAGGAATTCCTAAGATGAGTAGCTTTTTTGATAGTTTTCAGTATTCTTTTAGTAGTTTTTAGTAGAAATTGACGCCAGCTTAGTAGTTTCGAAAAAACAGAGCTGGCAACACTGGAACGAATCGCTTCAGTCCATCCGGCCGACTGATGCTATCTCAAAATTGCACACAGACGATACGATTTTGCTTCCGTTCAGGGCGAACTCAAGGAAAACCGGACCGTATATCAGGCCCGTTAGGTTTTCAGCGCATGTGTAGACTGTTAAACTAAAATAGATTTTTATTTTTTTAATTAATTATTTTATTTAAGACCAGTAAATAAAATAGTTTATCCAACACCCACTTGGTCGATTTAAATCTGAAACACGACTATTTTAATGCATCGATTATAAATTTATTCGAATTATTTAATTAAAATGGTTGTAATTATTCCTTATTATAATTCAAATACATGGCATATGTATGTTTTTGAAATCTCCTTTTAAATTCTTTTATTTTGATTGAGTAGAGTACTCGATGGGTTTGGTTAAAAAAAATTAAGAACTAGTAATAAATTGGCGCCAATATCCACCATTTTGTAATTTTTATTTAAACTAGCTAAGAACACTTGCGTTTATGAGACAAATTTAACGATACCTTAATTGTCAAAATCCATCCAGCCGTTTGGAAGATACGTGGGAATAAAGGAATTTACAAACGAGCATACAAGATACGCGCGAAAAACTTAACCCGGTCGGGTAATCAGTCGGGTAACCAGTCATATTGTCGCAGTAAAACGTTTTCTATTTCAAACCATGACAAAAGCTTGGTAACTAATAGATAATCCTACTACTGTTATAAATTTGAAAGTTTGGGATGTAAAGGAAGGATGGATGGATGGATGGATGGGTGGGTGTTTGTAACTCTTTCACGCATAAACTACTGAACAGATTTTGATGATATTTAGCGTGGTAGTAGCTTAAGCCCTGGTTAACACATATATCTTATCCCGAAAAATACAGTGTTCCCTTAGGATACTGTATTTACGCGGGTGAAGCGCTAGTGCTAAATATACCTGAAACCTAAGTTCTTTAAGAGGTGGCTCAGCGTATCTAATGCCTCGGTAGGACTCAAACCTGCGACCACGTCGAGTGACATTATAAAGTCCAAAAATGGTACCAGATGGAGTGACAGTGGCTGGTTGTAGATCTGTAAACATGAAATGAATGGGATAGAATATTTGACAAAATGCTGAACAATTAATCAAATGAATGAATGAATGATTTATTTTTTCCAAGAAATTGGTAATAATAAAATATGGATCACAATTTCTGCCTCCAGGGCGTGGAAATATTACAATGATTTTAATTATTACAATTAATCAATAAATAAGACTTTTACTTAATTTAAAAAATACAATTGAATTCAATACAACAATAATTTATATTAAATTATTAAAAAAAAATCATTGAATAAGAAAAGTACATCTAACATTCTTTTAAATAAAAAAACCCCATGTCAATCCAATAGTTATAATTTATGTCATGACTTGTCAACTGTCAAAAGTAAAAGGACGAAGAGGTTATATTTTGAGTATTGTGGCCCATACCGCATGCGTGGCATATTTTTCGATAACAATGTGCAGACTGCAGAATATATTGTTAAGTATTACAATTTTACAATCAAGTTCAAGATAATGTAAATTAATAGTAAGTATGTAATGCATCATAATAGCAAGCGAGGGATCATGGCCAAAAATTCGTCCCGCTTCCCCAGATTAACTCCATCAACCCGAGGTGCATACATCAAAGGTAGGTAATTCACAATATCACAATATCACAATATTTTAATTGCATGGTTACTAGGTAGATAATATTATATAAGCAACTGTTTTTTGTACTGCACCCTTAAGTAGTGAGTTAGTCCAACTGAGGGATGTTAATGTCAGCAAGGATTAAAAAATTAATATATTTTGTATCCTAAAATATAAATCAACATTATATTGTCATCATGGGGTAAAACTATTCGTCCCGCTGTTCAACATTAACTCCATTATCCCGAGGTTGCTATACATCAAAGGTAAGTTACGGTATTATAATATTATACTCTTAGAATTGCAAGGTTATTAGATATATCAATTTGATTATGCAATTATAATATATGTATATAATTTTTTTTAATTATTTTATTTACAGCACTCGAAAGACGTGATTATTGCAACAGAGGGATGATTGTCAGATAAGAAATTATAATTAAAAAAAAGTGATTAACCATAAAATCACAATAATATTTATAATATGTTAAAATCATCATCGCCACATTATATAACATAAATTAATTTTAATTATTATAAAAGCGATGTCAGAATTAAGATAGTATAATTAATGTTATTCAATTCTAAAAGACCTATAGAAAATAAAAGAAAGGAATGTCAAAGAAAATAAATATGCATATAAATTTTCTGGCAATTATTACATCATTTCAGAACTCTTGCGTTAGTAGCATTTATCTAGTAACCAGGTAAACAATTCGTTTTTAAATTTGTTGAATGTAATTGTTGTTAATGTTGTTGTTTTTGTTTTTATTGGGTATATTATTGTATATTTTAATAGTCATACAATATGCATTCTTGCTATGAATTGTAAACCGCTGTGTTGGTTTAAATTTTGAAATAGTAACATTTTTATTGATAGTTCTTTTACATCTGGCATTTTATCAAATCAAAAGTAAAATAAAATATATTTTTATTATTAACACGAAAGATAAATATGGATGTAGAATATATCAAATATTAAAGGCAATTTTATTTTTTAATGCCAAAACAATGTTTAGGTTGATGTCAAAATAGCATTGAGAAAAATAATTTTGATTCAGAAAAAAAAGAAATTGGAATGATGAGAACTAGAAACATCTGCCCGCGACATCAATGTACGGGCAAAAGGAAATACCACAGGAACCGCACACTTTACTGCGATAAAAAGAAGCCTATGTCCTGTGCCATATTTCATCAAATCAGTCCAGTAATTTCAGAGATCATTAAATTCAAACATTAAATTAAAACAAACAAATCTTCCTTTTTTATTATATTAGTATTTGAATTTACCTGAATCAAATTGTTTATCCAAATCAAAGGCAGCACCAAATAAAAATAAGAATACACTTAAAAATAAAAGTAAAAACTCCTGCATCTTGGAACACTAACACACGAGTAAACCGATAACTGCCGTTTAAAATTCCATAAAGTTAGGTTTTAAAGTAATTTATGTTAATTAAAACCAATTTGCGTGGATATCTATGAGGTAAATTAAATTTCATGTATAATAACTATTCAATAATATTTATCAAACCATATCGAACACAAAGGAATTATTGAATTTTAAAGACTTTTATCCTTGATCATATAAGAATCAATAATGATAGTGCAGATGTATTTAAATTTGTAATTTATGTAACTATAAAAAATATTCCTGCCTTTATTGATAATAATACTTAGTCTGAATAATCTTTTAAAGTGCAATAAATTATATACGATATGTCACGATTTAAAAATGCATGTGATATAGAAAACACGACAATGTACATATTAAATTACATATTGTAGTTTTTATTATAAAGTCCTCTTTAGTAAGGGAGTATCACATTTAAATATCGTCTATAATTTACTGTCAGCCGGACACGTGAAACAAAAACGATAGGAAAGATGATATTAATAGTAGACGAAAACCAAGATGAAATAGAGCTTGACTTAATACATTATCCTCATAAATGTTAACCAGTAGCCTTGGAGTAATTACATTAATTGACTAGGAGGATTATACACGGGGTAATATTAACTGTGGAATCAATAAAGCTCCCTAATGTTGCTCCCGTGGCTGGGAGCCAAGAGGTGGAAATTCGGATAATATTACTTGAAAGGTTTCAGACGATGACATTACAATAATATAATCTGATAATCGTTAACGGGTCTAAAAATTAAAAGGATCATCATAATAAAGGAAAATTAAAACAGTTTAAAAGGAAACAGAGACAGGACAAATGGGACTATAATAAGTGACATTAAAATGGGTCAAATGAAGTAGTGTTCAAACATTAAAATACTTTTTGGCTGTTCATATTTTCAGATTGAATTGTTCAAGAGCTTATTTATACCTGAAATGATACAGTTAGTTTTGATACCTAAAAGTATATTCTTGTTCAATTGAATAAATTACAACAGTTTTTCTGCCTTCTTAAATAAATGACATAGAATTCATTTGTCTTGCTAATACTGTGGTTGAGTATTTATTAAATATTATTATAAAATTAAGTTATTACAAAATAATCATCTAGGTAGGTAATTATTAATTATAATTAATCGGATATAGATCTTCCCATATCTGCAACCTCTCTTCCTTCAAGTTCTCACTTAGGGAAAACGTTTTGTCAATCTGCAGGTAGGTTCGGTTGTTAGCCTTCATTGCCGGCCAGGTGACTCCTTTCAACTCGGGTGTATTTTTTCTAATAGGATTCCTGTAGTCAAAATAATTAAAATCAACCATATTTTTTGTATAAACACCCCAATCATAGAAATAATAGCTCCCCACACTGATTTCAGTGACGGTGGCCGGTTTTAATTGAAAACAGGCCAGCTACGCAGGAGTTATTTTATAGTGCCCAAGTGTGTGCGCAGTACACAAGAGCACTCTCTCTTCTTTTACTCTCGTAACCCAGTGGGACGAATAACCGACACGACTGGTGAGATATCCGGCGCAGGTCCGACTTTTTACATGCCCATCCGACGCATGGATCATCTTTCTTGTCAGACAATCAGGTGATCAGCCTGCATTGTCCTAACCAAACTTGGAAACAAGATTTTTTGTTGTTCCAATGCGGGAATCGAACCCACGACCTCCGAGTCGAGAGCCAAGCTCTAAACCACTAGACCACGGAGGCTGTTCACACCCCAATCAACAACAAGGGGAAAGTTGAATATTTGTCAAATAAATACTTACTTACTTACTTACTTACAAATAAGTTGAATATTTGTCAAATAAAGTTTACTCAAAAATAATGGACGACTTCTGTATTACATCTAGTATGTACATTGAATTTTGATTATAAAATATTACAGTTACATACCCATATCTAGCGAAGTTGTAAAATATAGCAGTCATTCGGTTCACTATTTCAGCATCGTCCCCTTCTCTTCCAATGTCAGGGAAGAGGTGTGGCTGGGAGACGAAGTATATTGTTTCATCTTGATGAACAGCCTCTGCGAGGTATAAGAATGTTGTATAACATGTTTTCATAGCAGATGTTTACGCTTTTATGTTTTTTGCATGAAAGATTAAATTTAGCGCTCTACATAGCCTAAGCTGTCTATTTATAGATTAGTTAGCAATGAATATAATATAATCCGGGGCATTACCATATTTGAGGGCAATCCTTTCAGTGGTTTGTACTGCCTTGCCTATATGTAATTAAATAAAAATCACTTACGACTTGGTTTATTAGCTGAACATTTTTCAACGTAGCTGTGGTTGCCGACATATGTGAAGTAATAGTAATAAACTGGTCTCCGGGAATGAATTGCCAATAATTTGGATAATCTGTAATTTTACCATAGTCTAAATTCTTTTCAAAGATTTAGCACGCGAGATGACCTTATATTCGATATGCGAACAAGTGCAAGCAAGATAATTAAAATGACCGTGTTAGCAAAAATTAAATTCAAATTGTAGTTTTAGCCACTTTGGAACTTTAAGCTCTTTATTAAGCCCTATAGTTTTATCTACTTAAATAATATATTCATATTGTGGTAAATTAATTTATTAAATGCTTACCGTTCCACGGAAAAAGCAGTGACATCATCGCCGTAGCATGTTCCCAGCCTATCAGCACTCTCATCATCGTTGTTTAATATTTCATTCTTGATGTATTCACTTCTTAATACCTTTAAAGCTGTCGTCTTGTTTTGTTCCGGCAGGAAGAATGCAATAGAAGCAAATTCATTCCATTCTTCGTTAGCCATTTTGAGAAGTGTTTCATTGTTTAATATTGCTATAATAATTTGAGTAGTTCATTAAAAATTCGATTGGATCTTAAAGTGAATAAGAGAAAAAAGTGTGTCTGGGATATAATAAAACTGGCTGTGCATTAAATGTGACTATTCTACATTTATATACTCATTTTGAATAAGTTGATATGTTATTAGAATACAATATACTAACGGTATGCGAATAGATAATCCTCTGCTGTATCCTGACCGATGATCAGAGGTATATTCATCATCTTTCCTGTCCTGATTGTTTCAATTGGGTTTATTGTTAGGAATCGTTCTTGTCCAAAATCTTTCTCAACTATAGGCTCCCACAGATGGCTTGGATTGTTTGTGAATGCCTTAAAACAGAAAATTGACTATTCATTAAATTCTTCCCTCCTTAATAGTTGATACCAACAAAGTTACGAGTAGTAGATAGTTAGCAATTGCCAGAATCCAATGCCCATAAATACTAGTGATAACAGAGAAATAACTAACTCTTAAACTCTGTTTACCCAAAATTGTGGTAGGGATTTTGCATAGTTTATCCAAGGTTTTTCCTGCAAGCACTCCACTATTACTGTTGAGTTGTCTGTAGGACAGTTGAAAATCTCCGCTTGTTTCACGGCCAAGTCGTATAAATCTGTTTTGGTCTCGTTATTTCTAGTCGGAGATCCACCCATTGCTATAGCCCGTTGAAATAGCCCTGTGATAAAAAGTATCTTTGTAAGTACCTACTTGTGGCTGAACTGCTACTGACAAGTACGCAATTTCGCTTTTTTTAACATTGATTAAATTCAAATTGTTTAGAAGAATAATGGTTTCTACATTACCCTTTGACATCGGTGACACCATATGAGAGATAACGCTGATTGCTCCCGAACTATATCCTACGAGGGTCACTCTACCGGAATTTCCTCCAAAGGCGACAATGTACCTCCTCACCCATTTGAGCAATGCAACTTGGTCCTTCAACCCATTATTCCCCGGAGCTAGCTTGTCTCCTGTACTTAGGTAACCTGTAAAAATATTGGGAACTAGCTTTTACTCGCAGCACCACCCGCGTAAATACAGCATCCCACGGGAAGACTTTTTTGGGATGAAAAGTATCATCAAAATCAGTTCTGTAGTTCTTGCGTGAAAGAGTGACAAACATCCATCTATCCATCCTCACAAGCTTTCACATTTATAACATAAGTAGGATAAGTAGAATATTATAATGTATTTTCTTGAACCACACCCTATGTTTGTAATATTTGCAAAAAGTAACTAAATTATCAACTTTACCTAGAGTCCCAAGTCTGTAATTGAATGTGACAAAAACAACATCACGATCTAGAAGATAGTTAGGTCCATACACATCACTCCGACTGTTTTTGAAGTAGAAAGCGCTTTGGTGAATGTAAACAATCACTGGTAAAAGTCCTTTTCTGAAAAAAAAAACCTAAATTATTATGTTTTCTATTAAAGAAGAAGAAACTCTGATTGCATCTTTATTCTGGCATAAAAGGGAACAGATATACTTTAGCATGAAAGTGGCGACCATAGAAAAACCATAGTCTAAACGTAGTTGTTTTTCGCGGATGAGGTCTAGGGTCGTTAAAAGCCAGCAACGCACTTGTACTCCTCTGGTGTTACGACCCAAGATACTCGCTTACTATTGAGTAATGCATCGGTTCTTTCACGGTCTAATTTCACACAATTATTCAGTATAAATTACCTATCCTTCCGTTCTGGAGTGTAGACATTGGCAAACAAACAGTTTTCATCCATATCATCGTAGGAAAACGTATTATTCTGGTCCGATATTTGGGGACATATCTTACCATCTTTGGTCGCATCTACAACACCTCTGTATTGTTGAATTAGTTTCGGCGACTGAAAATTTATTATTGTTTTAGGGAAATAATAGTGCAATTGGTTTCGCTATGTTACAATACTCTTGAAAAATACATTTTGCAATAGCTTATTTTAAAGATGTAAAGCGAGGACACATTTGGCGATAATTAATGTTGTTTATTGTCACGTAACGTCACGTTTATTAAAGTATTTGCTTCCAACTTCCTTCACTTATAATAAAAAACTTTCTAGCATGGGAATCGTACATTTTGATGGATATTGTACTTTGATTACGCCTAATCATAATAATTATATATAATCAATTGGTTCATATAAGTCTTAATTCTTTTAAAATTCTTAATAATATTCCAAGCGTATTGCAAATACATAACTTACTTGGAACCTCATAGAACCAACTGGTGGTTCAGCATATGGGATACCTCGATAGGATTCGAACACGCGACCGAGACGGGTTACGTTGTATGTCCCTTGAAATCTCCGTAACTACTGCTCGCTATTGGATTTGTATTTAAAATACTTAAGGTCCCTGCAACAAAGGAGATAAATTAATACAATATCACAATCATATTTTGAATCACAGAAATGTAAATGTAAATGTATGTATGCATTCCGTGTGTCGCTAGTTAAAGTTACGCACTCATCTAAAGCGGATACATCAATGTATGCACTCATACTCATGAAACCAGATACTTTCTATTTACATAAAAAATATTTAAGACGCATAGCTACATTGTTAGCATTTAATATAAATAATATTGTGGTTATACCGACTTTAATCGGCATTATCAATGACGAAAATTTTTTTAAGAAGACGAATATGCAAAATATTCAGAGTTTAAACTGTTAAGTGAGATAAAAGAGAAGCACTATAACAATTGTTTAACAATAGTACAAAATACTATCTGGCAAAATACTAGACATTGAACTACTAATAGATAAATATGAAATAGATGTATTATGTATTACAGTAACTTGGCTCAAACATAGTAAAATGCAATTTAATATTAATGGTTTCAAGATAGACAGTGTGTTTAATAGGGTTAGCGCGGAAGGAGGAGGATGTTTTATTTTAATTAAAAATGGAATTAAATATAAACAACGTAATGACATAGTAAACTTCTCGGTGGAGCGAGTATGTGAGATAGCATGTGCAGAGATAGATAACTACTTATTTTTATGTGTTTATAGAACCCCTTCTTCTGACTTTAATAAATTTTCGACTATAATGGCGGACATTTTAAATTAAATATTTGATTGTAAAAAACTTGTAGTCTGTGGAGACTTTAGCGTTGACATTTTAGTAGAATCTTCATATAAAAGTAATTTTTTATCTTTATTTAAGTCTTTTAACCTTGAATACTTATTTAAAGAACCAACACGGATCACTCATACATCTGCAACATGTTTGCACTTTATGACAAATTGTAACGTTTTAAATAAGAATGTTATAAGTGGTGTGATATCTGACCATAAGGGACAAATTATAAAACTAGAATGGAAATTAAATAATAGACCTGTAAATATTCAAGTAAGGCATATAACAGAGACTAGAATGATGCTATTTAAAGGAAAAATAGATAGCATCCTACCATATATTATTACATCTGATAATGACCCTAATGTATTGCCTAATACTCTTTTGAAAATATTTTAAAAGAATTTAATCATATATTTACAAAACGCCAAATAACAATAGGTAAACCCGTTTTCAATGACTGGCTACTACAGGGCTAAGGAAAAGTAGAGACACACTTTATGAGCTTTATAACAGAAAATCTTATTGTAAAGATAAATCATTTATTAATGATGTCAGACTATACTCTAAATCTTTAAAAAATGCTCGATTCAAGCTAAATCTAATAGAATCTGAAATAATATAATAAAATCAAAAAACAAAATAAAAGAAACATGGAAAGCCATAAATACAGAGACAGGCAGAAATAAATACAATAGTGAAACAATAACTTTAAAAATTAATGACGCACTGGTTTATGACAATTTCGAAGTAGCTCAGAATGTACGTGAATGTAACTCAGAATATTACTAGAGGGCTCGCACCATCAACTCTTAAAGCGTTAAAATTACTTAAAAAGTAATGTAGTCATTTCGATAGAAGAAGAATTTAAATTTAAGACAATTAATGATAATGATGTAAAAAAGGCGTTTAAGATGGTCCAAATAAAGAATACAGAAGACATGTGGGGTTTATCAGTCAGAGTACTAGCATCTATTATAGATACCATTGCGCCAATGTTAGCAAACGTATTCAATTATTGTGTCAAAAATGGAACTCTTCCGGAATTAATGAAAGTCAGTAAAATAATACCTTTGTTCAAGTCAGGATGTAAGACAAATCCAAATAATTACAGACCTGTCTCTATTTTACCATCATTAAGTAAATTTTTGAAAATTAATGCTTATTCAATTAGAAGTGCATTTTAATAAGTTTAAAATATTTCATGATCGTCAGTATGGATTTACTAAAGGAAAATCAACAACTTCTGCAGGTGCTAAATTAATATCAGTAATACTTGACGCTTGGAAAGATCGCAAGATGTTATAGGAATATTCTGTGATCTTTCCAAAGCATTTGACTGTGTTGATCACAATATTCTTACATCAAAGCTTAAATTCTATGGCATTTGTGATCATGCGTTAGACCTCATTAAGTCTTATCTCTCTAATAGATTCCAAAAGGTATCTATTGATGGTGTAATGTCATCCGGGTCATACGTCGAAATCGGAGTACCTCAGGGTTCAATACTAGGCCCTTTCTTATTTCTTGTATATATAAACGAGCTACCATATATGATGGATAGGTATGCTGAGGCTGTCTTATTTGCTGACGATACATCACTGTTATTTAAAGTTGGTCTTAAGGATAGTGAACTAGTACAGGTAAATAACACATTGAGTAAAGTTCACACCTGGTTTAATACAAAATATCTAGTTTTAAACCCAAACAAAACTAAAGGTATGAGATTCTCGTCTTCTAATGTTAAACAAGTAAATTCGTTAATTAAAATAGATAATGTTTAGAATTGTGTTAGAAAAAGTGACAACTTTTCTGGAATTAGATTGGATGCTGGACTGCAGTGGGGTCAGCATATTGAGTTTCTGTCTGATAAATTAAGTTCCGCTGCCTATGCCGTTCGGAAATTCGTCAACTCACAGATGTTGACACAGCTAGATTACGGTAGGTACGTTAGTGTAATGTCTTACGGACTATTATTATGGGATCAGCTGCTGACTGCAGCTGGTTCCATATTTATTCTCCAAAAAAGGGCAGTGCGAGCAATATTCAAAATAAAGACTAGCGAGTCTTTTAGAGAACTATTCAAGGAAGTAAAGATACTCACCATACCATCATTGTACATATACGAGGTCATTATGTACACCAGAAAAAATATAACTCTCTTTAATAGGAAGTGATCATCATGATCGTAACACTAGAAATAAGAATAAGCTTCAGATTACTAAGACACTAACAGACATATAGACTAAGCAAAACTAAAAAATCATTTATAGGTAATTGTGTTAGGTTTTATAATAAAATACCAACTAGTGTAACTAACCTTACTGAGACTAAGTTTAGGCAACAAGTTAAAGGAGTTTTAATTTCAAAGGCTTATTATAAAGTACAAGAATATATTGACGACAAAGATGTATGGGTGTAAGCTAAATCTGCACTCTGCTTCCGTATACTGGCTTTATAATAAAATATGTTAAATAAATATAAAGATGACTTAAAATATGTACGAAAATGTAAATTAGTATAATGATCATGTTAATGTATAATAATAATAAGAAAGTGTTAAAAACAAAATTGTAAATTGACGTCAAAAGTGTTGTAAGAACCCATTTTGAATAAATAATTTGACTATTGACTATTGACTATTGAATATTGCCTTTCGTAGTTCCATGTGTTCGTACCTACGCCATTGTAAGATAATTTTTTGATCATACAGTGTTCGCAGTCGAGACGGCGGCCATAAGCATTTGTAAAAAAATAATGTGAACATAATATATTTTTACTTATCGTGTCTATAAAATTGTAGGCCGTACTATGAAGGCAAAACTTTCCGTGATGAATGAATTAAGAAAAGTTTGGTAATTTAAACTAATCATCTCTATTCTCCCTCCTCCTCTCTATAAGTCCGTTGTACGTACAGACGTACATACATACACAATACATATTATGTATACAGACACACATTTTCCAATAGGGGTAAGCAGAGGCGCCCCCAAGAACCACGAAGGGGTAAATTTGGTGATAATTAAAAAGTACACTTACCTTGTCTAAATTAACGTTTCGAAAATATTAGCACATTGTGTTTGGAAAATAAATGTACATAAAAATATTACTAGTGATTGCCGCATCTTGTTTGAAAATAACGACAAAATCAGCTGCTGCTCTATAATATATAGAGCAATGCGGGGTAAATGAACTCAAATGTCGTAAAATTTTATTGCTATTATCAGCTCATCTACATACGAAAACTAGTTTGTAAGTATATCTTATTAATATTAAATGTCTTGCCAAACCTAATTTTATGATTTTGGAATATCTAAAAACAAAACAAAAATTCATTGTTAAGTTTGATAGATCCAATAATTTATTTGCGCACATTTTATAAATTAGTATTAACTACTTACCCCCATACTAATAAAAATATTTACACAATGGATAAGCTATACAATGTCTTTTTCCTTGTCTGATATGCTGGAAAAGTAGCTTGACAAACAAGGACAAACCATTGTGTAGCTTATCCATTGTGTGAATATTTTTATTAATAAGGTGGTAAGTATTTAATCTAGATAATATAAACTAATTGCGTACACTTATAGTATATTTGCGATAAATTTGCAGTGAATCGTCACTGCATAGTGTCAAAATTTAAGAATACGACAGACGAGATGCCGATGGTTTCAGTTAGAACTAACGTCAGTTCGGCCTGAACGGATTCGAGCACATACACGGAAAATCACATCAGTTCATTCTGGTTTGCCGCGAGCTACGGACGTGTTTATTAAATGTAAGCTCACTACGTTTGTACACGATACACGCCCGCACGCACGGCCGCGGCTCTGGCGAGAACTGAAAGCGATTGTCACTCACGGTCCGTTCAATCCAGAATTAATGTTGCCAACTTAGTTATTTTACAAAGTTTTACTACTAAATTAAGTATTTTGTTCCCACCTTAGTAGGAATATAGTTGTTAGTAGTGTTTTAGTAGCAATATGGCCTAGCCTATGGCCTGTAAATATGCAAAATGGCCTAGGTTAGGCACCAAAAATATTATAATAATTGACACCTTATCTTTATTAATACGTATCGTAGTACTCGTATTGGACCGTAATTTGCTACAATTCAATAAATAATAAATTTTAATATAACAAAACCTAAAATGCAGTGGTTTTTCGAGGACCTTAGAGATTCCTAAGCTACTCAAAGCTTTTTTTGATGGTTTTCAGTATTATTTCAGTAGTGTTTAGTAGAAATTAATGGGAGTTTAGTAGTTTCGCAAAAACAGAGCTGGCAACACTGGAACGAATCGCTTCAGTCTATCCGGCCGACCGATGCGATCTCGAAATTGAATCCGTTGCACAGACGATACAATTTTGCATCCGTTCAGGGCTGAACTGAAGGAAAACCGGACCGTATATGGGGCCCCTCTTAGATATGCAATAAAAGTATGTAAACGGAATGGAATGGAAAGACAATTGTGTTAACACCTACTGTTATTATACAAACGCGTGGTAGTGTAAGGTAGTGTGTCACTTAATTTTTTTTATTGTTAAGCATTATTAAAAAAAAGTTAGCTTTCAGCACACTTTCCTCAAAATAAACTTAAACTGTGCCAAATTTCATACTCCTCCGTTCGCACAATTCTCGTATAACTGTATTCAAAGTTTTTACATCACGTATATCATTATTATTTATTTATGTATTATTAGTTTATTTAAGTTTATTTAGGTATGTATTATGTAGTTAAACATGACGAGGAGAATAAAAACCCTCAAAACTTTGGAATTTAATGTCAGTTGCGGGTAATTTATATTTATTATAGGAAGAGGTTATTACAAATTATTATTTGTAATTCCCTTACTAATAAAAAAATTTACACAACGGATAACTTAAACAACGTTGCTTTCTTTGTCTGATGCGTTGGAAAAGTCACTTGACAGACAAAGACGGGGTTAGCACATAAGGGGGTTAGCACATAAGATTTAATTAAAAAGCGTACCAATACACATAAACTAGTATTGATCTTTAAATAGTATTTAACATTAATAAATTAATACCTAGTATTCCAATACTTTGTACTTATTCAAGGCCATACGGCAGACGAGTTTTAATATTCGAAATTAATTACCTCCTCGATTAGTCTAAAGTCTAGCAACAAATTCCACGAGAGTATTGGTGTACCGTTATAAGTGTCTAGGCGTATTTTAATAGCTGAAGCTACTCAAAAAACAATAAATAGGTCCAATGGCAAGCGATTCGTATCGTAATCTTGTAAGCGTTAGCTCACACCGAAACGAGATGATACGCGAAGCGGCGCCGCATTTTGCTAATTTGGCGATTAAAATATTGATTCAAAATTGAACTTTATTCAGTATACGAGAAGATACACGTTTCATTGCAAGAGCGGCGCCGCGCTATGCAGATCGGTTCGGTTTGACACGTATGTCAATTTTTTTTACAAAAAAATTTCATTGCTACGGATCGTAATCTGTAGCAATGAAATGTGTACGTATTGCACAGTGAATAAAGTAACTTAAAATGCAGCGCAGCATCGCGTATCATCTGGTTCCGGTGTGAACTGACGCTAAGACCAAAACCATGGCAACAACAAAAGAATGGCCGTAGTGCGTCTGCTGGCACTTGAATATATTTCTAAGACCGAAGAGGATTATTTTAAATGTAACATACCCATTACCCTCTAGTTATTTTAAATCTTCTTAAACTTTTACTCGAGGTTTTGTAACTCCTAATCGCGAATCAGTGGGTCCATGATTTACACACATATAGATTTCCCGTGTCAAAAGTTCCCTATGTTTCCAAACTCAGAAAGGATTTATATTACGTTAGCGAGTTTTACCTGCGGATGACCAAAAGGGTAGAACTGTCGAAGTAAAACAAGTTTAGTAACATTAGACCCTTGCAAAAAGTTTAGATTAAATCTGTAACAAGTAAAAACACGCATTTTCACCATCGTTTATCTTGCGTAGGAATTGTGTACTTTTTCTACGTGTGTTAGTATACACAAGGAGGGTGCATAGTTGAAAAGTCAATTAAATTATTTACATAAGCAGTAGATCATAAAACTTAGGCCTTTTCATCCGTTATTGGATGATTTATACAGTATTCTCCGAGTGAAGTATCCCCTCTTGAAATACTGTAGTGCCTGGGACAGTTGGTTTATAAATGTCGAATGGTTGCCCAAGCACATACGGCATTCTTACAACATAGTCAGCCTAGTCCAGAGGATTGACTGGTCAATACGTCTGGGCCTAACCATGTGCGGGTTTCCACACGACGTTTTCCTTCACCGTTAGAGCGTCCGTTATGAAAAACTGAAAAAGTCTCATTGGTACACGCCACAACCTGGGAATCGTACCCGTTCATAATATGGCCAAAATATCCGTAATTGTTTTTTAATAACCCGACATATCTTCTTTGTACCAGCGACCAGTTACGATTTATGATAGGTCTTTACCTATGAAATTGCCGTTCTGCAGTACTGGCCATTTCAAATCAAAATAATTTTTGTTTGGCTAAAAATTCTAATTTCAAATAATTTATTTTAAAAACATGGAATTCTTTTCCAAAAGTTGTCATTTGTTTATTAATTAGTGTTACATTTTCATCGCATTTCAATCTTATTCGTCATCATGGATACGTTAAAAATTCGAGTAATTATGGAATATGAGTACCGTCGTGGCAGCAACGCGGCACAAGCGGCACGCAACATCGACGATGTTTACGGAGCTAAAACTACAAACCAACGCACCACCTGTTATTGGTTTGCTAGCTTCCGTTCTGGAAATTTCGACCTGAAAAATGAACCTCGCGGTCGTCCGAAGACTTTGTCGACAATGACGAATTAAAGGCGACTGTGGAAGCTGATGATACTCAATCTACGGCTGAATTAGCAGCAGCTTTCGACGTTAGCGTCAAAACAATATTGGTCCATTTGCGTCAAATTGGTAAGGTAAAAAAGCTTGACAAATGGGTGCCCCACGATCTCAATGATCGCCAGCGCGAAGTACGCGTCGAGACGTGCCTTGCACTGCTCAACGGACACACAAATGAAGGAATTTTGAACCGCATTGTTACCTGCGATGAAAAATGGATTCTGTTTGATAACCGCAAGCGCTCAGCAAGTTGGTTGGATCCTGGTTTAGCGCCTAAACAATGCCCTAAACGAAAACTTACCCCTAGAAAAGTGATGGTCACTGCTTGGTGGTCTAGCACCAGTGTGATTCATCACAGCTTCTTACCAAAAGGGTGAGAATTACTGCAGATGTGTACTGTGAAGAACTGAACACAATGATGGAGAAGCTGGTACATCTCCAACCAGCACGAGCGATTGCTCGTCTCCGCTGCTTCTGCACGACAACGCCTGACCTCATACTGCACAGCAGACGGTACCCAAGTTGCAAGAACTGGGGTTGGAAGCTCTCCATCATCCGCCCTACTCACCAGACCTTGCGCCTACAGACTACTACTTTTTCCAGAATTTGGATAACTTCTTGGCGGGAAAAAAATTCAATACCCGAGAGGCAGTACAAAATGCCTTTGAAGAATTTGTTGCCTCCCGTCCTGCTGATTTTTTTAAGAAGGGCATCAATAAACTGCCACTGCGTTGCAAAGATGCATTGATTGCATGGGTGATTACTTCGATTAATACAAATAAAAAATACATGAAAAAAATTCGTTTAAATTTTTTCATACAAAACGGCAATTTCATAGGTCCTTTCAAGACCTAATATATGTACGTTAACGAACTGTGAATGTGTACCTATGTGTCATAATCAAATTCATAATGTAACTGTTGCGGATGACGCCGACAACAAATCGCACACATTTCTCTTGTGCGTTGAAAACAAACTGTTTACACAAAGGTTTATCATCCACACATACAGAGGACGCACTTACAAATGCGTCGCCGGCCAATGTATGTGTGAATGATACTGTTATGATAATGCTCTAAAGCCCAACTCTAGTAAATATTTCCGTTAAAATTCGTAGTATGGTTCCAGTGTCAACGCATGCTGTCGCACTGACACACCCATCAAATCCCGTGTGCACGAGAGCAAATTAATTATGCTCTGTCACTGGGAACCCAACTGAGAGTTGAATAGAAAAAATAGGCTACTTCTCCCTTTTTAAGTATATCCTAAACTATAATAATTATTATTATTTAATATATAACATATTATTTAATTACACCCAAAAAAATAATACAATACTACCTTAAAACCTAGACATTTTTTTTTAAGCCGGTAAAAGCGCTATGTGCCATGTTGGTCGATTGATTATTTGTGCCCTGACGTCATACTAATTGTAAACGACGAGATTAACCTTCTGGTGTTGCGGATGTCTATGGAGAAGTGCAAAACTTACTGTCAGGACCCTCATGGTCTTCCAAAGGTAAGTGGTAAGTGAAGCCGATAGGAATAGAGTTATAGGAACCCCAAGCAGCTGCTATCAGGCCATCCGTTTGTTTGTAATCCTATTCTTATATTTGGACCGACGCTCTTCTTAATCTATATTAATTACCTCTGCAATTTAAATATTCCAAATGGGAAAATATTTTCCTATGCTTGACGACACCGTTATAGTTTTTTCTGGCTCAACATGGGATGAGGTACATGGCTTTGCTCAAAAAGGACTAGACTAAGTAGCTTTATGGTTAGATAACAACTTATTAACTTTGAATGCCTCAAAAATAAATTATATATGTTTCACAAATTATAACAGCTCCCAGCCAAATTCTAACTACAAACTAAAAATTCACGTCTGGAAAGACTTCACTGACCAAAATTGTTCATGTTGCAGTATAGACAAAATATCGCAAACTAAATATCTGGGAGTAATGGTTGACCAGCGCCTGACTTGGTATCCTCACATTGATCTACTGATAGGTAGAGTTCGTAAACTTTTTTGGATGCTTAAGACCCTTAGACAGGTGGCTGATGTAACCTTATTAAAACAAATATACACATCCTTGGCCCAGTCTATACTAATTTATTGTATCACAATATGGGGCGGTTCTGCCAAAACCAAATTTCTAGAATTGGAACGAGCACATAGACTATTACTTAAAGTAATTCATTTTAAACATTATATTTACCCAACCGATAGTCTGTACTCTCAATGTGGCTTCCTATCTGTGCGGAAACTTTACATCCTACACTTGATTTTAAAACTTCATAGTAAACTATGAATAATAATAATATTAATAACTATAATTACAATCCCATCAAACAAAATAAGAAGCGGAGGATACAAAATATTGCATCTGTAACTAAAATTAAAATTGCTTATGGCAGGAGACAAGTTATAAGACAATCGGCTCTAATTTACAACTAATTAAATAAAATTCTTAATTTACCTACAACTATCCATAAATGCAAGTATACATTAAAAAGCTGGCTTCTGGACAAAGAATATACCATAATAGAGAACCTTATTGTATACTAGCTGGTTCGTTTTTCTATGAAAATAATACGAAAAGCGACGATTCATTATGTACTCAAAATTGATTTTGATTGTTACTCGGAGGATAGGTACTGTTCGATTTTCATATATTATTATGTATTATGTTGAACTATTTACCTGTAAGATATTATGTATATAAGATAAGATATTTTATTGAGGATTTTCAAAATAAACCACAAACTGTTTTTCTGAAAATACAAAGATTTGTTTTATTTAAAACGCCTTTACCATATTACAACAATTATGTTTAACTATGACAATTACACTTTTATCTCACCTGAAAATACAAAGAAACGACATTTAAAGTTCACTAATATCGCTTTCTCAATTATATCCTTTCATTTATCTCTCTACAAGTTTTTATAACAATTAAATACAGAAAATTATCTGAACATCATCTGCCATTCAATCACGCGTCACTCCGATGCGTCATCTATCAACTTCCACAGACAACACACAAATTTGAATTAATGAAATGTCATTTCATTACATTTCCCCCCCTAAGAGTGAAATTTCTAAATAATATATCTATAAGTTCTCCTAATATTCATATTCGTTTTCTTCTACTTCATCTTCTGTCGTGACAGGTTGTAATTTTTTTATGTGGAATAAATTTGATACTTTTTTTCTGTTGTCAGTATCAATCCTATAAATGGAGTTCGATATTTTCTCTACTATCTTGAAAGGGCCTATTTTTAATGCGTCTAATTTCTTTCTATTCAATCTGTTTCCATTTTCTACATATCACTGTATACCTATATTAAACTCTTACATTTTTCTATTTCTATCAAATATTTTCTTATTGTCAACTATATCTTTTATTTGTATTAAATTTACTATTTTTAATAGTTGCTCTTTGTTATCTTCTGATTCTAATACAGGGTTTCGGCTCAAACAGTCTGCTTCTACATTTTCTTTACCAGCTATATATTAATAACTATAATTACAATCCCATCAAACAAAATAAGAAGCGGAGGATACAAAATATTGCATCTGTAACTAAAATTAAAATTGCTTATGGCAGGAGACAAGTTATAAGACAATCGGCTCTAATTTACAACTAATTAAATAAAATTCTTAATTTACCTACAACTATCCATAAATGCAAGTATACATTAAAAAGCTGGCTTCTGGACAAAGAATATACCATAATAGAGAACCTTATTGTATACTAGCTGGTTCGTTTTTCTATGAAAATAATACGAAAAGCGACGATTCATTATGTACTCAAAATTGATTTTGATTGTTACTCGGAGGATAGGTACTGTTCGATTTTCATATATTATTATGTATTATGTTGAACTATTTACCTGTAAGATATTATGTATATAAGATAAGATATTTTATTGAGGATTTTCAAAATAAACCACAAACTGTTTTTCTGAAAATACAAAGATTTGTTTTATTTAAAACGCCTTTACCATATTACAACAATTATGTTTAACTATGACAATTACACTTTTATCTCACCTGAAAATACAAAGAAACGACATTTAAAGTTCACTAATATCGCTTTCTCAATTATATCCTTTCATTTATCTCTCTACAAGTTTTTATAACAATTAAATACAGAAAATTATCTGAACATCATCTGCCATTCAATCACGCGTCACTCCGATGCGTCATCTATCAACTTCCACAGACAACACACAAATTTGAATTAATGAAATGTCATTTCATTACATTTCCCCCCCTAAGAGTGAAATTTCTAAATAATATATCTATAAGTTCTCCTAATATTCATATTCGTTTTCTTCTACTTCATCTTCTGTCGTGACAGGTTGTAATTTTTTTATGTGGAATAAATTTGATACTTTTTTTCTGTTGTCAGTATCAATCCTATAAATGGAGTTCGATATTTTCTCTACTATCTTGAAAGGGCCTATTTTTAATGCGTCTAATTTCTTTCTATTCAATCTGTTTCCATTTTCTACATATCACTGTATACCTATATTAAACTCTTACATTTTTCTATTTCTATCAAATATTTTCTTATTGTCAACTATATCTTTTATTTGTATTAAATTTACTATTTTTAATAGTTGCTCTTTGTTATCTTCTGATTCTAATACAGGGTTTCGGCTCAAACAGTCTGCTTCTACATTTTCTTTACCAGCTATATATTTTACTGTAAAGTCATATTCAGATAAGTAATATGTGAGTTCACCCAATTCTTCATCTGTCCTGCATTTAATGTTCATGTTCTTTAGAGGTTTGTGGTCTGAGTAAATAGTGAATTGTTTTCCAATGAGCCAGTGTTGCCATTATTTAACAGCTTCTTTCATAGAAAAACATTCCAAATATATAGCCTTTTTTCGTTTTTGAGATTCATTCAGCTTTTTTGAGAAATATGCCACCGGTTTGTTTTTACCATCTAGCTGTGTTTGTTTTAATATTGCCCCAATACCCTCTAAGGATGCATCTGTAAAGATTTTTATTGACAAGTCTTTGTCAAATATTTCCAATACCGGTTGAGAATATAAATATATTTTTATTTGATTAAATGATTCTACACACTTCTCTGACCACACAAACTTTTCGTTTTTTCTTAATAAATTATGTAATGGATCTAAGATAATTGCGCTTCTTGGTATGTACTCATGGTAGAAGTTGATTTTTCCCAAAAATTGTCTGATATTCTTTTGTGTCTTAGGAGTTGGAAAATGTCTTATTGAAATCAAATTATTGTCTTTTAATGGTCTTACCGAATTATTCTGAATTACATGGCCGAGATAATTTACTGAGTCAGAAGCAAAGGTACATTTCTTGAACTTCAATCTAAAGCCTTCTTTTATTATTGCCTCTAATACGTTTCTTATGTGTCTTATATGTTCCTCAAAGGTGGATGAGTATATCATAATGTAATCGATATAGTTTACAGAGTATCTTGTGAGATTGTGATTTCTTAGAATATTGCTTAAAATTCTCTGGAAAATTGCTGGTGATGTTTTCAAACCAAAGGGGAGGCAGGTCCACTGGAAGTGGCCATCTTGTGTGACAAATCCTGTTTTATTTCTATCTACCACCCGTAGTGGTATTGCCCAAAATGCTGAGTTTATATCCAATGTAGTGAAATACTTACAATTTTTAGTTTTAATAATCAAATCATCTATTAATGGGAAAGGTTGAGCTTGTGGTATAACAATTTTGTTCAATTCTCTGAAGTCTACGCATAAGCGGGATTTTCTATTTTCACCTTTTTTGAATGCTAATATCACTGGAGCAGCAAAAGGGCTGTAGGATTCTTCAATTAAATTATTCTTTAGCAACATGGATTTCTGCTCTTCAATTTCTAGTTTATCTTCTATTGTACATCTGTATGGTCGTTTACTACAGTATCTATTTACTAGTAAATCTATGTGAGCTTCATAATCTCTAACTGATCCTATATTATACTTGTCCTTAGCAAAAATTGTTTTATATTCTTTTATAATTTTCTCTATCTCAATTTTCTTTTCATTATCCAAATGGTCTGTCATGCTTACAAATTCCTCTGTTTCTATGTGTTTATTGAAATTTATTGCATATGTTTTTATATTCTTATCTTCATTTCTGTTATCTTTAGACATCCTGTCTATTTCTTTATCATATCCGATCCGATTATGAAATCATCAAAGTCTTCATTTTCTACTACATATACATCAACTTCTTCTTCCAAATCAAATATTTTTATTTTTATTGTCATCAAGCCATCAGTCTTCTTCACACCATTAACCGTTTTTATATATGCTATATTTACATTGTCTTTTTTTTCTTTTACTTTAATCAGTATTGAGCTTATTAACGAGATCTGTGAGCCTGAATTATAAATGCCGTTCACTTCTAATTTATTTTCTAATAAAAGCTTGATTTTGATTAATGGTGTACTTACTCGTTTTTTTTCAGTGTTTATATCTACTTCAATAATGGAGTTATTATTTACATTTTTATCTTTAAAAACCTTTTCAGATTCATTTTTATTTTTCCTAAACCAACATGCCTCCTCCGGATGATATCTAATACCTTTGTCCAAAGATTCACAAGTCTTACATGGCTTCTTCTCATTATTTTTATTTTTATAAAGAAATGTACCACTCTTTATTATAGTTGAGTTTTTATTGTACATCATACCTTAATATTTTCTTATCTCGTTGAACAAATCAGTAGTGTTGTTGAGTTCGTCCCTGTTTAACTTATTTAGGATAAGCCCAGGTAAACCTGTTGCAATAAGATCTATCATTGTTTTGGGAACTATGAAATCGTTTATATCTAGTATAAGCCGTTCTTTTTTTATAGCATAATCAATTAACAGTCCTTCTTTATACCTGAATGCAAGAGCACTTGTAACTACGTCCCATCCTCGGTTTTAAAAGTTTCTAAAAATATGTTTTTCCATTCATTCCACTCAGATTTTACTGTTAGTTTTGTGAGCATCGATCTATACCAATCCAAACAAGATTTTTCTAAAAATAACCTCAATATATCTATTTTTTGTTTCATCCTTTGTTATATTAAAGCGCTCACACTCTTTTTCAAAATTCTCTATCCATTGCATTGCATTCGGATTCTTGCTTGTAAATTTTTCAATAATAAATTTCTCTGAAACATGTTTTATGCTCATTTTCTTTCTTCGTTGTAGTTTCTATTAATTTTTCCAAGATATGTTGCAAACTTTATGCTCATTTCTTCTAAATATTGATCTAAAAATTGCATATTACCCTCCTCATCTTTATATGTTTTCTTTTGACCTTCATCCAATTTTATCCATATTTTTCTACTTTGGTGCCTTTTATCTATGCTATTTTTTATTTTTGAGAAAGTGTTCATTTTAACAATATGTGTATGATGAATCACCGGCTTCAGCTCTTCAGGTAAAATATAACATTTTCCTTCTTCTGTAGATATTGAGGTTATGGCTAATATATTAGATTTGCCATCATTTGTGGCTATCATCGTTAACTCAAATTGCAGCCGGTCCATCTTCTTTTCGTTAACGAAAATGTCGTTTTATAAGATGTTTTATTGAGGATTTTCAAAATAAACCACAAATTGTTTCTCTGAAAATACAAAGATTTGTTTTATTTAAAACGCCTTTACCATATTACAACAATTATGTTTAACTATGACAATTACACTTTTATCTCACCTGAAAATACAAAGAAACGACATTTAAAGTTCACTAATATCGCTTCCTCAATTATATCCTTTCATTTATCTCTCTACAAGTTTTTATAACAATTAAATCAATCAACAATCTGAGCTGATAGAACATCATCCGCCATTCAATCACGCGTCACTCCGATGCGTCCTCTATCAACTTCCACAGACAACACACAAATTTGAATTAATGAAATGTAATTTCATTACATGCATGTAAATGCAAATGTATTCATGTGTGCATGTTAAACTTTCATTTCATTTTACGACTAACTCACTTTAAAAAAAAATAGAAAAAATAATAATAATAAATTAATGTATCTTTTGTTTGTTTACCGAAAGAGTGAGGTCTCCTACAGGTTTATACTTAAAAGGATACCCTAGCAACTTGTATGTTATATTTGTAAAAGATACCTAATAAACATTTTTTTCATTTTTTTTTTTTTCATTGTATCTTCTCAGTCATGAATTCATGTTAAACATGAATAATTGAGGTAGAGAGATGATCTGATCGTTAGTAATAAAACCTTCGGTGAGTAATAGGTGAAAGTAATACCATAATTCAACCCTCGCAGTCACAATGGTCAGCTATTACAGATTCAATCGACGCTGTGCTTCATTTACAATGGCCGGACCCGCTAGGCCAGCAGCTTGGCCAGCAGGATCTACGGGTTAGGCACCAGACAAGTAGGAGTAGCTTGCTCAAGCAGCTAATTCTAGCATTACAGGTTACATCAAAGGAGATCGTGAAAAAAATGGTGTTAGGTAACAATGCATGTATTAGGTACCTGATGATAACAGTGTGGACAATTTCATTGGACACGCTCATCTTGAAAGGAGTATTTTTACTTTAAATATTATTATAATACTGATAGTTTTACTTAGTCATTGACAAAATAGGTTTTGTATGAATTTATAATAAATAGTCTAAACGTATAGTCTGTTTCACAATCCCCTAGTAAGTGTCGAGTAGCCTATCCGGAAGTTTCGTAGCTACTTACCTTATATCGAGCGACAGAGACAAAACGTACCAATAAACTATTAGACACATTATCAGTAGATTGTGAAACAGGCCCCAGTAGTTTCTGTTACGTTTTTAGTAATTTTTTAGTAGAACCGTAACTGGCACAAGCGAAAGGAAAAAATAAAACAAACACGGAGCAAGTTACATAGCACGCTGATACGTGGCCCAATTCGACGAATTTCCCACAACTCAGTGATTTTCAGCCTCTAGTTACTGCTGCATGCCATGTAGCTGGCATCAATTTAATGGCAACTATTTTTATGTGTTTTAATCCTACTACTATTATAAATGTGAAAATACTACTATTATGGATGTTTGTTACTCTTTCACGCAAAAAGTACTGAACGTATTTCGATGAAATTTGGTATGGTAGTAGTTTAGGCTCTGGATTAAAACCTTTGCTACTTTTAATCCCGAAAAAGTACAGTATTCCCGTGGGATACCGGATACTACATTTATGAGGCCGAAGCCGCGGGAAAAAGCTAGTCTGTAATATATTTCCTCTAACTTTTTGCAATCGCTGAGAGTGATTTCGTGCAAAAGAAGTCGATACTTGCTAACAAGCGGGCGCTGAAAAAGTTTATAGTATTGTGTTGTGAAGCGATGGTAAAGTGCTTTGGCACCAACGCTGGGCCGGAGATACCTCGGCCTCACCAGCAACCGGCGTGAAATAACGCTTTTGTTGTGGAGTACCAAAGAAAAGGTAGGAGCTTATAAGACTGCTGTGTACCTCTGGGGTTACGAGTAGCCATAGGCGGCAGCAAAGACAATGCCAGGATTCTGTTTGGGGCAGGCAAAGGAAAACTTACAATACGTGGTGTTAAATTACATGAGAACGTTTTCAAATGTTTTCAATTGTGATCAGCTGTTAGGCGTTCGAAAGTTTTGTAGGATAAATATGAGAAATGGTTGAAAAACGTGATTGGTAAAGAAGTGTTAAATACGTAGGTAGTCTGGTCTGGATCCCTGAGTATGTCTGAAATCAACGGGCGAGGGGCTGGGATTGTACAGAGTCAGTTGTTCAAATAATTTTCCATTCTTTTAGGTAGCTGTAGTAGCTGCCTATTCTTTCTTAGCTGCCCCGAAGGAACATATTTGTAAATATCTCTGAAATTTTTGTTAATTAACTTTATACTTCTAATAATTAATGTTTCTGTATATGACGTAAGTAAAGTAATGATGTAGGTTTTTTACTAATTTAGCAAAACTAATTGAAACTTTTTTGTATTTTTTAGATATATGATCTTAGTTACGTTAATCAAATAGTAATACCTCAATATATCTGAGTATATAAATTAAACTAAATATTTAACGTGTAGTCGTCTACCCAATTATAACAATATCTTACATACATCCTTAGTTTTACAATTTACATAAACGCTAACATAAGAGAAATTCCAACGTAACATAATTTCTAACGACAAACCAAAGTGAGGAACGGAATTCTCGCTTAGTTTTCAAGTTTGTTAACCTTAATATGATTAACACAAGGCGTTTCTAACACGGTACAACCCTGACAAACTATTAATTAGAAGCCAAGTTCCCAACTTATAACGTAATATTAACTGGGATGTAGGAATACGCATTTGCGATCACAAACATAATATTAACTGGGATGTGGGAATAGGCATTTGCAATCACGAACTTAATATTAACTGGGATGTAGGAATAGGCATTTGCGATCACGAACATAATATTAACTGGGATGTAGGAATAGGCATTTGCGATCACGAACATAATATTAACTGGGATGTAGGAATAAGCATTTGCAATCACGAACTTAATATTAACTGGGATGTAGGAATAGGCATTTGCGATCACGAACATAATATTAACTGGGATGTAGGAATAGGCATTTGCGATCAGGAACATAATATTAACTGGGATGTAGGAATAGGCATTTGCGATCACTATATATTTATATATATAGTGATCGCAAATGCAAATCGCAACTATATATTGATGTCTTTTATAATATTAGTAAAATCAGATTTCAATAACGAAACTCCATATAAGGCTGGGACTATATGAACCGGAATCCGGTGGGCCGGGGAAAATACAGAGCATTGAAAATAGATCTCTGCGCTAATACAATAGAGCTAAAAACCGAAAACACAAGTGTCGAGTCAATTGTCAATGTCATATACGATAGCTCGACAATCGACACTTTGATGTGTCTCAGTGTTTTGGATTTTCCCGGGCCCGCCGGATTCCGGATCATACAGTCCTAGCTTAATACTTTGTAGGGCTCGATTCCATTTCCATTAGTATTAAGGACTTAGAGGTGACAAAATATATTGAAGGTGAAATCGAAGGATTTCCCGCGTCTTGCGGAAAATGTCGACGTTCCCCAATATTCTCAACAGATTGAGTACGATTATATTGGAGGTGCCGTCTTTCATCACACTTCATTGGAGTATCTTTTACAATTTTTACTATATAAAGATGTTCAAAATCAATTCCGGATATTTCGGGGATATGAGCTACTGCTTATGTAAAGACGTTTAGGCCGAAAAACGACTATTAATTTAGAAAAAAATATTTATGCTAAATAAAATTACATTGCACTATCTAAGTTACTGAGGTCCTTAAACTCACAGAAACAGGTGATTTATAGATGAAGCAATTACACTGCCTAAATAACATCAATAGCACCTGGGTAACCGAGCTTTGCTCAGAGCGGAGTATACTTAAAAAAAATAAAAAGGTTCACAAAAATATTTTACCGGGGTTCGAGCCCACCACATCTCGAATTTCCGAACAAAGCAAAAATTATACCTAAGCATATCCAATCTAAATGACAAATTAGAGTTTAAAAATCGGTTGTCTGTAAAGTTGGTTTACTGACGATAGTTGAACGTGACAACGTCATAAGAAATGGAACAACAGAGCGAGGTAACGCCGCATGAGTCATGTTTTTTCGTGCGTGCAGCCGGCTCCATCGAATTATAAGAAGTTATCACGTCAAAATATAATATTGTTGTACAACGAAAGAAAAACATGTATAGCTTAAAATGCACAGTTTCTCAAGGATAAGACCTAGCTAGATCGATTTTTCTCCCCCAAAACTCCCTGCATGCTAAATTTCATGGTAATACTTACAGCCGTTGCCGAGATTACGATTATAAATATTCAAGATCGTCTTATTTAAAGTATAAGATAAAATAATAAGTGAGGTCAATGACCTCAACAGCAGCGTAAAGAGCGTAATGTAATTTTATTTAGTATATATTTTTTTCGAAAATTTCGGCTGTTTTTCAGCCTAAACGTCTCGACATAAGCAGTAGATTATAATATGCCCAAAATATACGAAGTTGATTTTAAACAGCCTTGTTTATTATTATTAAAAAAATATCTGTATTGTTGTATCTGTTAAGAACTGCGTGTTTCGTTATTTTTGTTTGGTTTGTAAGAAGAAAACTATTTATTTTTGTTATAATATTTTGTCTCCATCGCAAGAAAGATCCATAATTATGTCATCTCATATATTTTGACCCGACTTTTAAAGAAAGGAGGCAGTTATACGTTCGGTTGTATATTTTTTTTGTATGTTCAACGATTATTCCGCCGTCTGTGTACCGAGTTTCAAAATTCTTTTTTTTTATAATAGGGTATAATCCCAAATTGGTCCTTTTGACATCAAAGTGGTGCCCTGATGATGGGATCCATGAGGAATCGAGGGAACTCCTCGAAATTTATATAGACATATGGTGATTTCGACTATTCTGAAGAAGTCCAAGCATATGCTAGCAAAAAAAGTAAGATTTCGTATCAAGGTATACACTGGATCCAAAAGTACTTTGAAAGTATACTATCAACAACTACGTGGTTGCAATTCCCGCATTGGAACAACAAAAAATGTTGTTTCCAAGTTTTGTTAGGATAATGCAGGCTGATCACCTGATTGTCTGACAAGAAAGATGATCCATGCGTCGGATGGGCCTGTCAAAAGTCGGACCTGCGCCTGATCTCTCGCCAGTCGTCGGCTATCCGTCCCACTGGATTATGAGACTAAAGGAAGATAAAGTGCTCTTGTGTATTGCGCACACACTTGGGCACTATAAAGGTACTTCTAAGTAACAGGCCTGCTTTAAATGAAACCGGCCACCGTCATCGAAATCGGTGTAGGGAATTATATTATATATTTAAAAAAAAAATTGTTGCAGAATAAGTGAGGAGACCCGTAATTGTTAGAAAAAAATATCATGTAGGTAAAACATCTTTCATTGTCAATTGGGACAAGATTTTCTCATATTTTCTATAGGTAAAGAATGCCATAATATATAAACTACTTATGTGCTTATTGACCCGGAATTTTTATTACTTCCATGACAAAATGAACATACTTTATGTACCGAACGGTAATTTTTTATTGGAAGACCATCTGGAAATGGTTGGAGAAGTAATATTTACTTTACCTTAGGGTTCCGTTGAAAAATAGGGTTTCGTTTCCGTTAGTTCCAAAAAAAAAACAAAGTTGTAGCGGGCATCATGTAGTCCTTAATAATAATGCATATTCAAGTCAAATGCAAACAAAGATAACATTATCTCAACAGCATTTACAGCATCAAATTATACCTCAGCGAGAATATCAGAGACATCTTAAAACTTGAACAAAACATATCACGCCTCCATTACAAAGGTGGCTATTATATATGGATAACAATCGGAATCTATTGCGATATCGCAATATTTCAAAGGACAATGGAAATAAACGTCCCCGAAATCCAAAAGATTTGAAACAGTTGTCATTTGAAAGATGAAGACTTTGTAATTTTCAAGTGGGCATTGTTGGCGATATCCGAAACTGTAATAGTAAAAAAATACTAAAAGGTTTTGCAAGACGAGTTACAAAGTTACAAAAACTGAAACTGCATTATTAGATTTCTGATAAATCAATTTGCCTAGCCAGGAATGGAACAAATTGATTTTGGAAAAAATAACACAGCCTATAATAATACACCATTCGGTAGTGTTTCTAATCAAGAAAAAAGTAAACACATAATATGGCAAACTTAAGGAAAGGGTTCATTTTCAACAAATTATTTATGTAATATTTTAATTCCATGGAGACCTAGTATGTTACATTCTTAATATTAATTACTTAAGATACTCATATTCAGGACTAAGTTTTTTTTATCGGCATTAGGTACTTACGTTTTATATGAAATGGAATAGAAAACGAGCAGATAAATCGCCTGATGGTAAGCGATTACCACCACCCCGCAACAATAGAGGAGTTATATGTGCGTTGTGCGCTCTCGGTCGGTCGGTTTGTTGTACGGGAGCCCCACTTAAATATATTTTATTCCATTCTGTCTTTAGTGTTTGTTGTTATAGCGGCAACAGAAATAGATCACATATGAACATTTCAACTGCTTCGCTATCACGGTTCATCAGATATAGCCTGGTGACAGACGGACAGACAGCGGAGTCTTAGTAATACGGTCCCGTTTTGACCCTTCAGGTGCGGAACCCTGAAAATGAAACTGGTAGCATTATAGCCGACCATATTGAGCTTTATTTACATTTAGGTTTAAATTGAATCGTCTCGGTGAAATCTGACCCTAAGGTCATAAATAATATAATATTATTATATTTTGATTCCTTTGTTAGATCTTTAAAAAAAATATTTTCGTTACATTAATATTTTGAAATTGCATTTAAGATTTCCAGGTCCAGGACCTATTGTCGGTACACCACCTATAACAATAATTATCTTATAGCATGAGTATATTCGGTATTTTCAATCCATTAGACAGTAATATTATGCCATAGAAATCACTTTCTATCCCACATAATACCACCCAGGGAATGGAGATATAATCTTTGCAGCCCTTTCTGATACAGCGAGTGTCTTGGGCGAGATAAACTTAATATTTATGGCGCTTTATTGTGTGGATTTAAATAACTCGTGAATTTGCCAAATATATTTCTACGTGAAATCATCGCACACTAGATGCAATACGACTTTATTTTAAATAATATGTTTGTAAATAATATACACCGATTTTTATAATGAATAGGCTAGGTGACAAAAAAAATTATTGCGTAAATGAATAGTACTCTTAAATATTAACTTCTCAGAAGAAACAGTATATCAAAAGTCAATATTTTCAAAGGTCCAGCGATTTGTATACAAAATTTTGCAAGTCTCGTGAAAACGCTCCATACTAAAGTCGTACCTAGCTGTGAAGTTAAACGCCTAGGTTAAAGTGTATGAAGTATACGGCCGCATACATTTGTAAATATCTCCGATATTTGTGCGTTTAAGTTCATACTTACCATAATGAATGTTTTGTATATGTCGGGTTTTGGCCGGACAACAGAATTAAAACACAGGAATTTTATAATAGAACAGTATATTCTGATAAAATGATTAACACGTAGATGTCAAATTCATTAATAATTAATGAATTTAATCATTAATCAAACTAAATAAATTAATAATGTAAATTAATCATGCCAATCGCTAGAGTGACAGTGACAGAAACCAAGTTGGTCCCTTAGGGCAGTACTGGTTATCTCGGAGACAACGGTCCATGCACCCAGACGCATCCACTCGAAATGCGGGCCGACTCATTTTTTTTTTTTTTTCGAACGGGTCTATGCTAAGGGTCGGGTTAAGACCGCTGTAGCTAAGTCGGACTATAACTAGCCTGGTGGCTAGTTTGTTTGGTAGTAGTCGATGGGAGGGTTTGACCCTCCCTAACATCACCCGGGTGATGTTCAAACCGAATATTGGGGACAGCTACGGATTAAGAGCTATTATTATGACAGGGGAGACGCGGGTCTCTCCTGCTAAGGGGTCCGACCCCTTCCTCACTCGCTGATGAGTGAGGTTGCTCGCGCGCGGTAGCAGAGACTAGCGGCGTGCGAGTTATCGCGATAGAGGAGCTCTCGTTTTGGTCGATATCGGTACTGAGAGGGCCGTCCCTCTCCCCTTCCGCGTACGGTCGGGATGACTCGCGCGCGTAAGTCCTAATGTCGATGAGGTTTGCGGTATTGGTAGAGCTCTCTATATCAATATCGCGGTCGCGGACACTATTTAGGAGTGTACCTAGACTACTAGGATGCGAACTCGAACTCGGGTTCGGGTCCGGTCCCGTGTTAGGGTCGGTTTGTACGTCTGTACGTGTTGTCGTGTCGGATGTGGGACCTCGGGGTAGGCGCCGGCGTCGACCCCGGTGCGATGCTAGCGTCGCGGGTGCGTGTGGTTTGTGTTTACGTAACTGTACACAGTACGTTACGTATTTTGTGATCGGGTCAACGGGATCGGCTAAGATATGCTTAGGCCGTTTGTGCGGGTGTCAGTGCGTCGTGATTATAGTCCAGTGCCTTTTTGATAAGGGGGTTTGGGTGATTTTTGCCTTTATCAAAGAATCTCTCTACGAGTTCCTTGATATAGGCTTTAATAGTGACGAGTTCGCAGTCCCTATGCAAGTCGATGTTACGCATGTACCACGGGGCGCCTGTTGCCATGCGTAGAAACCGGTTCTGGACTCTTTGCAAACGGTCCATTTGAGACTCGCTTATCTGTGCGAAAGAGACGCACGCATAAGTGAGTATCGTTCTAATGCAAACCTTATATAATGTAAGCTTATGTCTTAAGGACATTTTGCTTCGCGAATTAAGTAGCGGATATAATTTGTAGAGTACAAATTTCGCTTTACGTAATGTGTTACTGATGTGACTCGAAAACGTCATCGACTTGCCTACTACTACGCCTAAATATTTGACCTGAGAGACCTCAGGGATAATGTTGCCGTGCAGGCTAATAGGGCTCATTACTTTACGGGGGCAATTACGTCTCGCTGCCCTATTACTATTGAATTGAATGGCGTGACTTTTGTCGGGATTGACTTCTATTCTCCATTTGGAGAACCAATTACCGAGAGCGGTAACTGACTCCTGGAGGGCTTTAGACGCGGTACGGGCTCGTGTGTTTGAATAATAAAGGGCTGTGTCGTCCGCGAACATAGCTAATTGCACCTTAGCGTGTTTGGGGATGTCTCTAGTGTACAGGTTATATAGGGAGGGCGAGAGGACCGAGCCCTGCGGTACTCCCGCCTCCACATATCTTGGCGACGACAGTGCACCTTCTACGCGGAAAAGAAATTTACGATTTTTTAAAAAGTTACTAATTAGTAAAACGAGATAATCGGGTATTTCCATTTGATAGAGTTTGTATAACAGTCCGTTATGCCAAATTTTATCAAAAGCTTTTGCAATGTCAAAGAATACGGCGCATGTCGTCTTCCTGTCGTTTTTGCTAGATAATATGTACTCCGTTAAGCGGTGTACTTGAGCGGGACAGCTGTGCATTTCGCGGAAGGCAAACTGCTCGTCTGGAAGGAGTTTTTTGTCGGTTATGACGTCATTAAGGCGCCTTTTAATAACTCTTTCGTAGAATTTACCAAGGGAGCTAATGAGACTTATTGGACGGTAGCTACCAGGCACCTTCCGGGGTTTCCCCGGTTTGTGGATACCTATGACAATAGCTACTTTCCAAATGTCTGGAAATGAACATCCTACTAAGAGGGCGTTAAAGATGTTCACTAGGAGTTGAATTAGCTCGGACGGTAACATTTTAAGTGTTTTGTTTGAAATACCGTCGAGGCCTGGGGCCTTTTTGGCATTCATACACTTAATAATGTCACTGACCTCCTCCGAGTCCACCATCCTCACCCTGTCTACATCAGGTGGCCTCGAGAGTCGGCTGTTGACCTCGCTATTAACTAAGCTAAGGTGCACGGGATCAATCGGGAGAGTACTCGGCCGGCACTGTTGTTCGAAATTATCAGCTAGGCACTCGGCCTTGTCAATGTCTTCGAATGCAGGAGGACGGTTAGGTCTATCTAACGGAGGCATATCGCTCTCCGTGTTGTTTCTGAGGGCCTTCGCGAGTGGCCAGTACGCCACGTGAGACGGTTCTAAATCACTGAGAAGTCGATCCCAACTCTCGGCTTTGTGCTGTTTGATTTTAAACTTAACTTCCCTCTCGTAGTGACGGAGGGCTTTCCTACACTCTTCCGACGGGTAGCGATCATATGTGCGCTTAGCCGCATTTCGGAGTCTGATGGACTCCCTTATGTCCTCAACGGCCAACGGCCCTTGGGGGTCGTTGGCACCTCCCTAGATGAGTTCTCTATGGTCGCTACCAGGTGATCGGTCAAGTGGGAGGCGGCCTCTATGGCTGTCTCTTTACTATCTATAATATCGGGGGCGTGCCGACTCATTTTTTTTTTTTTTTTTTCGAACGGGTCTATGCTAAGGGTCGGGTTAAGACCGCTGTAGCTAAGTCGGACTATAACTAGCCTGGTGGCTAGTTTGTTTGGTGGTAGACGATGGGAGGGTTTGACCCTCCCTAACATCACCCGGGTGATATTCAAACCGGATATTGGGGACAGCTACGGATTAGGAGCTATTATTATGACAGGGGAGACGCGGGTCTCTCCTGCTGAGGGGTCCGACCCCTTCCTCACTCGCTGATGAGTGAGGTTGCTCGCGCGCGGTAGCAGAGACTAGCGGCGTGCGAGTTATCGCGATAGAGGAGCTCTCGATTTGGTCGATATCGGTACTGAGAGGGCCGTACCTCTCCCCTTCCGCGTACGGTCGGGATGACTCGCGCGCGTAAGTCCTAATGTCGATGAGGATCGCGGTATTGGTAGAGCTCTCTATATCAATATCGCGGTCGCGGACACTATTTAGGAGTGTACCTAGACTACTAGGATGCGAACTCGAACTCGGGTTCGGGTCCGGTCCCATGTTAGGGTCGGTTTGTACGTCTGTACGTGTTGTCGTGTCGGATGTGAGACCTCGGGGTAGGCGCCGGCGTCGACCCCGGTGCGTGCCGACTCATTTTTTTTTTTTTTTTTTTTTTTTTCGAACGGGTCTATGCTAAGGGTCGGGTTAAGACCGCTGTAGCTAAGTCGGACTATAACTAGCCTGGTGGCTAGTTTGTTTGGTGGTAGACGATGGGAGGGTTTGACCCTCCCTAACATCACCCGGGTGATGTTCAAACCGGATATTGGGGACAGCTACGGATTAGAAGCTATTATTTTGACAGGGGAGACGCGGGTCTCTCCTGCTGAGGGGTCCGACCCCTTCCTCACTCGCTGATGAGTGAGGTTGCTCGCGCGCGGTAGCAGAGACTAGCGGCGTGCGAGTTATCGCGATAGAGGAGCTCTTGATTTGGTCGATATCGGTACTGAGAGGGCCGTCCCTCTCCCCTTCCGCGTACGGTCGGGATGACTCGCGCGCGTAAGTCCTAATGTCGATGAGGTTCGCGGTATTGGTAGAGCTCTCTATATCAATATCGCGGTCGCGGACACTAGTTAGGAGTGTACCTAGACTACTGGGATGCGAACTCGAACTCGGGTTCGGGTCCGGTCCCGTGTTAGGGTCGGTCTGTACGTCTGTACGTGTTGTCGTGTCGGATGTGGGACCTCGGGGTAGGCGCCGGCGTCGACCCCGGTGCAATGCTAGCGACGCGGGTGCGTGTGATTTGTGTTTACGTAACTGTACACAGTACGTTACGTATTTTGTGATCGGGTCAACGGGATCGGCTAAGATATGCTTAGGCCGTTTGTGCGGGTGTCGGAAAGTCAGTGCGTCGTGGTTGTAGTCCAGTGCCTTTTTTATAAGGGGGTTTGGGTGGTTTTTGCCTTTATCAAAGAATCTCTCTACGAGTTCCTTGATATAGGCTTTAATGGTGACTAGTTCGCAGTCCCTATGCAAGTCGATGTTACGCATGTACCAGGGGGCGCCTGTTGCCATGCGTAGAAACCGGTTCTGGACTCTTTGCAAGCGGTCCATTTGAGACTCGCTTATCTGTGCGAAGGAGACGCACGCATAAGTGAGTATCGTTCTGATGCAAACCTTATACAATGTAAGCTTATGTCTTAAGGACATTTTGCTTCGCGAATTAAGTAGCGGATATAATTTGTAGAGTACAAATTTCGCTTTACGCAGTGTGTTACTGATGTGACTCGAAAACGTCATCGACTTGCCTAGTACTACGCCTAAATATTTGACCTGAGAGACCTCAGGGATAATGTTGCCGTGCAGGCTAATAGGGCTCATTACTTTACGAGGGCACTTACGCCCCACTGATTTATTACCATTGAATTGAATGGCGTGACTTTTATCGGGATTGACTTCTATTCTCCACTTGGAGAACCAATTACCGAGGGCGGTAACTGACTCCTGGAGGACTTTAGACGCGGTACGGGCTCGTGTGTTTGAATAATAAAGGGCTGTGTCGTCCGCGAACATAGCTAATTGCACCTTAGCGTGTTTGGGGATGTCACTAGTGTACAGGTTATACAGGGAGGGCGAGAGGACCGAGCCCTGCGGTACTCCCGCCTCCATATATCTTGGCGACGACAGTGCGCCTTCTACGCGGAAATGAAATTTACGATTTTTTAAAAAGTTACTAATTAGTAAGACGAGATAATCGGGTATTTCCATTTGATAGAGTTTGTATAACAGTCCGTTATGCCAAATTTTATCAAAAGCTTTTGCAATGTCAAAGAATACGGCGCATGTCGTCTTCCTGTCGTTTTTGCTAGATAATATGTACTCCGTTAAGCGGTGTACTTGAGCGGGACAGCTGTGCATTTCGCGGAAGGCGAACTGCTCGTCTGGAAGGAGTTTTTTGTCGGTTATGACGTCATTAAGGCGCCTTTTAATAACTCTTTCGTAGACTTTACCTAGGGAGCTAATGAGACTTATTGGACGGTAGCTACCAGGCACCTTCCGGGGTTTCCCCGGTTTGTGGATACCTATGACAATAGCTACTTTCCAAATGTCTGGAAATGAACATCCTACTAAGAGGGCGTTAAAGATGTTCACTAGGAGTTGAATTAGCTCGGACGGTAACATTTTAAGTGTTTTGTTTGAAATACCGTCGAGGCCTGGGGCCTTTTTGGCATTCATACACTTAATAATGTCACTGACCTCCTCCGAGTCCACCATCCTCACCCTGTCTACGTCAGGTGGCCTCGAGAGTCGGCTGTTGACCTCGCTATTAACTAAGCTAAGGTGCACGGGATCAATCGGGAGAGTACTCGGCCGGCACTGTTGTTCGAAATTATCAGCTAGGCACTCGGCCTTGTCAATGTCTTCGAATGCAGGAGGACGGTTAGGTCTATCTAACGGAGGCATGTCGCTCTCCGTGTTGTTTTTGAGGGCCTTCGCGAGTGGCCAGTACGCCACGTGAGACGGTTCTAAATCACTGAGAAGTCGATCCCAACTCTCGGCTTTGTGCTGTTTGATTTTAAACTTAACTTCCCTCTCGTAGTGACGGAGGGCTTTCCTCCACTCTTCCGACGGGTAGCGATCATATGTGCGCTTAGCCGCATTTCGGAGTCTGATGGACTCCCTTATGTCCTCAGGGAGGGGCCAACGGCCCTTGGGGGTCGTTGGCACCTCCCTAGATGAGTTCTCTATGGTCGCTACCAGGTGGTCGGTCAAGTGGGAGGCGGCCTCTATGGCTGTCTCTTTACTATCTATAATATCGGGGATTTTGTCTAAGTGGCTAGAATGAAGGACTTTAATGTTCTCCGCTAGTGATTTATAATCTATTATCTTCCTAGTACTAGAATTATTGGGGTTAAGACTACCGAGTGTAATCATAACCGGTCTGTGGTCTGAGTTAAGCTCGTGGAGAGTCTCAATATTGATATTGAGAGAAACATTTTTAACTAAGGCTATGTCTATCGTACTAGGATCGCGTATGACACCGTTGATGTTTTCATTGGTGTCATAGCGAGTGGGGTCGGTGGGGGCTAATAGTGCAAAATTTAAAGTGTCGGTTAAATTACAAAGGATGGTGCCGTTTCTATTGTTATGAACATTGCCCCACTCGGTGTGTTTGCAATTAAAGTCGCCGGCAATGATGACAGCGTTACCTAAATTGAATAGCGCCTGTAGGTCGCTTGAATGGAGTTCTTTGTTGCACGCTAAGTACGCGCTTACTATAACAATGGGTCCGTGACCGGACATACTAATATGGCAAACAGATGTTTCTAAAGTTAACAATGACGGTGGCTCTAGTGGAATACAATGTAGTGATTTTTTATAGTAGATAAGAGTACCTCCGAGTCGGGATCGAGTTCTATCGTTTCTGACTATTTTGTAGTTAGCTATTTTAGGGCTCCTCATGCTAGGTTTTAAGAAAGTCTCCTGCACTAGAAGAATATCGACATTTTGGCTGCTTACAAAATCGCGAATTTCGCTAATGTTATTCCTAATGCCGTTCGTATTGAACGACACTACGCGTAACGAGTGCGGCTTTGTCCTTCCCGAGGGCTCCATTAATTACCGTTTGTGGAGAGGGCCTTGATCTGACGGATCAAGACCTGATGGTCTGACAAAGCTTGGATGCGGTCTGTGGCCGAACCTTTTAGCTTTGTCGCTAAAATAGAAAGCTCCATCGGGTCAATAGGCCCGATGTTGCTTAAAAACTGCTGGACGAAAGAGAGGTCTGCAGTGAAGCTGGGAGTCGGAGGGGGCGTGGCCTTAGGCGCTACGGGCGCGGAGGGCATGGCCTTACTGGGGAGAGCGGGGAAAACCGCTAGCTCCGAACTACGTTTCTGCGCGGGCTTGAACCATGCAGATTGGGAGGGTAGGGGGGCAGCGACGAATCTCTGTTTGGGGGGGGCACTTTTAGTCTGCGGTGCGCTACGCTTTTTTACTTTGGGTGCTTTTTTGCACCCTCTATAATTGGCGGGGTGTCCTTTAGACTTACAGAGAACACAGCTGGGGGGTTCGGACTCCTCAGCTGGGCTCTTACGGAGACAGTCAGAGGTGCCGTGGTCACCGAGGCACTTAACGCAACGCGGCCTAGCTTGGCAATTCCGTGCCGAGTGCCCGTAAAGTTGGCATCGGTGGCACTGGCCAGGGATGCCCCTTTTACGGGGGGGCTCGACGCGGATGCCCGTAATATGACAGACGGCTCGGATATTGAAGATATCCTTGCCCTCTGGTGTAAGAGGGAGGGTTACTAGTACCATATTGTACTCGTGTTTTTTAATTGGGTGGTACATGCGATGTACCTCTAAGGCGGGAAAACCTTGGGACTGGATGTCCATGAGTACCTCTTTTGTGGAGAGGCACTTATCGACTCCTGTAATGACGACGCGCAGAAGGCGCTCGTCTTCAAGGGCATAGGTATGGTAGCCTATGTTCTTTGCGCGTAAGAACGCGGTGAGGAGGCGGTGGTCCTCCGACGATTTTACCTGCACTTTGATCCCTATGGGGGTCGTGTGCGCAGAAGAGTATCGAAGCTTTTGCTCGTTTATTGCCGCAGAAATTATATTCCATTTGGCCTTCTCCTGTATGATTACAGGAGGAGGCATTTTTGGCGTACGGACGGCCTGAGGGGCCTGGGAGGCCTGAGGGGCCTGGGAGGCCTGAGGGGCCAGGGAGGCCTGAGATGCCGGAAGGGCCTGGGAGGCCAGCGGAGCCTGGGTGGCCAGAGGGGCCTGGGAGGCCAGAGGGGCCGTTGAGGTAACGGTGGTCGCGGAGCCATGAGCCTGCACGGTTTTCCTATTTTTGCGGACCGATTTGGTCGGGGAAGATAAGACTGGAGAGGAGGTGCCTTCTGGGCGCTTCCTCTTCTTCGTCTTCTTGTATCTGACGGTAGTGAACTCGCCTTGTTCACTACGGTAGGTTTCTTGCTCTGAGCAAGACATCTCTGAAGGAGATGATAAGGCCTCTGTTTCGGCCGGGATTAGCGGGGCGTCGCAATCGGGCGACGCCGGTGAGTCTGCGTCATGGGCGCTCGCGAAGCGTTCCCATTTCTTAGCGGCATCTGGGAATTCGTTCTGAAGGAACGTCAGGAACTTCCTGATTAAGGCGTCGGCCATAATTAGGAAGTTTTATCCTGGTTGTGAAAGGAAATTCTGCTCTCTAATTAATATTGGGGGATACAGCCCCTCCCGGCGACCGGGAGGGGAGGTGTGTAGTGAGGAAAACTCCTCGTGTAGTGTGCCTAACCGTGTCACGGTACTTACAATTGTTCCTTGGGCGGCTGGAACTCACTCACACACTAACGTTGCGCTAAACACTAGGGCGCTAGTGTTCGCGAACGAGACGCGGCGGAGCGCGAGCAGAAGGCTCGCGCTAAGAACGAGACGGACGATGCGACCGGTCGCACGCTCGTCCTAACGCGGCGATAACTTCGCGGCGGGTGTGCGAGCAGAAGGCTCGCACTAAAAAGCGAGACGGACGATGCGAGCGGTCGCACGAATCGTCCGGTAGGCGGCGATCGCGGCGCGGCGCGAGACACGGTACGGCACGGGTCGGGCGGCAAAGGCGGTTGGGTGGCGCCTTGTCTCTTCACTCTTGAGTCTTGCCTCTTGAAGCTTGACTCTTGAGTCTTCTGTCTTCCTGTCTTCTTTCTTCCAGTGGTGCACTATTGTGAGCAATGACACTCGGATAGAGCGAGAGCGCAAATAGAGAGCGCGGGACGACGGCAACAATCGTAGCGAGCGGAGCTGTTCATCGGACGGTGTCCGAGAGCAGAATGCCTGAACGTGCCGACTCAATGCCACAGCCTGTTTTATACTAGCTGAGCAGTGGTGGGGCGGCCGATGACGCAGTTGTTGACGTTCCGGTGCACGTGCCGCTAGCGCTATATTATCGCCGTCTCTTTAAACACCTTAACAACATGGCCACCGTCATATATTATGATGTAAGTAAACTAATGTTTACTAATTTACTAATGTTTGTTAATTTAGGTTTTCTTTACTAATTTAGCAAAAAAATTAATCTTTTTTGTACTTTTTAGATATATCTAATTACTAAACTACACATAAAATATTATGTTTTTTTATTACATTTACTAAGTAGTAACGCCTCAATTTCTGAGTATATTAATGGAACTAAATATTTTAGAAGTAGTCATCATCCCTATTGTCATTTTACTGACTGAACCTATAGGTTCAGTCATTTTTATTGACTTTATCTCAATTTATTTATTTTAACTAGCTTTTTCCCGCGGCTCCGCTCGCGTGAATAAACTATCCCACGGTAAAACGGGTACACTGTACTACTTGGGGATAAAAAGTAGCCCAGGCTTTGATGTTAAATTTAGGCTATGGCCTAAACTACTACCATACCAAGTTTTATCATATTCCGTTCAGTAATTTTTACGTGAAAGAGTAACAAACATCCATCCATCCATCCTCACAAACTTTCACTTTTATAATAGACGGTAGAGACAGAAGTGTGTTTCAGCTGTCACTTTATTGTCTGAGAATAAAATAACTATATTATTTTATAAAACTGTACCCCAGACTACGTAAATGATATAGCACAATACGAGTATCTTACCCGGGTTATTATTACAAATCTATTGACACCTTTGACATCATACATTAAAAACAGATCAGTATACTGAGTGCTAAGTGTTAGTTTTTCTTTTCGCATTCGATCGTGAGCCCTCAAAGCGCCAAACGGGCGATTACTAGGAATTTGTATGTGATTTGACCTAGTAGTCGCGTTAACAACTAGGTGGCGCTGCACAAATCACATACAATTTCCTAGTAAACGCCGAACGCGCTCACGATCGCATGTAAAAAGAAAAACTCACACTTAGCACTCAGCAATAACTAACAATAGTTTAGGCGCTATAGAGTATAGATTGCTATTTATAATGGCTGTAAGATTGTCCTACTAATACTCAACTTTAATGTAACATTTTATTAGATTTGTGTAATGCGACATATTAGGTATTCTTTGAGCACTAAGGTAAGATCGCACTCAGCGGCAGCGGAGCGACGCGACGCGCCCCTACTAGAAATACAAGAATGGTGTACCGCGTCGCGCCCCTACTAGAAATACAAGAATGGTGTACCGCGTCGCGCAGTTCCGCTGCCGCGTAGTGCATTATATCTCATACAATTTCATACAAAGAATATTTGGCTATATTGCGTCGCGTAGTTTCGCTGCCGCGTAGTTACGCCTAGTGCGGTCTATCTTTACCCTACAATATTGCCTCCGTAAGTCAACAAGCATTCGCCTCAATTCAATAGAATTGAATCAGTTAGGTACTTACATTGCGCGCTGTACCTACTGTTCCGTTCGGCTCTTTGCTCCAAGAAAGGGAATGCTCCATTACTCTCATGCACATTCAGAACGACTATTAAAATATAACATATCCCGTAGGTGTCACTAAATGCCAATTGCCTTAAATAAACAACGAAATGGAATTGCGTGAAGTGTGCGACGACCTTTACGTGTATGGATCATATTATGTGAAATGAATTCAGTTTTTCTCTTCGAACAAAATTATCCTTCGGCTTTGCCGTATGAAACTTGGCTGAATTCATTTTTATATCATTTGTTCATAAGAACTATATATTATAACTTTACATGTTTTTTTTAAACACGTTTAGTTGGCGTTTTATTACTATTAATTATTTAAACGCCAACTTAACTTAAAAAAAAAAAACTAAGCCCAAAAAAAAGGTGGACTTGTGGACAGAGAGAGTGAAGGTCTTTGGCCAGCACTGGGACACCAACGGCTATTAATAATAATAATTTAAAAAAACTTGTAGTTGCAGAAAAACATCTTAAAATCTAATGTTTATAATATAGAATTTGAAGACGAATAATTAAAAAATATAGCTTTCTGGATTAAAAGTAAAATCTGAAATGTAGTGTAGACTTATAAATGCATTATTATTAATACGTGAAGCAAAAACTTTGAGGGCAGTTTTACGAGAATTGTGCGAACGGAGTATGAAATACTTAAAATTTTAAAATTTATGTGGAGAAAAATCTGTAGAAAGCTAATATTTTTTATAATAATGCTTAGAAATTCATACAGTTAATAAAAATAAAGTTATACATATTACCTCACACACAAACCATGCGTTTGTGTAATAACAGTAGGTTTGACACAATTGGCAATCTTTCTTTCACATTCACATTTATATATTTTTTTATGGCGTAGGAAAAAGAACACTAAAAAGTTGAAACTTAAAAATTAAAATATGAATATTAGCCTTGACTTAAACCTATAGCCTTGAAACACGAATAAACTCTATTTTGATAAATATAATATTATTATTTACCTACATACTATAAAATCCAAAATAAGAAACGGCAGCTAATATAATACTTTTCTAGCCTTCTTTAAAATCGCTGGCTACTAGATTCTGGCAAACGAAAGTTGACCTTAGAAATGGCGGCAAATTTAAAAAATCCAATGGTAGCAACATTTTAACTCCTGTGAAAAAATTCAAATAACCTGATGAGTTATTCGATAATTAATTAATTCATACTAACATGGTAAATGAAATGTGAAATAAATGTTTTTTCCTCTTTCAAGCAAAATCACAGAATTTTTGTCAAATTTTGGTTTGTGAAATTGACTTTGAAGGTCGTATAGAATTGACAAGTTAAAAGTTTGCAAATAACCCAGGTTCGACTTTCATTTGCCAGACTCTAATACAGAATTGATTAGCATTCAACCAGAATCAGCAATATAGGCCTGCAGACGATTTATATGCATATTAGGTATTTCTTTCTGTCCTACATAGTGACGAGATCTCTTATGATGTCCATTTATGCTACTTACAAATATATGTGTATATTATATGTCTTCTATATTACTTCGAGCAAATATATTATATTTTGTACTAGCATATTTTAACGCGGCTTCGCCCGCGTGAAATTGAATTTTAAACGATGTCTTTATAATAATTTGAAACTTTCATCCAATATTTTAATCTCTTAGAGGTTGAATATTAGAAAACGGTGAAATACGTAGCTCATTATTCAGTACGCAATTCATACGAATACGAATATTACGAAAAAATTTACATACGAAATTTTATGCAAATATTAAAAAAGTTTCATACAAACTCTTATTTTATATTTCACCACCTTGGGGGTTTAATTTTGAGAAATTCTTCTTTAGTGAATGTGAAATTCTTCCTTAGTGAAACTTTTATCCCCTATTTTACCCTCTTAGGGGCTGAATTTGAGAAAACGCTGAAATACGTAACTCATTATTATTCACAATTCATACGACATATCTTGCAAATATGTCCAAGGAATAAAAAGTTTCGTACAAACTTTTATCCCCTAGTTTAAAGTTGGGGGTTGAATTTTGAAAAATCCTTTCTTTCTCCGTCATAATATGAGAAATACGTCTGTCAAATTTCAACTTTCTATTTTCAATATCCCTAAGAGTTTGGCATACATCAGTCAATTAGCTTTGCCTTTTTACCCAACTACTTATTATATATTTTAGCTCTTTGGATATTTTATTATACCCATATTCCCATTATCAACCACTATAGCGCTACTACGGTTTCCTACTGCGGATCTGTACAATATTTCTCATACAATTTAAATAATGTACAGTGACGTTATATGTAAAATAAATCGAAAAACATTTGGATATTACAGGACTTACGGAAGAAATATTTTCTACAAGGATAAAAATTAAATTTAGCTCACCCTGGAATGAAAATGTCTTTAAAAGGTGATACGATGGACCTGTAAAATATCCGCTACTGGTTTTGGAAACAACAACTTTTATACCCTGAAATATGAAACAGCTCACTATCTTAACCACAAATATTATTTAGGGAATCATTCACCATCATCACTGTCCACTTGCGTTTCACTGCTGGGTCACGGCTTTCTCCTCAACGTGTGTCAGGTTGTTGTTGGTTGTGTCCACCACGCTGGTATGCTGCGAGTTGGCAGACTTTGCGAGTCATCTTAGATTAATAATAATATCTATGGACGCTTTCACACCACGTCAATCTAGTCCCGTGGTAAGTTCTCGAAGAACTTGTGTTACGGGTACCAGACAACGGAAATATATGTAATACTTTTTATACTATAGTTATATTTAAGATTTTTATTATATAATACACATATTTAATACACATCCATGACCCAGGAACACAGAAAGCTTTTTTGTTCCCTGGCGGCATTCGGACCCGCGACCTCCGACTTTAGCGTCAATGCGCTAACCACTGAGCCATAGAGGTCGTCAATTTGTGATGTAAGTTAGTAGATTCTGATGTAAGTTCTAAAAGATATAAGAACAAGACGCAAAATGCCTCGTGAAAAAAATGGCACAGCCAGATTTCTGTAAAAATTGCATAGGCACTGTAATTACACCGCAAAGAAATAAAATCCACGCATACAGAATCGTGGAAAACAGCTTTTTACAATGATTTTAATGCTCATATCATTAAATAGGTTCTTTAATTTATTGAAAGAGGCTTAAGCGAAATTCAATTTCGTTCCCAGCAAAGAAGGATTTTCGCCTCGAGTTTATCCTAGACTTTATAATACTTATAAGTTATCAACTTGCAAACTGAGGAATTTTTATACAGCTACCTCGAATGCGGAAATTATTATTTACTTAACATAATATCATGTTTTTGAAGCATTTTGTATATTATCGTGGTGCTTAGTGTAGCTCTATTTTGAATTAGGGGATGCCATATTATTTTCTAATTCAGTACAGTTAAGGTAAGGACTAAGGACTTTATTTTTCCCTCTGGGATAAGAGGAGCTACTTTATGTAGGATACTGCCCTTCACTCATTGACTATCTCCCCCATCCGATATAATATGGTTAATCTAAAAGGCTATGACAATTTCCGCGGCACAGTCGCTAGCCACGAATGTTTATACTGTAAAATAGCGTTGGTCGTATGTTATTTTGATTTATTCTCCACGCCACTTCCGTACAGGTCCCAATTTCGAATTTGGTGGAATCTAGCTTAAGGTTAGAATACATTCGCTTTATTTTTATTACCCAACTGTGATAGAAGGATAGTTTTGTTTTTCGAGTGTATGTAATATGTATGTATGTTTTTTTTGGCACGTTCTAGAGCTCAAACGGCTTGTCGCATTTGAGCTTCAGAGGTTCATTAGTTTTAGTCGTGAAAGCGACACGTCAAAATGACGCGGTCGGGTTTTTTAAATATTGAGGTTATCAATTTTAGCAATTATTAGAGTAAGATGGTCTATGGGCGACACTTTCTACAAATGGTGTTAGTAATATATTATATTATTTAGTGTTGTGGGTTGCGACGTCTTGGTTCTTACAGATCCATTCTTAGGCTTATTGTGATATTCTTCTTTATTGGTACATATGCGAGAGGTGTCTAACACAGATACGTATTACATATGAGATAAGCTTAACACAGATACGACTACACTATATATAGCCTTTTGGCTAACTAAAATAAACTAACTATATAGGCTGTGGTTGTGACATCTGTCAATGAGACATTGATTTTTCCAATTTTTATTACTACTTTATTATGCAACATGGGTAAAAATTGACAGTGACATACTAAAAATATGTTTCTCTAGACCCAATTAACCTTCGGTACATCAAATAATATTATTAGTTTCTTAGCTAAGACATACCGATGAAATTTGCAAAATTTTAAAGATGACCATACTTATAGATGCACTAGAATTTTACTAGAGATTTAAATAGAAATAAGCTTCCATACATCCAGTGCTATTACGTGGGTGCATCAAGCGTAAAATATGGACGTTAAGTAAATTTCGAAATGTTAGCTCTTTTCTATTGAGGACGGTTGAAGTGTAGCACTGAAAGTGCTTACATTTATATTTTCAAATAAAAAATGAACGAGTGACTTGGTTTATTTAGTTTGACAATTTGTAGATAAACTATTAAATTGAAATAATATGGTAGGTAATTTTAATAAAAAAATACTAATTATGAGAAGAGGTTTCGTGGGAATAATAAATAAATAATGTATTAAATAAGAGTCGTTTATTTACACGAATATTTCATATAATAGTAACATGGATGACAAAATTAAATGATGTATATAAAAGAGACAATTAGTGAAAAAAAACCTAATGCTGATACATTGATAAAAGAGTTACGTTTAACTTCAGACAGACACCCATACATTTCATGACCTAATAGTATATTTACACTTTAAAACTAATTACAATAACATTAATTTAGCCTATCTCAAAATCGTGTCATAATCTATTCTGCCAAAAATTGCATTTTTAATTTATCAAGAAAGTATATACTTACTTAATTCATATTTTAACACAAAAAGTGACCTGTAAAGTAAAAGTTATAGTCATTTAAAACTTTAACAGTTTAAAATGTACCTAATTTACAGCAATCAATTTGTAAATGATATTTTAAATTGTTACAACTATTTAAAATCCTTTCATTTTCAAATTATTTTGTATTATTTCATATTACACTTAATATACAATACTCATACATTATAATATTATTGACTAGTAGAAAATGCCCTATGGCATGTGCAGAAAGTGTAAAATAAATAAATAAATATTATTTACAAATACGTAACTACTTTTTATTAGTCTAAATTAAATAAAACAAAAATATTAGACTAACAAATATACAATCAACCATAGTTCTTTTACAAGCTCTATTCATTTCTTGAAATCTTAAGGGTATTGTGTTATGATCAAAAGGTTTAACATAGTCTATTACAAACGGTAGTTTAGTAGTTTCTATTTTAGGAACAGGACATGGGAGAGATTCTGGTGATATTTTGAACACATTTCTGACGTCACCTTTTGCACTTTTGTCTTTAGTGTTAAATGGTTTAATAACATGTTCATTGTCATTTTTTTTCAGTATGTTTTTGTTTGAAAAACTATTTTCTTTATTAGACCCTTCAGTATCTTCTTTTCTATTGAAAGCAGAAGTGACTATTGGTTCGTTATCTTGGCATGTTACCTTTAGAAGAGAGTCTTTCGAACTGTGGCTTTCAGTTTCATCCCTTAACGTGTACATCCATTTCAATCTACAGTCGCAAATGAATTTGTTACCTGTAAATAAATATCAACATCAGCATTTAGCTTCTCACCATAACTATTTGTTATGGTGAGAAGCTAAATGTTTTAAATGCTAAACATTATTACAGTGATAAAAAATATGGAGTTTAGTAAATATGAATTTCAAAACTTGTGTTTCCCTAAAACTCGAAAATCAAGGAACCAATTTGTTTAATTTTGGTCTTGAAATAATTGTGAAAGCTTAGGAAAGGTGAACTTTCACAAAGTGAGAAAATTAAAACGGTGACAAAGATTGGAAAAATTGCGAAGCAAATACTAAAAATGACTGAACTAAACGCACATATGTATGAATATTTATAGGCGCGTTCAGTCTATCTATTTGGTTTATTTTACAAAATTAGCCGGCACAAGTATGTTGTAGGTGTATATAAGTAGGTTAGATGGTTGGTAGGCATAGATTTACATGTAGTTATTCATTTATTCCACTTTATAGTTAAGACAGAACAACGTGTGACGGGACAGCTAGTATAATTATATTTTTATGGTGCCTATGTATAAAATTGTATACTTATTATCTATAAGTAAAGTCTACTTATATATTTGTATATTAAATGTGCATTTAAATTAAATTAATATTAATATTAAAAAAATAATATATTAATATTAAAAAAATATATAATACCCTCATGAAAATAAGTAAAATTTAGCATTTATTGTAAAAATATATTATAAAAGTAATAAAAAACTTAATATTGATATTACCTTCAAGTTGTAAGCTACTGCTTGATGATTTCAAATTATCCAGAATGGGCTTAATGTCGTCGTAAGTAATTTTGTGTAAGTTATTCGAGCTCAAATCCAAAATACTTAATCCCCTAACTCCAGCGAATATACCGGAAGGAATCAAGGCCAAATTATTATTATCGAGGGATAATTTTCGAAGTTGCGAGAGCCCATCGAACGCCCTAGCCGATACGAATTTGATATTATTATAAGATAGAAGTAACTCCTGCAAGTTCCAAAGTTCGGCAAAGGTGAACTCAGTCAAATTGTAAATATGATTTCTTCTAAGATCCAATTTCCGCAAATTGGCCAATCCATCAAACGTATATCGGTTTAACGAGAAAATACTATTCCTGTTCATATCTAATTCCAATAGATTGAACGTATGTTGAAACGCTCTATCATTTATGTAAGAAATATTATTTTTTGTGAACATCAATTTTTGTAATTTCGGTACATCAAAAAACGAGTCCCTTCCAATTTCTAGTATCATGTTCTCCTCTAAATTTATTATTGTCAAGTTGGGTAAGTGTGCGAATGCATAGGGTTTTAAAATCTCTATTTGGTTCGATGCGAGCGTTGCTTCCTTTAAATTTGTTAGATTTGCGAACGCATACGAACTAACATTGACGATATTACCGTATTTGATAGAAATATGTTTTAGCCTTTGTAAATACTGTAGTGGTTTAGTTGGAACATAGTTTAAAGCGCCGTCTACCCTTACATTAAACGACAAACTTTGTAATAAAGGTTGTGAAGCAAAACTTTTCCAGATGGGGTCGTCTCTAGGTATTCCTCCATTAAACACCCAACACTCCGCTTTCGTCGCATTTATAGGTTCTCTCGTATTTTCACAATAGCAATGCACTTTTGATTCTCGATCTGAGACATCGCAAATATTCTTTTGGAAGCCATTTTTTTCTTTTACACGCCTTTTATTCTCCGCCTGAACGGCTGTTGACATTTCGTTGGCGAACACGAGTATGATTGTTAAATAAGCAGTCGCTAGTCTATGCTCCATATTTTATCTGAAACAATAGAAAATAACAATTAAATATGAAATACTGTGTTATTGCTATGTAAAGTAAGTCAACCTGATTATATTATAGTAGAAATCTGTGATATCTGTCAATAATTATGAGGTAGTCTGTAGGATTACCTTTGGTTTTAAATGGTATTAAGTACAGTCTCTTAGATAACATACAATGGCTGTGTTTGGCGGAAAAAGCGCTCGGATGCGCTCGTAAGCAAAATGGCGATCGCTAAACGGTAAAAAGCAAAATGGTGGATTGTGTCAGCCAAATGTCAGCGCTATTGAAGTTAGTAAACGTATCCTGGCCGATAACTGTATTTTTTATTTTCAGCGCTAGCGTTACGTTTCAAGCGTTGTCAAACTTTTTTCGGCCAAACACAGCCATTTAATACTAAAATACAATAACTCAAGGCGGACTATAAGCAACATTTTGGAGGCACCAAATTTTAAGACGTCTAAAAACACAAGTATATTTGACTTAATTACATGAAGTTAGTCTGTTGTCTACAGGACGTAAGGTAAGCGTTAAGTGGACTTAGTTTAGTAAGTCCTCACGTGAAGTTGGAGTAAGTGAGTAAGTCCTCAAATGAAGTTGGAGTAAGCGAGTAAGTCTTACCCACGTCACTCGCTTGTCTTCAGCGAGAATTAAGAGGTCACGGGTTCTTGAAACTTTGTGTGTATGGAAGTTTAAAACAATGTAACTTCGTAACTAAAGTACATCGATACACATACCTTTAATCTTTACGTGTTTCGAGTAACTTTTCGAAAGGTGAATAAGCAAGTATAATAATTGAAAACGAATTAAAAAAAGTTATAGCCTATCTCAGTGTCAGTAGAGGCAAGTCTGTGAGTAGAAAAGGGGTCTAAAAGGGCGAAACAAGAAAATAATTCACATAGAATTACAAAAATCCATAAGTAAAAAATGGTCAAGGTAGAGCCGTGGCACCTACTTTATAAGGTTCGGAACATGGATGTCAAATCGAATTATAGAAACTGCTCTAGGCCTTAGGGTCAGTTGTGTCAGGCCACGCATAGAATAGGGTTCCGTAGTCACCCATTTATGATTTCATTCTTATTATTTTACGTAATTTGTTTACTTATTATTTTGTTTTGTTTGTACGCAGTTCTCCAAGTAAGCACATTTTACAAGTTAGGCCTCTATAACTCCTGAACCAGCAAAGTTATCTAAGCCGTTGTAGTTTTCCTTCAAAGTTCATCACATGGACTATAATCATATTCTTTTTATGATGATACCCCATATTTTGGGGTAGATGCGAGAAAAAAAATTGTATCCCCACTTTACGTGTAAGGGAGGTAGGTACCCCAAAAAATACTCAGTTATGACATTGGCTAATAAAATTATGTTTTGTAATTTTATTTTGGCACTTTGTCGATATAGTAAATACATAATACATGCAAAGTTTAATCTTTCTTGCACTAACCCTTCGGAAGGTAAGCCGAAGACGGACGGACGGACATGACGAAACTAGACGTAAACTACGGAATCCAAAAAAAGGGTGTTCCTATTGACCCAAAGTAAAGAAAAATAAAGGACCTATGCTCCTCGACTTGCCCCAAATAACCATAATTTTGTAAAAACTGTTGAAAACTGTTCAAATTTGGCTAATTACTAAAACTTATAACGAAATTGAAGCTATCCTTAAATACCTGGTAGTCTAGTCTCTTTCACACACACACACACGCACATAATATTAACACATAGTATATAGTCTGTTAAATATACATTTTGTTAAATGATGTAACTTGTGTTCTAATGTTAAAACGTGTAATGTTCTTTTTTATTTGTATTTGGATTAAGAAACAATGACCTTCTTTAGTTATGGAAGGGCGAGTCCACCTGACACAAGTGTCTTATGACACTTATTAGCTGGATCTCATTCTCTGATAAATTTAAGTAGCACAAATTGTAAATGAGAAATAAATAAATTATTAATTATTAATAAATTATTAATTATTAATTACCTGGGTAACTGATCTTTGCTCGGAGGTAAAAGGATCACAAATATACTTTTCCCGGGGTTCGAACCCACCACATTCCGAATTTCCGAACAATGCAAAAAATACACATTCGCATACCAAACTGCCAATCGGACTGATATTTTCAAATCATAATATTGTCGCACGACGAAAGAAAAAACATATATAACTTAAAAATACGCTATTTCCCAGGGATAAGACTTAGCTATATCGATTTTTCTCCCCCAAAACTCATAACTACTTATTTTTATTACAAAGAGAATAAGGAGGGCCCTTCAAAACAGCGTCCCCTTTCTACAAAGGACCAAACGTGCGATGATGACGGGTTCATCAAAGTCGAGAGGAAGAAGAAGAAACCTGTCGTCCGCAATAATCGCGGCACCGCACCCGGAGGATCCGAGCAGCTGTTGCGGTGTGAGACTCTCGCGACACCGCTGTACGTGTCCAGGTTGCATTGGTCTACGACGGTCGAGCAGGTCGTGGACTACATCAGGAGCAGAACCAACTTCGCCTTGAGGGTCGAGCGTTTGGAATCTCGTCATAAAGTGAACTTTAGTTCTTTTGTGGTGAGAGTTCCAACCCATCATTTACCGACCTTCGAGAAGGAGGAGTTTTGGCTGATTGGAGTCGTCTATAGAAGATTTAGAGGACGACTCCCGAACACTTCGCGCCCCACGTCGCAGACAGTGTTAGTTTATTATATATGTATGTTAGTCTATAAGGTATTTAAAATATGGGCCTATTCAGCCTGAAATAAACGGAATTTATTTAATTTAATTTAAATTTTTATGGAAATACTTGCAGCCGTTTTGAAGTTTACAATCTCTATATATAAAAGGCAAAGCTGATTGACTGATGTATCAACGGACAGGCCAAACCCTTAAGGCAAGAAATTTTGAAATTTTTCTCACGTATTCCTCATATAACGTAACTCACTAAGAAAGGATTTTTCAAAATTCAACCCCCAAGGGGGTAAAATAGGTGATAAAAGTTTCTTAGAAACTTTTTATTCCTTGGACATAATTGCATGACATTTCGTATGAATCGAGTAAGGAAAAAATAATGAGTTACGTATTTCAGCGTTTCCTAAAATTCAGCCCCTAGGAGGGGATGAAAGTTTAATTTCATGCGGGGTGAAGCCGCGGGTAAATGCTAGTTATATATACAAGATTGTCTCTTTTAAAGTATATGAAGATATACTATCCGTATTGTTAATGACATCAAATGTTAAGCAGAATTTCTAAAATTTGTCACGTTACTGTTTCCCGAACGTAAACGAGTGAAGTCGACACCATTATAATACAAACAAATTATGAGGACGATCTAACCGTTAAACATAAATTTTCGCCAAGGTTGTTGACTACATATTCAATATTAAGTTAAATTTATATATTATTAAATATTGAGATATTATTACTTTATTATAGTAAAAAAATATAAATATTTTTATATAGTTTTGTAATTACGTGCATTTCAAAGTTACAAAAAATTCGGAATATTGTTTTACATAATTAGTACTCTACTTACATAAAATACATAAACATCCATCAGAGTAAACATAAACTTAAACGCAATAATATCGTTGATATGAGCAAATATATTATAGCGACCTACATACAACTGCAGGAATACGTGAGTCGTGACGTCAGACTTTTGTATGGACGTTTACACGAGACTTGTGATATTCTATATTACAAATCGCTGTTCCTTTGAAAATATATATTTTTTAATATACCTACAAATTCTTCTGAGAAATGACACATATTTAAAAGTACTATTCATTTATGCAAAAAGAAAAATCTGTCAACTTGCCTTGTTCAATACCTAATATTATACTTGGATTTTTACGCGACAAAAAAATCTTCAAATAGCACAAAATATTATAACGACAGTTCTCAAAAATATGCGGTATACAATAAAGGCCTCAATGAATATTGCATGCCTGCCGTCAAATATTTTTTCTATCGCATAGGCTAAAATAATCCAATTTAACTGAAAATGCTGAGTGCTGACTGCCAAATCCTGTAGTTATTTTGCTTTACAAAAGGAAAATGGTATTCATCGTAAAGTTGATGATGTTTTTTAATTTACGAAATAATTTAAATCATACCCTTTAATATTCATACACAATATATTATTATCTACATGGTGTATGCCATATATCAGGCAGTGCAGCCCAATCATCGCAAGAAAATAATAAACAAGAAAAAAGATATTTATATAAATAATAAAAAAAATATTATTTAATTTTTACGTAAGTGACCCAATGAAATAAAAAAAGGGGCCTAAAAAGGCCGAAACAAGAAAATAATTCAGATAGAAATCCAGAAATCCATAGGTAAAAAATGGTCAAGCCGTGGCACCTCTACTTTATAAGGTTCGGAACAGTCGATGTCAAATCGCAGCCGTCTGTATCTTGGGGTATAATTATAGAAACTGCTCTAGGCCTTAGGGTCAGCTCATACCTAGACGCGACGCACCTCGGTGTGAACTGACGCTTAGATGCCATTAGTAGATGCGACTACGGCTCTAACCTTGACCATTTTTTTATCTATGGATTTCTGGATTCCATCTGGATTATTTTCTTGTTTTGGCATTTTTAGATCCCTTTTTATGTAGTCAGCTTATTTTTTATTTTTTATTTAGTATTTTTCCGTTTCCCACTCGAACGTATTTTTGAAATAATATTATTATTAATACCTATTCAAAACACTTGAAATTAAAGTTGAGATCATTCAACTGTAACACCAATTCACTTATAAATAATAAATAATAAATAAATAAATATCTATGGACGCTTCACACCACGTTAATCAGGCCCCGTGCTAAGTATCCGTAGAACTTGTGTTACAGGTACCAGAAAACGAGAAAGTATATTTAATGCTTTTATACTATACATATATTTAAGATTTTTATTATACACATATTTAATACACATCTATGACCCAGGAACACAGAAAAACTTTTTGTTCCTTCGGCGGGATTCGAAACCGCGACCCACGGCTTGAGCACCAACGCGCTGAACCACTGAGCCACAGAGGTCGTCGAAATATAGTAGAATATATCCTACACATCAAACACAACGATACTGAGATTCAAAAATATGTAAAACCCGTATAGTGACATCTATCGGATGAGTAAGAGAATAAGATTTTAATGTAGTAATAAAAGTGATAATTTTTATAATTTATTTCATGTGCATTATCTAACTAATGAAAACTGATGAACTGATTAACCGATTTTAATCTAGTTTTTTTTTTTTAAAGCTGATATGATTGGTTTGATTTATTTAATGTAGGAATCTGAGGTTCAATTTTCAAAATACAAAATTAGAAAACAATGTATATAGCCTATGTAACCCGCGGCATCATTACGAATCCATTGACATCTCATTAATTAAAATCGGACCAGTAGTTAAAACGCTACGAGGGAACAAACATACATACATACATACATAGACTACCAAAATCCTTTTCGCTTCGCCGCAGTCAGGTAAAAACTAAGAAACATTGATTATCTATTGGTATTGAGATTTAAAAAAAAACAATGTTCTGTTAACGATATTGCGATAGAATTATAATAGTACTATCGAACAAGTTACCGCTCGACCAGGCATGAGATGAAAATCGTTAACAGCGCGGATGAATTGTGTGCTGAAACACACTCACGTACAAATACCACGTCGTTCGAACCACGTCTGCAACAACTTCCTTTGTGTTTCAATATTTTGCGGCGACCTTGTGCTAATGAAAATGTATAGATGTACTGGTCGAGAAGGATCTTTATCGATATTGTACATGCTATAAAGTATAAATTAATTTGCAGTATTTTGTGCTGATACATTTTGATAATGCAATATAAACAATTGCAATAACCTTCCTTTTTAATATACGTTTCTCTCTTTACTCTCTTCCATAAAAGAAACTCGTCCGAAACCGGTTTTTATGAAATTTTGCTGGTGTATTCGGTAGTTATGAGAATGGTGTAGGTAGTATGTGTAGGTAGTATGTGTAGGTAGTATGTGTAGGTAGTGGGTGTAGGTAGTATGTGTCGTTATTATATTTTTCTGTTGATAGTAACGACGGAACAACGTCTGTCGGGGTCAGCTATTATAATTATAAAAATATGTTAAAGAGATCATCTGTTTCAAAACTTTCTTGAGTAGTACTAAACTCATTATTTTTATCGGAAGTTCAGTGTAAACCTTATGTTTCTAGCTCTATAATCACAAAAAGTACCTGTGAATTTCAAAATATATAATCTTTCATCCAATTACATTCCCTTTAATGTTACAACTTACATTTCGCTTCAACAGACATTTGAAAGCTGCGTCTCTGGGAAAAGGTATTTGTCAGAAAAAGGCTTTTTACATGATGACAAATGACAAATAATATTATTTATTTCGAGAAGCTTTCTTCCTCAAAAAGATCTGCCACAAAAACAGGTACGATAAAGAAGCTTAGTTTTTCCTTTGCAGGATGTAAACAACCTGTCATTTTGTGTATTCAAAGAACCATATTTAAGGGTCCCGTAGCACATTAAAAACAAAGTTAAATATTCTGAAAAAGATAAATATGTGGTGGAGTCGCAAAAGATAACTGTTTGCGCACGACAGGAACTTTATAGTTTCACTCTGTCCGTCGGTCTGTCTGTCTGTCTTTCCGCTCTTCTTACTTCTGTAGTTATGAATATACATAGATAAAATTTGGTATATTAATAGACTCTGCCATATATTTTATTTCTGGTGTCATAAATAATAATAATTTTAATATATAAAAATGGATTGCAATTCCAATATCTCGCTAAAATTCGAGAACGGCTGGACCGATTTGGCGAAAGCGAAGAAATATTGGAAAAATTACGGAGAAAATACACTAGGTGTAGGTGTAGTTATTTATTTATCCCAAGTCATAGTTGAGACAGAATAACGTCTGTCGGGACAGCTAGTAATTTTATATTTTTAGGGGGGCTCGCCATACATAGGTTTGTGAAGTGGATTTTTTTTAAATTCTACCTCATTGTGTAAGGTGTCGTCGAATAAGTATTTTTTTAAATAAAGGAGAGATTTCATACATAGGGTCAACAATTTTCGAGTAATTAGCTTGAAAAGTGGCTTATAATCTATAAGAGGAAGAAATTTGTAAGTTTCTAGATAATGCTAAAACTCTTTGCCTGTTTATAGGGTCAAGACAATGCTAAAACTCCAAAGCTTATTATAGGGTCAATGATTTTATAGACGATCGCACACTATGGGAGTAGGACGGACACCTGCAAGGCTGCTTCTACGTATTATATGTATCTGACTTTTGTTATTATATAGACTCAGTTTTCATATTTTAAATAACAATAAAACAATATTTAAAGAACAATATTCCAAATTTTTGCGAAAAGATGGCCCCGTGCGAGTTTCTTACGCCGGTTCTTCTCGCCGGGTTAGTCTTCGAACCGGTGGTAGGCATCACGTAGGGACAATTCCGTAAGCGTTGCTTAGTAATCTATATGGAAATAAAACATTTTTGATTTTGATTTTTGATTTTTTTCTGCAAAATTATTTCGATGAAAATCGCACAACAACTTTTAAATAAATTTGTAAAAAACTACTTTTGGATTGTTGATGGTTACGGAACTCTCCTTTTTTATGAGTGGACAATCAGGTAACGAGCAGCCGGATCGCCTGATGGTATGCGATCACCGTCGCCCATCGACACTCGCAACACCAGAGAAGTTAAACTTGTAACTCCTCTGGTGTTGCCCACTAGCGTTGCTAGTACTTAAAATCCCCAACACCTCTTGGGCCTCGCTCAATTGGCGAAACATGTGGGAAAGCATGAGACATTCTCGCCGCCCATAGACACCCGCAACACGAGAGGAGTTAGAAGCGCGTTCCCGGTATTTAATACTCACATAACCCTTTCGGCCTCCGGTACCCTCATTTGGCGAAACAGGACGCAAGCGTAACTTTACGCCGGTTTTCTGTGAATATTCGTTTGTATTCACATATGTAACACACATGTATAAAATATATTATATCCGTTGTCTGATACCCGTAACACAAGTTCTACTTAGCGTGCTAAGTAGATCCCGTGGGATTAGATTGCCGGGTTATATATTATTTAATTATGTTTTAATAATGATATATTTTTGTATGTTTTAATGTATATATTTTTATGTGTGTGTGAATTTGAATCTAATTATAAGTAAAATCTTGAAGAAATGACTTGGAATAACTTAATATGAAAACAACTTCACACACATGACAACACTTAACAAGGTTTGGGAGCGGATCGGGAAATTGTGTTACGACTTTGTAAATATAATTTAGGCGTATTATTCAATTTGATGTTACGTTAGAGATTTTATGCTTTAGTAAAAACATGTTAATATTTATATCAACACTAGCTGTCCCGACACACGTTGTTCTTAACAACTTGTGTCTTAACTACGAATTGGAATAAATAAATAACGAAATAGTTAACTGAACGCACATGTAAATATTTGATAGTCAAGTGAAAAATTGAATACATTGAAATATGGGAAAATTCAATCGTCGTTTTTAGAATTTTCCCCCGCAATTTTTCAGTACCTCACACCGTTTAAACCGTCCCTGAACTTTCACAATTATTTCAAGACCATTATATATAAAAGACTAGCTTTTGCAGCTTCACCCGCGTGGGAGTGTTCGTGGCAAAAAACTTCTTTAGCAAATATACCTGCAATATAGTAAATAGTAAATAGTAAATATCACAGAGTAAAAATACATACTTTATACTAAATACATTTTCAAACATACTTTTTATTTTAAGATATCTCCTAGATAAGGATTAGGTATATTGTGGAAAATACCACATTATTTCTGATAATTTTTAAAATAACTTAGAATTGGTATACTAACCTATCCTTAAAATATAGACATATATGAATCATAATAAATGCCATCACGCAGTTTTTGTAGACCTATAAAATAGAAACAATGCCACCATATATTGTTTTGTTATTTATCTCCAACGGGTTAGGTTAGGCAGCGTTTTCGATAAAAGTTCCCAGACGGCTTGATTTTTTCCAACACCTTCATAAATTAAATAATTTCCATAAAACCTTAGCAAATTATTATCAACCTAAACCTTCCTAAGGAACCACTGTCGGTAAATGTAAACGGCATGAAAATCCTTTTAGCAGTTTTTGAGATTATCGCGAACATACAGACAGACAGACTCGCCGGGCCACTTAAGTATCCTATCTTAAGTCTCCTGGTTCTAAGCTACGTCCCCACCAATTTTCAGCCAAATAGGTTCAACCGTTATTGAGTTATAAATAGTGGAACTAACACGACTTTCTTTTATATATATAGACAATCGCTGGTAGGTAGGTAATTTAGGAGTATTCCACGGAAAATCAAGGTATAAGGTGAGTTTTTGATCACATGACCAAGAACAAAATGTAAAATTTAAATTTCTAATTCTAATCAGATTTATTTTTCAATAGATGACAATAATATGGCGTGTCAAAACAGATGAGATCACACGCCAGCCTGACTATAACACTCTTACTGATAAATTCAATTTCATTTTGTAGTATAAGTGTGTATAATGAATATACATAGTTCATACCCGCTATTTTCTGTGGTGGGCGCCAAAAGTACGAAAAAAATTTAATTGAACAGTTTAGTCAGGCGGGCCTCGGATCTCAGGCTATATTCATTGTCTATGCATTTTATATTCATCTACACCGATTTACTTGCAACTACGAATCCAGTAAATGTTTAAATTGTAAAGAATAAATCGATCGATCACGTGTGAGCTTTAAATCAAAAGCACTAAGGAGTATTGATATCAACTTTAATGCAAATCGCTCCCAAACAACTTTCTTTCCCTTTTTTAACCCCGTTATGGGACGAATTTCAATAAACTATGATACACACATTCCATATCATCACTATTACAGAATGTTTATGTAAAATATGAAGTAGATTGGACCAAGGAATCACGTTGTCCCATACAAACTTTTTCCCCCCTTTTCACTCCTTTCTCATCTCTCAAATGTTTTTTTTGAGAGATGAGAAAATTTCTTTCTTTCTCAAATTTCAAATCTCATCTTATCGGATGCCTACGCATTACAAAGAGCATGCCCTGCAAGTTTCAGGTCTCTACGATCAGCGGTATTGGCTGTGCGTTGATCCGTCAGTCAGACATTCAGGACAAAGGATTTTATATGTATAGATTTAAAAAATCAATAGTAATTAGAGGACTTGAGGTCCATGAATATTTTCTTTAAGCTAACACGTAACATTTTTAATATACATACATTCATACCGCCGAATATAGAAACACCACTCATTTAAATCTTGCTACTATTATAAATGTGAATGTTTGTGAGGATGGATGGATGGATGTAACGGTGGATAGATGTTTGTTACTCTTTCACGCAAAAACTACTGAACAAATTTCGATGAAATTTGGTACGGTAGTAGATTGGGCTCTGGATTAAAACATAGACTACTTTATATCCCGCAAAAGTACAGTATTTCCGTGGGATACTATATTTACGTGGGCGGAGCCGCGGGAAAATCTAGTTTTTAATAAAGGCCGGTTCGATAAATTCCTAAACACAATTCGTATGACACCTGTTGTGTTTGGGAGCTACTCAACTTTTGAGCAACATTTACGATGTTAGTTACGTTTAAGTTGTTATATACGTTTTAACAACGTAATGCACGTATAAATCTAAACACAGACCCAAGTACCTACTCGAAGTTTACAGCGTGAAATCCGAATTGGCACAATAAATTTCATCCCGTCAAAATATTCACGACACACTGTATATATATTTTATATATTTATATTTTTGTTCTGTATGCACAACGTAAATACGAACATTAAAAACACTAACGAAAAATACTTTTTGTGCCAAAAGAATTACCTACATTATATCAGTAAAATAGTATTTGGTAAATCATAACAATTATCGTTATCTACTTTTCCCCGCCAAGATATTTTACCGTAGGCAATTATCTTGGGATAGATTTTTATCCTACACTAAGTCAAAAATATACAAAGTAGGTATATAAACTTACTTCCCCACAATCCAGCAGGCACAACACTCGCGAAGGGCGTGCGGCCCTCTCGCCGTCCTCTGGCCGACTGAGGGTGACTGGTGAGGGCTGTCCGCATTAGCTGGGAGATTATGGGAAACTAATATACAAAATAGTCCTGTGGATTGTGGATCAATGTGAGAAATATTGTGTAGTGACACGTCAAGTCTACTTTTTTAGGGTTCCGTACCCAAAGGGTAAAACGGGATACTATTATTATTGATGTAGGTATTTCTCATTTTTATTTATCATTCTTTCATTGTAAGTAACAATGAAACAATTGCATTCCTGAAAGGTCGTAATCGCGGATGATGAAAATTAATTTATCATTATTACTCCACATGATAAACAAAATTAAAAGTTTTGGCTAACCCCCGAATTGATTATTTATAATTTTAAATCTACTTACACTCGAATCCGGTCGTGTAATACAATAAACTTAATGTAAAATACCTTATAAAGTTGAAGAAATTCTGTGTTAAGTATTACCACAGATCAGAAGAAAAACTGTGTAGAATTTCCACACAATCGTAGACACACCGTATGCGTGTAGTATTGCAATCAAATCGAAAGGTAACTATGTATCTATTCGTCTTTTTTTTAATTCTTTATTTTTAAAAGTATTTGAACACTAACGCCCGAAATTAATAATCAATCTTAATCTCATTTTAGCTATATGAGATCAAGATTTCAATACATTTCAACGATCCTAGTATTAACTTCACGTCAATATACGTACATTTTTGTTTGAGAATCTAAGATTGAAGTCAATCCAAGATTTTAGATACGTTATTAATTTTTGGGCGTTAGTGATTAAGTACCCTCTTTACAGAAATCATTTTACAGGGAGAATACAGAATGCTATTATAAACGCCAACGTTGTAATTACTTAAACAATTATTGAGGGATATAAATTGCCTCCTTTCTGCCTCATTCCGGGCACACTCCGCCAGAACGTGATGCACGTCTTCTACTTTGTAGTTTGGTGACTCCACTTTGCCCATAACGAAGGCAAAACTGTTCGACGGAATATGCCCCGAACGAAGCCGAAGTGCCATTACAATCTCTGGCCTGCTCATATTGGCCTGATCGATCCACGGTACAGCCGAAACGTTGAGTTGGATGGTTTTTGGATGGAGCAAATATCTTTTGTTAGAAACCTCTTATCAAAATCTGTTCGCCTTTCTTTAATCTGTGGTATTACCGTGTAATTAATTAAGTGTCTACGGCAGCTTTGAGATTTACTGAAACCTCATCGTGCTAAAGAGCGACTAGTGTGTACTACGATATACTTTGTACTTACCCTTCCCTTTTTTAAAGTGCTCTGCGCACACTTGGGCATTGTAAACAACTCCTGTGTCTTGTTTATAGAAAATGACTTCCGCGTCCCAAATCAGGCAGGCAAGTACCTGGGCTGATTGATAAGTGGCCGAAACGACGAACTTAAAAAAATGATACGCAAAAAAGGAATATTACATTATATTCTGGCATCTTTTTGAAAATAGAACGCCAAATTTGAATTTAATCGAACTGATGGAATTTGTTTGAGAGGACGTAGAACTTTCTCTGTCGTAAATTTTCTTAACAATGGAAAGAAACGAAATTCGTGCGGTGATAAAGTTTTACGTTTTAAAAGAGAAAACAGCAACCCAGATTAAAACCAAGCTACAGTGTTTTAGGTAATTCTGCTCCTGCATTGAGTACAATTCACACCTAGGTAACTGATTTTAAACGTGGAAGACAGAGCTGCGAAGACGCCCACAGGTCTGGCCGTCCAAATGAAGTCACGAATCCGGACATGATCAAAAAAATTCACAAAATTGTATTGAATGATCGGCGCTTAAAGTTGCGAGAGATAGCAGAGATGGTGAGCATTTCATCTGAACGCGTTTTTAATATTTTGCACCAACATTTGGGAATGAAAAAGCTTTGCGCGCGATGGGTGCCGCGTTTGCTTACTGTAGACCAAAACCAACGTCGAGTGGACGATTCATCGGAGTGTTTGGCGCTGTTTAACCGAGATCCTAATGAGTTTTTGCGGCGTTATGTAACAGTCGATGAAACCTGGATACATCATTATACTCCCGAGACAAAAGAACAATCTAAGCAGTGGACTGAGAGCGGAAAACCTGCGCCGAAGAAAGTAAAAACGGTTTTGTCGGCCGGCAAAGTGATGGCGACTGTTTTTTGGGATGCTCGAGGGATTATTTTAGTGGATTATCTGCAAAAAGGAAAAACAATAAATGGAGAGTACTACGCAAGCTTGCTGCAAAAATTAAGTGAAGAAATCCAGAAGAAACGACCACATTTGGCCAAGAAAATAATTTTGTTCCACCATGACAACGCACCTGCACACACGTCAATGGTTGCAGTCGCCAAACTCCATGAATTGCGGTTCGAATTGCTACTGCATCCACCCTATTCCCCGGATCTGGCCCCGTACGACTTCCACTTATTCCCAAACCTGAAGAAATGGTTAGGTGGCCAGAGATTTTCATCAAATGAAGAAGTCATTGATGCCGTGGACGAGTATTTTGAGGGGTTGGAGAAAATATTTTATCAAACTGGTGTAACGGCATTGGAGAAGCGCTGGACTAAATGCATCGAGGTAGAAGGAAACTATGTTGAGAAATAAATTTATTTTAAATAGATTTTTGAAGTTTCTCTGTGTCGTTTCGGAAACTTATCAATCAGCCCTCGTATCTATACTAATATATTAAAGAGAAAATATTTCTTGGTTTGTTTCTTTGCATTGAATGGGCTCCGAAACCGCTGCTGATTTTACGAGATTAGGCAAAGATATAGAGTAGACTACGGGGAAGGAATAGGCTAAAATGTACGGTTTCCTCGAGATTTCCCTTTGCGCGTACGAAGTCATGGGCATTATCTAGTAAATATTAAATGGCCAGTGGTCGTCGAGACAAAGAAGCTGCATGTAGGTATTTATGAGACCACCAACGCACTTATAACTCCTCTGATATTGCGAGCGTTCATAGTTAACGGCAATCGCTTTCAATCAGGCGATTTGTTTGCTCACTTACAACATTAAAAAAAGATGGCAGGATCTTAGTCGGTAGAACTTCTTGTCATTTGGCTACCATGACAACCATGACAATCAGACTGTTGATATATACACGTTTATAGTTACGAAACCCTCCTTAGACATGTACTGACATGCTCTTGGTTAAGTTATTTTCGTTGACATGATCGTGAGTTTTCTTAACTAATTCATCATCATCAGCTCGCTCATTGCTTGTCAATTCGAGGATTACTTTTTTTTTTTTTTTATATTCGCGGATGACCTTCATCTGGGTATAAATTATCATAGTGATATATTAAAGTTTTTATGGCCGCCTGTAAATAAATTCACAGTAAAACAAGCCTCCGCCGATATTGGACACAATTGTTGTTCAAGTCGATTTACACACCACTTACGAGAGTTATTTGCATAACGGTGCGTTCGCACTACGCGATATAAACGTGTTTTCCTTGTATGTAGTCCTTGTATGAAACAACCATTATAAATGTGAAAGTTTGTGAGGATGCATGGATGGTTGGACTGATAGATGGATGGATGAATGGATTTTTGTTACTCTTTCACGCAAAAACTAATGAAACTAATGAACGGGTTTTGAAGAAGATGAAGAAAGACGGAAGAAGATGAAGATGAAGAAGAATGAATTGCGGATGTGTTCATTGAGTTCCCGTAGCCTCTATATTGCGTCGAAGTAGGCCGCCGCTGGGATTTTAGTGGGCAAAAATCCCACATAACCTACTCTTGCCAATGTCCCCAAGGCTAGTCTAGGTATCTTCCGAAGATTTCCCCTGTGAAAACAAAACAAAACAAAAAAGTTTGGGTTAACACATAGGCTACTATAAATCACGGCAATTAGGCGATATATCGATGTCTACGCGAACGAATTGTGGGCATATTTAGTGTAATATTTCAAAATGGATTCCAGTTTCAATGACTCGGTAAAACTCGTGAACGGCTGGACCGCTGTGGCCAATTTTGGTCTTCAAATAGTTGTGGAAGTTCAAGGAAGGTACAAACGGTGAGAAAAAAAATTTAAAAATTGAGGGAAATTACTAAAAACGACGATTTTCCCACACTGACTGTTACTGTGTTGATTTCTGTAAAATAATTTGTCACTTGACTGTCAATATATTTGTAGGCTGTGCGTTCAGTTATCTGTTTGGTTTATTTCATAAAAATCTAGCGGCCCCAGTAGATAGGTGTAGGTGTAGTTTGTAGCTATTGGTGTGAATATTAATTTATTTCAGTTCATAGTTAAGACAGAACAATGTCTTTGGGGCCAACTAGTATAAAATAAAAGTAAAAGGACTAATGCCATCGCCCGCATCGCGAACCCAAGATTCGTCGTGAATTCACTCGTCATTTACTGTGTACACAGCCTTATGTGAGGGTTTACATACGAGAACAAACGAGCGCTTCCACAATACAATCGTGTGTTTTTGTTGCAATAATTCTTTACTATTGGTGTGTCTGCATAAAAAGAAATTTTTACGGCGTAGGTAACTAAACACACATACATAAAGAGATTACCGTTTTGATGAAGTTTACAGCCTGTATTAACAGGCATGAGCTACCCGCCATCAAATGTTTAATGTCTAATAGATGTCGCCCTGTGGTGTAAAATTCGACAATAATTAATTTTTTAATTTTTATGCTTCGTCATAGAAAAATATGCAAATCTTGTCAATAGAATGTGTAAGAAAGATTTGTTATATCAAACCTACTGTTAAACAAACACATGGTAGTATGTGTAACATTATTTTTATGTGTTTCTAAGCATTATTTGAAAAAAAATTGGCTTTCTACATTCCTTCCTTCCTCCACATAAACTTTAACTGCGCCAATATCTTTTTACCGCCTAAAACACTAACTTGTAGACTAAAGACTAGTCTTTTAAACGTATTTTCAGGTATATTGTTAGCGCAGAGTTCTTTTTTCAATGCTCTGAATCGTCCCCGGCCTACCGAATTCCGGATCAAAATATAGTCCCAGCCTTAAAACACATCATGGCACGAGAAAAAATGAATAACGTAAAACGATGCCAATTTTGTTACGGCTCGTACCGTTCCCGTCCCTTGGGTTGGTTTGTATGACTCGATAATATACATTTTAGTGTCTCTAAAGAGCATAAAAGTGTTTTTACTTTTTATGTATTGGGAGTTGTAGTTAATAATAAAAAAAATAGAAAAAACGAAGACACGTTAACAGAACAGCGTGTCATAAACAAGTACACAAAATACTTAATTTTTGTAAGAATATAATTATTTTCAATCTACTTCAAAAAAGGAGGAGGTTCTCAATTCGATTTTTTTTATGTTTATCACCTAAGAACTTTCGACTCGATGAACCGATTTTGATGATTGCTTGTTTATTTGAAAGCTGGTGCTTCCTGTGAGTTCCCATTTGAATTTGGTCCCGTTCTGACAATGGCATCCATGAGAAAACCGTAATATAAATCTTAAATCTTTTACTTTGGATGTCGGTTTTCATTGTTTGTTTTTAAAAATAATTATCATTAAATATATAACATGAATATTAAAAAATGCAACCTACTGCCACTGCCAACGATAACATTTTAGCACTAACGATAATTGTTCATTCCACTATTTATTTTAAAGCTAGGATCAGCTCACACCGAGACTCGACGCGGCGCGCATTTTATAGCGACTGAACTCTTGCAATAAATCGTGTATCTTTTTGTGTAGTAAATAAAGTTCAGTGTTGAATAGCTATCATAAAAAGTACGCGCCTTGTCGCGTCTCGATGTGACCCTAACTTTAAAATAAATCTTTTAACTGTTGTTTACGCAAACATCAACACATAAAACAATTTTTACGATGCATCTAACAACGCTAGTAACAGTATATTTTTTTTAGTTTTCTGTAATGCACATCGAATTATTTTGAAAGTAAGGATGAGCCGCTAATATCTTACATTTTGCATTGACCTTTTTCATACAACTGATCTGATATTACTTTGTCTTGTCATGTGGTGTATATTACTTCTCGCGTCTCACGTACTATAGAAAACAAAATAACTAACCCATTGGAATACTCACGTCGGGGACATTTTACGAGTAGACAGGGCCTATCCTTACGCCTCAAAATGAACTGCTGCAAATTCTTTGAAAGCGTCGGCAAAAACGCTAGTTTTCTAGAAGCTTTCAGCGTTGATCAAAATTCATAAGTCACGGATTGGGCACGTGTGACCACATTTCATTTAAGAGGATTTCCTATTTTAGAACTTACGATACGACCTTACTGGATATAATATGAATTTTGTTCTCGCAAAATCTAACTAACATGCTGGAACCCTACATTTTCCTGGATAAAAAATAGAATATGTGTTAATCTAAAGCCTAATCTACCGTCATACCAAACTTGATTGAAATCAGTTCAGCCGTTTGAGCGTGACATACACACGTAGAAATTTTTGCATGTTTTACAAAGATTTCGAAACTAAGGATGGGCTATGAGTTATGACGTACGTTTGACAAAACAAATATTCATACAAGAAAAAGTTACGCCATCTTGATTATATCATACCTCAAAAGTCATAATGGCCCCAAAACCCCTAAAAGTGGGGCCATTTAAGTGAGGACAGTTTTTTCCTTGACATGCCTGGTCTATAATCCTGGTCTATGATATTTTATGTCAGTGTTGGGAAACTAACTAAAAATCCCTAACATGGATTTGCAAAAATATGTGATTAATAAACAGACTGTGACTCTTCGTAAATTTTATTGCAAGAATTTTCGGTTAGTGGTAAAAAAGAATGTACATGCTTATAGAGGAGAGCAATACCGTGAGGAAGGGTTAATTGGCACAATATCATTGGTTAGTAATGATGACGTGGTTTCAAGCTGCTGTGATTGGTTGCTGCCCTCTAAACTCGTAGGCAAACTCGTAGTATGACTACCTCATCATCATCATCATCAGAGGTCATCGCATATGCCGTAACAGTCAGTGTTATCTGTTTAACTCTACAGCCCTTGAGGGGAATCGAACCTACGAATACAATCGTATTTACTCAGTCTTCAATCACGCCCAAAAATCGGACAGTCTTTTTATCGGTTAATTCGAAAGAGTACTTAATTACAAATGCCCGAGTAAGACACCCATGAATATCGCTTGCATAGTTTTAAAACTATCTCAAAAAGAAAATTCGTATCTCGCATTGATAAAAAAGTGAAAAAAAAATATATTTCAAAACTCTTAAGGAATAGCCAAAAAGATGTTAGATCGTTTTGAAGAACATACAAAAGGCTACATTTTGAATCCTTTTCAAGTCGGCTATGACTTATGGGGCCCATAAAAACAAGTAAAATCGATTTTTAGTTTTAGTTTTTGGAACGAAGTTCCTTATCGCAGGTTGCGATAGGGGGCTAGACGGAAAAAATTAAGACTAAAAGTTGTAACGACACTTTTCTCTATAGTTGTAAGCCGTGCGGCGTGCACTTGTTTCTTTGTCAGTCTCTCTCTCTCTCTCTCTCTCTCTCAATTATTACTAAAATTGAGCCTACTGATTAAGTTTATATTACATTATATTTGTTAATAAAAAAAATATATATATTATTATAACTTAAAAAAAAAAATATTATTACAATTCCTTCACTAATTAATTGAAAGGAACTTCGTTCCATCCGTCCCTCTCAAGTTTTTTCTGACAGACTTTCGCTGTATTAGCACTTGAAACTTACATTAATATAAAGCTAGTAATCACCACTACCACTGGTAAAAAAATCAAATTCGAAACAGGTGGAGAAATGTGGAAAAATAGTTTAAAAAAAATGCGAGTTCGCGAGATTCATATTTAAAAAATTATATACTTACTCGAAACATAAGCTTCTGTATACTGGCCAGGGCTTGAATAAGAACAATAAAAAATTGATAATATAGATAAAAAGTCACATTTAAACCCTTTTTAGCGTGTTAAAACTGGTAATATAATTTTAGTTATTATTATCTTCTGACCAAGTTCCGCTGAAGTAGCAGCTTCAACTAACATTAATATAAAGCTATTAAATGCCACTACTATCTTTAGGTCGTAAAATTCGATCATAGTATACACTTTGCCAGCGATAACACATAAAGTGAGCTTCAAAATTAGCTGTAATAACCCTTTGATATATAGCACTGAAGAGGCATTTGATACATTTTACGATGATTTAATTCTATTCTACAACCTTTGCTTTTCTATTATTACAGTAAAGAGGTTCAAGAAACCAATAAAAAATAAATGGCTCACGAGAGGAATAAAATGATGTTGCTTGAGCAAAATAATACTTTACCTAAAATATCGTTTTACTAAGTCAAATAAATTAATAAATAAAAAGAATCATAAGAAATACTCCAGAATACTACAGAAATGCATCCACGTATCTTAAAGAATAAATAATATTAAATATATACAAAACTCACAAAATAAATACAGAGCATCTTGGGATGTTATTAAAAATAATAATACTTCTAAAATTAATTATGGCATAACAAAAATACATGTAGAGGATAAAGAAATCATAAATACCAAAGAATCGGCTAAAAACTGTAATGTACATTTTATAAAAACGACAAATAAATCTAACATAAAAAGCTATAGCAATAAATCTGACGATAAATATATCAAAACTAATATTAATAATATGTTATTTAACGCCGGTAACTAACTCTGAAATACAAAAAATCATACTAAATCTCAAGAACACTAATTCGGCAGGATATGATGGAATTCAAACAAACATAATATTAAAAAAATGTCACAAATGTCTTGCTATACCTTTGACTCATATCATAAACCTCTCATTCAGTGAAATAATTTTTCCAACGAGATTAAAATTCTCAATAATTAAGCCAGTACAAAAAAGGCAAAAAAACAGACATGAATATTTAAATAACGAAAATTACAGACCCATAACATTATTTCCTGTTTTATCTTTAATATTTGAGCGAGTAATGATTCAAAAAGAATATAGCTTTCTCACGTTACACAAAATTCTTAAACCAGTTTGGTTTTCGTAAAAATATCTCTGGAAAATATCTATAACAGGACTGGCCTGCTTCAGGATGATAAAATACATCACGAAAGGCCTTAACTCTAAACATCCTGTTACTGCTATTTTGTCAGACCTTACAAAAGCATTCGATTGTTTGTCTCATACGATATTCTTACTAGACACATTACATAACCAGGGAATCAGAGGCGTAGCAAATGATTGTCTTAGAAGCTGCCTCACCAATAGGTACCAATGTGTTCAATTAATGAAATAAAGGATAAACATAAAGTAACTTACAAGTCCTCCTGTATTCTCAACTCTTATGACGTACCTCAGGGCTCAATTTTAGGTCTACTATTATTCCTAAACTATATACGACGAAAACGACACCTGACGTGACAATACATAAATCTATTCTTTTCACAGACGATACTACTATATAAGTTGATAATACAAATAAAGATGACCATGAAGCTGAAATAAATAGCACATTAAAAAGAACAAGTAACTGGCTAAATTCTAAAAATATGATGGTAAACGCTACAAAAACCAAAATAATTCAATTTCAGGCTCATAACAGCAAACACAATACGGGTAATATTTCGGTAGATAACCAAGACATAGAAGAAGTAAGCTCCACTACATTCCTAGGTATAATTGTTTGCCTTGCACTTGGAAAGAGCACATAGACAAACCATGTCTCAAATTAGAAAAAAATATTTACGTCCATAAAATGTAAGACACTCTGTGTCTGAGAAAGCAGCATTGTTAGCATAACATGGTTATGTTGCGCCTACCTTACGGTATGGCCTGACAATATGGGGTAATTCTACTGACTTTATACGTGCTTTTCGAGCACAGCAAAAATTTATTTGTTCCACCTGTGGAGTTAATGTCCTAGATAGCTGACCGTTGTATAGACCGTTCCGTTCTGTTCCGTTCCGTTTCGTTTCGCTCAGCTCTGCTCTGCTCTGCTCTGATCTACTATACTCTACTTTACTCTACTGTACTTTACTCTATTCTCTATTCTATTGCCTATTCTATTCTGCTACTTCAGCGGAACTTAGGCAGAAGAAAATAATAACCAGAATTGTAAAACCAGTTTTATTGTACACGCTAAAAATGGGCTTAAATGTGATTTATTGTAGTCGCTAAAAAGGGTGAAAATGCTTTTTATCTATGTATATTATCATTTTTCGTATTATCATTATGTATATTATCGTCAAATGTATAGTACTTAACTTCAGGCGCGAAAGAATAAAACAGCAGCCCTCTTTTGAATGAAAATATGTACACCACAAATACGATCATCCATGTTGCTGTCTTTCTCTGTCAAGTGGGAACTAATATTATTCTTGCACATACCCTGCGAATTTCCGGATAATGCTTTTGGTGACATCAAATATGATTTAAAGTGAACATAATAAAGGCAATCATTTCGTTGCTCTCGACTCTGGGTCAATTTTGGACCAACTCCTTTGTAATTGACGTCTTCGATTATCATTTCTGCATGTGTGTCTGCCTTTATTCCATTAGCCATTATACAAATTAATTGTTTAAATGAATTATATTGTTTTGCAATAAAATTGTATTCCTATAAATATCTTCGGGAAAACTTCGTATATTTATTTCATTGTGAAAGCAAGAAACTAAGTTTATATATATTTTTCTGAGATTTTAAGAGTAGTTTTGAAAATTTACGTTATAGGAATGTAATACTTTAAGTATAGCACCTAATTCTACGTTTTGTAAATTTAAGCAGAAAATCAAAAAGACGATATAATTTTTATTCAAGGGTATGGGTCTTACAATCAGGCAATCTGTCTGCTCGTGTGCCATACGAAAAAGTTAATTTATCAAACGGAATACTAGGCGCCCATAAGTTAGGAGGAAGTCAAACAATTACAAAAGTACCATTTCACGTGTACTTAACGAGCCTGCGAGATATATTACAGTGTTTGGACCCTCTCCAAGCACTTACCGCTGAAATACAGGTACAGTGAGTGAGATGGATAATATATTTAGTTCACTTATAATAAATATAAAAAAAACTATATTTAACCGTTAATTCTCTCGCGTGGGGTTCAGCGCACTTTCGCATTAAAAATGAAACACTTACTCTAGTCCGAATTTCCCCGCACCCCGGAAGCTACCTAACTCGCGTCGAAGTTTGTATTTTAGTATATGATGAAGTGTCTGAAAGTGAACAGAAGGGCCCTGGAGTTTTGGATAACCCCGTGCTTTAGTTACGTATGTAACTTTTTTATTTCGTATTTTTTTTAATTAAAATTTTAAGTATGGAAATAAAAAAAGCACAGAACTTTGTGTGCAATGATTACTATGAAGTGTATTCGAAAAGTATTACATTTTTTACTTTGAACTCAGTACAAGTACAAAATTATAGTTATTGATGAAACAATAACTAAAATTAGTTTTTGTTTGACCTCTTGAGCGTCGCATGCCAGCGCGAGGCATGGAAAAACTTCGCCGTCAAGCGTCGCATACCTTCGGCTGACGGTAGGTAGGCGGTTTTTTCCGTCTCATTTAAACTACTTTTTATATACATCATTATTAAAACATATATTAAACTAATTAAATAATAACTTTGGTATGGTGTCATATAGATTTTCGTCATAATTTAGTTTCAAAAACCAACACTAAAAATATGGCGTATACTGCCGCGCGACGCTTAAGGGGGTCAAAATTTTTTATTGTTCACTTTGGCCTGTTTTGTTATTAAATAATATGAATAATATATCTACAGTATATAATTAACACAAATTTAAGTATATAAAATCATAAATATGGTTTTTATTGAGTTTTGAAACTTATAATTAGGAAAAAAAATCAATTATTTTGTGTTGACTTCAAGATTGCATTAGTTCATTTAGTTTTTTTAAATTATAGCTACAATAGCATATAGGGAATTTATTCTAGTTTCTAATAATATAACATGTAATGGTTTTATTCGGTTCAGAGGGTTGGGTATCAGGAAGGTGTCCAGTATGTCTCTTCCTGCTTTTTTGTCATCTGTTCAAATTCCAGTCCATCCCAACATTCAAAAGAATTGGGATGAACCCCTTCTTAATTTGGCATAATCAGACCTGTTAAATTGCTCCTCCTCTGCTGATCGCGCCCGCCTCTTAGCGTCCACTGAGTCGGAATCGGGGTACTGGCTCCAGGCACCCCCGTCATTCAATATCGGAACTGTTGATTACCACATCTTCACACTATCAGTCGGTCTGCGTTTAGGAACCGCCACTAACGAGCCCCATCGCTGTCATTGTGGTACCATGGTAGACCGCCAAGGATACCATGGACTGTTCTGCCGCCGCAGTGCCGGCCGCCAGTCCCGCCACAACTCCATAAGTGACGTCATCCGCAGGGCTCTTGCCACTTTCAACGTGCCGGCCACACTTGAGCCGAACGGTATCGTACGTGACGACGGCAGCAGACCCGATGGCATGGCCCTAATTCCGTGGAGTCGTGGGAGGCCGCTGGTGTGGGACGCTACCTGCGTGGATACGCTGGCGGCGTCACACAAAACGGCCACTGCAAGGGTGGCGGGGGCGGCAGCTGCACTTGCCAAGACCAACAAAAGGCGGAAATATGAATCCATCCGCGATGGTTACATTTTTCTGTCTTTTGGAGTCGAAACGATGGGTGTTTGGGGCCCCAGTGCCAAGCATCTTTTTAGGTATCAGTTTGCCCATACGAGGCAATGCTGCCAGCCTCTTGGATACTCTACCTCCGACCTAGATTGAGTTTTTTACCTATAGCCCTTTTTTATTTGTCATTTAGACAATAACTTATATATATATAGTTTAGATGATAATTTAGTTATTTTAACTAATTTTTAAATTTAAAAAATACTGTTAATATTTTTTTTATATTGTAATTATTTATTGCTTAAATAAATTAGAGTACCTTTCTAATACAGCACTTTTATAATAAAAAAAATATGTATTTGTATATAATATTAGTGGAATATTAAAAATAGTTACCACAATTTGGGGTCACCCATGACGAGCAGTTATGTAATATACTTCGCGCGAGTAACTGAGGGCTAATAATGGTAGGAGTTCCTTACTATATTGGTATTGGTAAAGTAGCTTTCACCCGCGTTTCCACCCGCGTAAATACAATATTCCACGGGAACACTGCTCTTTTTAGTGATAAAATGTAGCCTATGTTTTAATGCAGAACCCAAACTACTACCATACGAAATTTCATCGAAATCCGTTTAGTAGTTTTTGCTTGAATGAGTAATAAATACTCATACATCCATCCTCGTAAACTTTCATATTTATGTACTAGCTGTTGCTCGCGGCTCCGCCGGCGTAAGTATAGTATCCCTTGGGAACACTACTTTTTCGGGATAAAAAGTAGCCTATGTTTAATCCAGAGTCTAAACTACTACCATACCGAATTTCATCGAAATCCGTTCAGTAGTTTTTGCGTGAAAGCGTAACAAACACCCACGCTTTCACATTTATAATATTAGTAAGGATGTAGTAGGATTACATCTTTACATTTTCAGACGAGCGACCACCTATATTACATAATATTTAATATTATGGCAGTACCAAAAACGTTTCGATTTTCACTTACAATTATAGACACCTATACACTGTAGCTATGTATAGCGTACATTAGTATAAAGCATTTATACAATGTATGCATGTATAAATGAATGGTCGCGGCGCTTGACCAAATACCGCCGCGCTGGCGTGCTTGAAAAATGAGGCAATAAATAGTACGCCGAAGTCGGCGTGCCCGAGCCCGTCACATTGAAATCTTCGTGTCAGATGTACGCACCGTTTTCACGCATATCAGAAATTGTCTTACACACTGATACACACACACAATGATATTATAAACACAAACTACATTAATGAGTTGCTACATTCACGGAGCTCTTGTTATTAGATAGCGCGGTATCTAGTCAAGCGTCGAGACCAAAGATTTATCTATGGTTTAAAAATACGACACGTATTACGCTAGTGATCATAAGGAAGGCTTCTTAATTTTTAATCGATGTTTAAGATGACGCATTAATGATTGAGCGGAAGTGGTGAAAGTGGCTTGCGTGCGCACGACTTTTTCATAGAGAAAAAAAAACAGTTTTTTCCAGTGTAATTGAAATTTTATAACTGTATTTGATTTGCAGACAAATCATAGTGTAAAGCTAAACAAACATAATACAGTACCAGCTTTTGCCCGTAGCTTCGCCCGCGTAAATATAAATTATATATTTACGCGGGATAAAAAGTAACCTATGTTAAAATTCAGAGCCTAAGCTACTACTACTCGTACACCAAATTTAATGAAAATCGGCTCAGTACTTTTTGCGTGAAAGAGTAACAAATATCTATCCGTTCATCCATCCATCCATCCATCCTCACAAACTTTCACATTTATAATATTAGTAGGATATAAATTTTGGAAAATTAAATCGCTTCCAAATGTCAGAGAAATCGATATGGCTGTTTTTGTATTGTCTTTTTGATTCATTATTTTGTGTTATAAACGTCATTTGTGTTATGACGCAACCAAACAAAATTCTAAGAGGTCATGAAATCCTACTAAACTTAGCTTTGGTGAAAAAATAGGCAACCCTGCAACCAAAATCTTTAATGCGTCCTCTTAAGTTTAGAAACACATTTATCAATTCGTGTCAGAGCATTGAAGAGAAATTTTCGGTGGCTAATTTCGCAGTAATAAGGACAGTGATTTATTATAGAAATTCTAATTAATTAAAACAAAGCATAGATCCACAGTCTATCATGCAAAATTTGAAAGTGTTTTGTAGAAAATTTATCTTAGTTAGGGATAAGGAGAACTCTCACCACAGATTAAAGAAAATATATTTTCCTCTGTGCTTTCACTACTCTATTAGTTGATAATATCAATAATAATAATAATAATAATATATATGGACGCCTTCACACTATGTCAATCAGGTCCCGTGGTAAGTTCTCGAAGTAAGTTTATGGGTATGGAAATATATTCAATTTTAAACTATGTAACATATATTTGTCAGAAAGGTCAATAGTAGTGGAGTTGATTTGACAAGACGCAAGCTCTACAAGATGGCGCTTTTGACGGAGTCTAGTCTGAAGTTCGTACGAGCGACATGGTGGGGATGTGGTGGGGCCGATCACGGTAAGAGTAAAGAGCAACCACTTCTCTACCAGTCGTTGTGCGCGCAACCAGCCCAGGAACTGTCTAGCGTTTCGTTATAAAAAGTCATTTTTATTAAAGTGTAGTTAAAAGTGACAATTTGTGTGATCAGAATAAAATCTAAATCAGTTATTGACTTTTTTTTTTCCTTGCTGCTTGTTCCATCGCCCACAGAAATGTCGGCCGAGGATTCTCACATACCATACCATATCCGACATATTCAAGATCTTTATTATATTATGCACATATTTAATAATATACATCCATGATCTACATCCATGAAATAGTAAAAACATCTACACATCTACACATCCACATATACGTACATCCATACTTACTAACTTACGCGTTTATAATATTAATAAGGGTGTGTAACACAAAACTACAACTGACATTATCCAAAAGCTCTTTTCAAATGGCGATGTGCATTCTTTTTGGCCGGGTACTGCATGTCGTTGTTTCTATTGTATTCTGATTAGCATATACCCGCGGCTCCGTCCGCGTACACTATCTCACGGGAACACTTCAATTTTTCGGAATAAAAAGCCTATGCGTTAACTCAGAGCTTAAAGTAGTTTAAGCTATTTACCATACCAAATTTAATTGGAATCTGTTGAGTAGTTTTTGAGTGAAAAGTAGCAAACATCCATCCATGCCCCATCCTCACAATATTTCACATTTATATATAATGTGCCCAACACTCATCGCGTCGTTTTTAACATTTATTCAAATTATATCAAACGCAACAAACCGGAAGGAAATGGAAACGAGCAGACGGATCACGGACGGACACTCTCAATAGCAGAGGAGTTACTACTACAGAAGGAGTTACACTTGTAACTCCCCTGGTGTTGCGCACTTGCGTTCCACGTCCTTAAATCCACAATCACCCTTCTTCTTCGGCCTCCGGTCGCCTCGCTCGGCGAAACACAACACAAGTGTTATTTCACGCCGGTTTCCTGTGAGGACGTGGTATTTATGCGGTCGAGTCGACTCACTCGAGTAAGAATGGCTTTCCTACGGTTTACACTGTTTTGAATAAAAGCGAAACTTATTTTTAATATTGTAGGTTTAAAAGTAAGTTATTATATTTAATAAAAACGAGTTTGTTCCAGATAAGCTTTATTCTTTATTAAGTTCTTTGTAAACGTAACAACAGAAAGAAAACACTTTTACAAGGTAAATATTTTTCTCGAGATAGAAACGCTTCTCAGATTAATTTTGTAATCAACGCTTTTTATTCTACAGATAATGGAATTATGTGCTATATAATAAATTAAATAGTGCATTGCTTAAAGATTCATATTATTTTAATTAAAGAGTCAGACTCAGGCACGAAGGGTTCCGTACATAACGGCAAAAATCACGTTTGTTATATTGAAGTCCCCTTTAAATCCTAGTACTATTATAAATGTGAAACTTTGTGAGGATGTATGGATGGATGGATGTTTGTTACTCTTTCACGTAAAAACTACTAAACGGATATCGATGAAATTTGGTATGTTAGTAGTAGGCTTTGGATTAAAACATAGGCTACATTTTATCTCGAAAAATACAGTATTCCCGTGGGATACCCGATATTATATTTACGCGGGCGGATATTTATATAATTCTGTTTTTTATTTATTTTTAATAGTATTTGTTATCATAGCGGCAACAGGATCAGCAGATACCCACAGCAGACTCTGATTGGTGACAGACAAACAGACAGACAGCGAAGACTCAGTAATAGGGTCCCGTATTAATATTCTGTCAATCTGTTTTGGAGCTACGATGCAGCTGCAGACAGACACTCAGATACACATAAGCATCAAACGTATAACACTTTTTGCGTCGGAGGATAAAAATAGATTTTCAACAACAAAATATTATAATTGTGATAAAATATTTTTTGATGACTTAGAGCATAAGTCTAAAACATAATACTAGTATACAAATTAAAAATGGTTGTACAGTCGAAGAAAAAATTATTAACCAGTTTCATCTTCTTCATAATTTAATAATTTAATAAATGAAGAGATTTTCTCATAACTCTGTCGTGAGTCGCATAAGGGCGTCACAAACGGCGAATATATACTATAAATGTTTTAAACGACTACGGCGAAGCCAAAAGGAAGGGCATTGTGGCAGACTATATATATTGTATTTATGTATGTATGTTTATGTATGTATGTTTGTTCCGCCGTAGCGCCTAAAGTACTGAACCAATACTTGATAATTAATTTTGATTTTTTGATTTGTCAATAGATTCGTAATAATAGCTCGGGTATAGTATAATAGTAGTCGGGTTATAGCTTTTTATATAAAATTATAGTTATAATATTATGTTAGAATAAAATATTATAGTATCTTCGCCGTCTGTGATGACCCCCTATCTGAAAATAGTAAGCATGACTTACTTCAGAAGTATGCCCATCTGCTAAACATAAAATATCCACGACTGTACTGTAGCTAAGGAACTTTTAAGAAGAGGATCAAATATATTTCTCTCACTTCGAATCCATGACGTATTGTTAAAAGTTTTGGTTAATCTGATACGCTGTTAACGTAGATACAACTTGACGGTAAGAGCTCTTGTAATTTGACATTTATAGTCATCATCATAATCTGATTGAAATCGGTCGTGTTAACTATATAAAATTATTGTAAATACCTAGATAAAACGACCTCTGTGGCTCAGTGAACAGCGATTAGCGCTCAAGACGAAGAAAAAAGTTTTCTGTATTCCTGGGTCATGGATGTGTATTAAATATGTGTATAATATAATGAAAATCTTAAATATAAGTATAGTATAAAAAGTTTTAAATAATATAATATTTCCGTTGTCTGGTACCCGTAACACAAGTTCTTCGGATACTTACCACGGGACCAGACTGACGTGGTGTGAAGCGTCCATATATATATAACGGCGCGCGCGATTTAATCGTATGGCAACACGATATATTTAATCAAATCCCAGTGTTAACTGTAACCCAGATCTGCGCAAGTGGGCCTAAGAATACTAAACAATATCAAGTTTCTATATTTTACCTTATTAATAAAAATAGTAGTGAAGCAAAATTTTCCAGTTAAAGTTTAACCAACAATTCGAAAGCTTATCGTTTGAATTGATAAATGTTTTTTTCAAACCGATAAAAACGAAAGAAAAGAACATTCTAGGAGACCAATAATCGTTCGTTATTAAAGTCAAATGGAAGCTATTATGGTCTCCGATAGAACCCGAGATAAGTCGATATATTACTATCATTTTGTAAACTTAGAAATGTTATCACTAACGATTCATTGAATTTCAGAAGATATTATCAAATTGCTTATTTCAGAAAAAAAAACCTGTACGTTAATACTATATTTACGTCTTATAGAGGCAAAAGTGTCCACACTTAAACTGCCCTACTTTTGGGGTAGTATTGAGCAGTCGAGGTTTTGACATTTTTGTTATTTTGACATTGTATAATTGCTTTCCAGCAGCAGTTAAATCATTCCGCATTATTATATAACAAAATCTTTAAAAATCAAGATGGCGTAATTTTTTAATTTAAATTCTTGTATTAAGATTTCTTTCTATCGAATGTACGTCATCCTTAGTTTTGAAATCTTTGTTATTTACAGGTTGAATTTTCAACTGGATATTATTATCAACGAGCCTGATTGTTATGAAAACTAATACAGTGTTATTAGACTTTTGCTTGTGTTAATGATCGAAGACTTTTGATAAATAATATAACATAATATCACACAACTTTTATACACTTTTCCACTTTATTTAGGTTTTTACAGTAATTTATATATAAACATGACCGGTATCTATTAACTCATCATCAGGTGTAAATTAAAGATAGATTGAACGTTAGTAGGTATATAAAAAAAATTTGAAAGCAAGCAATTTTAATATTTTGGGCAAATATAATTTACTAAATTATAAAACCATACCAACCAATCATTCATAATTGGGTATTTGACAACATGTAAAAAATTTGTTTTTTTTTTAAATAAATTATGAAATAATTAGATATTACAACTTGACAAAAGTAAAATAAATTAGGAATTTATGTGTAGTTTTGTAATTATATGCATTTCGAAGTCACGAAAAAGGTGATTTTTTTTAAAAAAACATTAGTTTATAAAACCTACATAATTAGTTTACTTACATCAAATACAAAAATATTAACTACAGTATGTATCAACATAAACATGCAAAATTACGAGATATCAGACATTTTGTGCATATGGCTATACATTTCGTAGCAAATTACTAGCGTGTGATACGACTTTCATAAGGGGAGTTTTCACGAGACTCACAAGTGTGCTTCAAACAATCCGCAATATCTTTGAAAATTTAGATTATTAGTATTATATTCCTTTTGTAAACTGTCTTATTTTTCAGAGTTTTTTATTCTTTTTTGTAATGAAAAAAATACAAAAAAATACCGTATTGTTATTCTAATTATATTATTCACGCCTCATGCAATTGACAGAATAATGTGCAATATGTTACAATGTCCTAAAACAGATTCATAATGCAAATTGTAGATTATAAAATTAAATAGGTTCAATATTTTGTCACTAAAATTCATAATTATCCCTCCATAGTAAATTAAAATTTCATTAAATCAGAATATAAATAGAATAAATATAAAACCAACAAAATAAATAAAATAAAAATCTCAAAAAATATAAAGATTAAATTAAAAAATGATGTGATTGAATTCATTAAAAAAAATGTAATTAAATATAAACAATAATATAAACAATATAATATTCGGGGTCAAGATATATATAGAGCCCTCAACTTTAAGAATCGTTCTTTTACTATTATTTAGTTATATAGAGAATATATTATTTAGTTATATAATTTCGAAAAGACATGATTGGTCATTTAGCAAATTTCCCCCTTTTTATATTTGTTTATTCTAAAGCTTCTAACGCATTTTCCGACTTATAAGTAGTAAAAGAAAAAGAAAAATAAAGTTGTGTGATATTATTATGAACATGAATTTACCACCAAGAACCAACAGTAGATTAGTCAGTTATAAATAATATAACGGTAAGTCGTAGTAGTCCGTGTAGCGGGCTTCGACCTCTTGATTGTAAGTCCTGATGTGTGTCTGAGTGGTGATGATAATAATACAGCAACAATTCTTATATTCTCCTTTATTGGTGCTTAACACTGAATACGTATTACATATGAGGTAAATGCCTAACACAATAATATACGTCTACACTATTTATAGCCTTTTGGCCAACTGAAATAAACAAACTAAATAGGCTTTACTTCATGACATCTGTCAATGTCAAAAATGACATTGACACTTACTTTTGTCAATATGCAACAGTCCGGAACCTAACCGACTGATAAAAAACACATGCTGTTTTTCACAGACATACACCATTCGATACTGTTGCTGATTATGAAATAATTTGAGATTTGACGTGTATATCAATGTGCGACGTTGTTGTTTTTGTATTTCCTCCGAAATTTGTGTTAATTCGGTTCTTAATGTGTAATATTGGTAGAATATTAACCATTAGATATTCGTTGATTGCACAAGTGTGGGCAAGTGGTACAACTACAAAAAGCGTGCTATTTTCTGTTCTCTCCAAAACTCCCGAACTCCCGGAACTTACAGTAAAGCTTCTACCATTTCACAGAATCGACTGACTTGACTCATTGACTGCACTGTCTATTTATTTGTACTTTGGCTAGACTTTGAACTTGACGATTCGGTGATGAAAATATAAACGAAAATTCTTTTGCCCGCCTTTTTAACTTGACACTGGCGAATGGTTATAAGCCAACGCCATTTATTTAAATAAAAAAAAAGAAACAAATTCTACAAAATAATGACATACGTGTACCTACAACACTTATTGAAGTGAGACAGTGAGAAAAGTTGAGTGGTGTTTCCACTTTTGAATATAATAAAAGACGAAAATAAATAGTAAAGAGTATATTATTATGCAATAATGTAATTCAAACATAAGTATTTCATTAAATGTAAATAGACACATTAAATTTATTGGACATTTCAATTTGGAAACAAAAGGTTTTAATTTGGCTGTGCCGATTCAAGTGAATGCTGTTTGCGGATATTTTGAGAGTATCAGTTAATATTATGTTGGAATATAATTGCGGTGAAAGCAGTATTTTAAACGTAATATTGCAATAACTTATTATTGGCAGCGTTAAAAAATAACTATTTATAATAATAAAACATAAATTAACTTTAAACTCGCAACGTGTTTTTTTTTTAATAAAATAAGTGTCTCTGAAACAGGTGGGGTCGATTTTGCTTATTAAACCCGGCAATAATACAGTTATAATCCACTCCCGATATGTTTTAACTGCAAAATCGTGTTCTCATAAACATCAAACCAACGTCAAACGCGTTTTGATTGGTGACAACTCCAAAAATCAGTTTGTGATATAAAGACGATTCATTTATAATTCAATAAAAGCAAAATGAAAGTGTAGGTTAATTACGAGAATTGATAAAATTATTATTAATAATTATTTATTAAATATAATACTTAATAATATATATAACATAACAGTATTAGATACAATTTTTAAGTAACCCCCGAATTGTCAAGTGAGCTAGGTGATAATGATGAGTTATAGCTAAGCACCCTATCGATCATGTCAGCTTTCAAACAAAAAAAAAGTTAACAAAATCGGTACATCCGTTTAAGAGCTACGATTCCACAGACCGACAAACACATAAAACTTTTATTACCCCTATTTTTGTGTCGAAGGTTAAAAAGGGGATGTATTCAAAATGGTAACGGGGTAAACTAGCAAACGTGAAGGCTATAGGAGGTTCAAAGACACCAAGATAATGCAATTTCTGAGCTTGTATAATGTACCATTTATAATGTATAATTCGAACCCGCAACCTCCGGTTTGAGCGCCAACGCGCTAACTACTGAGCCACAGAGGTTGTCATTGATATTTTAGGTACAATTCCTGTTATAAGCGCTGTTGTAATAATATTTCCTATTGACGAAATTTGGTATGGTAGTCTCTGGAATCTGGATTAACACATAGGCACCAAAATGGCACCAAAATGTACGGTGTCCGCGGGATTTCATTAGGCGCGTACGAAGTCGTGGGCAACATCTAGTGATAAATAAAACACGTAAGAAAAATCTAAGCTTGACATTCGTCAGTGCTAGCCTTTTTTTGTGTTTGTACAAAACTTCCAGACTTAAAGAGCTCTTTGCATTGTTTTATGTCGAGAATTTTAAAGGAGACGAAGTGTCGGCCTACAGACTGAAGATTCCACTTGTGTTTTAGACTTTTTTAGTGTTTCGCACTGGCTTTTCATTTTAGGTCGGTACACTTTGTGTTGATTGTTTTCAATATAAATATTTTGGGTTATAAATATATTGGGTAAGGATCGTCCTGCCTTCCGTAGTGCGCGCGCGTAACAGTGTCCCGTATCGACTACGTCGTAGCCCTGCTCCGTAGCATACGTCGTAGCCCTGCTACGTGCCGTAACGTGCCGATCCCGCTTTAAAAGTGCAGTGCTCATATACTCTTAACAGCGTTCTTCAATTACACACTTTATTCTTATAGAATAAGGTGTTAATTGTCGACAGGCTGAGGAGTTGCCCTGCCTTTGGCCTCCCGCTGTAACTTGTTTACAGTGTTGGGTCACGGGGAGCCAGCCCTCAAAGTTTTATCCAAACAGTGCAAGTACGTACACTCTTTAGTGACTGCTTAGACACTTAATTCGTGTTTCGTGTCTAGTGATATCGTGTTGTGTGTGAGTACCATGTATTAACTTAGCTTCCGTTATACATGTTCTTGTCCCGCGTGTGTAACATTATGTGACGTTATTGTGCGTTATGTCCACGTACGTGTAGTACGCTAGTGCGATAGTACTCCGACCATGGCCGACCGTGGTTCGCGGCCGCACAGCCGCGACCGCCCCAGCCATTCCCGCGCCAGCTCCGTTGCGCCGCGCAGCAGACCTTCATCAAGGTCCAGCTCGCGCACCTCAGAGCGCGCATACCAATCTGCTACCGAACCCAGCTTGAGCGGCACGGATACCGCTCGCCCCGGGCCGTCCTCGGCATTCTCGCGGGGGTGTACTGACACCCCCCCGCCCCAATGCCTTCCGACGGCGACCCGCCGCGAGTCTGGGCCACCGTCCCGCCCAGCCGAACAGGGTTCGGCCTCACCGCCGCGCCTCGCGCGCCTTCCGACAGAGGTGAGCACCCCCCGCCAACCTCCAGCAGCCGCCTCAGTGAGCACCAAGCTCACTTTCACCGCCTCGCCGGCCTCGCCGCCGCAAGAGGAGCGCAGTGCGGTAAGTGCCCCTACTCCTAGGGCCCCTGTACCAGCCCCCGCGTCGAGTATCATGCCTCCGCCCCCTGCCCCACCTGTGCAGGTTACCAAGCGGCAACGCCAGCAGGTACCGTCTGAGGTGTCTCCGCCTGCTAAGCGTGCTGACCGTCCGGCTTCGTACGCCGCAGCCACCTCTACCGCTCCGACCGGATCCGGATCTCCATCGGCCTCGACCTCGAGAGCCCAATCGCCGATGGACACCACCTCGGCATCCACATCTGCGCCGGCGACGAATAAAACCTCGCCGCCGCCCCCGCCCCCTCCTCGCTGTCCACCTCTCATAGTCGAGAATCTGGACAACTGGACCACTCATTTTAGGAACCTAAAGGATCTCCTAGGCCACGCCCCTCACGCAAAGCCTTACGCCCTTGGCGTTAAGTTCAACCCGAAGGGCGAACAGGAGTACCGGATTGTCCAGAGGTACCTGGTTGACCTGAGCCAGTCTGCACCGGTCAGCTGGTACTTCTACGCCCTCCCACAGGAACGAGCACTGAAGGTCGGTATCCGCGGCCTCCCAGTAAATACTTCCACCGAGGAAATTGCCGCCGACCTTAATAATCTGGGATTCGATGTGGAGCACGTATCCCGGATCGTTGCAAGGAAAGACCGCCCAGGATGCAGTTACTTCGTACTGCTCAAACGCACCCCAAATCTGGTACCCGGGATCTACCAGATTACTGAGTTGCTCAACATGCCGGGCATTAAGATTGAGGCCTGGCGTGGAAAGAGCGGCCCCGCCCAGTGCCACAGATGCCAGCAGTTCCGACACTCGAGCAGGAACTGCCACCGCCAAATGGCGTGTGTGCGGTGCGGCGAAGAACACGCCGCCAGAGACTGCCCCCGCCCAATTACCGAAGAGCCCACCTGCGTAAACTGCAAGGGGGCCCATCCCGCAAATAGCAGGAACTGCCCGGTCTTCCGTAGGGAGGCCCGTAACCGTCAGGCTGGCCCATTTGCCCGCTCCACTCAAGCTCCTCGAGCCCCCCGAGCAAGCCGTGACCCCCCCCCTTTCCGGAGACAGAGGTCCCTCCACCTCCGCCGACTGCCACTTCCTTAATGGCAGAGGCGAACGACCCTATCCCCCGCCCCACCCCCTCGGCCGCCCCCCCCTCCTCAACCAGGAAGCATAGGTGGAGGAGGACCATCAAAAAGAGGTCCAAATCAGGTGCCACCTCTACTGCCACTACAGACTCGGAGTACGAGCCTCTCGCACTCCCCCTTCCTTCTACAGTCGCGGTTCCGCCGCACCCCTCCCTTCCCCAGCGCCCCCCGCGCTTGACCCGTGCCCCGCGCACGGCCCCTCCGACCACTGCTAACGAAGTGGCCGAGGTGACTACCATACCTGCAAACCCAGCGGCAGTTGCCACCACTCTGCCAGCTATTGCCCCCCCGCCCCCCCACCGTCGATCCAGGAGGGAATCCCCCAAATCGACCGCCGATCTTCTTCAAGCCCTCTTCTCCCTAGGCATGGCCATCTACTCCAAGATCCATGCCGGCGAGGACATTTTCAAGACCCTCCTCTCGGCCCTCCCTGAAGGAGCCACCCTCATCAGCCAACTCATTTCCCAATGGCTCCCAACGCCCCAACCTCAATAAAATTTATTCATTGGAACATCCGGGGGGCTCGCGACAAGGTGGCCCCCCTGCGCCACCTCCTTCGGGAATACCAAGCGGACGTCGCTTTGTTAAGCGAGACCCTTTTGAGCCCGCAGGATCGCTTCCACCTCCCGGGCTTTGTGGCGTATCGCCAGGACTTCCTGGGGGGAAACCGTGTGTGTCGAGGCCTAGCCGTCCTGGTCGGCAGAAGGTTACTACACCAAGTCCTCCCAGCCCCCCCGGTTACCTCCCTTTACGCACTGGGCATTGAGCTGACGCTCGGCTCCCATCGCACCCGTCTCTACGCGTGCTATAAACCCCCGGGATCGCATTTAGATATCTCCGACATCCACAGGCTCATATCATATGAGCCGACTGTGATTGCCGGAGATCTAAATTGCAAGCATCCCGGGTGGTGTTCCCGCACGACCAACGCGGATGGTCGTCGCTTGCACGCGGACTCCGTGCAGTCCGGGTACTCGGTAGTGGGTACTTATACCCCCACCCACTACCCCGAATGCCCCCAGCACTCGCCAGACGTCCTGGACGTGGCCATTATCTCTCGGCTACCAGGAGCCTTCGCACAAGAAGCTCTTGACGAGGCCCACGGCTCGGACCACCTCCCCGTCCTGGCCTGCATCCGCGCATCACCCGCGAGTGTCCCCCCCCTCCCCCCTCACCCAGTTCGTGATTGGGAGTTGTTCACAGCGAAGCTGCATGAGAGCACGCCCAATTTCCCGGTCGATTCTGCAGAGGCCGTCGAATCGATGACTCTGCAAATCACCGGGGCAATTTCCGCTGCAATGGAAGCGGCCACCGAACCGCCAACCCTACGGCAGCAGTACAAAAGGCCTCCACTACCCCGCCACATCGCCGACCTAGTGGCACAAAAGAAAAAACTGCGCCGCCAATGGCAGCGCACTCGCTGCCCAGTGATGAAGAGCCAGCTCAACCGCCTCACTGCCAAGGTAAAGTTTCTACTTGTAGAACAATACGCTGCAGACAGGACTTCGCGCATCCAGGAGGCGGGCGAGGACTGGCCTTCCCTCCACCGGTTCTGCCGCAGGTTAACCGGCACAGCTGCTCACGTGAGCCCTCTACTCCACCCGGACGGCAACTTGCGCTACCGAGCTGAGGATAGAGCAGAGATCCATGCCAGACACTTGGAACGCCAATTCCAACCGCTGCCCACGACCGCAACGGATCACGTCCGGATGGTCTCCGAGGAGGTAAAGGTCTTTATCCTTTCCCCCCCCTCGCCCCCTACCTTCTCCTTCTCCCCGAGAGAGGTCCAAAGGACTCTCTCTCTCGCCTCAAACCTAAAAAGGCACCCGGCGCGGATGGTATCCCCAACGCAGCCCTCCGTCACCTACCCTTTAGAATGGTGGCCGCCCTCACCCGCCTGTTTAACGGCATTGTGAGGACCGGCCACTTCCCCACCCCCTGGAAACTAGGGTTAATTATTAATATTCCCAAACCCCACAAAAATTTGAGACGGGCCGAGGGCTATCGGCCCATAACACTGCTCTCAACCCTCTCAAAGTCCTTTGAAATCCTCCTCCTTAAATACCTTTCCCCGTACCTCCCTCCTCGAGAGGAACAGTTCGGTTTTAGGTCCCAGCTGAGTACCACCCTCCAGCTGGTACGCGTGGTTCACCACCTTTCCGTTGCGGCCAACAAAAAGAACTCGTCAGTCGCGGTCTTTTTAGACATGGAGAAGGCGTTCGATTGTGTCTGGCACGAAGGTCTCCTCTATAAGTTGATCCGTGCCGATGTTCCCCCCTCCCTGATAAGGCTCATGGCCTCACCGGCCGGACTTTCCAGGTACGTGTTGATAGAGTCCTTTCAGGTGAGTACCCCATTGCAGCGGGAGTCCCTCAAGGCAGTGTGCTCTCTCCGGGGCTATACAGCATCTTCGCCAGCGACGTGCCCAAAGACCCCGGCACCATCGCGGCGCTGTACGCGGACGATACAGCTTTTATCGCCAGCTCGCTGAATCTTGACCATGCCGCCATCAAGCTTCAGAGGACGCTGGACCTCCTCCCTGACTGGCTGAGCAAATGGAGACTATCTGTCAACACAGGTAAGTACCAGGCGCTCGCCGTCACCACGAGAGCAAGTTTTCCAGCGGCTCTGAAGATTGGAGACGCCGTGATCCCTTGGGGAAGAACGGCGAAATACCTCGGGGTAACTATTGACCGCCGACTCTCCATGCGCGCCCAGTGTCAGTCTGCGGTGGCCAAGACTGGAGCAGCCATAGCCCAGCTGAGACCAGCCTACGCGTCCCCCCAGATTCCTCTAAATATGCGGTTAGCCATTTTCAAAACTTATGTCAGATCCCGCCTCACGTACGCGGCACCTGCGTGGCACCACCTGCTCTCTGCGCCCCAGAGAGCGTCGCTGCAGAGAGCCCAGAACCGCGTGCTTCGACGAGTCGTAGGTGCCCCCTGATACGTGAGGAACGACACCATATCTAGAGACCTGAGGGTGGAGAGCGTCGAGGCTTTCGTGGCCCAGCTCTCCTCCAGACTTTTCGCGCGTGCGGATGCCTCGCACCTGGTCGAACTAACCGACCTGGCGCCCTGGCACGCTCGCCCGCCCGACCGCCACCGCCTGCCCAGGGACGCCGTCCCACCTGGGGACCCAGCGGAGCCACGCAGCCCGCCCCACCGCCCTGAAGAGGAGGAGCCTTGGCGCACTGGAGCGTCACACCCGGCGCACTGACGCGCCTCGGCGCAATCTGCGCCACCACCATCGTGGGATTGTATCCCCCCTCACCTTCCTCCTACATCGGCAAACCTAATGCCGGTGCAACCTTTTGCAATCTCGTCCGAGGTCTGGCGAGTGGCAGCCCTATTGCCACCCTGCCGACCCCGTGGCGTATCTTCCCCCCCCGATATCAAAAGTCGGGGCCCGGAAGCCCCCAAAAACTCCTATCCTTTTCCCCAGGTCGCTTGTTTCCGCGGTCCGGTAAACGCGGCGCGTGTGGGAGTGGACCCAAACACGTTTCCCGGCCCCCGGGTCGGGACCCCCACGCGCCGTTTGGAGCCGTCCGCTGGTCCTGGTTGTGCCTGGATTGGCAGTACTTCATCCCCTTGGTTTTTGTGTTGCCCTCCCTTGGGTTTCCCCCGCGTTCTGCCGCGGGGGGGTCTTCCCCTAAAACAGACTAAATGCGCCCAGTATTAGTACTGGGTGCGTCTTCCCACCCCAAGTAGAGGGGCTCTAGCCCCTGGTTTTGGTTCCCCGCCCAAGGCGGGGGCCCGGCGCGCGAGAAGAGTCTCCCTTCTCGAAAAATATTGGGTAATAGCCAACTACCCCGCAGGGAGGGGTAAGGATTTTGGCAGTCTATAATAATAATATCTGGGGGCGCTTCATACAACGTCAATCTGGCCCCGTGCAAAATATACGAAGAACTTGTGTTACAGGTGCCGGACAAAGGGCACTACTAACTAATATTTAATAATTTTATACTATACTACATATATTTAAGATTTTTATTATATTTTACACATATATAATACACATCCATGACCCAGGAACATAGAAAACTTTTTGTTTCTTCGGCGGGATTCGAACCCGCAACCGCCGGCTTGAGCTGGCTCTCAGGCTAACCCCTAAACCACAGAGGTAGTCTGTGAATGTGTATGTCTTTATAATATTATGTCTGTGCCATCGTAGCGCCTAAACGACCTATCCGATTTTAAATATTGAGGTGTCAATATTCGTAATAATGGCCCTGGTAACATAAAATAAGCTACATAATTTGCGTCAGTCAAGTTATAATTTTTAACCTACTACAAATTATTCTTCTTATGACAATTCTGTATAGAACAAACCTCGGTTTAGTTTATGTTTAATTTTATAATTGTTTAAATATATTAAAAAAAAATTAATTACGTATATAAGATACAATAAGTTATGTGATAATTTACACACATGACACAATATTTTAATTTAAGCAGTTGACGGTCAAAACCGGTCGTGTGATTTAAATATTTATTGTAATGTACAAAACTTTGTATGTTATAAGTTATGTGACAGTTTAAGATCGCTACTCGTATTTCAGATTTTGTTTAAAGATTTTCACGTCATGAATATACTTATAATAGCGCCCTCACCAATTTTTGTGGTGGTGGCTAGTTTCGTTGGGACCAGTCCGGTTATTTTATTGTGCCAAAGTGTGTGCGCAGTACACAAGAGCACTCTCTCTTACTTTACCCTCGTAGACCAGTTGGACGGATAACCGACGGGACTGGCGAGAGATCAGGCGAATGTCCGGCTTTTCACATGCCATCCGACGGTTGGACCATCTTTTCTTGTCAGACAATCAGGTCATCACCCTGCATTAGCTAACCTATGAAACTAAAAGCTTAAGACAGTTAATAATTAAAACCAAAATATATAAAAGCAGTTCAGTTTTCCTCCATATAAACTGTGCTAAATTTCATGCTCCTCCGTTCGCATAGTATTCGTTAAACGGAGCACAAAGTTTCTGCTTCACGGTATAATAATTTGATATGATGATGATGATGATGATGATGATGATGATGAACATAATATTCTGTTGTAAACAGTGCTACGGCGTACCTACCGTTCGTAGCGCATTGCTTTTATTATAATATTCTTATTTCTTATACTTCAAACAAGTCAATCTTGTATATATAATCGATGTCTCGAAAAGGGCTGCAAGTATTACCATGAAATTTAGTATGTAAGAAGTTTTGGGGGGATAAAATCGATCTAGCAAAGTCAGAGAAACAGCGCATATTTAGGCTATAAATGTTTTTGTTTTTCGTCGTGCAACAATATATATATATATATATATAATTTCAATTTCGTCTTTCTTATGTTAGTCCGGAATGTGGTGGGTTCGAATCTCGGTCAGATAAATATTTTTGTGATTAATTTTATTTTTTTTAATTTATCAGAACTCCGAGAAATATCGGTTACCCAGGTACCTTTAATAAAAAAGGCAATAAAAATGCATAATTAAGAGACTTAAAGGGCATTGATTTTGTTTGTTACACAATTTAATCACGAGATCATAGACGCAAGTAAAATACCGTGATACTAACATACACATTTTATTTTCCTAACTTTTGGGCCTTACATTTTGGACATTTAGTAAACATACATTATGCACCTCAAATGTGTTGGCTAAGTGCTTTATTCAGAGAGCGCGTGACTGAACCTTTATATTGCTGAATTCATTAAGTACACGTTTAAGTGGGGTTGAATTAGTTACTATCATCAGCATCGGCATTTTTACCCAATCAGGTTCAGCATTAAACCAATAATATGAAATCTACTATTGGCGCGGGGGTTCCTATAAGCCGATAGTGGAGCCCCTCTTACTACTTACCTTTTAAAGACCTTCATCCAAATCCCTACCTATTATACAGGCTAGGAGTTCCCTATGAAGGAGAACTAGCCTTTGCCACTGAAACCTGTAGCCAAATTATAATCGATTCCGATTCTGATGTTTGGCACTTACATAGACTAGACCACGGAGAGTAGGCTACTTTTTGTAGCGGCAAAAAGTCGCGGAAAACATCCAGTAATTAAATAATGTTAAAGATTTTAAAAATTACCTCTGACACCAAATTACATTTCTGTTGTAAAAAGTAAAATTTTAGGTTGAAGTTAAAAATACTACCTAAAATTTTCATACGTAGCCATCAAACTGATGTCAAAGTCCTAAATTTGATTATAAATATTTTAGCGCCCGATATCGAAAATACAATTTTTTTTCCCCAAAGTAATTTTACTAAACGAATCGGTATTGCTATGAAAAGTTAAGTAACAATATTTTGAATCCCAGTTTTTAGCTAAAATAATCCCAGTTATTGTGTCGCTGACAATTATAATTCTGTGAGGTGTTAACCAAATTTAACGTTTTTGTTAAAAGTGTGATACAATTTCGTAGGTGCATTATTCGTTTTAATTTAATGTCGATAACTTACTACGAATTCTCGATTACAATATTATGTCTGTATTTTAGAAGAGTATTTCAGTCGAGTTCTGTAAAACAAAAACTGTAGGCAACAAGAACAATTACAAGTGAAGGTGGCACACGGGCAAAATCTTATGACGCTAAAGTAAAAAGCATATTATGCACCATAATTTTAGCCAGTCGCGGCAATCGTACTCGTATGTCAACATTCGTAACGTAATTAAATCTTACAATATTTAATTAGCAGGTACATAACATCTTTATATATATAATTCTACTGTACGTGTGTATGTCACTGAACTCCTCCTAAGCGGCTGAACTGATTTGAATGAATTTGATTGTATGCGTTTGGGTGGCGCTCTGGATGGTTTAGATTTACAAATCAGCCCGTCAGGACAACGTCTGTCGGGTCCGCTCGTAATGATATAAAACAGAACATATTATATAAAATTCGATAACGTGAATAATACGTAGTTGTCAATAATTGTTTGCTTCCCTAAGCCTTTTTTACGCCTAAGCCTAATTGACCCTTCAATTCACACAGTCATACACTGCACGTCATGAGCTGTGCAGCGCGGTGTAACTTGCCATTTGATCTCTTACAATAACGCAGCGTCACGTTGCGTATCGTTTTATTTCTGTGTGAATTGACCCATAGTAGGAACAATTGACAACAAAGTATTCTACGACAGCGCCCATTCAATTGATTTTCGATAACGTTACGAATACGATTTGTATTTGCTTGGGCTACTGGTTGTATGTCCATTGATTCGAGTCGAGTTTTTGTAGTAGTGCTTCAACGTTGCTTGCTCAAGTGCATAGGTAAGGCTCGTATGTTATCGCTCGCAAATACAAACAGACACAAGACACAGTATATTAGCCAAGCTTTTGTAGAGGCTATTTGGTAATGAATTTCTAAGGTTGGAGAAGGAATGATAGTTTATAATTATTAAATGTGGTCAGTATAATATTATGTCAGGAGTGTCAGGACACGCTCATATTTAACCCAGGGTCATATAGACAATTTTGATGTAACATATTTTATTTTTGCGTCGGACGTGTGTTTCGAACTTTTGTGTAGCTGCTCTTTTGCTCGCACACCCGCAGCGTAGTTATCGCCGCGTTAGGACGAGCGTGCGACCGGTCGCATCGTCCGTCTCGTTTTTAGCGCGAGCCTTCTGCTCGCGCTCCGCCGCGTCTCGTTCGCGAACACTAGCGCCCTAGTGTTTAGCGTAACGTTTGTGAGTGAGTTCCAGCCGCCCGAGGAACAATTGTAAGTACCGCGACACGCTAAGGCACACTACACGAGGAGTTTTTCCTCCCTACACACCTCCCCTCCCGGCCGCCGGGAGGGGCTGTATCCCCAATATTTAATTAGAGAGCAGAATCCCACTCCCGGGATAAACTTCCTAATTATGTCTGACGCCATAATTAGAAAGTTCCTGGAGTTTTTAAAATTAGAAGTCCCCGATGTCGCGTCCAAGTGGGAACGCTTCGTGCGCATGCACGAAGCAGACTCACCGGCGTCGCCCGATAGCGACGTCCCGTTAATTCCGGCCGATAACGAACCCCTATCATATCCTTCAGAGATGACTTGCTCAGAGCAAGAATCCGACCGTAGTGAACAAGGCGAGTTCACTATCGTCAATTATAAGAATGCGAAGAAGAGGAAGCGCCCAGAGGCCACCTCCTCTCCAGTCTTATCTTCCCCGTCGAAATCGGCAACCATAAATAGGAAAATCGTGCAGGCTCATGGTTCCGCGGCCCCCGTTACCGCATCGGCCCTCCCGGCCCCTCTGGCCTCCCAGGCCCCTCTGCCCACCCAGGCCCCTCTGGTCTCCCAGGTCCCCCGAACCTCTCAGGCCCTTCCGGCCTCCCAGGCCCTTCCGGCATCCCAGGCCCCTCAGGCCTCCCAGGCCCCTCAAGTCTCCCAGGTCCCTCAGGCCGTCCATTCCCCTAAAATACCTCCTCCTGTAATCATACAGGAGAAGGCCAAATGGAACCTAATCTCCGCAGCGATTAACGAGCATAAGCTTCGTTACCCTTATGCACACACGACTCCCATCGGTATTAAAGTGCAGGCTAAGACTTCGGAGGATCACCGCCTCCTCACCGCGTTCCTACGCAATAAAAGCATAGGATATCACACTTATGCCCTCGAAGACGAGCGCCTTCTGCGCGTCGTCATTACCGGTGTCGATAAGTGCCTCTCCACAAGAGAGGTACTCATGGACATCCAGTCCCAGGGTTACCCGCCACAGAGGTACATCGTATGTACCACCCGATTAAAAACACGAGTACAATATGGTACTCGTAACCCTCCCTCTTACGCTAGGCAGCGTTGCGTAAAGTGCCTGGGAGACCACGGCACCACTGACTGTCCCCGTAATAGCCCAGCTGAGGAGTCCGAACCCCCCAGCTGTGTTCTCTGTAAGTCCCAAGGACACCCCGCCAATTACAGAGGGCGCAAAAAAGAACCCAAAGTAAAAAAGCGCATTGCACCACAGACGAAAGGTGCCCCCCCCCCAAACAGAGATTCGTCCCTGTAGCGGGCTACGACCTCTTGATTTGTATGTCCTTCTTGTGCCTGAGTGGTGATGATAATAATACAGCAGCAATTCTTATATTCTCCTTCATTGGTGCTTGACACTGATTACGTATTACATATGAGGTGTGCCTAACACAATAATATACGTCTACACTATTTATAGCCTTTTGGCCAACTAAAATAAACTAACTAAATAGGCTTTACTTCATGACATCTGTCAATGTCAAAAATGACATTGACACTTACTTTTGACAATATGCAACAGTCCCTGCCAATCTGCATGGTTCAAGCCCGCGCAGAATCGTAGTTCGGAGTTAGCGGTTTTTCCCCGCTCTCCCCAGTAAGGCCATGCCCTCCGCGCCCAAAGCGCCTAAGGCCACGCCTCCCCCGACTCCCAGCTTCACTGCAGACCTTTCTTTCGTCCAGCAGTTCTTAAGCAACATCGGGCCTATTGACCCAATGGAGCTTTCTATTTTAGCGACTTAGGTAAAAGGATCGGCCACAGACCGCATCCAAGCTTTGTCAGACCATCAGTTCTTGATCCGTTAGATCAATGCCCTCTCCACCAACGGTAATTAATGGAACCTTCGGGAAGGACAAAGCCGCACTCGTTACGCGTAGTGTCGTTCAATACGAACGGCATTAGGAATAACAAGCGAAATTCGCGATTTTGTAAGCAGTCAAAATGTCATTCTTCTAGTGCAGGAGACGTTTTTAAAGCCTAGTATGAGGAGCCCTAAAATAGCTAACTACAAAATAGTTAGAAACGATAGAACTCGATCCCGACTCGGAGGTACTCTTATCTACTATAAAAAATCATTACATTGTATTCCCCTAGAGCCACCGCCATTGATAACTTTAGAGACAACTGTTTGCCACATTAGTATGTCCAGTCACGGACCAATTGTATTAGTAAGCGCGTACTTAGCGTGCAACAAAGAACTATATTCTAGCGACCTACAGTCGCTATTAACTTAGGCAACGCCGTCATCATTGCCGGCGACCTAAATTGCAAACACACTAAGTGGGGCAACGTACATAACAATAGAAACGGCATCATTCTTTGTAACTTAACCGATTCTTTAAATTTTGCACTATTAGCCCCCACTGACCCCACTCGCTATGACACCAATGAAAACATCAACGGTGTCATACGCGATCCTAGTACGATAGACATGGCTTTAGTCAAAAATGTTTCTCTCTTTATCTATATTGAGACTCTCCACGAGCTTAACTCGGACCACAGACCGGTTACGATTACACTTGGTAGTCTTAACCCCAACAATTCTAGTACTAGGAAGATAGTAGACTATAAATTATTAGCGGAGAACATCAAAGCCCTCCAATCTAGTCACCTCGATAAAATTCCCGATAGTATAGATAGCAAAGAGACAGCCTTAGAGGCCGATCCCTCCCACTTGACAGATCACCTGTTAGCGACCATAGAAAACTCATCTAGGGAGGTGCCAACGACCTCAAAGGGCCGTTGGCCCCTCCCTGAGGACATAAAGGAGTCCATCAGACTCCGGAATGCGGCCAAACGCACATATGATCGCTACCCGTCGGAAGAGTGGAGGGAAGCCCTCCGTCACTACGAGAGGGAAGTAAAGTTTAAGGTTAAACAGCACAAAGCCGAGAGTTGGCACCGACTTCTCAGCGATTTAGAACCGTCACACGTGGCGTACTGGCCACTCGCGAAGGCCCTCAAAAATAACACGGAGAGCGACATGCCTTCGTTAGACAGACCAAATCGTCCTCCTGCATTCGAAGACATAGACAAGGCCGAATGCCTAGCTGATAATTTCGAACAACAGTGCCGGCCGAGTACTCTCCCGATTGATCCCGTGCACCTTAGCTTAGTGAATAGCGAGGTCAACAGCCGACTCTCGATGCCACCTGATATAGATAGGGTGAGGATGGTGGACTCGGAGTAGGTCAACGACATTATTAAGTGTATGAATGCCAAAAAGGCCCCAGGCCTTGACGGTATTTCAAACAAAACACTTAAAATGTTACCGTCCGAGCTAATTCAACTCCTAGTGAACATCTTTAACGCCCTCTTAGTAGGATGTTCATTTCCAGACATTTGGAAAGTAGCTATTGTCATAGGTATCCACAAACCGGGGAAACCCCGGAAGGCGCCTGGTAGCTACCGTCCAATAAGTCTCATTAGCTCCCTTGGAAAAGTCTATGAAAGAGTAATTAAAGGGCCCCTTAATGACGTCATAACCGACAAAGAACTCCTTCCAGACGAGCAGTTTGCCTTCCGCAAAATGCACAGCTGTCCCGCTCAAGTACACCGCTTAACGGAGTACATAATTACTAGCAAAAACGACAGGAAGACGACATGCGCCGTATTCTTTGATATTGCAAAAGCTTTTTTTTTAAATTTGGCATAACGGTCTGTTATACAATCTCTATCAAATGGGTATACCCGATTATCTTGTTTTACTAATTAGTAACTTTCTAAAAAATCGTAAACTTCATTTCCACGTAGAAGGCGCACTGTCGTCGCCAAGATATATGGAGGGGGGAGTACCGCAGGGCTCGGTCCCCTCGCCCTCCCTATATAACCTGTACACTAGTGACATCCCTAAACACGCTACGGTGCAATTAGCTATGTTCGCGCACGACACAGCCCTTTATTATTCCCACATACGAGCCTGTACCACGTCTAAAGCCCTCCAGGAGTCAGTTACCGCTCTCGGTAAATGGTTCTCCAAATGGAGAATCGAAGTTAATCCCGATAAAAGTCACGTCATACAATTCGATATCAAAAGTGCAATGAAGTGTACTTGCCCCCGTAAAATAATGAGCCCTATAAGCTTGCACGGCAACATAATCGCAGAGGTCACTCAGGTCAAATATTTAGGCGTAGTACTAAACAAGTCGATGTCGTATTCGAGTCACATCAGTAACACGTTACGTAAAGCGAAATTTGTACTCTACAAATTATATCCGCTAATTAATTCGCGAAGCAAAATGTCCCTAAGACATAAGCTTACATTGTATAAAGTTTGCATTAGAACGATACTCACTTATGCGTGCGCCTCTTTCACACAGATAAGCGAGTCTCAACTGGACCGTTTGCAAAGAGTCCAAAACCGGTTTCTACGCATGGCAACAGGCGCCCCCTGGTACATGCGTAACATCGACTTGCATAGGGACTGCGAGCTCATCACTATTGAAGCCTATATCAAGGAACTTGTAGAGAGATTCTTTGATAAAGGCAAAAATCACCAAAACCAATTATCCAAAAGGCCCTGGACTATAACCACGACGCACTCACCTTCCGACACCCGTACAAACGGCCTAAGCATATCTTAGCCGATCCCGTTGACCCGATCACAAAATACGTAACTTACTGAGTACAGTTACGTAAACACAAATCACACGCACCCGCGAGGTTAGTATCGCACCGGGGTCGACGCCGGCGCCTACCCCGAGGTCCCACATCCGACACGACAACACGTACAGATGTACAGACCGACACTAACACGGGACCGAACCCGAACCCGAGATCGAGTTCGCATCCTAGTAGTCTAGGTACACACCTAAATAGTGACCGCGATCGCGATATTGATGTAGAGAGCTCTACCAATACCGCGAACCTCATCGACATTAGGACTTACGCGCGCGAGTCATCCCAACCGTACGCGGAAGGGGAGAGGGACGGCCCTCTCAGTACCGATACCGTCAAAAACAAGAGCTCCTCTATCGCGATAACGTTCGCACGCCGTTAGTGTTTGCTACCGCGCGCGAGCAACCTCACTCCTCAGAGAGTGAGGAAGGGGTCGGACCCCTCAGCAGGAGTGACCCGCGTCTGTCCTGTCATAATAATAGCTCACAACCCGTAGCTATCCCACTATCCGGTCTGAATATCACCCGGGTGATGTTAGGGAGGGTCAAACCATCCCATCGACTCTTACCTAATAAACTAGCCACCAGCTAGTTATAGTCCGATGTAGCTACAGCGGTCTTAACCCGACCCTTAGCGTAGACCATTTAAAAAAAAAAAAACCTTCGTCATCGCTGGCGTAGTAATTTCGTTTATTTGATTATTTAGTGTTTTATGTCAATTTACCTTGTTTTTATAGGTTTTTAGTGAAAATGACCAAAAACCTATAAAATCCTGCGTTCAGACAAATGGCCGTCAACATCCATGACGGCTATATACCTGAACTCAGCAATGACAGTGAAAGTGCACAAGAAGCTAGTTATATGGGGCAGATTCATATAATATCGACCTTGCATCAATATAACACCAATTACGACAGTCACATTTGCTCAGACATTTTGGTTCCATACTGCAATAATTGCAACAATTTTGTGGTCTTGAATGATGATGTAGAAGTCTTGATTCGTTTTTATTTTCATATTGTAAAGCTCAACTGATCTCTTTATTAGTACATACGATTATAGATTCCTAGCTAAGAATACTTTACCAAAAATTCAAAATATAAACATGTTACGTTTTTAAAGTTGATTTTGCATATTGTGTTATTGAAAAAGTTAATAAAAGTTTAATTTCTTGAACTCATTTTTATTATTATACTAAAATACTACCTAAGCAAATAATATTTTTTATTAAACAGTCATTAAAATTAATATGACTTGCTAGATTTCTTTAAAAAATATAATTTAAATTCGGGTCAATATGACCCGGCTTCATTGTCCTAGTAATTTTTTTCACGTCATTGGCGCCGGGTTACTTAATAATAATAATAAATAAATAAATCTTCATTTTCAGTCACCCACAGATCATTATGTTAGTAACAGTGATGTTAAAAACTTGTTAGTATGCAGGGTGTATATACATTACTACTATTAAAAATGTGGAAGTTTCTGAGGATGGATGGATCGATGGACGGATGTTTGTTACTCTTTTGCGTGAAAACTACAGAACGGATATCGATGAAATTTGGTATGGTAGTAGTTTAGACTCTGGATTAAAATATAGGCTACCTACTTTTGATGCGAAAGTGATCGCATGATAATTAGAACAGGAGAGTGAATAAACATTCGTCGTCCGCTCGACGAACGCTTAGTAACAACGAGGTATGTATGTGGTGATATTTGTATTATATTTTTATGAAATATTTCTTCATTTTTCATAAATTGTTTTGATTTTTTAGTATTTATGGATAATATTTATTTTATAAATGAAAACTCCAACTGGGTACTTTTATTTATAAAAATTTTTGTTTGGTACATCTATAATATTATCTACACGTATGATTATATACGTTGCTTATACGAGAGTTACGATTTTTTCTATTATTTCAACATGGACTTACCGAGGAAAAAAGGAGCAGATTTATCTATGGCTAGAGCAAAGCGTTACTGTCGAAGACGAGGAAGAAACTCGGGCTTAGGAATCAGAAACTGAGGATATTTTTGAAGAAGAAATATAGATACCGGTCTACCAGCACCGATTCGGACTCATTTCACGAATCTTCTGTGTCAGAAGAAGAAAACATACGGCCAAATAAGAGACATAGAACACGAATTATACTTAATTGCTTTTCGCGCCGGTACCCAGGCGGGTACCGGTGCGAAAAGCAATGGAGAATCCCGCCCCGGGCTTTCGGGCCCGGGCTGTCCCTCGTATTCTGGGGGGGCACCGTATCGCATCCTACTGCCCAGTCTAGTACTACTGCAGAGAATACTAATATCCAAACAATAAGCAACACATACTCATATCCTTCATCACCTACCTCATCCGTCAGCTTGTTTCCATCGCTTCACTGTTCACCGCAGTCATTCATCCTCAATAACTCATTCTCATCACGATCCGCCACATTATCACCATTGTCAGACGATGTTACACAGGAAGCAATAGCTACTAATCCGTGCCCATTCCTGACACCAGTCCGTCTACGAGAAATTCTGAATACATTAATCCGAATATCGTAGATCATAATACTCATACGCAGACTCATCTCACAAACACTCCAGTAAGAAGTGTTTTGCAGGAAATGCTTCCTCTAACCACTCTCGCTGGAAAAAGTAGACAACGGATGAAATGGACTGATCAAATAAACAGAGAACTTCTCCGTTGCTACTACATTATAACATCATGCGAATCTAACCTCACAGCATTCAGACCATCACTCCATAAAAAATTCACAGAGTCCTACCCTGAACTAAGCCACACATCTGAGCAACCATTAGCAGATCAAATCCGAGTTATACATCGCAATAACAGAATACAAAGTCATGAAAGAGACAAGATAAAAAATACAGTAGCGCATACGTTCGATTATTCCAACGACCAGAACAATACAATATGTAGCATAGACACACAGCTTAGCCCCTGTGATATTCTTACCATCCCACATAATGCAACTAACGACCCGAATCTACAACATTCTACAATTCAACCCACAAATAATAATCAACCCATAACTCTATCAAACTCTTCTGAAACTGTAGAAAATCTAATAGCACCAGAGACAAACAACGCTGAAATACTGACAACTGATGCCGATCAAACACAGAATCACAAAATTAGACAAGTATTTACAGAAATGTTAATCAAATACGCCGATACAGATCCAACACTTAGACCGGTAATACCAAAACTCCAGATTACACGCAACATAATAAAGACGGTAAATTCACTTAAGAAGTTAATAGGAGAACATCTAGAAGCGAAAGAAACGCCAGATTTAACGGAAATCCACAGTGCTATTTATTGCGCTGCATTATTAACTACAACTCTACACACTAAACTAAATAACCCCTCTGAAAAAGATATATCAAATAAAACAGGAGACCCGAAAATGCCAAAATGGCAACTACGGATTGAAAATAGAGTCAAGAAACTACGAAAAGAAATTGGACAACTTACACAGTACCTTAAAGGAAATCTTAGCCACACAAAACAACGAAAATTAAACCCCAACAATCTCACTGAAAATCAAATAGTAGAATTATTAGATACTCTGAAACAAAAACTGCAAGCACAATCAAAAGACTCCGCCGACATAAAATCAGTAACTCTAGAAGAACGGATAATTTATTTTTTACTAACAATCAAAAGCTCTTTTATCAAAATTTTAACTCCGAAAATATTAAAATCATACAACCGCCTAGTACAGATACAATTAAGGACTATTGGGAAAACCTATGGTCCAAACCAGCCCATCACAACGTACACGCTTCATGAAGCCATGGCTTGATACCGAAATAAGTGAATGTCACAATATTAATCCAATGCCTGAAGTTATAATAGATGATAACGATGTCACATACGCCATAAAGAAGACTTTGAACTGGAAGGCACCAGGGCCAGATAAAATTCAAAATTATTGGATAAAATATTTTACTTCAACACATCACTACAGCGCCAAAGCATTCAATTCAGCCCTTAAGGATCCCAAATTAGTGCCGCTATTTATGATGCAAGGAATAACATATCTAAAGCCTAAAGATAAAAACGATACTAAAAATTCGACTAAATACCGTCCAATCACCTGCCTTCCAACTCTTTACAAACTACTTACGTCAATAATCACACAAAAACTAAATACTCACATTACTGATAATAAAATAATCCCTGAAGAACAAAAAGGCTGCGCTAAAGGATCAATGGGCTGTAAAGAACAACTTATCATCGACGCCCAAATACATAATCAAACTAAAAAAGATCATAAGAACCTTTATTACGCATACATAGATTACCAAAAAGCCTTTGATAGTGTCCCGCATTCTTGTTTGATACATGTACTAAAAATATATAAGATTCATAATACTTTAATTCCCTTTCTACAATATATAATGCATAACTGGTCGACTAAACTCAATCTAAGAACAGTCAATACCACCGTCAGTACCTCACCAATCAAAATTAAACGTGGCATTTTCCAAGGCGACTCACTTAGCCCCTTATGGTTTTGCTTAGCTTTAAACCCTCTACCTAAAACTCTTAATAGGTCAAACTTAGGATATATTATAGATAAAGTTAATAAAATCAAAATCACTCACCTTCTTTACATGGTCGACATAAAACTCTTCGCACCTGACAGGCAACAACTGGAACAACTATTAAAATTAACGGAAAAATTTTGCGCTGATATTTACATGACATTCGGAACTGATAAATGTAAAATTAATTGCATTCTTAAGGGCAAACATACACATACAGAACCACTCAACTTAGAACTACAAGAAGGAACAATAGACAGCACGGCAAGCGAAAGACACATATAAGTACCTAGGTTATATACAAAATACAGCTATAGATCATAAAGAAATAAAAAATACATTAAAAAATAAATACAAACAGAGACTAAATAAAATTTTAAAAACGCAATTGTCAGGCCAAAACAAAATTAAAGCTGTAAATACCTATGCGATCCCTATATTAACGTATTCATTTGGAATTATCAGGTGGTCTGACACTGATTTGGAAACCCTCAACACCGCAACCCAAACCGCTTGTTACAAACACAATATTCACCACATCCATTCAGCAGTTGAAAGATTTACAATAAAGAGGAAGCAGGGAGGGCGTAGTTTTATAGACATAAAAAATCTACATTATACCCAAATAAATAACCTCCGAAATTATTTCAAGACAAAAGCTAACACAAGCCCACTTCATAAAGCCATTGTAAATTCACCTCATTCTGGAACACCGCTACAGTTAAATAATGACAAATTTAAACCTAAAAATAAAATAATTAATAATGAAAACAAAATAGAAAAATGGAAAGGTAAGGCTCTACATGGTAAATTTCCGTACCAGTTAAGTCAGGACCATATCGATCAAGCCACGTCATTCAGTTGGTTAACTAAGGGCAACATTTATAGTGAAACAGAAGGGTAAGTTGGAATAGTGGTGTCAAGCCCCAAAGGGAGATCTCCGACCGAGCGAGATGGTGTACTCGGTCAGGCCGAAGCCCGCTTGTATGCAATTCAGATGTCGTATATATATTGCCGATCTCAGAAAACTTCGATAGCGCGATTCAGGATTGTGGCGCTAATTGGTCCGCCACAGGTTCTTAATTGCTATACAGGACCAAATTATCAAAACTCGCAATTACTCAAAATTTATCCTCAAAGAAGCCATAGAAACTGATAAGTGTAGATTATGCCACCAAACCACTGAGACAATAGACCGTATTACCCGAGGATGCAGTGCACTAGCAAATAAAGAATATACTCACCGTCACGATAACGTAGCCAAACATATACATCAATTAATAGCAATCAAGTTTAACCTTATAGATACACATACACCGTACTACAAATACAAACCATCTAACGTTCTAGTTCTAAAACTCTACTGGGATCGCGATATCGTCACAGACCGTACCATCCTAAGCAATAGACCAGACATAACCCTCACAATTAAATCTGAAAAAACCACTTACCTTATAGACATCGCCGTTCCAAACACCAACAACCTGAAACAGAAACACACAGAAAAAATCCAAAAATACATACCGCTTGCAGATGAGATCAAACAAATGTGGCATCAAAACACAGTAAAAATAATCCCGATAGTCATCTCCTCAACGGGCGTTATTCCAAAAACGCTTGCCGTTGCACTTAAATCCCTTAACCTTCACAAAAACACATATATACAGTTACAAAAGTCAATCGTTATAGATACCTGCTCTATAGTCCGCCGCTTCCTTAATTCATCTTCATCCTTCCCTACAACTCACACCAATTAAACTTCTTTCACGCTACATGAACAGGATACTTGGCAATCGCCCGTACCTGCTTCATTCTACCGGTTAAGCCGAGACAAATATATGTATAATAATAATAATAATAATATCTATGGACGCTTCACACCACGTCAAGCTAGCCCCGTACTAAATATCCGAAGAACTTGTGTTACAGGTACCAGAAAACGGGAACTATATTTAATACTTTTATACTATATATATATATTTAAGATTTTTATTATATTATACACATCCATGACCCAGGAACACTGAAAAACTTTTTGTTCCTTCGGCGGGATTCGAACCCGCGACCCCCGGCTTGAGCACCAACGCGCTGAACCACTGAGCCACAGAGGTCGTCATAATCAGAGTATAATCTGGTCTTTAAATTTTGACCAGAATAATTAAAAGATTCATAATCTAGCTACTGCGACGACCGCGATCTTTAAAGCCGGTACCGGCGTACGGTTGCGGTGTCCATACTCAGCGAGAGTGGTCAGAAAATGTAAAGCATGTAATTTTTCTGTAAATTACCACAATGTTTTAGTTATGCATATAAGAGCTCCGTAGCCTAATGGGTAGATCGTTTGATTCGCACTCTCAATTCGCAGTGCAGGTTCGATTCCCAGGTTGTGGCGTGTAGCAATGAGACTTTTTCAGATCTCAAGAACATTATACGGACGCTCCAACAGTGGTTGGCCCCAGACGTATCGACCAGTCATTCCTCTGGACTAGGCTGACTGTGTTGTGAGAATGCCGTATGTGCTAGGGCAACCATACGACATTTAAAAACCAACTGTCCCAGGAAGTACAGTATTTCAAGAGTGGCTACTTCGCTGTATAAATTATCCAATAACGAATGAAAAGTCCTAAGTATTTTATTTTTGTAGTTATGCATACTGTCTTTACTTATGTAACATTGTAAAATAATGTTGGGTTAAATATTATCATTCGGATCAAAAATATACAATCAGTATAAGTTTAAATTACAAAAACAAATTATGTACAGCTAAGTTCTAAAGTAAATCATAACGTAAGAGGATTGCGTAAGTGTAAGTATTTTACAGGCAGACGTTTCCCCACCAAAAGCCACTTGTAAACTCTCAAAAGCCATTTTACTCATATTAATTAAACACGCGCCTACACCACGCTACGTCGGGCCCGTCGAATCACATTACGTTGCATTACCCTCGACGGTGTTAACAAATGCTGTGACGCGTTAATCTTTAATTAACTTACTAGCGTTGGTTTGAGCAATCCATAAAACCGTATAAATTCTTGACTCGTACAGTCGGGATCACTATATAAATACGCGACGTCATAGAATTTACTTGTACAGTATGTAGCAAAATATAACCTCAATATTAAAAAAAAACAATGTCACTCTTATGGCTGAGACGAATTTCATGATACCTCTCAAGCTCAATGTGACAAGCCGTTTAGGCGCTAGAGCGTGCCAGAGAAATATACATAAATACAATATACACTCGAAAAACATAACCCTCTTTCTGGCATGACTAAGCCCCAATTTCACCAACTGATTATAACGACGTTTAACGCTGAGCTACGGTTTTGGAACTGTCTGTCCCGTTGTAACATTTAATAAGAGAGGGAGAGAGAGAACGAGTCCTGGTTTCACCAATGGAGTTTGGTGAAACCAGGGCTTAGTCGAAACGAATCGTGTAATATAATAAATCGATGTAAAATACCGAATAAAGTGCAAGAAGCAATGTGTATTATTACCGTGTAATATGAATTTCCACCAACAACCTAGAGTACAATCATAACTGGTAATTTTTTCACCTAATTAAGCGACAGAAACTAAATAAAAAGCATTAATAACCTTCGTAATAGTCACTCCTCGTATAAAAGTTAAAGTCCGTCGCACGCAAACCCACTGGGAGTTAACACAATAAAAGAACAACTTAATACTAACCTTAATATATTTTTACACGCATTTCAACGTGATACTTTTTCCTTAATACACCAAAAAGGGTAACAAAAGGGTTTTCATGCGTTCTAAACTACACAATATTTTATCCTGTGTCACTGAATTGTACTCACTGGCCGTATGTAACACTCTGTTAAACAAAGGGGTTTGTACAAAAATGTTTATTTATTTTTAGATCAGCGAACATTTATATAGGCAATGGATTCATTATTTTTAATGCTAATACTAGAGTAGTTAACACTGGCGAATCCGCGTAAGCTATATATGTATTGTAATACATAATAACGATACTTTATTTCTATTGAACTTAGCGCCATCTTTCGGGCGGTATTGATCTAAATCTATTTATTTTTCTGTTTTAGTATTGTATTTTAAAAATTAAAATAGGTATATTATAGACAATTAATTTTCATAAGGGAAGTCGATATGATGTCGAGTTGTATACACGCCTCGCTACTGGTAGGTAATAGACCGTAATATTTCTTTGTTACGTTGTTATTAGAGTACTTAAAATAAATTTCTCAACGGTCACGCTTCGCCCGAATACGCTACGGGAAAAATACGAGGGCCTCACAGAAAAATATAAATATAAAAATATAGCTTGCTTTACGTTTCGCCGAGCAAGTGAATGTACAGGTCGCCCAAATGTTTGCGATTTTAAAGACCGAGCACGCACTTGTAACTCAGGTGATGCAGATAACTAAAGGCGGTCGTGATCACCTACCATCAGGCGATACGTCTGCTCGTTCACCAGTCTCTTCCAAACAAAAGCATCATGATTTTGCATTTGTGAATCATGAATAGGTTTAGGGGACTCGGATAACGCGGTTAAATCGCACACTAAAAGTTTAAAGAACTTTCGAGTTCCAAACTCGCGTTCCAAATTATCTCCTAACTGCGTCCCATCTGAAAATGATCTTATATTACATCGACGTTCAATATATAGATGTCGCATTCGTAAACGTACCGTCAATACCGATACACAAATGTGGTCATGCTGAGGTATAAACCGTGTGAATTGTACGCAAATAAGTAGTAAAGTGACCACTATAATAAAGATGCAATTTCCTCTCTAGCGTGCAATACATCACAGTCCTCGTTTAGGTGTAGAAAATATTAAGTTTCAATTTCACCAACGCCAGTGTTAATCATTTTTCGGAATATTATGCCATCTCTTTAATTATTACGAAGAACGAAATAGATAATATTATGATATTTAATCAACGATAAACTTTAACTGGCTTGGGTGAAATTAGTACTTATAGTCCTTAGTTAATATTTACTCGACTACGGCGAAGCCATAAGGTGCGTTGGCGCTGAAGCCGGAGGTCGCGGATTTGAATCCCGCCAGGGAACAAAAAGGAATTTTCCGTGTACCTGGGTTATGGGTGTATATTAAATATGTGTATATATTTTAAAAACTTAAATACAAGTATAGTATAAAAGTATTTAGTATTCGTAACACAATAACTTACCACTGGACCAGATATTTCCGTCCATATTATTATTATTTCACTGTCGATAATAGGTGCGTCGTCCTTTTCATGTTACGTCAATGCATAACTGCATCACATACTAAAATGATCTCATAATATTAAATTGTTAAAATCTTAAACTTTCGTTGAAAATCAAATTGGGTAACTCATAAATAGTTTGTAGATTAATGTTTTAAATCTCGTAGTAAAATTATGTGACTTTGTGTGTTACGCTTTCATGTATTAACTATTCAACTTATTATAGTGCAATTAAGATCTTAGTGATACAATCTACGAGTAGAAAATTATAACATCTAGAAAACAATATCTACTTAAAAGAAAATAAATAGGAATGTAACATTTCTAACTTACTAAATACCCTTACTTAACCTCAAAACTTTGCACCCTTTCATTTATAAGTCCAAACTTTTGGCCGAAAACTTTTTATCCAGTATGTTATTATCAAGATGTGACCGTTCATAAACGTAAAATTTAACCAAGTTGACTATAAGTTAACCAACTTTGATCCATGGGAACAGTTATCATTGGAATTTCCGTATTAGGACAAAACATTTAACTTAAAAAAATATTTTACGACTTCTGTTGCTCACCGGTTAGCGCGTCGGCGCTCAAGCCGGAGGTCGCGGGTTTGTTCGGCCAGGGAACAAAAAAGGGTCAATGTGTATTAAATATGTGTCTTATATAATAAATATTATTATTTTTATTATTATCATCATATTATATTATTATTGTCATCACTTATAACGTTGGATAAAATGCAGCTCAAGATCGTTTAGACGCAACATCACCCTATAGATAATATATATACCTATTAAAATATATGTAAATTAAATAAATAAAAGTCATTGTAATAAATAATCCAGAAAGTAATAAGAGATTTTATCATTTAGATGTATACAAATAATGCAAATTTCGGATTTCTGTGTTATTAAAAACGTAATTATATTTTGTGAAGACTAGACGATTTGGTATTTCGTCTCTTTATTAAAATCTCTTACATAAGTTCATAATCCGCCATTTGAAATATTTAAATCATATTATAAGACTCGAAGCAAATGGACCACCGACGACCGCGACAGATGGTCGCTGCTACACAAATCTACTACGTCCCACGCGGCGCAAGCTCGCGGTAGCGTTGTGTAGCTGATCGCTGCAACCGGAAACAAGAAAATATTGTAGCGGTTTCGCGCGACAGCAACAGACAATCGCCCGTATGCGACCCTCAGAGCTGTTGCAATACTGAAAGAAACGTAATAATACCTTATTTGAAAAATTGGGAAATTGTGGAGATTTATTAAGTTTTATATTAAAGATGTGGATTTGTTTGACATCGTTGGCAAATTCACTTTTATTGTTTTATACGAGTAAGTTCAAGAAGTCGTCTTTCAAATCTGTCTTTTAACAAACAGAAATTTTCATAGCAAGAATTTCATCACGAAATAAGTGAAAACAGAAATCAATTGTGCTCCTAAGGGATTTGTCCACATGTCCATGTTACGACGTCGTCGTCGTGTCGCCGTCATTTTTTTTTTCGCGGCACGACAAACACAGATTAAAGAAATATGACCGGATAGACACTACATAGTGTACTGTCGATTAGATTGCACTACTACAAGCATACGGCGTGTAGAATTCTCCTATCGCATACACGGCAATAGTGTCAACAATCCGGTTAAGATTCTGTCTCCTCTGAGGGACTGCTAAATTTTCAAATTTCGTATTCAAATACGAAGCTCAAGCTTTCATGTCATGTGAGATTGAGAATTGTGATGTGTTGTTGGTTGTCATGACGACAAATAACAAGTTTTATATTATATTTGTGTCCAATAAATGTTTAATTTTTATAATATAAAAATACTAAATACAAATAATATCAAAAAAAATATGGTTTTATGTATTGTGCTGCGTGTATGAAAAATAATAGAATAAATAATAAAATAAATAATTAGAAAAATAAAAAAACCCGACTGCAAAAAAACCTAATATACCTAAGATACCTAACGCACTAAAAAGACTGAAACAGGACCCATTTATTTTCGTACGATATATAATTTGTAAATGGGTCCCGCCTGCTAACAAACACCATGACAATTATTTCACTTCACATAATCTTCAACCCATAGTGTAATCTGTTAAACTAAAATTGAGGTTGAATTAGGTTTTAGTACTGTGATTTTACAGTCTTGTTTTAGTCTTTTTAGTGGGTTAGGTATCTTAGGTATATTAGGTTTTTTTTTGCAGTCGGATTTTTTTATTTTTCTAATTATTTATTTTATTTTAGACTTTTTAGTGTTCTGTCCGGAACATTTCTATGAACTAGAGTGTGTTCTATTATGACTTTTGTAAATTGGGCAAAATTTATTATTATTATAGCGTGTGAAACAAAATAAAAATGAAAATTATAATTGACGTAATCGGTTCAATTCGTCAAGAGAGTTTTAGTCGTGTGGTTGATGTAGCAATTTTCTAGGATCTAGCGAACTAATCGCTAGACCTGAAAGTGATCTGACTCTGCTCAAAGCCACGTACGCCTGACCTCTCGCGAAAATATTACTGCTTAGATCAACAACAGCTCGGTCTAAAGTTGTGCCCTGCAATTTATGAACTGTTACCGCCCTGTTCAAAATTAATGGAAGCATACGTCGCTCGATCTTTCCTTTACCACGCAAAGCATCAAATTCAGTAGTGCACGGCTCTATACGAACACTAATGCCTGGTGAATTGCCAGTTATACTAGAATCATCAAACTCTAGAAATACAGCTTGAGGCAGTTCTCCTACTTCCAGCTGGTCTCTGCGTAAAGCAGGCCATTCTATACTACGGATCACTCCCATAGCACCATTGATATCTTCGAAATGTTCACTTGCGACTACAACAATACAAACAAAATACCGAGGTTTTCGGTAGACTTAATATTCTTCTTTGTGGAGATTTGATGCAATTACCTCCGGTTTCAAAAGTTACTGGAGGATCTTATTGCTTCCGTCAGCCATGGATATTGTCCGCCGAAATCAATTTGTGGCAGATTTTCAGTTTTTGTGAATTGCCTCAAAATATGAGGCAAGCTGGTGATACCACGTTTGTAGACGTTTTAAATAGTCTTCGCGTTGGAGAATTAACAATGCAGCAGTTATCAGTAATAGATAGCCGCAGAGTACCATTAACGGGAATATTTGGTGATGGGGAAGCCGTGAGGATTTTCCCCACTACTAAGCTTGTGGAAAATTATAACTCTGTCATAACGAAAGATCTAGAGAAGCATACTAGAACTTTTAAAATTAATGCAGTTGATATCTCTCTGGACCCTAAAACATCGGCCAAACTCCAAAAAATGAATATATATCGGACGATCCCAATAAAACAGGTGGCATACCAAAAATCATAAAACTTGACATTGGGTCTCGAGCAATGTTAAGGCGCAATATAAATATTAACCATCCAGAAATATTGAAAATGTGGTCTGCTAATATTGATGTTCAACTATGCGAATCAGCTCTCGGAATTGCTTATTATATATCTAAATATATATCAAAGTCAGAGCCTGCAGAAATAACAAGTATTAAAAATTATGACTACTATGCTATTTTTAATTATTTATTTTAAACTAAATTAGGTATAACACACACTTTTACAATATTATGATTCTAATTCAATAATTTCAACTAAATATTTAAATTGATGCTTTCTTTACAAAATTCAGCGTGATAATACCGCGCGCCGGTCCATTCCAATACTTTTATGGCGTTCGTCGCGCGGTGGAAGTGGCAACTTGTTTTCAACTTGACGTCGCTAGACGGCGCCTCAAGTTGCTAACACGGCCATGCTGCATCGTGCATGCCCTCAAGCACGACACTCCCTCCTAAAACATATAGTAAATATACCATATTAGCATCACATTATCATTACTCCTAAACTGCCTCGGTCATCGCGACTAGAAGTTAGATCCGTGCTAGTTTCACTCGCACACATAATATTATCTTACCTTTAGTCTTAGGTTTCTATAAGTGTGCGAGGAAAAACTTACACCAGAGTTTCCTTTCTTTTACTCTCATCTCCGACCATGATTCACCTTTAGGCTTAGGATAAACCAACTAACTTTTAGCACCGTACCTTTAGTCTTAGGCAACGTCTAGTAGTTAGTTTTCAAGGCCAACGAGAAAAGAGAAAAAAAAAGAAAGCTTAAACATAATGCCGATTTTAAATTTTAATGTTTAATGAATTTTGATAATAATTTTAACTAATAATAATTTATCACTGATAATATTCTCCGACTTTGCCTGTCTCCAGATATCTATATATACACAATTTCAATAGTTGTCATGCAAACTTGTAACCTAAATATGAGAGTAAGCAAATACTCAATAAGGTCAAATAATATTTGTTATAACATAATTCATCATTCATATAATGAACATAATCAATCATTAAGACCAGATTATACCTTGCTAACACGAACCATCGTCTAGGTCCAAATCGTGAATTTTGATCCATGGTTTCATGTTCTCGGCTGCTGCGATTCCAGTATATAGTTTAGAGCTCCTTTCACTGCCTCTCAGGTCTGATATTTGATACCTATCGTTCCCTAAAACCTTTTTTACCTGAAACGGCCCCTTGAATGATGGCATTAGTTTTTTGCTTTTTCCATCGTTCGACTGACTTCCTATTTTGACTAATACTAAGTCACCTTCTTGATACGGCTTTGCTTTAATTCGTGTACGATCAAATCTCCTCTTTTGGTCGTCAGCACTGACTTTTATGTTCTCCTCTATCTTTTTACGCAATTCTGTAACGTCTGTATGATCCGTATCGCTTTCAACAACCAACCCATCCCTATCTGTTCTTAACCTATACCCCAACAAAGCTTCACATGGCACTGCCTTAATGGTTTTGTGGTAAGTACTATTAAGAGCTTGCTGTAAGTGTTTTATACATTGGTCCCATCTATCCTCGTCTAAATTTGCACCCATAGTTTTCATTGCGTCCAATATTGTACGATTAAAACGTTCTACCTGGCCGTTTGAACGTGGCATACCAGTGGCGATAAAATGTAATCTAATGTTTCTGTCCTTGCAATACTCTTTAAAATTGAGAGATGTAAAAGCAGACCCAGAATCAGATATTATGCGACGCGGATTTCCGAAAACCTTCGTTATATTTTCTATTTCGCGAATGACATTTGTACTATCGTTGTTCTGCACTGCACAAACAAACACAAATTTCGTAAACGCATCAACTACTACAAACAAGTATTTATTATGATTTTTAGTTGTGACAAAAGGGCCCAAATGGTCCACATGTAGTGTGTGAAATGGTTGTGAGTGTTTAGGCAGTGGGTACAACTCTCCTTCTTTAGCTCCACCTTAACATTTATAGTAAACACAAGTAAGGCAATTCTTAAAGTATTTCTTTATTACTCGTCGCATTTTCGGAAACCAATAACGATGTGCAATCCTTTCTAGGGTTTTATCTACAGCGAAATGACCCAAATCGTCATGATTTCCCCTAATAACTTGCCAAATACACTGTTTCGGTACGACCCAACGACGGCCTACATTCGTTCGTTTATATACTTTATTTCCTAGTAACTCATACTCATTAAATGTATTTTTAAATTCATCGCTTTGACCGGATTCTAAGGCCGTTCTAATCTTTACCAAATCGGGGTCCTGGAGCTGAACCGATAGTAACCAGTCAGCTTCTGTTATTGACAGAACAAGTTCGGCTTCTGTTTGTTGTCCGCTAGGCACTGGGTTGCGACTAAGTGCATCCACGTGTTGCATACGCGTACCTTCCCTATGTATGATGTCAAACATGAATTCCTGGGTCGAAAGTACCCAGCGTGCAACCCGAGGGATTATCTCCTTTTTAGTTAGCGCAAACCTAACCGCACTACAGTCAGTTACGATTGTGAATTTGCTGCCTAATAAATAAAGCCTAAACTTTTGTAAAGATGTGACGATGGCCAGAAGTTCGAGTTCAAACGAATGGTATCTTTTCTCATCTTTAGTGGTTTGCCGACTATAAAAATGTATTGGTTTTTCACCCTCATCAGTCACTTGCATCAAAATTCCCGCTAGCCCGTCCCTACTCGCGTCCGTGTGAAGAATACATTCTCTATTAGGATCAAAAATAATTAACACATTTTCCGAAGTCAAAGTACGTTTTAGCGTTTGAAATGTCTGTTCGTGTTTAGATTCCCATGACCATTTACTATCTTTCTTCAGCAAATGGGTTAGCGGACTCGACAAAACTGCACAATTCTTAATAAACTTACGAAAATAGTTTATTAGGCCCAAAAATTGGCGAAGCTGGTGAATATTTGTAGGGGTGGGAAAATCTTTTACTGCTTTTACCTTAACTTCGCTAGGCATTATACTATCCTGCTTAACCTTATATCCCAGAAACTCAATCTCGTTTTTAAGAAAATGACATTTCGTTAAGTTCAGTGTCAGTCCGTTTTCTTTAAATATATTAAGGACCTGCTTTAAAAGTTGTAAATTCTCTTCTACAGTTTTACTAACTAAAAGTACGTCATCTAAATAAATAATTACGTTATTAAATCGCAGATTACCCAAAACTTTGTGCATCATTTGCTGAAAACATGATGGCGCATTAGCTAATCCAAAAGGCATACGAATAAATTCATAATGTCCGTCCTCAGTTATGAAAGCAGTCTTTGAAATAGAATCGTCTTCCTCACTCATTTTTAATTGGTAGTACCCGCTTTTGAGGTCTAAGTTAGAGAATACCCTACAGCCTTGAAGTCTATCAATAAGGTCTTCTATACGGGGCATGGGATACTTATCCTTTACCGTCACTTTATTAAGAGCCCTGTAATCTATACAAAGACGCTTTTCTCCATTTTTCTTGTTTACCAAGAGAGCGGGGCTAGAATAGGGTGAATTACTTTCGCGAATTATTCCACTATCTAATAATTCATCTACCATTTCCCGTATTTTCTTTCTATCCGCTGGAGAAGCTCTGTACGGTCTGCACTGAATAGGTTTAGAATCACTCAATTTAATTGACATCGCATATGTATTAACTTTTCCCAACTCTTTCACATTTGATGCAATACATTCCCGAAATTCGATGAACAAGGCCATCAACTCACTGTGATGCGAGTCGGCATCAAATTCTAAACCTAACTCTCCAACGGCAGTACAGAGCTCGTAATTATTAGCGTATTCAAATCTTAAAACATTGCCTACACGTGAATACATAATATCCGGACGTTCTGTAACATTTCGGCCAATTAATATATCACACCCTGATAGTTCGTTTAAAACATACATCTCCACATCACGTAAACATACCGTATCTAACTTAATATTTACTTGAATCATTTTGTATACAGTCTTCCTATTGTCATTAGAAAAGCCTTGTAATGTTATGGGTCTCAGGAGAGGGACGATGGGTAGTGAATATTTCACGACTAAGTCTTCTTTTATAATGGAGCAACTACTTCCGGTGTCAATAAATGCATCATGAGTGAACTTATTTATACATATAGTTTTGCAGAATCTATTTTTAGAATTTAGAGATGTTATTAATTTTGTTTCTTGTTTTTCATTTTTATTCACATTAGGATTAGGAGGTACATTATTTGAATTCTTTTTAAAACATATTGATTCAGAATGCCCCTTTTTACCACAAAATTCGCACTTAATAGTACATTGAAATCTTTTATGATTACCCCCGCAATTAAAACATTCAAGAGGTTTGCGTGGTTGATTTGAGCTCACGCCCAGATTAGAGGTAGAAGGTAGCGAGACAGAGTTATTTGAAAGAGTAACTGTCTGAGACGATGGTTGATTCGACGAAGACTGTTTAGTAGTGTCGCGATTTGTGTTATGCTGCGAAGTAATCGATTTTGATATTTTTGATCGATAAGTGCGACTGTGTAAAAATCCTGCTAAACTGTCGCACGAATGAAAATTACTCGCTTCCACTGATGCGCTAATATTACTGTCGCCTATGTTTCCGATTATAATCGAAATAATATCATATTCCGAAAAATTAAGTCGTAAGTTATCTATTTTTGCCTTCTGCTCAAAGAAAAACGCATATAAAGATTCATTATCAGCTGGTTTTCGTTCTATAATTTCTTTAAGAAGTTCAAACATATTTCGCTTTACTTGAAAAGTTAACTTAATTTTCTCTTTCCAATCTACCCACAACCAAGTAGTCCAATTATGATTATTACGTAACAGTGAATCGTACCAAATTTTTGACGAACCTTTTAACTTATTGAGAGCTTGATATCGGATCATACTATCAGTCCAAGAAAATGTATTTGCGTAAGATTCTATAACATTTAACCAGGCGGTGACGTCATCACACAAAGGATTGAATTCCGGTATCATATTATGCAAAGTAACGGAATTTGTACTCACAGTTTCGGTTCCAGTTCTACGTTGTACCTTTTTCGACTTTTTGTTCCTTTTCCGAGGCGGAGGCGAGGGCGTCCGCGCCTGACATGAGCTGCTGAAATAAGAACTCGAGCTGGAGCTCGGTCTCGGACGCGCTCGTTTCTTTCTACCCATAATCGGTGGGCGATTTTGCGGCACACTTCACTTCTGATATTAAAAATTATGACTACTATGCTATTTTTAATTATTTATTTTAAACTAAATTAGGTATAACACACATTTTTACAATATTATGATTCTAATTCAATAATTTCAACTAAATATTTAAATTGATGCTTTCTTTACAAAATTCAGCGTGATAATACCGCGCGCCGGTCCATTCCAATACTTTTATGGCGTTCGTCGCGCGGTGGAAGTGGCAACTTGTTTTCAACTTGACGCCGCTAGACGGCGCCTCAAGTTGCTAACACAAGATCAATAAGGGAAGCTATTCGACGTGTACGAGAGCAAGGTGGTGATATAGGAAAGCAGATCTTTGTAATACAAAATGTCATTTTAACGCACCGTGAAGTGTCGGCATGTGAATGCGCCTTTCGTTTATGTCACCTCAAATTAAGGTACAGTTCACGAAAATGTGTTTTTGTGAATTCTTGTTTTACAGAAGAGAGATATCGAATGCTCAAGATCGATAGTTATTCTGTGGAACCGTATAAAAATATATCTTTATATAATCATTTTTAACCCTGAATGGAACGTGAGTATAGTGAGAATAGTAATTGGCTGTCGGGTTCGATGCTAGCGTATAGTAACGTGAGCGCAAAATGGCTGGTCGCTTTCGTTTTTTCATTCGGCCTGCATTGTCTAGTTAATGTTATATACTATTGTCGATTGTTGTCTGTATCATCTTGTTCAACTTCATATGCATCCATGTCTTGTTCATCACCGTCAATGTCATTCCGCTGCGAAGTAACCACATCGAACCAAATGGCAAACTCTCCTATACTTAGATGTTCTAGATGGCGAGGCCTGCAAACGTATCTATCAAAAATATTTTTATACGGTTCCACAGAATCACTATCGATCCTGAGCATTCGATATCTCTCTTCTGGAACACAAGAATTCACAAAAACACATTTTCGTGAACTCTCCCTTAATTTGAGGTGACATAAACGGAAGGCGCATTCACATGCTGACACTTCACGATGTGTTAAAATGGCATTTTGTATTGCAAAGATCTGCTTTCCTTTATCACCACCTTGCTCTCGTACACGTCGAATAGCTTCCCTTATTGATCTTGTGATTTCTGCAGGCTCTGATTTTGATATATATTTAGATATATAATAAGCAATTCTAAGAGCTGATCCGCATGGTTGAACATCAATATTAGCAGACCACATTTTCAATATTTCTGGATTGTATTGTCTTTCTCTTTAAAATATACACCTTGCCTTTATTTCTAGCAGTCTGTTCGTCATCCAAAATTCTTGTTTCATTGGAAACTGGTCTCGGAAAAGCAAACCTACATGTTGTATCCCTTTTGTAACATGTATGCGTGTGTCTATGAGTTTGCAATTTTGTAATTAGATTATACAATTCTTTATCGTCCCCCTGGTCTGGAACGGCGCACGCGACTACTTGGTCTAGTAATTCTATATCTTGAGGACTGTCAAAAGCAGGTATTTGCTCACACCACACAACCATATGTACATGAGGGCTGCCGCGAAGTTGAAATTCAACTCGCCACCAATAATCAGCAACACATCTTCCAAGCAAAGGACTTTCGTTCTGTTTAAGTCGTTTGAACATAGCATTTATATGTATCATAAGCTGCCTAGACAGAGTGATTGGCTATTTTCTAACCCAATGTGGTTTCTCTGAGAACGAAAGTTCCTCTACTGAAGCGTTAGGCTGACCATCGGCAACTAAAAGGGCTTTTAAAATGTCGGGCCAACTTAGATCATAACATGAGAATGTTAAATACCAGTGTGGAGGCCCCAAATTTCTAACCATTGCTAGAAGGTCAGTATAAGCTTTATGCCAATATGACGAAGTACCCCGAATATTTCGCATCATTAAATGGACGTTTTGTACAACGTCCATCGGTTGTGCTGCACCATTCTGACGCAGTCTTTCACAAACGGAGACATTTTGTTGCGTTTTATAAAGCTCTACTACTGAAAGAGCATAAAAAAGGTATTCATTGCTTTGAAATCGATTTTCAGTACTCATGATTCTTGTCTGATAATAGTCAAGAGCCGTAATAGGAACTGATCTGTCTTCTTTGAAACCGTTCTTTCCTTCTGGAAATAACTTTATCCAGGCGAGATCTTCAGCCCGTTGCTCTCTCAAAATGCTAATAGGAGGCACAGTCTTTCGTTTTAAATTATAAATAGATAAAGTTTCGTTATTTATTATATTACTGAGTAGTTCGATAGACTGTCTTTCCACTATATTTGCGTTGATGGCAGTAATAGAATATTGAAAATCTCGCCGGTCTCCAACTCCTAATACTAATTTCAGGTGAATGCACAGCCTTTCATTGCTTCTGAAATTCATGACCATTGCTGTTCCATGTTTATTAGCAGTATTCCCCTTTGGCCCACGAGCATGAGAATCAAACAAAAAGTATTCCTCGTTTAAATACATGACTGCAACTGAAATTTGTGTTTCACAGGTTCCTTTTCATTTCATATGTGTAATAAAAAAACTTTCTAATCCCGCAATCAGTCCATTAAAAAAACATCTATTATATTAGAAGGTGCAGATGAATTTATTTTGCCAATTGTTACATCAGGTTGAATATCCAAATTCATCTCTTCATCAGCAAAACATATTGAAGGTAATATGTCTCCTCAGTATTCAAGTATTGTAGCTTGTTAGGTAACATTGACAGACACTGAATAAAATATGTATTTCCAACTAAGAGGACACGATCCACGTCAGGAGTGTTTCACTGTGAGATGGGCTGTACTTTAGAATAAGCAATCGCTGCAGCCGCCATAGCTGTGCACTGACGTCCACTCATATTTCTAAAGCTGTCATTTCCTTGATGGAAAGTTCCGCGCAAAATACTTTTCTCGTCATCTATCTGCCTAAAGTATATTTGTAAAGTTCTCAGTATATTTTGATGTTCCGATACCGTTATATAGTCTAAAATACTTTGAGTTAATTCTTCGTCTGTAATATTAAAATTTATCTGCACATTTCTGTACAAGTGATTATTGTGAATTAGCCACATGAGGGCTCTTTTTATTTTTTGCGTGTCAACACTATATCTCTTACTGCCAATAACATTATCGAGGCTTTGTGTCACAATAGCAAAACCCATGTTTTCTCCCGAAAGAGGAAGCTGTTCCGCTATTTCTTCCACTTGCTGTGCGAACAAAATGGCTTGCCCTTTAAATCCTTGCTGACCAAAGCGACCACCTAAACGCAATACTTTTATAAATGGTTTTATGCGCGAAATCAGTCTCAGTTCGATTTCGGAAAGACAAGCAAGTTCCTGTGGGATTGGTGAGACGGTCATATTGTTCCAAAACGCGTTAGAAGGATACTGATTTTTCACTAACTTATTAGCACATCTATAGCAACATGTTATTCTTTCTGGTGTATTCGCAGGTAGTATTGTTATATTAGCTGTAACATTAAAGTTGCGGCAATGTTTTGGATACAAAAGTTTTGTATAAACATAGCATGGAGTTTCAGCTATTTGTGCAATTACTTCTTCAAATCTATTAAATAAGCGTCTTCGAGCACGACTCCTATCTCTCATGATGGTCAGTCTGTCTTTATGAGAATTAGGCGACAGCAGTGTATAAGTTTCAGAAGCATATGCTAACCTTTCTGCTCGAGATAAAGGTGACTCGTTTTCTCTACGGGTAGAAGAGTATTGTTGTATGGACTCTAGTCTGGCTAATCTAGATGAAGGTGACTCATTTTCTCTACGGATAGAAGAGTATTGTTGCATGGACTCTAGTCTGGCTAATCTTGATGAAGGTGACTCGTTTTCTCTACGGGTAGAAGAGTATTGTTTCATGGCTGATCCAGAGAGGGTGACTCATACTTCCTTCTAGAAGAAGCATTCGACTAGGTTTTTCAACCTTCGTTTTTTTCTACTGCTGTTTCGTTTGCTAACCTGGCTGAATTACGGTTACTTTTTTCTTTGGACAATTCTTTTTTTGACTCCTGGGAAAGCTGACTATATATTAGGGCCATCCTTGCTTTCATTTTCTTAAGACGTATTTCACGTGATCGAGGGGTTTTTGTTCTAATTTTTTGTCTAGACGCCTTAGTTTTTTTTTGTTTTTCGAGATAAAGCCATTTTTAAGAAAATAAGTCAAATAAGTACCTACAGAAATCAAAAGCCGAACAACAAACAGGAAATCTAATAAAAATCCAAAATTTAAACGGCTGTTAAATGAATACGCACCTAATAAATAAAAAAACAATAAAAATCCTTCTTGGCAATCGGATAAAAAGAGATAATTTTAAGCAAGCAAATCAATAATAAACATAATTTAAGTATCACAAATACTTGAGCAAATAATTAAATTACTTACTAAACAAATGACAGTAGGTATGATATTATAGGTACCTACAATTTATAGTAGAAACAGAGTTAAACTTAACTCTAACTTAAAAACTAAACAAAAGAATATTATTTGACAACTAGTTCTAGTAGACAATTGTAACAAAGTAGTCTGTTAAATAAAAAATAAGCTTTATCTATGAATTTTACGTTTATATAAAATAAATAAGTTACGTTTAATAACTAGTCAAAAGATAGAGGCAAATTAGAAGTAGTTAAAATACAATCTATGAATTTTATTTTTAAAGGTAACCTAATAATGAAAACCACCAAGTTCATCCACTAAATCAACAACAATGACGTGGCTTTGAAAAGTAAAAATTAAATAAACAATACCCTTCTTCGCAGTCGGGTATAAAGATAAATTGGGTTTAATTAAACCAAACTAAACAAGAAAACGCTTTATTCAGCTTTTAAGTTTAAAAAATATATTATGATAATTATAATTATTGTGTTATATCAGAATAAAACGTCTTAATACTTCAGTATACAGCACTATAATTCAGTCTGACAATTTATTTTCTTTCCTCCTAAGTAACTAAGAAAAGGCTTCTGCTGTACGTTTTAATAAATTTATGTATAATAATTAATATTATTCAGTTTAGCAAGTCGATTTATTTCCCCAAAGTTAACACTATAGGCGACACTATGGTCATACATATTGATTGAAATTTGAACATGTGACAGCGCGTTTTAAACAACATACAGCGCCATGTAGCAGTGAGTAGTGGAATTATTTTCTCAAAGTAAACATACTTTAGGCAACACTATGGTCATTAATATTGATTGAACATGTGATAGCGCGTTTTAAACGACATACAGCGCCATCTAGCAGTAAGTAGCGGAAAAAAAATTAAACTGATTTGGTGACCGTTGTAAATACAAAATATGATTAACTATACCGGGTATAACAAAAATGCGCAATAGGGTCCAACATTTTTATATATTAGGTCTTTACCTATGACATTGCCGTTTTGTATGAAAAAATTTAAACAAATTTTTTCATGTATTTTTTATTTGTATTAATCGAAGTAATCAGCCATGCAATCAATGCATCTTTGCCAAAGCAGTGGCAGTTTATTGATGCCCTTCTTAAAGAAATCAGCTGGACGGGAGGCAGCAAATTCTTCAAAGGCATTTTTACTGCCTCTCGGGTATTGAATTTTTTCCCGCCAAGAAGTTATCCAAATTCTGGAAAAAGTAGTAGTCTGTAGGCGCAAGGTCTGGTGAGTAGGACGGATGACGAAGAGCTTCCAACCCCAGTTCTTGCAACTTCGAGACCGTCTGCTTTGCAGTATGAGGTCGCGCGTTGTCGTGCAGAAGCAGCGGAGACGAGCTAATGCTGGTTGGAGATGTGCCAGCTTCTCCATCATTGTGTTCAGTTCTTCACAGTACACATCTGCAGTAATGCTCACCCCGTTTGGTAAGAAGCTGTGATGAATCACACCGGCGCTAGACCACCAAACAGTGACCATCACTTTTCTAGGGGTAAGTTTTCGTTTAGGGCATTGTTTAGGTGCTGAAGCAGGATCCAACCAACTTGCTGAGCTGCACTTGCATTTATCAAACAGAATCCATTTTTCATCGCATATTTATCTGGTCAAGCCGGTCCATTCATGCCAATGCGCTCACTCACCTTTAAACGTATGCTCGTTTTTGAGTTTAAATCCTACTACTATTATAAACATGAAAGTTTGTGAGGATGGATAGACGGATGTTTGTTACTCTTTCACGCAAAAACTACTGAAAGCATTTCTATAAAATTTTGTATGGTAGTAGTTTAAGCTCTGGAACACAATGGCTACTTTTTATTCAGAAAGGGTTACCGTGGGATACAGTTTTTATGCGGGCGGAGCCGTGTGCAAAAGCTAGTCTAAAATAGTCACGTGCATTCGGATAAAGATAATTAGATTTCACCCGGAATAGATTTTAGATTTTAATTAAATCATCCTCATGGTTCTGAAACGCCGGGAATTTTCCTCCGGGAATTCCAGAAAGATTATTCTTTATGGTCGCTAATAAACGACGTCAGATTAAATTTGACTTACAAATATTTTAGCTGGAATGTAGTTTAGTCACAGGGTAAAAATATGGAGGCTTATGTTAAGTCGATACCCTTTAAGGGGTTGTAATCATTTCCAATATTTCCATCAACGAAACCCATATTCCAAAATCAATATTTTACAAGATTTTGGACTTTTAAGTTTTTTTTCTATTAGTTAATTGACGATTTTAATGTTTCTTTTCCATTTTTTAAATATTTGTGTTCTGTTCTGTTACACTACACGAAACCTCAAATTTAAGAGGAACAGAAGTTCCTCTTAAATTTGAGGTTTCGTGTAGTGTCACGACTCACGATACCTATAAAAACAAGGCTTTTATTTCAATTTTCGGAAAAATACATAGTACGGACAGCTAAAATATCAGTCAATAAATATTATTTAAGCTTAAAAATTGGCGCATCTAAATGGGTTTTTCGTATCATTTCGCCAAAAATTACTGCTTGTTACGTACTATTCAATATAACGTACGCTATAATAAGTAGAATTAAAAAAGTTATTTCTCTCACATGAACATCGAAATATTATGTCTTTTTCATGGGCCCTTAAAATAATCCAAACAAAATACCTAAGCAACTTAGGCATCAAAGGTAACAGATACTAAGAATATTATGTAAATGTTGGATCCTTCTGTAATTTATGATCAGATATTTTCATGCAAATAAGTACCTTATCGGTTCGGCATACTTCTGAAGTTCAGGAATAAATATGATATCAAATTTGCTCAATGGCAAATCTTTATCGGATACAGGAAAATTCTATTAATTTAAACTTTTGATGGAATAGAACAGGCGATCGGACAGCGGATTGCTTGAAGGTATAATAATAATAATATATTTAATACATCAGCCCGTGGACTCTGACCAGAAAACCACAAGCAGATGTAATAGCTTACCAGTATTTTACTTACGCTAAAAGTTAGGTTAGGTTAGGTTAAAACTTTCGGTCCGCGCGGTGTCGCATTCACACACGCGTCTATCGCGCGTGAGCGAGTGAGAATGCGCGCGGACCGAAACAGGATTAGGGTCAATTCGAACAATACATCGAAACGAAACAATACGCGACATGGCGCTGCATTTTAAGATAGCTATTTAAAATTGAATTTTATTCGTTACATAAGAAGATTCACGTTTCATCGTAAGTGTTCGAATTTCAGGTTGCACAGCGCATGTGCAGTGTATGACTGATGTCATATGAAACGTAGATATTTTTGTGTAGTAAAATAGGTTCAATAAAGTATATTTTCCTCCTCGGCTTAGCCACAGATTACTAATGCCCGATACACACCACAACGATAAAACTGCACAGTTCGTTCACAGTAGACGTACTACTGTACTGACTGACGTACGTACGACTACATCTTCATACTAGACCGCCCGAATCGGCGCTCGCACACATACTAAATTTGTCTACTGTGACTGAACTGTGCAGTTTCATCGTTGTGGTCTGTAGCGGGCAGTAAATATGTGTTTACTTCGTAAGCTAAGCGTTATTACAATGCGCTAGAGATGGCATTCGTCGATTCTTGAAAACCGAATCTCTTTTTTACATAGGTAATTATTTTCTTTCAATATTTGTATTGTAAATATTTTAGCTATAATCTAAAATCTAGGTACTCGTGTTTACCATTACTAAAATTGAAATTCACAATAACTGTTCTAAATATACAATCAAAGATTTCGTACAATCAGCTAAGTCATAATTAGGTACGCCTACGGGAATCTTGTTTTGGAACTATTTGTGTTTTATTATTAAAATCATCATCACATTGAGAAGCGTGTAAAAATTCCCTTCGATTTTTCCCGGTCTAAAAATAAGCTATTCCACTTTGACATGTGTCAATAGCAGCCCCGTGCATGCGAAAGTCAATATTTACAGATGCATGAAAGTGTCAACTATGTGTTTAGAATTTTCAGGATATTGTTGTTTTTACTAATGGTATCGTTAAATTAACTGGATTTAATTTAAAACGGGTAATTTTGTAAGAATACGCGTGGGGTACTACAGCTATACATTCAATACATTCTACATTTTTTTTTAATATATTTTAAAATGTTTGTATCGATTTGATAGTCAACTAGTATTTTTATTTCCTGGATATAATATATCTTTATGCAAAGAAAAAATTATTAAAATTTAAATGATAAATGTTTGCGCCAAAACGACAGCCACCATTATCGTGACGCCATAAGAACAGAAAGAAACAAATGTCACATGTGCGTGTGTAGTGCATGAAATTAGATTTAACTTTCGCTGTTGTTTATTCGATTTGATTATGTTCTTATGACGTCACTTACAAGAAAAATATGGCGGCTGGCATTTTCGGTCCCATGACATACACATAATTAAACTACAGTTTTATTTTAGAAATTATAAATAATCGCACATTTATATAACAAAATAGTGTTGTATTCGTATTTCTTATAATAGAAACTATATAAATAACAAATTTATATTTTATTTTTTTAAGGAGAGAGTAGGGTCCCACGCCAACTAGTAATTTTTGGGATATTTTGTGATTATACCCGCTGAAGGGTAGTGTGGTCGAGTATTATTAGTCAAATCCTCCTTGCGACATGTAACCCGAACCTCAGTAATCCAAATGTTAGTGGTCGGTGATGATGATGCTCAAGCCGCAGGTGGCTGGTTTGAATCCCGCCAAAGGAACATACAAGTTTTCTATGTTAATGGGTCATGGATGTGAATAAAATATTATGCGTAATTTAAAAGAAATCTTAAATATGTGTATAGTATAAAAGTATTTAAATATATTTCCTTTGTCTGGTAATCGTAACACAAGTTCTTTAAGAACTTAGCACGAGACCAGATTGACGTGGTGTAAAAGCGTCCATAAATATTAATATATTTTGTGCTTTCCTTTAAGCCAGACCCAAAATACGAAAAGAGAACATAACTTCAGTACACAGAAAGTAGTAAAACCATTAAGTTTAAAATAAAGATTGTCCCCAAAAAAACCTGACATGAAATATAAACGAAAAGTCCATTAAAATTCTGTCACAGCTTAAATATACTCTATCTAGGACTTGAAATTATTTTCATGGATAAACAGCTACATATTTGCATCTTGTTAGTGTTGCCAACTTAGTATTTGCCGAAACGAATCGAATATGTCAAAAACACGTAATTTAGTTATTTACACATGATTTGGTGTACAAAAATTTGAAAAAAAAAGCACTAATATCTGGACGTTTTCTTCTATTCGTGTCTTGAATTTTTATAAATTTTGCAAGATGAAAAGGCAACATTTTTAGGGGTTACGAAACAAAGTTGGCAACACTGCTTGTTAGTAGTTACTGGGTCAGACGAATACTAAACGATTTTTTCACTGAAATAAAGGATACACAGATCCTCTTTATCTTGCTGTTGTAATTTTATTAAAATTTTATTCATAACGAGTTTTGGCATTTATACCTTTAGGGGTTTGAACTAAAAGTTTTCCATTTGTCGCTTCTACGAATCATGAATCTAGACATTGGTGTAAAAATTATCAGTCGAAGTTTCTGGCAAATAATATTATTTAGTAACATTGAGAGTTTTAAATTGTTTATTAATATTTACCTATTTACATAGTCGAAATAAATGATTACCGTTTGTTAGCGAGTGAGGTGGACTATATAATAATAAAGCTAAAATGAGGAACTACGATAATTTTTTCTACAAATTAAATATGTTCTGCAGCGGCAACAGTATTGCGGGATATGCATAAAACGAATATATCAAAAACATGTAATTATATCAAAAGTATGACATTAGAAAACACATTCAAAATATAAAATGTATAAAAACTTAAGTCTATCCAGCCAGTCGCCAACATACCCGCCCCCAGTGGAACACGAACTGTCGGTAGCAACTGGATGGAGTTTTATCAAAATTGTCCGGAGTCCGCGGCGAGCTCCACGTCCCCCTCCTAAAGGTTTTGAAGTGATTGTTCGCCCTCTCCGGTCGACCCCGGTCCTCTTCTGCGCAGCGTTGGTCTCTCCTGAAGCCATCGGGCCCAGAAAGTGTTTCACCAGTCGAGTACTTCACGCCATCATAGGGAGCCATCTCCAATGAGATGAGTTGGAGAGCTCTACTATCTCTCCCAACCAGTGGACGGGTTTGAAATTTAGATTAACATTTCAAATACACTTTAAAACTGTAGCAGTGTCGGTTCTGACTATAGGTCAACTTAAAGCGATGTTCATTGGCAATAGTATATGCGAAAGACTGGACGCTGTAAACGCTGCTCGTAGTTCCGATCGATTGCTGATGTCGACGTCGCCTAAGATGGTCTGTGTGGGTGGCGATTGGTTGACTGTGGCTTGTAAGAGGGCCTCGTTGGCGGAGACAGCCGACTGTATGGGTGTGACTTGGATACTATCCAAGGTAAAGTCGGTGCGCCACCTGGCATGTTACTTACCGGTGCCATGTTTCTCTCTTATGCCCACGACGCGTTACGTTGGCGGCGACTTCGAAAAGTAATAAGTGAACTACGAGACTTATTTTTGAGTTCGCGCTCTCTCTGCAGCAAGATCTTGGATAGGACGTAGGTCTGTTGCAGAGCGTCGAACATGGCCCTGGCAGGGCCATGTTGAGAGCGGGCTATCGGTAGTCTTTCATTAATCGTCACGGTGTCGCTTATATCGTAACCTATGGTCTGTGCGGGTAGTGACAGGTTGACGGTGGCATGTGGTAATGGAGCCTCGTAGGTTCCCCAACCGACTGCACGGGTGGGCCTTGGAGATTATCCAAGGTCGGAGCCGGAGCACCACCTGGCCTGTTACCTGCCGGTGCCATGTTTGCCGGTACCCACGACGTGGTATGTCGACGGTGACGTAGACTATCAATATGGGAACTACGAGACTTATCTTTGGCCTCCAATGCGACGGTGGCAAGGTTTGCTCGTAGCTCCAGTTACTCAAGTTCAGACTCCAGTTGGGCGAGTTAGCGCTCTCGCTCGCGCTCTCGTCGCAGAAAGTCCGCTAACAGTCTGCTTCTCGGCGTGTATGGCCGCCGATCGCGACGATTGTATCAGCCTATTGTGCAAACTGACATTACTTTTTGATAATGTAGCATTTCCGACGTTGAAGTCCTCGGACGCTTGCGACGCGCCAAAGGGCGCGGTGTCTACATAGTCGATTGTGCCGACTGTCTGTGCGCGCGGTGCACTGTCCGGTCGGTCTCTATCGAGAGCTAAAGCACTCTCGATAGAGACCGACCGGACAGCGCATAATGATGAATGATCGGGCGGGGCTGAATCCGTTCCGTCTCTGCTGCAGTTGCTGTTGCATAAAATATGGCCTTACCTTTTGATCGTGTGAACATCGTGAAAAGTAAACTAAATGCAAGTAATATTTATATACACGAACGAAAATATAATAATCAAAAGTACTAAAATGAATTGGTAAAATGGTGGTCTATATGATTCTATGCTACGGCGAAAAGTTGTGATTCTAAAATAAGGCGACGAAGGAACAAAATGTTAGCGAGTGGGAGTGGACTGTATTTATATGAAGCTAAGATGATAGAATTATACACTGCTAGATACTAAACTACGAAATTAAAGATGTTCTGCAGCGGCAACTGTGTTGCGAGATATGCGCAAAACGAATATATTAAAAACATGTCATTGTATCAAAAGTATGACAATAAAAAATACATTTAAATTCAAAATATAAAAGGTATAAAAACTTAAGTCTATCCAGCCAGTCGCCAACACCGTTATTATTTGTTATTTTTACATCCTATCAATATTAGATTATGTCCATAACAAAAAATGTCTTACAGAAACTTGATGCAATAAAGTAATTTAAGTTGAAAAGTGTAATTAATTGTACAACTCTTATTGCTAGTCTTTTTTTTACAATCATTTAAAAGCATTTTTTTAAAACGATTTTCCAATTATAATCTGCAATTATTTGCAGTCTGACATTTTTTCAATTATCAAAACGTACATTTTTTAAATAATGTTCGCATAAGCCCCATAAGTTACCATTAACCGTGTAATTCGGCCCGTTTATTCGGCCCACTTACACGATGTTGACGTTATATAAAACCCAATCTGTTCCGCCAGGTTACTTCATTATCATTCATCATTCTGCAGCGACATTATCTGCAGAGGAATTCTTCACTTAAATAAATTTTGGTTTTAATTTTTAGTAACATGTTAAGTGTTAAGAAGTTATTTCTAGGCAAGATTCTTTTGCTTTGCATTAGGCATTATTGACCAAGAGTATCTGTTTCGTCTAGTAAATTCATCATTATTCATCATTCAGCAAAAACATTATCTGCGAAGATTTTCTTCATTTAAATGAAATTTTTGTTTGTTGTAAGCTACTTTAATCTAAACTGTGTGTTGAGAAGCAGTTTTTTTAAGTTCTTAATTCTTAGAGTCTCTTAAGATTCGAGAAGTATTTAAAAGTACCTACCATTCATGTGTAATTTGTCTATTAATATTTCATGTTAATGACATAGGTCTGGAATTACAAGATTTTGTTATTATTTCGTTACACTGTCGAATAAACTAATGTACTATCAGGGAATATCATTCTTATGCGGGGCGACTGTCGTCATAATTTGTTCGTATTATAATAATATTATGATATCTATATATATTCTATCTCGGACTCGAAACGTATTTATTATATACGTATTACAAAAAGGAAAGATTTGATTGTTTGTTTATTTGTAATAAATAAGCTTCGAAAATAGTGTACGGTTCATTCGGAATTTCCTTTTACAAGCACGACATATATTTAAATGAGACAATCTTGTGTATATGTATATATATATATATAGGTCATTATATATGAAATTGGCGTTTTGTAAAGGAGGAACATAAAGTAATTTTTTTTAAACATAATATAATAGGTCTTTACGTATGAAATTGCCGTTCTGCAGTCCTGGCCATTTCAAATCAAAATAGTTTTTGTTTGGCTAAGAATTCTAATTTCAAATTAATTTTATTTTAAAAACATGGATTTTTTTTTCCAAAAGTAGTCATTTGTTTATTGATTAGTGTTACATTTTCATCGCATTTCAATCTTTTTCGTCATCATTGATACGTTAAAAATTCGAGTAATTATGGAATATGTGTACCGTCGTGACAGCAACGCGGCACAAGCGGCACGCAACATCAACGACGTTTACGGAGCTAACACTACAAACCAACGCACCACCTGTTACTGATTTGCTCGCTTCCGTTCTCGAAATTTCGACCTGAAAAATGAACTTCGCGGTCGTCCGAAGACTTTGGTCGACAATGACGTTTGTGGAAGCTATAATCTACGTATATTAATAAGTGTGGAATACACAATCTACGGCTGAATTAGCAGCAGCTTTCGACGTTAGCGTCAAAACAATATTGGTCCATTTGCGTCAAATTGGCAAAGTAAAAAAGCTTGACAAATGGGTGCCCCACGAACTCAATGATCGCCAGAGCGAAGTACGCGTCGAGACGTGCCTTGCACTGCTCAACAGACACACAAATGAAGGAATTTTGAACCGAATTGGTACCTGCGATGAAAAATCGATTCTGTTTGATAACCGCAAGCGCTCAGCAAGTTGATTGGATCCTGGTTCAGTACCTAAACAATGCCCTAAACGAAAACTTACCCCTATAAAAGTGATGGCCACTGTTTGGTGGTCTAGCGCCGGTGTGATTCATCACAGCTTCTTACCAAACGGGGTGAGCATTACTGCAGATGTGTACTGTGAAGAACTGAACACAATGATGGAGAAGCTGGCACATCTCCAACCAGCATTGGTCGATCGCTCGTCTCCGCTGCTCCTGCACGACAACGGATACTGCACAGCAGACGGTCTCCAAGTTGCAATAACTGGAGTTGGAAGCTCTCCGTCATCCGCCCTACTCACCAGACCTTGCGCCTATAGACTACTACTTTTTCCAGAATTTGGATGACTTCTTGGCGGGAAAAAAATTCAATACCCGAAAGGCAGTACAAAATTACTTTGAAGAATTTGATGCCTCCCGTCCAGCTGATTTCTTTAAGAAGGGCATCAATAAACTGCCACTGCGTTGGCAAAGATGCATTGATTGCATGGGCGATTACTTCGATTAATACAGATAAAAAATACATGAAAAAAAATCGTTAAAATTTTTTCATACAAAACGGCAATTTCATAGGTTATTTTTTTTATATAATATATACCTTATATTTATTTAAACAAAGTATATACCATTGCTATCTATGCACTTTTGCCATCTAATAGGTTCATAGTTCATTGATTCTTTTACTAAAAAAGCCATTCGAACAGGAATCAATAAAATCTTTGAAGGCGCTTTGGACTGCCCCATCGGAGTTGAATTTTTTCCCTTGCAAGAAGTTATCCAAATTTCGAAAAAAATGGTAAACTTGGCAGACTCATATTACAAATGTTTCTTGTAAGGTCACTGGCATCTTGCGGTCCCTCTATCGTATTAAAAATTTCCTTCCTCTCTCGGTCAAGACAATGCTCGTCCAATCACTTATTTTTCCCATCATAGACTATGGTGATGTGTGCTATTTCGATCTCAATGCCGACAAACTTAATAAACTTGATCGCCTTCTCAATTCTTGTTTAAGATTTATTTTCAATCTGCGAAAATTTGATCATGTTTCCGCCTATCGCTGTAAGCTGCACTGGTTACCAATACGACAGCGCCGCTCTGTACGGGCCTTGTGTATGCTGTACTCTCTGTTACATCATCCAAATACCCCCAAATATCTAACTTCATCATTCCAGTATCTTTGTAGCAGTCACGACAAGATCCTCCGATCCTCTAACAACGCACTTCTTTTTTGCCCTTCCCATAGATCCGGTATCGTTCACTCGTCTTTCAACATACAGGCTATTCTTCTCTGGAATGCTCTTCCTCTAGAAATCAGGATGTCCAAAACCAGAGACACGTTTAAGCGCAGAGTCCGTGAGTTTTATGCAACACAATTGGCAGAATCCTAGTATATTATATTATTATTATTTATATATTATATAGTATGGTATTTATATTTTTTAATATTATATGGCATATTATTTATATTTGTTAGTTATATACAATATATATTTTGTGTATTTATATTATACTACTTTATTTATGTGTTTTAGCTACATCCTATTATTTTATTTAGAGCTGATTATTGACTTGTTTTATTTTTTTTTCTCTAATAGCACCTGCACAATTTTGCTTTTGTACGCCTAAAGGTTGACTGGTAGAGAATGCCATATGGCATTAAGTCCGCCTATGTACCTGTTTTTGTGCATTAAGTGTAAATAAATAAATAAATAAATAATCTATTGGAGCAAGGTCCGGGGAGAACGGTGGATGTCTTAGACATTCCAATTGAAGCGCCTCTAATTTGGTAGCCGTCTGTTGTGCAGTGTGTGGTCTAGCGTTGTCCTGAAGCAGCGGTTGTTTGGCAGCTAGCTTTTCCATCATGATTTGTAGTTGCTGGCAATAGACATCTGCCGTAATCGTCTGGCTAGATTTAAGAAAGCTGTAGTGAATGACACCTGCACTAGTCCACCAAACGCACACAAGTAATTTTTTTTGTCAATTTTCGCTTGGGGCAGGATTTGGCTGGTTTTCCAGAGTTCAGCCATTGCGAGATCATTTACGGTTATCGTACAAGGTCCACTTTTCATCACAGGTAATGATTCGATTTAAAATCCCTTAATTATTGTGCCGGTTGTGTAACGCAGCAGTCGACGCGCGTTTGTCGGTTTGCTGCACTTAATTCATGAAGTACCCACTTCTCAAGCTTTTTCACCTTCCCAATTTCCTTCAAGTGGATTAAAACAGTTTTATCACTAATACCGCAGCCTGCATCTAACTCGGACGTGGTTTGTATTGGATCCGCTTCCACAATAGCCTTCAATTCTTCATTATCAACTTTGGTCTCCAGCAGTCCACGGGGCTTGTTCTGCAGGCCGAAATTTCCAGAAAGAAAACGTTGAAACCAAAAACGCACTGTGTTTTCTTTTGCGGTACCGCCGACATACACATCATTAATCCTTCGAGCCGTTTCTGCAGCATTGGTGCCACGGTGGAACTCGTACTCGAACATATTACGATATTTCAAGTTTTCCATTTTGTAAACAGAGTGACGCAAAGAAAAAACCAAAAGAGGAAGAAACAAATGAATTACGGTTTTCGAAACACAAATGCATGAGTAAAAAAAAATGCAAAAATTATACGTAGGTATGCATATATACCAAGCAGCTAATCGGACTGACATAAGAGAGTCGAAATAATTGATATATTGTTGCACCACGAAATAAAAAAAACATATATTGCTAAACATATATAATAAAAAAACATAAATCGATTTTTCTCCCCCAAAACTACCTGCATACTAAATTTCATGGTAATACTTGTAGCCGTTGTCGACATTCTGATTATATTAGGTCCTTACATATGAGATTGGCGTTTTGTGGTACTGGCCCCTTTGATCTCAAATATATCTTCCTTGGTTAGAAATTCCAATTTCAAATTTATTCCGCTATTTACTATTTACTCACTCATTTTTTCCTCTTTTGGGTTTTTCTTTGCGTCACTCTGTTTACAAAGTTGAAAACTTGAAATATCGTATTATTTTCGAGTACGAGTTCCACCGTGGCACCAGTGCTGCAGAAACGGCTCCAAGGATTAACCTTCTACTGGTGACGTGACTTCAATTTGACGTATCGCAACAAACACCGCTAAATATCTATCGAACGGGTAGTTCCCCACCCCCGCCCCTCTCAGTACCTTGTTATTTCTCAAATATGCGTCCGCCAGCGCTTAACCGGTTAGAAGATAATGCCTAAATTACGTCATTTTGACGTCACGTCACCTATAGTGCCCGTATTTTTTTATTCAGTGATTTGAATTTTCCCGTCCAAATGAATCTGAATAACAAAGATTTTGAACGTTTCATCACTGGGATCAGTGACCTTGATGTATAAAACCTTTCCTTTATTTTAAAAGAGCTATTCAACGGTATCCCACACAATGGGGTTGAACGAAAAATTATTTTTCACCCCCACTTCATATGTACTATGAAGAGCCATCCCTGAAATATAATATTATTATTTATTTAAACCGAAATCTATATACCTACATTTTATAAATATACCAAATTTAATCCATTTATATTCATATTTACATAAGCTAGAACGCGGACTCGCGGACAGACAGACAGACCCTTATAGTTTCACTCTATCCGTCTGTCTGAGACGGACGGATAGAGTGAAACTATAAGGGTTCCTTGTGTATTACGTAACCCTAAAAAGGACGTTATTTGGTAGGATATTAGTATTAGGTAAGAGGTGCAGAAAACCGGCATGCCTTGGTTGCCTGCAAAAAATTGTGCTGATTGTAACCACGAAAAAATTTTTTTTAATATGAAGCCTACCCCTAAATACGCTCTTTTTGTCGATTATTTAATTAATATTAAGAGAAATCAGGAAAGTATTGTTTTGTTTTGTTTCTATTGACTTTTTTAATTTTTAAGACGATTGCTTAGAAAATTAGATTAGATTAGATTAATTAATTAGTAGACGAAAATTTACCAAAAATTACTGCCTTGTTCTCAAGACTGGTTACAATAAAACCTTATATCAAAATGTTACAAATTGTGTTTTATTTACAAAATTACCTCATTATCTTGTAAAAATTGTAATTTATTAAACTTCCAATGCGGTCAATCTTCTGTATTTTAACTTTTTAGCTGTACGTCAAATTGACGTCACGTCGCCAATAGTGTGACTTCAATCCACGTCACCAGTTGAAGGTTAATGATGTGTATGGCGGCGGTGTCGCAAAATAAAAAATATGCGTTTTTCGTTCCAACGTTTTCGTTCTGGAAATTTCGACCTACTGAACAAGCCTCTTGGACGGCCGGAGACCAAAGTTGATAATGAAGAATTGAAGGTTATTGTGGAAGCGGATCCATCGCAAACCTCGTCCGAGTTAGTTGCAGGCTGCGGTATTAGTGATAAAACTGTTTTAATCCACTTAAAGCAAATTGGGAAGGTAAAAAACCTCATGAATTGAGTGAAGCAAACCGACAAACCCGCGTCGACTGCTGCGTTACATTATTCAACCGGCACAATAATGAAAGGATTTTAAATCGAACCATTACCTGTGATGAAAAGTGGATCCTGTACGATAATCGGAAACACTCATCGCAATGGCTGATCCCTGGCGAACCAGCCAAAGCCTGCCCCAATCGAACATTGACTCAAAAAAAGTTACTTGTGAGCGTTTGGTGGACTAGTTCCGGTGTCGTTAATTACAGCTTTCTTAAATCTGGCCAGACGATTACGGCAGTTGTCTTTTACCACTAACTGCATATCATGATGGAAAAGCTAGCTGCTAAACAACCGAGGTTGGTCATTCGCTCTAAGCCACTGCTGCTTCAGGACAACGCTAGACACACACTGCACAACAGACGGCTACCAAATTAGAGGAGCTTCAATTGTAATGTCTAAGATATCCACAATACTCCCCAGTATGTTGTACCTTACCTCCAACAGATTACCATTTTTTTCGAAATTTGGATAACTTATTGCAAGGGAAAAAATTCAACTCCGATGGGGCAGTCCAAAGCGCCTTCAAAGATTCTATTGGTTCCTGTCCGAATGGTTCTTTTAGTAAAGGAATCAATGAACTACCTATGAGATCGAAAAAGTGCATTGATAGCAATGGTATGTACTTTGATTAAATAAATATAAAGGGTGTCCAGTGGAAAATTTTCAACTTTGAAATTTCACATAAAAAAAACCATAGATTTTATTTATTTTTATTAAAACTAAATGCACTACATTAATGCGGATTTCATTTCTTAAACACTAAGTATATCATCTAAATGATGACCGTTTTTTTGTACGCACTCCTGTAGTCGGACTCTTACATTTGCAATCACGCGACGGCAAAGCTCTGGAGTAATGCTTTGAATTTCACGGCGAATATTGGCCTGCAGGGCTTGAATTGTCCGGGGATTGTTCTCATAAACCTTCGATTTAAGGTAACCCCATAGAAAAAAATTGCAGGGCGTGAGGTCGGGCGACCTGGGCGGCCATGAGATGTCTCCGTACTTGCTGATCAGTTTATTTGGAAAAATTGTTCTTAACTTTTCCATCGACACCCTAGCTGTATGCGGAGTGGCACCGTCTTGCTGAAATTGTGTCCTATTGTTGTAACCTGAATACAGCTGCAATTGCGGTACCAGAAATCGTCTATCATACGGCAATACACCGGAGCAGTGACTGTTTCTCCTTGGTTAAAAAAAAAAGGCCCAATTACACCGCTAGCCGAAATGGCACACCAAACTGTAGTTTTCCAGCAATGTAAACGTTTCTGAAGGCGTTTTCTTGGGTTGTTCGGGCACCAGTATCTCATATTCTGTTTATTTACATATCCATCAATATGGAAATGTGCTTCATCACTAAACAAAATGTTTCCCAACGTGGTAGGTGTTCGAAAGCGTTCCAGCATTGTTCTTGCGAAGGTTTCTCGCAAAGGATAGTCTAAATTTAGAGTCTTAATTTCTTCTTCAAAATTACATGCACTGTTGACTTTTTGATTCCTGTGGAGGCTGCAATTTTCCTAATCGACTTGCGTGAATTTCTAATGATTTCATTTCGAACTTCAGACACACGTTCGGGCGTTGCTGCTTATGTTGATGGTCCTGAAGGAGTTCTGTTGAGCGTTATCCCTTCTTGCCTAAATCTTTGTACCCACGACCAAATAAGTTGCGTGCTTGGCCCATCACTTAAACGCCGAATATTAAAAAGAGTACAAAACGTTCGACGCGCGCGAACCAACGATTGTTTTATTGATTCTTTAGATATTGCTCAACCGCGAACGAGCGGTGCGCTCCTGTCCAGTGACTCATAGCTACTAAAAAATCCGCAAGTACCGCGCTTTCAATGATACCATTCCCGTTCACCTCACCCTGCTATTATTTCGATAATTGCAGTTTGAAGTTCAAAAAATTTCCGCTGGAGACCCTTTATTATGCTTAAAAAAATCGACTTTATGTTCCTCCCTTTGAAAAAACGCCAATTTCATATGTAATGAACCTAGTATAATAAAAGATGTTGCCCGCGAATTCGTGCGTAGAAAACGAAATACCGCAGAAACCGTATATTTTTCCGCGATAAAAAGTAGCCTACGTCCTTTCTCTTGCGACCAATAATAGATATAATTTATGCTTAACTTCAATAAAATCGATCCAGTAGTTTCCTCTACACAATATAAGTGTAAATAATCACTATTCAACAAAAAATATACTTCGGATCATAGAATTTAAGTAAAGACATAACATTTAAATCTAAAATTTAAATTTTCAAAAATATTATCTACCGCTTAAAATTAAAATATTTTTATAAATATTAGTTTAGGTTAGCGACTACACAGGGGGCATACCTTTGACCCGACTACAGCGAATCCAAAAACAAAGTGTCTTTGAGTTTATTAAGTATCCGTCGTTTACATCAGAAATGTTTATCCACGTGTCATGGGGAAGCATAAGAAGAAAAGTCGCAAACGTGCTCGATCATCTAGTAGTTCTAGCAGCGTAGTAAGTTCTGTCAGTGCTCGAACCCCGTCACCTCGCCCGCCAAAACGCAAGCAGAGGACAAAGAGAGATCGGTCAAGTAAGCCTACGCGTTCATATGGAACTGATACGGTGAGTAACAATAATTCATTTACTTTGAATAATATTATACCGGAATTTGACCCTTTGAAAGACAACATTAATGCATGGCTAAAAATCATCCAATCTCACGCAAATACGTTCTCCTGGTCGGACGAAGTAACCCGTTATCAAGCGTTAAATAAGCTTAAAGGTTCAGCTAGATTGTGGTACGATTCATTATTACGCACTGATCATCAACGGCCTTCGTGGAAATGGGTAGATTGGCATACTAAGTTATCTGTTAGTTTTAAAATTCAAAGAAACATGTTTGAACTTTTAAAAGAAATAATAGACCGAAAACACATGGAAAATCAATCTTTATATGAATTTTATTTTGACCAAAAATGTAGAATTGATGGATTAAGTTTGAATTTTTCGGATCAGGATGTCATTTCAATTATTCTTGCAAATATTAGTGATGGAAATATAGAAGCTAATTCGTTTAATTCATGTGATCAGTTCGCCAGTTACTTGCATAGTCGTACGTACAAAACTAAGAAACAAATTAATATTTCACATTCGAAAACAAATCATATTCAATCGAATACGGGTAATGCTAGTGTAATTACGTCTAATGATCGAGTAGTGTCATTTAGTTCGTCCGGTATCAATGAAATCGATTCACAAACACGAAAAACAATAAAGTGTTATTTGTGCGGTGGCAATCATAAACGTATGCATTGTGACATAAAGTGTGAATTTTGCGGAATCAGGGGTCACGCTGAATCGACTTGTAACCGTAAGAAAAACAATATTAAAGTTGAACAAAAGTTTGATAAACCTGAAGTTAAGTTTGTGTCGTCATCAATATCGCGAGATAAATTTATAAAGAAGGTAGTTTTAAATAATGTTGTGGTCCATAATGCGTTCATCGATATGGGAAGTAGCTGTTCGATTATATCGCAGTTGCTAGTGACAAAACATGGTTTGCAACCATCTATGTTACCTTCTCCAGTAACGTTACATGGATTTAAAAAGCATTCCGCAAAAACTGTCTTAAAAGTGAATGACACTGATTACTGTGTTAAAAGTGAATTTAAAATTCGATTCTGTGGAGGTAACTGATGTAGACTTTTACGTAATGGATGATTTAGATGGATGCGATATTTTGATTGGACGAAATGTAACGGAACGGCCTAATTTGATGTATACTCGAATAGGCGAAATTTTAAAGATTAATTATGCGAAAGCTTCGAAGGAATTTTGTAACAGTATTGGTGAAGAATATGTTATTAACACTGATTGTAATTACGATGAATTATTGACATTGTTTCAGAAATATAGCGATTGTGTAGCGAGGAGCGTCAAAGAGTTAGGTAAAGTTAAGAATCATGAAATGGTGATAAATCTAACAGATTCGCGGCCAATTTACTGTAGACCTTTTAGATCATCTTTGGCAGATAGAAAAATTATTCGCGGACTTCCGGTGGTGAATTGGCGCGCATTTGCTGCCGCCTGAGCCGCTGCCGTATAAAACGGACGTGCTTAGCGGCAAGGGGGCTGGTTTTTGGGTTGACTCCCGACAAGGGAGCATCGTTCGCGATTAATAGCTAATTAATATAATAGTAGCTAAATCTATAAGTGATAATTGCTAAATAAGTATTTTAAATTAGTTCCTTTAGATTTATAATAAATTTGTTGTATTCCATAATTTGAATAAATATTTGTAAAGTGTGTCTTTGAGTTTATTAAGTATCCGTCGTTTACATATGTATGTTTGTTCCGTCGTAATGTCTTAACTACTGATCTGATTTTAATTAATAATAAGAATTGATTCGTAATAATGACCCGGGTAACATAGGCTATATAGTCGGATTATAGTTTTAAACTATTTAATTTTGTTATTATATTATGGCACTAACAATTTCTGCCTATATACCATCTTGCTCCACCTAATAATAATAATAACAGCACAGAGTAAATAATATTAAACACTTACGTACTAAAAGCTCCCACACCGATTACGGTGGCGGTGGCTGGTTTCGTTAAAACCAGTCCGGCTACGAAGGAATTATTTTATAGTGCCCAAGTGTGTGAGCAGTACACAAGAGCACTCTCTCTTCCTTTACTCTCATTACACAGAGGGACGGATAACCAACACGACTGGCAAGAGATCAGTCGCAAGACCGACTTTTAATATGCCCATCCAACGCTTAGATCATCTTTCTTGTCAGACAATCAGGTGATCAGCCTTCATTGTCTTAACCGGACTAAACCACAACATTTTTTGTTGTTGCGACGCGGGGATCGAACCCTCGACCTCCGTAGACGAGAGGCAAGCTCTAAACCACTGGACCACAGAGGCGTCTACATACAATATTCCTACTAAACCAGATTCTCGCATATTGGATGCATTTAATATTGTTACTACCTTTTCAATTCATCAGCTACATTTTTTAGATTAAGCCCTGTCATAGCCGTTTCGAACAAATGAAAAAATCACAAAAGCCAAATTTAATTTTCACCGAAATGTTGCAGTCCATAGCGACAAAATTTTCTTCGTCAACTTTACCCATTGTTCTTTAATAAGGAAAATATGCCTTTTTTATTTACCATCCGTATAATATGCAAAATTTAAGATTTTTGAAGCACCTAATGATGCTTTTGTGAGAATACTTGAGTTATTTAAAGTTGACTTTTGAAAGGTAAGTATAATTATATTTATATAAACATAAGTGATAATAGATACCAGGGCTGCACTAAAAGTATCGGGAATGGAATATTTCCACTTTTCCTGTCATATTAAAATCTTTTTAATTTAAAACTCCTTGGTTTTAAAAATAGAATACCGTTTATTTATTTAAAAAAAGATTCTCGGTCTTGTCACAAGGTCTTGTCAAACTTGTTTAGTCGTTGAGAAAATGGAATTGACTCGAGAAAATTCTAGAGCGATGATTTATTATGACTTTCGAAGTGGTTTAACACAAAAACAGTGTGTTGACCGGATGATTTCTGCATTTGGTGATGAAGCCCCATCCAAAACCACAATTTATCGCTGGTTTGCTGAATTTCAACGTGGACGTGTCAAGCTCAGTGATGATCCCCGTCAAGGTCGTCCAAAAACTGCAGTCACCCAAGAAAACGTTGATGTTGTGCGTAAGCTGATTGAGGAAGATCGACATGTGACATACCGCAAAATTCAGGCAACATTAGACATTGGCATGAGTCAAATACAAATAATCTTGCATGAACAATTAGGTGTAAGAAAGTTGTTTTCCCGATGGATACCGCATTTGCTCTGTGAAGAGCAAAAAGCGGCTCGCGTTACTTGGTGCGTCAGAACTCTCGAAAGATTCCACGCAGGATCCTCAAATGCTGTATACAACATCGTATCAGGTGACGTATCGAATCCTGGATATACGCGTACGAACCCGAAACAAAAAACCAGTCACGAGTTTGTGTGTTCGGAAATGAGTTAAAGCCAACAAAAATTGTTCGTTCACAGAGTGTTGCAAAGAAAATGGTGGCCACGTTTGTCACCAAAACCTGCCATGTTGCGACTATTCCTCTTGAGAGACAAAGAATGGTTAATGCAGAATGGTATGCTAACATTTGTTTGCCACAGGTCGTTTCTGAACTCCGTAAAGAGAACTGCAACCGCCGCATCATCCTCCATCACGACAATGCGAGTTCTCACACCGCGCACAGAACAAAAGAGTTTTTAGAGCAAGAAATCATAGAATTATTAGACCATCCGCCGTACAGCCCCGACCTAAGCCATAATGATTTCTATACTTTCCCTAAAATAAAGAATAAATTGCGTGGTCAGAGATTTTCATCACCTGAAGAAGCTGTGGACGCCTACAAAACGGCCATTTTGGAGACCCCAACTTCCGAATGGAATGGTTGCTTCAATGATTGGTTCCATCGTATGGAAAAATGTGTCAAATTTCGCGGAGAATACTTCGAAAAGCAATAAATACATTTTTAAATAGTAATGTTGTGTCACTTCCTTGATTCCCGAAATTTTCAGTGCCGCCCTCGTAATATTTTATATTTTTCTTTCTGACCACTTTGATCTCAAATATATCTTCTTTGGTTAGGAATTCCAATTTCAAATTTGTACCGCTATTTACTCATGCATTTGTGTTTCGAAAACCGTAATTCATTTGTATTTTCCTCTTTTGGTTTTTTCTTTGCGTCACTCTGTTTACAAAATGGAAAACTTGAAATATCGTAATATTTTCGAGTACGAGTTCCACCGTGGCACCAGTGCTTCATAAACGGGTCGTAGGATTAATGACGTGTTTGGCGGCGGTATCGCAAAAGAAAACACAGTGCGTTTTTGGTTCCAACGTTTTCGTTCTGGAAACTTTCGACCTGCAGATAAGCCCCGTGGACGGCCGGAGACCAAAGTTGATAATAAAGAATTGAAGGTTATTGCGGAAGCGGATCCATCGTAAACCACGTCCGAGTTAGCTGCAGGCTGCGGTATTAGTGTAATATTATTTATTGATAGTGATATCCTTCATTACTAATATGATAATGCAGAACTTATAATAAAAATTATACAAACATAATATAGTGATAATAAGAATTTGATAGGAATGTACTTACGTTACATATTTGACGATAAAACTCAAAAGCTTATGAAAAAGAAATGGCTTACTATTCTTAGACTTTTGAAACATAATTTAAGTAGTTGCTATGATTTTAACGTGAGCATGGCTCCAGCATATCTTTTTTGATCTTACAGTAATAACTTTTTGATACCTAAATCTATTTAAATTCGTCTATCGGCTTACTTCGATCCCCGACGAAATAGACGATTAAGATGGGGATATAAGAGATAAGTGCATATTCAGCAGTTCGATATTCGATGGTGTTTTCACATAAGATGGACCAGCAATTCTAAAAACTTTCATGTTACGTTTCATTTTATTTTTTAAATTGTTTCATATATTATAAAAAAGCAAAGCTGATTGATTGAGGTATCAACGTACAGGCCAAACCCATAAGGCTATAAATTTGAAATTTTGCACACGTATTATGACGTAAGCATCATTTCGTCCCTTTTACAAACAAAACATTGAAAACACTTTTTTTTAGTTTGTCAAATTAGGACATTCTTGCTACGCCAACTAACGATTAGCGCATGTTGAGTTTCATGTTGCAAAGAAAATCGTTCAGACCTGATGCGTCGACCCCCGGAAAACTCTTAAAATCCCCAGTCGATGTGGCGAGACCCATTGGGGTTAGACCGGTGATATTTATGGCCCTGGGGACTTGTCAGCGCTTCGCATTCCTATCGCACTGATAGTCATTTAAGTATCGTAATAACGACCTCTGTGGCTCAGTGGTGAGCGCGATCGTAGTAAAAAGTATCAACACGGTGTGAACTGACCATTAGATTTCTCGTATGCGTATCGTTTGTGGATTTAGGGTCAGCTCACACCAAACGCAACGCGACACGACACGACGCGCGAAATAGCGAATCAATTCGCGTCGCTTTGCGATGATTCGCTTAGTAAATCACTCATCATCATCATCACAGACCAGCAACGTCCTCACTGCTGTGAGCTTCTTAATCTATCATGCTAGCTCACACGGGTTGGCCCAGTCTACTGCGTAGCAAATATTATACCCATCCTGAATCGAAAATATTTCTGCAATGACAGTAGGTATGTATATGTATGTATTTTGTTGTTTTAAATTCAACTAATCTCTGAAAGGACAACAAACACAATTACATTCATATTCCTTTCTGAAGAGACAGGAATATTATGTATGTAATTTTGTTTTTTTTTAAAGCTCCGTACCCAAAAGGAAAAACGGGTCCCTATTACTGAATTTACTGAGACTGCTATCTGTCTGTTTGTCCGTCCGTTTGTCACCAATTTTCACCGATGATGTATTTCTGTTGCCGCTATAACAACAAGTACTTAAAATAGAATAAAATAAATATTTAAGGGGGGTTCCAATACAACGAACGTAAATTTTTTGCTATTTTGTACGGAACCCTTAGTGCGCGAGTCCAACTCGAAGTTGGCCTTTTTAGGGTTCCGTAGTTTACGTCTTGGAATCCTTATAGTTTCGTCAAGTCCGTCCGTCCGTCCGTCTTCGGCTTACCTTCCCAACGGTTGGTGCTAGAAATATGAAAAATATGAAACTTTGCATGGATATACGTATTTAACACGTCGATAAAGTGCCAAACTGGACATGTTTGCTGGAAGACTCGACTGCCTGTATGTGAATCGAAGTGGCGCTGTTTCTCAGAGGTTTCTCACTATTATAATATTATGTGCATGATAAACTAAAATAATTTTAAAATGTATACTAAAACTAGTTTTTAAGAATATTTTAACTAACATGTGGACCAAAGTTGTCCGAAATAAAGCTTATTATTATTATTATTTAAAAAATAGTAACCTACACGGAAAGTGGTGATGATATTTTTTTTCTCGCGTTTACCCTTCCGTCTACTTTAGTCCATTTAATGAACTTTAAAGGAAAACTATAACGGCTTAAATAACTTTGTTAGTCTATGAGTTATAGATGCCTAACTTGTTAAACGCGCTTACTTCGCACAACAAATAATTAAATAATAAGTAAACATGTAATGCTTACAATGGTATGGAACCCTACTTCCGGGAGTCCAACTCACACTTGGCCGGTTTAATTTTTAGGTATGGGACTGTATTTGTACTATATTATGTACGCACAAAAAATCACTAGTAACTCGTACCTATTTGTATTATAGGTTATTTTTTTATATATTATGTTCCATATTTTTTGTCATAAAATTTTTAACAAAAATAAAAGAGCAAACTGTGAATCCATAAAAAAGTTACTAATCAAAACTAGTGTCGAAATATCGAATCCCGACGGCATATGACACTAGCTCAGCTAGTGTATGGCACCCGGGAGAGCAAGTTATATTTTAAGTATTGCCACAAGTTTAGAAAGCAATTTGTACCGAAATCGCTTTAGCACTTGGGGATTTGAGTTTTACTAACTTAAACGCGGTTCCACTATACAAATAAAAATTGAGGTTTGATTTAAATTACACGGTTCTAATAATAATATCTATGGACGCTTCACACCACGTCAATCCAGCCCCGTGGTAAGTAACCGAAGAATTTGTTTTACACGGACCAAACAACTGGGAGTATATTTAATAGGTACTTTTATACGATACATAATATTATATTTGAGATTTTCAATATTTTATAAGCACATTTAATACACGTCCATAACCCAGGAACATTGAAAACTTTTTCTTCCCTTGGCGGTATTCGGACCCGCGACCACCGGCTTTAGCATCGTTGCGCTAATCACTGAGCCTTAGAGGCCGTAAAATCTAATATCAATCAATCTAAAAGTGTCTGTTTGTTTGTTTGTTTGTTTTTGCTAATATCTAAACGGCTATACTGATTTTGACCGGCCTTTTACTGCAAGATGCGGATGTTATAATATTATGTTTCTACTTCGAATTTATGGGGTCCAATTTAATGTAATCTGAAAGTCGAATCTGCTTATTTAATCCTAAATTACATGATCCTGTACTATATTATATATAATAATTAACTTCTAGTCCCGATATGTTGCAACTGCAAAAATATATTCTCATTAACGTCAAACCAACGTCAAACCCGTTTTGATTTGTCCAAACTCTGAAAATCAGTTTAGTGATGTCAAGACGATTCATTTTTAATTCAATAAAAGTAAAATTAAATTGTAGGGGAGTTGGGGTTCAGCTTGAATGCAGTCAAAGCTGGGAATACAACAAAACTGTCCGAGTATCCATTTTGTTACCTACTTGCTTTCCAACCATCGCAGAGTGCCTAGTACCAACCTATTAAAATAAATCATATTATATTATATTACTACGTGAAATAAAAGCTTCAGTACAGTATTACAAGAATGGTTCGTACGGAGGAGTGTGAAATTTTGCGCAGTTAAAGTTTATGTGGAGCAAGGTTTTAAATAATGCTTAGAAATACATAAATTTAATTAAAATAACAACAACACACACTATCTCTGATTATGAACACACACTATCGTTTGAGCTTAATAGTGCTAACAGACATTCGAACTTGGTCCGCGGACCATATCCGCGTACCGCATCAGGTGTCGCTATATACGAGCGCACGGATTTGATCCGGCAGACCGAATTGAAAACTCGACACTCGTGTATTCGATTTTCAGCTCTATTATAGTAGCGTAGAGTTATATTTACATTGCTGTTTTTCGACGACGACGATGATTCCAGCAATCAATTAAATCGTGCAGTGATACCAACTCTTAAAAATATTTCTCCCCAAACTTTACCCTTAACTCGACCCTGATAAGTTACACTAATTATAAGATTAACGCTGATTTTATTGGAATATAATTGGGTTATCCCAATTATAATTGTAATTAAGATAACCCAATTATATAATAATAAATAAGAGATAATAAGCTAGAAACTCTAAAAACTGTGTTTATACACATAAAGACTTACGCATAAATGACATAAAACTAACATGTCACTTAATCTGATTTCACTACCTATAAATTTTCATACCCCGGGCTATATACACATATTTTATATAAATTGTTTTAAGGTGTAAACTCTAAAAATCCTGCCCCCTAGTAAACCCCCGTAGATTTTTCCCCGAATTTTGGGGGGAAAATCTCTAAGTTGGCAACACTGAGATCGTTGTCCAGCCCAAACGTCCGACTGCTCTACACACGTACGGATTTGGTACGGAGCGAACCAAATCCGATGTGGACAGCGGCGGACTCAATTAGTAATAATTATGTTCGCCGGACTATAATTCTATGCGAGGTCGGATTTGGTACGGAGCGGACCAACGGCGGTCCGCTCCGTGCCGAATTCGTACGCGTGTTAGCACTTTAAAGTATTAAGCCAACTGCTTTAATGTTCTAAGGCGTTTGATAGATACGATTTGGATACACGTTAACGTTTGTGAATCTGTCTCAAAATTTACTTTTTTTATATTTTTTCTGCCTAAGAGCTAAAAGAACCCTTATAAAGTTCAAACTTACAAGTTATATATACTCTTATAGGTTAATACAATAGGGGAGATTACTACCTACTATATCTATAATATAATACTAAATACTAGATCTAGAATATTCAGTTTCATTAATATACTCAGAAATATTGAGGCATTGCTAGCAACCTATTTAGGTTTATTTCTGTATATTTTTTTTATATTCATCACATCTCGTACTATTTAGTTCACCTAGGAAAGTGGGTCCATTACTTATTATTCGCCGAACTCATCGATATTTAAATATCGATAGTGTCAAGCACTAGCGTTGCTTGAATAAAAATGACATTTGTCGTACACTGACAAGCTGTTACTTTGTGTGTTTGTACGTGTAAAAACCTACTTGTTAAATGTAAAAAAATATAACATTTTATGTGTAGTTTATAAATAAGTTACATCTAAAAAGTACAAAAACTACATCGTTAGTTTACTTACATCATATTCAAAAACATTAATTGTGGTACGTATGAACTTAAACGCACAAATGTCGGAGATATTTACAAATATGTTCCTACGGCCGCATACTTCATACACATTTACCTAGGCGTGACGTCACAGCTAAGGTATGGACACTAGCTTTAGTATGGATCGTTTTAACGAGACTTGCGAAATTTTGTATAGAAATCGCTGTAACTTTGAAAATATTGACTTTTGATATATTTCTTATGGGAATTCATTTATGCAAAAAAAAAATCTCATCTAGCGATCATATTATATCTAATAAACTATACGTTCAATATATTTCATATCGCAATGTTTTCGCCTTGAGCGATATGAAAATAGAACCAATGTCCCTTAATCATTATATTAATATATTGTCCGAGGCATTTTGGAATATTAACTGCATTAAAAAAGTCATTTAAGAAGATAAATGTGCCATAATAAAGAGTAATGGCCCGTGACAATCGCTTGCGATGCTCAAAGTTAATACGATCAGCTATATCATACGATATGGAAATCCAGCTGATTTAGTATTAGTGTTTGCTAGGACTAGTAAATTAACTAATGCTTTGGGTCAATTCACACCGAAATGAAACAATACACGACGCGGCGCTGCGTTTTAAAGATAGTTGTTAAAAATTGAATTTTATTCATTATACACTAAGACATAAGTTACACGTAGAGGTAGCCTACCGATGCACGCGACGCGCGATGGAGACCGCGACCCGAGACCGAAATAGCGTCGCGGAGCCACTGCTTACTATGAATTTATATGGAGCATTAAACAATCGCGTCGCGCGACCTGTGAGTGTGACCAGAGAACCTGAACCACAGGTTTGATGGTCGCGGTCGCGGGTCGCGGTCTAGCGTTGCGGTCGCATACATCAGAAGGCTACTTTAGGAGTATGAATGTCTAGTTGCACCGAGCTGGCAGTGTATGACTGATGTTATATGAAACGTGTATCTTTTTGTGTAGTGAATACAGTATGATTTTGAATAGCTTTCTTAAAAAACCAATTGCGTATCGTCTCGTTTCAGCATGAACTGACGCTTAGCCAGATGATTTTTTAAAGTAATAAGACTCGTTCAAAAAATAAGATATGAGCATGAAATTTCTGTGGATTATAGATCATCGATTACTCTATAATATATAGGTTGCTTGGCACGCAAATATGACAAATGAATTAAGAGAAAATACAGAATAAATATTAGGTGCCTATTATATCGCGCGTCGGAAATTAAAATAGTTATGTTTGAATAGTGACTAGCAAGTGGAAATTAAAATTAAATATGTTATCGATAATCAAACTTTTATTGAAGTAGATACAATAGAACTATTAATTTACCTAAAGTGTTTACTTAAAAAAAGAGTTTCTCATTGAAAGAAACGAAATTGGTTGTAAGGCGTAATTTGTTGTATCAGCTTGTGCAACGCATTTTTTATCATCTTGTTAAAATATATGATTTGAACATAAATTTTAATATAATTTAAATAATCACACAGGGTTAGGGTCCTCCTCGATCATTTTTTTTCTTTTACTTTTAAATCAAATTTGAGTTTGTAATCATGTATGTTTATTTGACTCACTCACACGCACAGAAATAAACAAATTACGACAAATCATGCACAGAGGGATAAAACACGTTTTTTGACACCGCACTGGCTGAAAGTCTTGTAAGTGATCCTTTAGATCCCCTAACGCACTGAACGTGTTATTTGATATAGCTATTTACCACTAATAAGCGATAATTAGTTATAGAATTTGTCAATACAAATTTCTTAAATAAGTGAAAACTTTGGAGTCCTTGGATTTGAACCTTGATAGAACGAAAAAGCGACGGTAACAATTAAGACAGTAAAATCAATGTTAGGGTCAAAATAAAAATCTGATATTTTTGCACACGTTAGATATAAGTGTATAGATGCCAAAAATGCAATAAAACCGATTTCGTATATCTGGCAGATACATCCAATTACGCTGGAGGTGTCGCAATATCATAATTACCAGATGTTGCCAGCGACTTCGTACGCGAAAAATCGAATATCGCAGAAACCGTGCATTTTGCCGAGATAAAATGTAGCCTATGTCCTTCCCCTTGGTCTACCATTGGGTAAACCACGGAGGACAAGGGCTACTTTTCATCGTGCGAAATTTTATCAAAATCTGATTTCAATGAAAATAAACAAAAAAAAACCGTTCCTCATTATAATATTAGTGTAGATTTAATTATGTTTTCTTTATATAGTTTGTTAATTATTATTTTTTATTTATATATTTATCTATGGACACCTCACACCACGTCAATCTGGTCTCGTGGTAAGTTCTCGAAGAACTTGTGTGTTACGAGTACCAGACAACGGAAATATATTTAATACTTTTTATATTATACACACATTTAATACGCATCCACGACCCGGGAACACTCGAAAAGTATTTGTTTTCCTTCGGCGGGATTCGAGTTCCCGACTCCCGGCTTGATCACCAACACGCTCAACCACTGAGCCACAGAGGTCGTCGTAATTAATATATGTCTACCATACTTATTATGAGTAAAAGAAATAACTAACGTCGTTTCTTTCATAATTTGAATTCCCTCATACACTCGTAAAATATGGTCGTGCAAATTAAATAATTTAATGCACAATATATTTATACGGTATAATATTTTTATTGGTCGCAATTTCTTTTTCCTCATGACAATCGTGAAAGTATGTAAAGCAATCATACGGTGGCGTATATATTAGGTCTTTACCTATGAAATTGCCGTTTTGTATGAAAAAATTTAAACGAATTTTTTTCATGTATCTTTGCCAACGCAGTAGCAGTTTATTGATGCCCTTCTTAAAGAAATCAGCTGGACGGGAGGCAACAAATTCTTCAAAGGTATTTTGTACTGCCTCTCGGGTATTTAATTTTTTTCCCGCCAAGAAGTTATCCAAATTCTGAAAAAAGTAGTAGTCTGTGAGCGCAAGGTCTGGTGCGTAGGGCGAATGACGGAAAGCTTCCAACCCCAGTTCTTGCAACTTGGAGACCGTCTGCTGTGCAGTATGAGGTCGCGCGTTGTCGTGCAGGAGCAGCGGAGACGAGCGATTGACCAATGCTGGTTGGAGATTTGCCAGCTTCTCCATCATTATGCTCAGTTCTTCACAGTACACATCTGCAGTAATTCTCACCCCGATTGGTAAGAAGCTGTGATGAATCACACCGGCGCTAGACCACCAAACAGTGACCATCACTTTTATAGGGGTAAGTTTTCGTTTAGGGCATTGCTTAGGTGCTGAACTAGGATCCAGCTTGCTGAGCGCTTGCGGTTATCAAACAGAATCCATTTTTAATCGCAGGTAACAATGCGGTTTAAAATTTCTTAATTTGTGTGTCTGTTGAGCAGTGCAAGGCACGACTCGACGCGTACTTCGCGCTGGCGTTCATCGAGTTCGTGGGGCACCCATTTGTCAAGCTTTTTTATCTTACCAATTTGACGCAAATGGACCAATATTGTTTTGACGCTAACGTCGAAAGCTGCTGCTAATTCAGCCGTAGATTGTGTATCATCAGCTTCCACAATCGTCTTTAATTCGTCATTGTCGACCAAAGTCTTCGGACAACCGCGAGGTCATTTTTCAGGTCGAAATTTCCAGAACGGAAGCGAGCAAACCAATAACAGGTGGTGCATTGGTTTGTAGTGTTAGCTCCGTAAACGTCGTTGATGTTGCGTGCCGCTTGTGCCGCGTTACTGCCACGACGGTACTCATATTCCATAATTACTCGAATTTTTAACGTATCCATGAGGACGAAAAAGATTGAAATGCGATGAAAATATAACACTAATCAATAAACAAATCACCACTTTTGGAAAAAGAATTCCATGTTTTTAAAATAAAATTAATTTGAAATTAGAATTCTTAGCCAAACAAAAATTATTTTGATTTGAAATGCCCAGTACTGCAGAACAGCAATTTCATAGGTAAATACCTATTAAAAGTGTATATTTAATCACATCTAAGGACTATTTCGAAACAATATTTCGTTAAGCTTCTTCTTCGTTACTTTCGATTCCTTCATATCGACTTTTTTATGTAACTCTACCATGTGCTACCAAAACGTGACATTTTGTGCCAAGGTACACCCTAGACCCAAAAGCACTGAACAGAACACCTCAGTCTTTAAAGATACACGTTTGGGAATTTCGGCATTGTCTCAAGAACCGCAAGCATATTATGTTACTATGTCATTTATAATAATCATCATCGCCATCATCAAACCAATAAATAAATACCTTTAGTTAGGAATTTTAGACCGTTCTTTGGGTTCCGTTTTACAACAAGGAATGCATATAATTTCGCTGGCTGGCTCTACATACATATGTTCCCACAAACATGTTGATGAGTCATGCCAACTCTTTGGGAAAATTGTTTTATTTGTAAAATAGGACAATAACTTTTGAAGTAATTTAAAGAAAACCTATTGCGCGTTGACACCTATGGAACTTTCCTTAGAAATGTCCTGACACGGTCTTGGTAGGGTTATATCGAAAAAGTTTCCGTAACAACATTATTAATACGTAAATAAACCATATTATTTTGTTTATATAAGGCGAATTATTGCACACAATATAGAGTAGTGTAATGAAGTGAATAATTTATAAGCATCATGGATTATTTAATGAGGCTCGGAGAGAGAGCTCGGTCCCACGAGGGAGATTGTGAGACTGCGGTTTAGAAAGTACGTACATTTTGCGAGGGTTAATTATACAAGAAAGGAGGAAAGAATTTCCGTATCGACGGGTGTTCTACGGGTTCACGTTAACCCCCGACAGAAACAGTGGGATGTTAATATAAGTTTCTGTCCGTCGGGGTCTCTGTCTGTCCGTGGTAGGTATAGTATATCCCAAATGTACGGACCGATTATAATATAGTTTTTTTGTTTGTTTGTTAAAGCTAACATGAACGAAAGTGGTCCTAGCTATAATTCTTGAGGTGATCACAAACTTTGTAGGCAAAGTGATACCAATTTCATATAATTTCGCTCTTGTAATTTCACACCATAGCAAAAAAAGTTTTCAGAACTTCGCGTTTTTCAGAATACTGACTTTCTCAAAATACAGTGTTTGAACATTTATTTTTGGGTTACACGTAAAGTGGGCTTGATTTTATTTTCTCGCGTCTAACCGATAGTGTGGGGTATCATTAAATAGGTATTTAAAAAAAATTAGAGATAGCTAGGACAAATTTTCAATTTAGGTATCCGCTTGCGAGATATTCAACTTTAATGTGCGTTTTTTATATTAAAATACCCCTTGGGGCGGTCACCCCTCCCTCTTAAAACTAAACGGATGGCTCGAAAAACATGTAAAAATTCACGATGGTAGTCCATATTATTATGAACTTTGTAGGAAAACTGTCACAGCTTATACAATCTGTTAGTTCAGGAGTTATAGATACTTAACTGGAAAACTTCGTATAACAATAAAGAAATATGTAAGCATGTAAAATTGTATAGAGTTATAGACTCCCACTTGGCCGGTTACTTTTTAAATTTACTCACTTGAAACCGTCCTGTTCAAAATGAGCTTCAAAATTGCAATTTCAAGATCTTTATCTATTCATGATAAATCACGATTCGCTATTTAAATCCGAATTTCCTTTGAATTAAGAAAATGTAAAATCAATCCGGTAATGTCCTATCTCCAATAAAATATTTGAGGGAAATTCACAAGCAATTTCCACGAAATTTTTACTTTTCAGTCGTCTCGTCCAATTTAAAAGTCAATCACATTAGACACAACGTGCAGAATTAGGTGGTGAACGTAATTTGAACCATAATGTATGATTTTAAAGTTTATTATTGCAATTGCCGTAGTAGGTCCTAGTTTCTAAAATATTATCTCGCTGGGCTTATCCGTTGCTAAAAGCCTAAAAAAAGTAATGAATAATTTTGCGGTGTGAACCAGTAGATTTTGCTTTGAATCTAAAACTGATAATAAAACGCAGCTTTTCATTTGCTCAGCTTAGCTTTTTATAAATCCCGAGTCTGAACTATTGTTAATACTTTCCAATGCGATTTTAGGTAGATCTAATCGGTCTGACTAAGAGCTTGTTTCACAATCTGCCGATAAGTGTCAGGTAGCTTATTTCCATGTTTTGCCTCTGTCGCTCGACATAAAGCATGCAGCGATGGAACTTCCAAATGAGCTGTTCGACAGTAATTTGAGGAATTTAAAATAGGCCCTATGAGTCATAGGCTATGACTGACGTGTTTTTAAATATAATTTAGCTCTCATCTAAAACAACGACCTCTGTGGCTCAGTGGTCTCAAGCCGGGGGTCGCGGGTTCGAATCCCGCCGAAGGAACAAAAAGTTTTTCCGTGTTCCTGGGTTATGGATGTGTATTAAATATGTGTATAATACAGTAAAAATCTTAAATATATGTATAGTATAAAAGCATTAAATATACTTCCCGTTTTCTGGTACCTGTAACACAAGTTCTTCGGATTCTTAGCACGGGGCCAAATTGACGGGGTGTGAAGAGTCCATAGATATTAATAAAATTGTTTTTTTTTATCATTATTTAAATATATTACTTCGGATTAAAACCATTTGCCATTGTCAAGTTAAAAAGGCGGGAAATAGAATTTTCGTTTCAATTTTCAACACCGTATTCCTATATCGTCAAGTCTAAAGTCTAGTCAAAGTCCAAAATTGTCATTTGTAGCATTATGTGCAGTCAATTAGTCAAGTCAGTCGATTCAGTAAAGTGGTAGAAGCTTTACTGAAAGTTCGTAGGGAGTTTTGGAGGGGAACACAAAATAGCACGGTTTTTGGAAGTTGTACCACTTGCCTACACTTGTGCACGTTAACGAATATTTAATGGTTAACATTCTCCAACATTACACATTAAGAACCGAAATAACACAAATTTATGAAAGAAATACAAAAACCACAACTTCACCCATTGAATTCTCCGGCAAAACTCCGATATTAATATTCATTAATTATTAAAAACATTATAATATAACACACGCAACCTTAGTCTCAGTATTTCGAAACGTGGTGCTTGAATATCCCAGCGGTGACATTATTTTTATGTTACTTCGGGCATAAAATACCCCATATGCTACAATTCTTAAGTGTTCAACTTTAGGAGTTGGGTTAACACAATAAAATAGCCTAATAAAACGCTTATGAACAAAGTCACTTGTGCTGTAAAACAAAATAAGGTTGATTTTGATATTTTAAACAATAAACAAGTAAATAGATTGTCTGATGGAAAGGGAAAACAGATGCAACACGGACACCAGTAAGGGTCAGTTCACACCGCAACGATATGCGATGCTACGCGACGCTGCATTTTTAAGATAGCTATTGAAAATGGAACTGTATTCACTACACTAAAAGGTACAAGTTTCATATGACATGTCATGACACTCGAACTCTTACAATGAAACGTGAAACTTCTCGTGTAATGAATAAATTTCAATTTTGAATAGCTATATTAAAAATGCAGCGCCATGTCGCATATCATTTCGTTTCGGTGTGAATTGACCCCTAAAGCAAAGGATTGAAATGTCCCTATGATATATACAATTTTCTTGTTTTTTTTCTATCCAAATTCAAGGAAATAATCAAAAAAAGCAAACATTTTGTTAGTCAAAAGTATGCCATCGTTGTTACTATAACTACTATATACGTTTAAAAATTAGTGATAAGACATTTTCATGCTTGGTAAACTTTTATGGCAATATTATGCTGCTACGATAAGATGTCCCGTACATGTTTGGTAAAGTTTTGCAATAATATACTCGTATATTTGGCGTTCCCGAGATAAGTATACGTTTATTATAGTTGCAGCGACCGTGCCAAGTTTTATTTAATGTTATTTAAATAAAAACTTTGCCTGTTCATGCGGGCTAAGTTTATAATTTAGATTCGTCATCTTTTAGCCACTAACTTGACTAAATTTTTATTACTATTTGTTACTTAATTTAAGGAGCTTGATGCCAGACTGTATTATAGACCACTACTATTTCGAAATTTTGGAAATTATCAAAATAAATCCAGCTTTTCTGAAGTATGTTTGGTAGTAACATGGTGACCGACATGCAGTGGTAAAAGCGTTTTGCGTGTCAGTCTTTGACTGGGTTAAGATTGAGTCTAATTACTACCAATTCCATTAACACCTGTTAAAAAGTTGATCGTTGGTCAAATATCAGTCAAGTGGCTCAGTGGTTCAGCTCGTTGGGGTTCGAATCTCGCCGAAGGAACAAAATGTTTTTCTTTGTTCCTGGGTCATGTATGTGTATTAAATATTTGTATATAATAAAAAATGTGAAATATATGTATAGTATAAAAGTATTAGATACACTTCCCGCTGTCTGCAGGTACCTGTAACACAAGTTCTTCGGATACTTAGCACCGGCCCAGATTGATGTGGTGTGAAGCATCCAAAGATATTATTATTATGTTATCTCTCTCCTTCTTCCTATAAATGAAAGAGATAGATATTTAGACAAACCTTTCTAACCAAGTCTTACAGATGTTGGTGAAATTGGGACTTAAGCTAACTATATAATAAGTCGCTTGATGTTGCCCGTGACTTTGTGCGCGCAAGAGAAAATTCCGCAGGAAAAATACAATTTACCCCGATAAGAACTTGCCAATTAGCTTTCTCGTGGTCTACGCTATACTAGTGATAAATTTATACCAGTGATTAATATCAAAATCGCACACTTTCGGAGCCTGTTCAATGCAAACAATGAAACATTTTTTTTCTTTTTCTTTTTCTTCTCCTCAGACTGGAGTAGTCCATGTCCTTCTCATGTTTTCATTCTTTGTATATTTTCCGTTAAATACTAATTTATTATGCTAAAATACAAAGAAACGACCAAATCTTTCCTATCTGTTTAGTGCTGATATTCATCCTAACTTGACTATGTGACTGAACTTGACTTGACTGACTGAACTTGATGATGCTAAACATAATTTTTTGAAGTGACAGCGAAGACATTCGCCATTTCTGTAAGTGGATGGAGTCATACATTATCGAGCTGCCGCTGACAACCGACGACGACCGGGGCTAAAGTTGATTTATGGTATACATTACCGGATGAATTTTGTATTGAATTAAACGTATTTCGAGGAAAATTTTTCGGACTCAATTCGGACGTTCTGGTAGACATAACTTTTGTGAATTAGATCAATAGCGCCCTGCACACGTAAAGTTTGGACCGCTGATCGGACTGTGTGCCAAGCCACGAGAAGATCTATACGCTAATTATGACTAAAAACCGGCCAACTGCGAGTAGGACTCACGTCCGAAGGGTTCCTTACAAAATAAAACAATTCTGTTGTATGTGAGCCCCACTTAAATATATATTTTATTTTGTTTCAATTATTATTTGTTGTTTTAGCGGCACCAGAAATACTTAATCTTTGAAAATTTCATCACCTACTACAACTATCTAACAATCTCCGTTCATGAGATACAGCCTGGTAACAGGCGGACAGACTGACGGACGGACAGCGGAGTCGTAGTATAAGGTCCCGTTTCACCCTTTGGTAACAGAACCTTAAAAATGCGTAACCGTTTGGACTGCCGCGCCAGTGTCTTACATACTCGTAGTACGTTAAAATACGTCATAGGGCGTGATTCGAAGAGTCGAAAATGCGATGCCATCGATACGCCAGATTGGACTGTCGGTAAATAGGGACACTATTCAGCGACATGTCAGCGTCTTATACTCGTAATACTGATGATTGTCATAAACGCTCGATTATTATTTAACTCGCGAAAATGTTGTGTGTTTCAATTAGTGTAAGCGCTTTATTACAAATGAATTCGTAAAGATGTTTGTTCAAAGTTATTTTAAACCTGCAACACTAATACTGAAACACTGTATGACAACAAAATGAGCAAATACTGCGGAACTTACGAACCTTGCTGTTTAAATACGTAAGTTTGTTTGTTTGTGCTAAATTTGTACGCAACATGTAGCTCCCGTTTATAATAATGGTCGCTGTGAAATGTCTGCCAGAGGTATGCCAAAAGTATTTTCACATTTGATTTTGTTGTCTTTTCTCTATCAAGGTGTAAAAAGTGATCACTTTAAAATCTATATTCGTTTTTATTTCATGTCCAAGCCATTTTGTAACGGCCAGTCTTCATGTCCACGTGCAAACGTGTAACGGTGCGATGTCGCGGCACGGTCGCCATAAGAATTTACGTTGACGACGCGCGACGTCGAAACGTTGGCATGTGGACAGGCCCTCATTCTAATTGTTGCTTTAGCAAAAGTATGATATAATTTTTGAAAATAGCTTATAGCGTCAGATCGCATGCAATGAAACGTGTATCTTTGTGTAGTGAATAAATTTCAATTATGAATCGCTATCTTAAAATGCCACGTCGTGTCTCGGTGTGAGCTGACCCAAAATTATTATTCCATTTTCTTAATTCAAAATTTTAAAGCATAATTCTTTAAAAATGGACCATTAGCACTTGCCAACAAGAGCCATGCCAGAAAAGATTTGAGAAGGCTTTGATTAATGTTCTGTACATTTAAAATATTCTTCTGCACGAAATAGTTATATTATCTGACAAGAATATTCTAATTTAAAGGTAGAAATACCTATTTTAATGCACTGCACTCTGTGAATTAATCATGCATTAATATTATATATATTACTATTCATTTCTACATTAATATTATAAAGTGGAATAATTTGTTTGTTTGCATTAAATATGCTCCGAAACGATTGGACCGATTTTGATAAAATTTGCCACAGATATAAAAATTAAATACTCATTTTAGGACTTATTACATTAGCGACAAAACATTGGCCGCAACCTTATGTGAGTACATTCCAACAAAAAAAAATCCCTCGCTAGCATGCCAGGATGTAATTTAATTAAGAGTTCATATCGCTCTCATCGTACTATAACCATTAATATTATTGACTTTAGTTTGAAACGAAGGAAAATAAAAATTATATATTTTTATTTCTAAAATTATAATTTTTTAAAATTTTAATGATACCTGTGCGCTAGCACAGGTATCATTAAAATTTTTCTTCATTTTTTTTCAATTTCAAGTTTTTTTTTCAATTTTATTTGTAAACCGTTTTTTTACTAAAGAGAGTAGTTATAAGTAAATTAAAGTGTACATAATAATAATATGGCAGTGCAATTCCCAGAAAAAAGGAAAAGTGGATCCCTCAGATTATGACGACGACTATCGCTGCTGTCCCTGGTCTTCCGTGATCCCCAATATGGGGATATCCGTAATATTAAAGGGGATTAAAGTGAAACTAGAAAAAAATGGAAAAAGGTACATAGGGCAGTACCATAGTAAATTAAATAGAAAATTCTTACTAAAATTTATTAATTTAACTATCAATCTCTTATGAAAAAAATGTTGAACAAAGGTTGAACAAGTCTTATTCTGCGACACAATATTGCTTTAACACAATATTGTTTTATCTAAAACAGATGTGTACTATTGCTATGCACTTTGCTCAACTGATCTTTACCTTTCTTGTAGTAAGATGGATAGTAGAAACTGAGTTTGTGGTTATACCATGCTTAAATTTCACTTATTTAAATTGTATTTAAGCGTGGTATAACAATTTTTAATATCATTATTATTTGGCATTTTTACAGACTACTTTTCTACTCATCTGAAAAAAATATAGTGTCCATAATATTCTGAAATTAATATTTCAATCTATGGTTCCAATCGACCTTTCCACAAAATATCTGGATCAATTCGCACCAAAATTGTTAAACGGTGCGAATCTACTCATTCAGAAACAGTGCTGAGGCGATTCACACCGACCCGTTCGGGGGTCCGGTTGTCCTAATAGTTTTGACATACCAGTTCTGACTGTCAGCCCCGCGCATCTACATGTTCGTTGATGTAAATACGTTACACTAAATAGTTACTACGTAACCCGTGGGCCGAACTCTCGTGTGGATGGCGCCATAGTACCTAAACGTCAGTAGGAAAAAGAAACAAGACCGATTACAGAAGTAATCAATCTGCTAACCTCGCTCAACTAATAATCATCTCGGCCATATGGTTCATTTTCCCATTCGCGATCATTTGAATTAGCACATTTGAAAATTCCCATATTGATAATCCTAAGTTACAAGGCAATTTGCTACTCGAAGGTAATTATGATATGAATATGAAATTTGGGTTAAGATCATTGAACACTGAACAGGTGAATAATTTAGCCGTAGATATCACTTTAATAAGATGGCGCGAGTGTGCCTTTTGCTTTAACGAGATAAAAATTTAATTAGTTTGGATCAATTTTAATCCCTGTCACATATTAGAATATCTTTGCCCTGCCAACAAAAGAGTGGTGTTACAAATTTAAAGTGTCTGCGTATCTGTATGTTTGTCTTTCGCACCGCAGCTCTTTAACTTAAAGACAGACTTTAGGTAATACGACTTTATTATTATTTAATTACTTTGAATTTCTGGCATGACATGATATAATGTGCAACTATCTTACGCTATCCATCCTGTTATCCGACTGAATTGAATAATTTAAAACTGTGCAAATATAACATTATACAAAATTAATTATGACAATTTTGGATTAATGATATACTGTTAATGGAAAGGACGTTTAGGTAGAAAAATAATTGCAAAAACTAGAAAAATGTATAAAACACTACATAACAATAAAATTACATTGTGCTCTGTACAAACATTTCAAAACATAAGTTTTAGTAAAAAAAAGACTATAATATTAATTCTATCAGTCGTGTGAGGGCTACAAACTTTACAGTGTTGTCTTAGGCCTACTTGCGCAGATCTGGATAAAAGTTAATCCTGAGTTAAAATATCATGCCTTCTGTTTCATAAATACGAAGAACGAGAGAGATAACATGATATTTAACCCAGGGTAAACTTTAACCCATATACGCGCAAGTGGGCCTTAGATCGTAATATAATTTTAGTAAGTATTATTTTTGATTATACATTTTTATTTATTTTTCTGCCTAAATGTCTTCACTGCAGTGTTCAAAGTGCAAAATCCAGCGCAAATCATGTGCTCGAAATTTCTGTAATTGATTTTGCAAAATGTAAAAATATTATAGTCTACTTAAATTAGTATCTGTGGTAAGAATATACTGCATAACTTAAGTTTAGCAGTTTTATGCGCGCGGTGAGATATTTGTTTGTACCACGCTTAAATACAATTTAAATAAGCAATATTTCTGTAAGGGTTGGCCATAGCCAACCCTTACAGAAATATTTTATGCCTTTGTAAATTGTATACATAAGAGTCGATAAAGTCGAGACAGCAATGAATTTGCAGTAATTTTACGCAATTCATGTAAATTGCGACACTAAAAATATGTCGTAAACTTTATGTTTATTTCAATGTGATGGTAACTGTAAACATTTGAACCTACGGGTATCCCACAAGATGGTTGTTGTTTATTAGATATTGCGGAGACAAAAATAAAAGTTTTAGTTGATGTCTCGAATAACTTTGATAGTTATCATATTTTGTTTTCGGTTTCCCGGATAAATGGTAAAGTCAAATTAATTTCGATTCTGATGGACAAGAAACCTGCGAAACGTGTGCTCAGGCATGAATAAAGTTACTTATAGGTACAAAATTGTTTTACATTGGTACTATTGTCACATGGAGCAAGACGGTCTAGGAATTAAGATAGCCATTGCTATACGAAAGATATGTTCCTCTTAACCAGGAAAGATAACCTAACCGAGAGCATGTCAGGACATGTCCAAGGAGGGTTCTTTAACTATCAACGAGTTACGCGCAATAGGTTTTCTTGGAATAACTTCATAAGTTACTGTCTGATTTCGATATATATACATAAAGAGTTTTTAGCTTAATCTATCAGCATAGAAACTAAAAATCTTCTATCTCCTATAGTTTAGAAATGCAAAACCATCTTATAAGCCACTTTGGAGGCTGATTACTCAAAAATTGTAGTAGAAAAATCATGTATGAGAACTCACCTTTATTTTAAAATACCTATTCAATGATACTCCACACGATGGGGTAGAATGAAAAAATATTCTTCATCCCTACCTCACATATAGAGAACTACCCCTAAAATATAAAATTATTATAACGAAATATATATACGAAAATGATGACAAAAAAAATGTTTAAAAAATTAAAAATAGCTTAAAATCCATTCTCACACCTACTGAATACACCTATATTATGTCCATAGTAAAAGGTCTAGCCGTTTCGGAGGAGTACGAAACACTGTGACACGACAATTTTATATGATCCCTAGTTGAGGTTACAAATTATAACCGGTGATCCGTGGTTGAAGGAGGTTTTTTATGTCAGATTTGTGTATCTATAGGACGAGACGAAATAAAAGTTTTACTCCCTTTTTTATTGCTGTAATCCTTCTTAAGCTCTGTCGGCAGATCTGGAATTACTACTCTAAATGACATTTACGTTCTGAATAAATTTTGCACGTCTATGTCTTAACGAATTACTTATTTTTATGTAATTATTTTTACGCCTTTGCTGAGTTTTTATTACCTTTTTTTGTAGTTTATCTGCATTTTATAATTATACTACTACCAACAGGAACATGGATATTGTATTTTCAAAGCAAGTAGTAGTAACTGTAGTGTCTTGTAATTATATATTACTAACTTTTGCCCGCGGTTTTGCCCGCGTGGAATAGTTTTCTTGGAGAAAAAACTTCTTCAGCAAATAACTTGGGAGGCCGGTAGCGCCGCGCATTGTACTAAGTTCCCTAGATTTTAAATCTGTTATATCTTCGAAAATATTCATTTACATTATGTACATGCTGTAAAGGACCATATTGATATATATTTAATGCACACTGTATTGAAGGTACTTAATTGGATAAGGATTAGTGCTGTATTGCTTAAAATCGCTTCGTAAATAAGCCATTACTTCTCGTAAAAAGTAAAGAATAAAAAATGGTTATTGTGGTGTCTATCCCTAAGAGATAGATAGACATATACCATCGCGGACTTTTTTGTAGACCTTTTTATGGTGTACAATACTGTAGTACATTATTTTGATCTATCTTATGAGATATATCAGGGTTCAGCCAGCGTTTGCAATGTAAGCGCAAAAAATGTGTTTATTTACGACATTAGAAACCTCCAAAATTATCAGTGTTTCTCTACTATATTATGCATGTTATATACATTTTAACCTTCCTCTTGAATCACTCTATCTATTTAAAAAAAACTCCGCATTATAATCCGTTGCGTAGTTTTAAAGATCTAAGCATACATAGGGACAGATAGAACAAGCGACTTTGTTTTATACTATGTAGTGATTAATACGAGAAGCTAAAACTTTCAGTAGTTTCACGAGAATTGTGAAACCGGGGGAGTATGAAATTGGGCGTAATAAAAGAGAGTAGGTCGCGATTAGGCAATGGTATTTAAAGTGCGGTCGCGGAGCACGTAAAATTTCGTACATTGACTTATCGCTACATGTCTCTTTTACTCGCACACAAATGAAAGAGACAAGTAGAGACAAGCATTGCTATCGCGCTCCTATCGCGTACCTGTGTAAACGCGAGTAACGATGACTAATGTACGAAATTCTACGTGCTTCGCGACCGCACTTTACCTATAACATAAACTGTGATTATAGAATAGGGGTTCCGAGCCAAAATGTTTATGTATCGTCTGAAAAGGCTCGAAAAAAATTTGCAAATCCCTAGCGTAATATGAGTAGGAAGCAAATGTCACAATTGTGGAATTAACCTAAAGACCAGCAAAGCTTTTCCTATGATGAATAGCCAGATCGTTTCGTAAGGAATCAGTAATATTTCATCTAACTTTGTAATTATGTTGTCAATAATTAAACAATTAATTAAATTAGGTAAGTTCTAATCTACTTTTGATTATGATGAATAGACGTAAATTTTAATTTATTAATTTATCGATTAGTTTTGAAAGAAGTTTTAGCAATCGTAGCACCCTTCAAACCGCGGATGGATTTGTGCGGTTTGGGCGTTTTGCGGATAAAACTGTCCTGCTAATAATGATTATACATACGCTCACGCTGCCGCTCACTCTTCTGATCTAACTTAATTAATTAAGGCGAACTATATATAAATGACATTTCATGAGTTTAAACTGAAGCTTGGACTGGCGCGTGAGACGTTATTATTTTGAAAGTTTTGCTATCAGTAGTAATGTCAGGTTTCTGAGGGTTTTTGTTGGTAGTTTATCTATTAAATAGCGCTTACGTCATTAAATCAAAAGCTTTTAATTGATTTTCAGTACACATGAATCGTAATGCGCGGATAAAACTGTGGAACTGTGCGCTCGCATCGACATTACAGATCGGACTGTCAGCTCCGCGCGTCTACCCGTTCATTGCGGAGCAGCGGAGCGGAGCAGAGGAGCGTGTGTAGGGCGCTATTATCACAATCGCTCACCCCAAACGCTTACACCTTCTCCGTTCCGTCGTGGGTAAAAAGGAGTAAGATGGTCTAAGTGATATCTGTTATATATTTGTTATAGAAGTATATATTATGGCCCTACTTAAATGGCCCCATTTTTGGCGTTGTTTGGGGCTATTATGACATTTGAGCTATGGTGAAATCAAGATGACGTAACTTTTTTTGGTGAAGATTTGTTCTGTCATTTGTACGTCATAGCCTATCTTTAGTTTTGAAATCATTAATGTTTGTCATACAAAAGGTATTTTCGTCTACGTCTATGATCTAGAAAGAAGAAAATTAATGATTCTTGCCCTAGCTAAGATAAAAAAAATTTTTGGCTATCGTTCTTAAAGCATTTTTTGTTTATCTTAAATATTTGCTATAACGTCAACGTGAATGTTATATAATAACTATGTACAAAAAATATTATTTTATTTTATTAACTTGAAACAAATGTAAAAGCAACTATCCAAATTTGTTTAAGCAAAAATAGTTAAATTCATTAAATATTTGTTTTGAATTTACCGGAACTGGACAAAGTGTTAATAGCAAACAGAGTATCGAATTTAATGATGTTGTTAATAATAAATTATAGTACAAAAAATTATAATAATATTAATAACTTAGACATAAGTTTATACTATATCAAGTTCATCGAGCAAAATTATTTTTGTACGATGAATTTACATAATATTATACAGATAAATATGCAAAACGGGAGTAATTTTTATTTAAAATGTAGGTATGTGCATTGAAATAATAACAATACATCTCTTTTTACATATTTTGTAAAACTATTAATAGTGTGCAGCTTGTAGAAAAAAATCACAAATTGACAGCGGCGAAATGTGTTTCTGCAAAAGCGTTATACTACTGACGATTTTGCAGAAACTATGACGCTTTTGCAGAAACACATTTCGCCGCAGTCAATTTTTTTTTAATTAAAGAAGATTTTTTGTGTAATTTTTAATCCGACAATGGTTTGTTCTCCAGACATGATCGGTTCTGATGAAAATTTTAATAATGGCGCCCGAATTGCCTTTATCATGAAATTGGAAACCGGGGAATCCCTTTGTAAACCTTTAAATTTTTTTAATCAAACATTTTGTTTCCGTCGAATAAATTTGATTTTGGTTCCGCAGTCTATGAGAAATTATTGGAGTGCATTCTATTTTCATTCTGCAAAATATTTGAGGGTTCAGAAATCTCAGAAGGAAAAAAGCGGAACCCATAAGTAATTTAAAAAATGCGCAGTAAGCTCACAATACAATTTATTTGTATAATAACAGTAGGTGTTTGTCTGACATGTTTGTCATTCAATAGCGCCCTGAAAACGCACAGTTCGGACCAAGCAACAGACTGCGTTCCAAACCGCTACGGTATCTGTGCGGTGTGGACTGTCGTGTGTTGTGCTAATTACTACGTCAAAATTGTTCTCGTTTTGGACTGCCTACGTCTTACATACTATGCCAAATACATCATAGCGCTTGGTTACAACTGAGGAAAATGTGCTGGCATCGAGATGGTAGATCGAACTGTCAGTGCTGTGCATTTACACGTTCGTTGGTCGCCCGGGTTGGAACGGCGCGTGCTATTTCCCGCAGTCCGAACTGTACGTGTGCAGGGCGAGGGGCGTCTTTCGAATTGCATAAACAACATTTTCATATTTCTTTTGCGAATACGAACGAAGGGATACGCGATATAGCACTGCATTTTTGAGATAGATATTCAAAATTGAACTTTATTAATTACACAAGTAGATACAAGTTTCATTGTAAGAGTTCCAATGTCAAGTTGCGCTGCACAGCTCATGTGCAGTGTACTGATGTCATATGAAACGTGTATCTTTTCTGTAGTGAATTAAGATAAATTTTGAATAGCTATCTTAAAAATGCAACGCTGCATAGCGTTGCTCATTATCGAGGTGTGAACTAACCCTAAGAGATAAAGCCTTTGACAAAAGAACACTAATAAATTTCAAACTTAAAAATTATAAATAACTCCCCACACCGATTTCGGTGGCGGTGGCCGGTTTTATTGAAACCAGGCATGTTAGGCAGGAGTAATTTTATAGTATACAAGTGTGTGCGCAGTACAAAAGAGCACTCTTTCTTCCTTTACTCTCATAATCCAGTAGGACGGATAACCGACACGACTGGTCCGACTTTTTACATGCCCATCCGACGCATGGACCATCTTTCTTGTCAGACATTCTTGTCAGATCAGGTGATCAGCCTGCATTCTCCTAAGCAAACTAGAAATTAATATTTTTTGTTATAAACAAACCTCCGAGTTGAAAGCCAAGCTCTAATCACTAGATCACGGAGGCTGTTGATAAAAATTATAGGAATATACTAGTCTATAGGAGATCTGCGTGACGCATATTTCAACTCGGTAATAACATTAGTATAGTGAGGCAAAATGATCAACTACTTAAACGCTACTTGAATTAAGTGGTCCATGCTATCCTTGGCAACGTGTGATTTGAGCAGCGGTTAGCCTCTAAGTAAAGTTTGAGATTTCAGCTGATAGCCTACTTATTCTCTAGTAATTTACTTCAGTATTGTTTGCCATTTCACTTAAACTGATTATGTGGCATAGTTGACATGTCATGTCCATTAGGAAGGTCCGCTGACTGGGCTCTGAAGGTCTAGACGAGGGAATGACGGATAAGGGATCTTTTAGTAAATTGATGAGGTCTTTGTTTACTTTTTTAAACTTATTTAAAGGTTGTATCAACATGTAGGTCTTATAGCGTCTGCCTGTCAGGAAAATGCCCTGGCTCTTATTATACTCGTCGTTAAAGTTATCATACCAGATAATATCTACTGTGACCTTACTAGACTAAGCTAAGCACAGTAAATATACTAGCTATAATATGTAGCTCAAAGATGTTACAAAACAATTTATTCATTACATTAAAAGAAAGTAACAGATTTTAATATAAGCCTATATGATACATGGCAGGTCACATAGACATAGTCTTCATCAACTGTCTTAATAATGCAGCGCCGCGTCGCATATCGGTGTGAGTTGACGCTAAAGGTCATAAATTCAAACAAAGTAGGAACATCATAAGTAGTTCAGGATCGAGTCGAGTCGAGTTTTGTCGTGCATGAAAATGGCTGACGATATGGAGTATGGAGAAGCTATTGTTTTGTCTTTTATATTACTGTTCAATAGCACGAGTACTACAAAAAACCCTTATAGTTTCGATCTTTTCGTTAGTCTGTCCGTAAATTGATAAAATTTTGTACAGTTATTGATTGCATATAGATTTTACTTTTGACATAATAAAATAATGTAAATCAAATTAATATTTTAGACGTGTGCTTACATGTAAACTACAGATGTTTTTTTTTCACATTTCACCCCATGAAAAGGTCACGTTCAAAAGGTATTTTTACCCGACGGAAAGAAAAGGAAGGGAAATGATTTTGTTAAATGTATGTATAAATGTATGTTTGTTCCACCGTAGCGCCTTAACTACTGGCCCGATTTTAATGAAAACGGTGTCAATAGACTCGTAACAATAGCCCGGCAGGCTGATTATGTATCTTTAGCAGACAGCAACCGGTCGCGCAGTTGTCGCGCGATCGGTTTCTAATCGCTAAAAAACATCGTATTATGTTAGCATGTTGCTCTGCGGTTGTCCGCTGGCTATCAAATGCATTTTTAGTGATAAAAAAAAGCGCCACTAGCAATCTTGTAGCAACGTGTGGAACTAATAATTATAAAATGTCATGTATTTTGTTTACAAAACGTACAAGTGGATTTAACTATTTTTTACAAAAATGGGCCAGAGTGGTGAGAAAAAGTGTATTAAGTGGGTCTGGAAAAGCACTCGAAGCAAACTTTCAAGAACTTATACCTACGTATGCAAAGGCAATAAGTGAGTATTATAAGATTTGTTTTCATCGAGGTCGTTTCTTTTAGGTATAATTATGTACAATTTAATATAATTGCAATTGTTTTAGATTAAAATGGAACACAGAGTCTCCAACGCACAGATAGAAGAACTGTTGGACCACTTGACTGATCATTCATCATTAGCCAAAGGTGTTGGTCTCGGGGCAAGGTCGAAAGAGACTATTGACAGAGAGTGGAACGATCTTGCCCAAAAATTAAACGCTCATGGGTCGGGAGCTAATAAAAGTGGTCAACGGTGGAAACGAGTAAGTGTTCTTTACAAAACAACTTTGTTTTTACTTACTTTAAATTACTTGCAAGTGAGCTCACCTCGGTTAAGCGCATATCATACTAATATTATATAAATATATTATTCAACACATCATTTACTAATAATTACCCATCTTAATATTATCTCTTTGATAAAAAGTTGTGATAATATTCACCTATCTATATAGAACCTATATAAAAGAGTTTGCATACTGTGTTTTCACCCTGTTTCTTACAATTTTTTTCCTATAAATTCAGTATTGGGCTGATATAAAACACAAAGCCAAGTCGAGAGCTGCAGCTAGGCGGCGAGATGCTTCTGGTACAGGCGGTGGACCATCAAGAGAGGAAGACATGTCTGAAACAGATCGAAAGATCTTGGCAATAATTGGAGATGCTGCCGTGTATGGAGACTCTCAACACCGAGTGCCTGTTTTTGTCAGTAATCAGTATTCAATTATTATTAATTATTGCTGAACAATATATATATTTAATTATCATGTTGCGTTGTTTTCAGGAAACCCAAAATGAACCTCAGCAGACAGTGATAGAGGATATTCTACTACCTGAGGAAGTTGTGCTCGTAAATATGTCAGGTATGTATAACATACCAAACACATTAATAATAATATAATAAATACAAATATTCTCTGCTTTGTAAACAAAATTGTATATTTGTTTTCAGAAACAGCTTTTGCAACAGTGATGTCACCTTCAAAGACTTGGGCATACAAGCACAATACGTAAGTAACAAAAACTTTGCACCTTATTAAAAACACTATTCCCAAATGCTTTTTAATTTTGTACAGACACAACGCATACACCACCAGGGGACAAAAGATCTGATGTCTGTGAAGTGAAAACTGGCAAGGTTACTACTACATGCTACTACTTACTACTGTAAGTAATAATATGTATTTTAATTGTAATTATAACTTAAAAATGTTATTAATTTTAGCAACAGCAAGTCCCACTACCTCCAGGCCTCTGAAGCGTTCTCTGTTCCAGGACCCAAAGATTAATAAAAACTCCAATAAGTCAAGTATGTGTAAGAATTTTTCAGTATTAATGGAAAGTGACTTAACCAAATTTTAAATTGAAGTTATGTTCTGTAAATACTATTAGATTAATTCATACTCGAAAATCACTATGTTATCCTATTTTATCGATATATGTATGCGACCTTCTCAAAGGAAAAGTGCCTAATATTGTAACTATTTAGTAATTTGTGGCAAAAATAGTTGTAATATTTAACATAAATTAATAATTGTCATGATACAGACATGAAACGGACAAAAGTGGAACCTGCTTGGGTCGTGTAACTAGAGTCTAGGCGTGTTTCAGCGGAGGAAAAATTGACCAATGCTGCAATGATAATAGCGGAGGCCTCCCGAACAAATGCAGAGACTGCTCGCCTAAATGCAAAATGTGATAAGATGCATTATGAACTCATGGGCAAGTTGATAGAAACTATAAAAAAGTAAAATGTGACACTATTTTATAGTTTCTTATTAGTATATAAGACTTTTGTACTTGTCATAATTACAAGTACAAAAGTCTTATGCTAATTGAGCTTCAAACAGTTAAAAATTAGTAGAAACTATAAAATAGTGTCTCATTCCACTTTTTTTAGTTTATATCAACTTGGCCATGAGTTCAGGATGCATATTCGCTCATTCTACATTTAAACTACATTCTTCATTTATTAAGATTAACAATCATTGTGCCGCTGGTGATCCTGCTTCATTATAAGACGTGTTAAATAAAGACTGTTATTCAATATAAACTTTTTTATTTAAAATAGATGCTTACAAAGGCCAGACAAAGAAGTGTTTATTGCATAAAACTATACAAAAGTTCAGATATTAATAAAGAACAACATAATATTATCATAACATTTTGTACAAATACTTATAACTTTGAAAAAAACTCTTTAAGTTTATAAAATATTTTGTTTGCCATCTTAGTTTACACAAACATAATACTAAAATACTATATAATACAAAAACAACAAGTAAAAAAAATACATGAAATTGGAATACTAAATTGTAAATAATTAAATAATTATTATATATTCCTCCATAAGCGTTGCACAATAAGTTGCCTCTGTTGCCTGCCACCTTCAAGCTGTTGACCTTCCTCATTGTATGGCTGCCGAGGTATCATAAAGTCTGCTTCCCTCTGAACATCAATGGGAGTTAATTCAGGTACAGGAAGCCTGTGCCTGTTGGTGATGTGTAATACAGCACATGCATTAACAATCTTAGCCACAACATGGTGATTGTAATGTAGTAATAAAGTGTGACAACAGACACCGCCAGTGGGCTTTCAATACTCTAATAAACCTCTGAACTGTTTTTCTTGTTCGGCAATGCGTATTTGTGTAATGTTCTTCTGCACTTCCAGGTTCTGTGTTAACAATTGGCGTTAGAAGCCATGGTCTCAATGGGTATTAAGTGCTGCATATGTCAAGCCTGTTAAGTGTTGCATATGTCAACAGTAATATGTAATTGTCAATGTCATATTGACAGATGTCATGAAGTAAAGCCTATTTAGTTACTTTATTTTAGTTGGCCAAAAGGCTATACATAGTGTAGACGTATATTTTGTGTTAGAAATATCTCATATGTAATACGTATCTGTGTTAAGCACCAATAAAGGAGAATATAAGAATTGTTGCCGTATTATTATCATCACCACTCAAGCGCAAGATGGACATACAAATCAAGAGGTCGTAGCTCGCTATATTAAGAAAATATATTTTTTAATGTTCATACAAACTACTTGAACATGTTATATGACAAAACTTATTATTGTACTACCTATTTAGCAAACTATACGTCTGGAAAGGACATTGTGAATTTTACTATTAAACAAAAGTCATGGGGACCAAAGATAAAATTTGGTTAAAGGATCTGGACTACAATACCATAGGTTGCATATCTGCAGGTGGGGTAAACACTGAGTTATTTTAACATATATCAATGAATATTTATAGTAAATATGACTACACTTCTCTATGGATCAACATTAAAATAATTTGCGGAAATTAAGTGTGAATGAAAATTGTACAATCTAATAGTATTTTGGTTTGTGGTCGCGACTTTTTAAACAGCAGGTAGAAAACGCCCAACGTCTTTTAAAGTGAAAATTTATGACAAATTTAAAGCAAATTTAAACAAAAAATGTTTGGTATACAATAATACATACCAAGAAACCAAATGCTTTCACCATTTTGATACAGCTGCTGCAAATAGTTGTGTATTTCTGAATTTCTCCAGATATACCTGGGCTGATTGATAACTGGCCGAAACGACGAACTTAAAAAAATTATACGCAAAAAAGGAATATTACATTATATTCTGGCATCTTTTTGAAAATAGAACGCTAAATTTGAATTTAATCGAACTGATGGTATTTGTTTGAGATGACGTAGAACTTTCTCTGTCGTAAATTTTCTTAACAATGGAAAGAAACGAAATTCGTGCGGTGATAAAGTTTTACGTTTTAAAAGAGAAAACAGCAACCCAGATTAAAACCAAGCTAAACAGTATTTTAGGGAATTCTGCTCCTGCATTGAGTACAATTCACACCTGGGTAAGTGATTTTAAACGTGGAAGACAGAGCTGCGAAGACGCCCACAGGTCTGGCCGTCCAAATGAAGTCACGAATCCGGACATGATCAAAAAAATTTACAAAATTGTATTGAATGATCGGCGTTTAAAGTTGCGAGAGATAGCAGAGATGGTGAGCATTTCATCTGGACGCGTTTTTAATATTTTGCACCAACATTTGGAAATGAAAAAGCTTTGCGCGCGATGGGTGCCGCGTTTGCTCACTGTAGACCAAAAGCAACGTCGAGTGGACGATTCATCGGAGTGTTTGGCGCTGTTTAACCGAGATCCTAATGAGTTTTTGCAGCGTTATGTAACAGTCGATGAAACCTGGATACATCATTATACTCCCGAGACAAAAGACAATCTAAGCAGTGGACTGAGAGCGGAAAACCTGCGCCGAAGAAAGCAAAAATTATTTTTTATCTCAAATAAATATTTTTTTCTTCCATTCGAACAATAGTTGAACTTTTCTAAGGGCCAAAGTGTAAAAATGGACATTCAATTTGCACGAGTTTCAAAAAGCAATCGCAAAAGATACGTTTCTTTGTAAAAGATACTTCCCCGACTCACTCATCCGCTAAAGATTTAACATCTGGGGCGGAGATTACGAGCGATTTGAGAACAGCTCTAAAAATAACCTTTCTATATTTTTCATTTCACCTGTGAAATATCGAAAAATAATCACCGCTTTGATCTCGAGTTGAGAGAGAGACTCTTCATAGATTCTTTGTGAACGGGTTGAAATTACTGTTAGAAAGCTGGAATGAATGACTATAAGAGCAACTAAAGGTATATTAGAAGGTCGATTCTGCAAATCAATTCCGGCAATAATACAGTTACGATCCATATATATGTTACATACCCAATATGTTAAAAAGGCAATATGGTGTTCTTATAAACGTCAAACCAATGTCAACACCCGTCTTGATTAGTCCAATCTCTAAAAAATTTTAATGAAATCAAGACGATTCATTTATAATTCAATAACAGTAACATTAATATGTAAAGTTTTAGCTTTACGTGTAAATAAGAAATATAAAGCAATATTTACCTACGCAATTTACACAATTATTAACAATTGAATTTACAAGCAGAGAGAAAAACAATTAACATTTCCAGGTGAATTAAAAAGTACAAAACTTTTCCTTTGCTGTAGCTGTCGTCCAACTTATGACAAAAACAAAATATATTTGTCACTTAAATTAACTGCGTTCTCCCCTTAACGCCAGACTCATTAACATACAGAAGTGGATTTATGAACGACCATTGTTTGAGGAAAAAGCAAATTAGAGGTGTCTAGTGCTAATTTACAGAATGTAGGTGTACCTAAGTTCATTTTAAGTCTTCAGCAGTGTTCCTAATTGAAATTATTTTAAGGGCTTTTTTCCTGTCACGCAGATATCTAAAGGTCGATTCTGCTAATAATATCCTCCAATAATATAGTTACGATCCAGCTCTGATACGTTAAAACTTCTAAATGAGATTCCCATAAACGGCAAGCAAACATCAAACCCGTTTTATAGGTACATACTCCGAAAGTCAGCTTATGATATCAAGACGATTCATTTACAATTCAATAAAATTAAAATGAGAGCTTAATTTAATTACGAGAATTGGGGTTCTGGTCCATGCGGTAGCCCTATCATTTCATACATGTTTATCCTGTGATTGCTGCCATCTGGAGCGTGCTATCATCCGCCTACGGACCTGCGCGCGGCAGAAAAAATGCATGAAAGACACCTAAAATGTACAATATTTTAAGCGCAGATATCAGACAAACTAACAGCTTGGTTGTCTCTTGTTCAATCGCCGTGATTACCAAATTATGTAGCTAATGTTACCCGGGCAATTATCATGGAATCTATTCATTGACACATCATTCGTTGAAATTGAATCAGTAGTTTAGGCACTGTGACAGAACAAATATACCTACAATCTACACAATATATACATATACAATATAATGACCCTTCCTTTTGGCTTTGCGGAATAATACTAATATAATAATAGTAAAACCGGAATCCTTATAAGATCACTTTGTTGTCCGCCCGTCTGTCAAGAACCTTTATTTCGGGAACGTGTGGAGGTATCGAGTTGAAATTAAAAACGTATAAATTATTAGGTACGTTAAAGTAGCCTAGGTAAGTTAAAATAGCCCGTGTAATATCAACTACCTGGCAGTGAAAATCCCATTGAAATCGGTCCAGCGAGTAAATACTTTCAAATGCATTAAGTGAATGATTTAAAAAGCTGGTAATTTAAAATGACAAACAGAATTTTATTTATTTGTATGGATGAAAAATGTCAAAAATAATAGCTTCTCCATACGAACTTCCATTCTCGCGAGACTCGATTTATGAACTATTTATACCTAATGATACTAATGATACTAATTTGTAAGAAATCCCCGGTAGGCGAGTCCGGTTTTTCAATAAACAATTCTGGTATATTTTATTTTACAAGGACACCATAAATATGCGCATAGTACAAGAGCCGTGCAGTGGTATAGCTGTTTAATTAAAACATACTAATTAATTAGGAAGAGTGTAGTGCCGTGGGCTCTCCAGGTAGATTTCATACTAAGTACGAGTAATGAGTATGTAGTAATATTTTATGCGATTTTATTCAATTTTAATTTATTAATAGTTACAGGATGATTACTGGGTTTTTATCCGTTCGGTAAGGTTGAAAGTATTCGTGAAATCAGTTATAATAATTTTATATGAATGTAACAAAATGTAACTTGACTTGACTTGACTTTTGTTTCTGGTAAATGCTTCAATGGTTGACCATGTTAAATTCACTTCAAAAACAAAATGCAAGCGTTATTTCTGGCCGGTTTTCTATGAGGCCGTGGTATTTATCCTACCGAAGCATTGCTCTCACACGTTTAAATTAGTTAAAAATGTGTTAATTAATACTACTGTATTGCAATGTTACTACATTGGTAGGTTTTATAAACGAAGTCACGCGACTCGACCAGTATCTTTAGCAATTTCAATAATGTCGATATCTCAGATTAAGGTAAAGGGATTCGGGATCCATTGATTTGTAAGCCCACAAATTCAATAGAATGTTCGCAAAAATAAAATAAAGCCCTTTGGATACTTTTGAATCTTGGTATACTTTAATGCAGATGATTAGAAACAAAATGGAAATTAAAAAGAAATATTTATCTTTACACGGTGTCATCACATATTGACGCCTCCGTGGTCCAGTGGTTTAGAGCTTGGTTCTCGACTCCGCAGGTCGTGGGTTCAATATCCGCGTTGGAATGTTGTTTTCAAGTCTGGTTAGGACGATGTAGGCTGATCACCTGATTGTCTGACAAGAAAGGTGATCCGTGCGTCGGATGGACATGTAAAAGGTCCGTCCTGCGCTTGATCTCTCGCCGGTCGTGTCGGTCAACCGTCTCACTGGGTTTACGAGAGTAAAGGAAGTGTGCTCTCGTGTATTGTACACACACTTATGCTCTATAAAATAACACCTGCTTAGCCGGTCTGGTTTCAATAAAACCGGCCACCGTCACCGAAATCGGTGTGGGGAGCTGTATATATATATATATCATCACATCTGCCAAAACTCAGTGCACTTCATGTACCTAGACAAACCTCGAGATAACTCGCGCCAATAGGCTTTGAGCGCTGATTGGTCCGCCTCTTGCCGATTTGCTCTATAAAATGTGTCACATTGACAAACGCGTCACAGAGTCAATGCAAATTGACAAATGCATAGGATTGAGTTATTTTTATTAATTTAATGCATCTTTATGTATGATTATAAAAAATATTAGTGCTGCAGCTCTCTCCTCCGTGTAAACTTTAACTGTGGCAAATTTCATACTACTCCGTTCGCATAATTTTTCGCAAAAGGATTACAAAGTTTTTGCTTCACGTATTAATGATGATGTATGTAGTAAAACTATTTCACACAACTCGTATGCAAGATATTCTAAAAGTATACGTTGGATAAGTTAAGCATTTTCTTCATAACCCTGCAACTGCTAACTTTAATATGCAACAGGTTGGCTTAATGTATCTACAAAATTAGAAAATTTCACAAACTTTTATGCTTCAGCGAGCAGTTGGGTTTTATGACAGAAAAATTGAGTAAATTACTTTAACAAACTTTATTAAATCGTATTAAGCTGAGTTAATTAAGTATTTCCGACCTTTATTTAAATTTGTACCGTCCATTAAGCGTTTAAAGTGTTAGATTTGATAATTGTTATCCGCACTTAGTACGAATTTTGTGTGAATGATTACTATGCGTTTTCACTTAGCGGTTTTAGGTTTCCTTTGAAACTACAAGGAACCGTTATACGCATAGTGGATGTACCCGTTGCCTGAGACGTAATGTATGCAATATACATATATTGCATACATATCTATATGCAATATATGTATATGCATATATATCTATAGGTACGTTTATACGGGCGACTTTTTGAGTAACAATTGCTCGGTAATACGGATGGATTAATCTGAAGTAATCAGTGGAGCGATGTGAATCAATTCCAAAAAGAACCGGTTGTCTGTAAAGTCGGTTTACTGACAATAGTTGACAGAGAGTTTGACTGAAAAAACGTGACAACGTCATAAGAAATGGAACGCCTCAGAGCGAGGTAACGCCGCATGAATCATGTCATGTTTAGCGAGGTAACACCGGTAACGCCGCATGAGTCATGTTTTTTCGTGCGTGCAGCCAGCTCCATCGAATTATAAGACGTTGTCACGTCAAAAAGTTCGGCAATTATTTATAGCAATATTGCTTCTAGTTGGTCCACAATTTCAAGGTCGCTCATTGCCGATTTTTTTTTCAACTGAATTGCTTGTGTATGAAAGTAATATCTAGTTTCTTGGAGTTGCTCCTTATCTCTCAATATTATAGTTGCAAAACATTTTCCCAAATTGATGCTTGTTGCCGTTACTGTAAATTTCTTGATATTTTGTCACGTCGCAATCGATCTTACTTGCTCATATTTAATTGATAAATTTTTGTTGCCCACGTAATGCGCTTATTGCTTTACGGATGATATTTTAAACATTGGACCGAAATTATGTGAATCTTCCAAAACCTGAGCAATGTTATTGAGTCCTACTTATTATCCCTGCAGCTACCTATAGTAATCTCTATCAGGACACTGGCTACTCTATTATCATGTAGAAATATCGCGGAGGCTTTGTACTCACAATACGATGACATACAATAAACTACAATAGGATAGCTTATCTGTAAGACCCAGACTGCCGAGCTAAAGAAATTGAAAATTGTATCTAAAAACAGAAAATCTTGGACATTTATTCGTTATTTTATGAACAAAAAACTATTATTATCTTCTGGCTATATTTTTATTCGTGTACGTATTTTTAAGGTTGTGGCCTCTTGAGATAAAATATTAGCCTAATAGCTAAAGAAGATGTAGTGACGAATATTACTTTTAAACAAATGCCCAATCTTTGAAATAACCTTATACGTTATATAAATTCTAATAATATCAAAGGACGTTCGATTCCAACTTATATACATATTATATATAAAAGAAAGTCGTGTTAGTTACACTATTTATAACTCAAGAACGGCTGAACTTATTTGGCTGAAAATTGGTGGGGAACCAGGAGACGGACGTAGGAATTGTCCCGCTGAGTCTGTATGTCTGTATGTTCGCGATAATCTCAAAAACTAATAGGTTTGTCATGCCGTTTACATTTACGGACAGAGTGGTTCCTTAGGAATGTATAGGTCGATAATAATTTGTGAAGGTTTTGTGGAAATTGTTTGATTTATGACGATAATTGTTGAAGGTGTCGGCAAAAATCAAGCCGTCTGGGAACATTTATCGAAAACGCTGCCTAACCTAACCCATTGGAGATAAATAACAAAACAATGTATGGTGGGATTGTTTCTCTTTTATAGGTCTACAAAAAACTACAAGCTACTACAATACCAAATTTATACAAAATCCATTCAGTAGTTTTTGCGTCAAAGAGTAGTTTTACTCCTTAGGTATGGTATATCAAGGGGCGAACGATATAATATTTTGGATCCGAAATTAGATTGGGACAGATTAACCAGTGAATGTAGATAAGGTTACGTGCCAGACGTGTGCGGTGCAGGGTTAAAATATTGCGTGAAATATGACTCGCACGTGATAACGAGAATAACAATTATTTTTATAGGCTTTTGTATGAATTGAGACGTTTCCTTCCTGACCTTATAGTACAGCTACACTAACGGTAATGACTGTTTGCTGCCATGTAGTAGATCTTTACTTTAAACGAGATAATCTTGTATATATATATATATATAAATTAAATTAAATTAAATTAAATTCCGTTTATTTCGGGCTGCATAGGCCCATATTATAAATAACTTATAGACTAACATACATATTACTATATTTAATAAACTAACAATAAAACTAACACTAAACACGTATTGTCTGCGACGTGGGGCATGAAGTGTTCGGGAGTTGTCCTCTAAATCTTCTGTAGACGACACCAATCGGTCAGAAATCCTCCTTCTCGAATATCGGTAAATGATGGGTTGGAACTCTTACCACAAAGGAACTAAAATTCACTTTATGGCGAGATTCCAAACGCTCCACCCTCAAGGCGAAGTTGGTTCTGCTCCTGATGTAGTCCACGACCTGCTCGACCGTCGTAGACCAATGCAGCCTGGCCACACACAGCGGTGTCGCGGGAGTCTCACACCGCAACAGCTGCTCGGGTCCTCCGGGTGCAGTGCCGCGATGGTTGCGGACGACGGGTTTCGTCTTCTTCCTCTCGACTTTAATCAACCCATCATCATCGCACGTTCGGTCCTTTTTAGCAAGAGGACGCTCTTTTGTAGTAGCCTCCTTCTTTCCTTTGTTTTTCGAACGCGGGGTAGGTGGCGGGGGGACGCAAGTGGCGACACTTGCGTAACTCCTTCGTAGCACCGGCTCCGTCGCGGGCGGTAAGCGGGCGGCAGGGGCGGCAGCGACGATGTTCGTTGACCCGTCGGATAATGCTGACGGGCTAAACGTGACCGCCTGCGCGCCTCGACGACAAGTAGCGTTTGCTGTATCAGGTGACCTACATATTGAATTATCACTTTTTAACTGTGATAATTCACTACGTAAATCACTTATGGTCGACTCTGATGCCTGCAATCTACCTCGAACTTCGGCCAGTTCTTCCTTCAGAACCTTGATGTCCTTCAGTAGGCTGACGACGTCAACGTGATCCAGTGTCACTGGCGGCAGCTTATGCAGTTCTTTCGCTACAAAAACTGGCATTTCATTCGGATTCGTCTGCTTCAGCAGGGAGATGATGTCCTGCACGCTTCTTTCCGTACCATCTCTTCGTCGCGATGTCATGTTCGCGCTCTGGCCGAGCGTCTCGTACAGCAAATGCCTGCCTTTGCTAATCTCCTCGCTGGTGAAGGAAGACTTGCAGATCTGCATTATGCTGACCTCGTCCATGGTGTCGATAGCATGCTGGATAAACGCCAGCAACTCATTGGCCACGAGCGCCATGGTCACGTGCAGCGGCAATCAGCCGCGCGATTCACAAAAATATAAAAGTATATAAAAGTCGGTCTAGCTAGGTTTTATCCCTGGGAAACTGCATATTATATTGTAGAAATTATTGATATATTGTTGCACGACGAGAGAAAAAACATATGTTTTTTCTTTCGTCATGCAACAATATATCAATAATTTCTACTCTATAATATCGCTATTTAACACTATCGTGTACTTCTTTTTTATGACAGTAATACTTTCAGTTTTGACTATAATATATTCTGTACATATCTAATTGAACCCACGTCACTCCTGACGTACTCATAATCTCTTCCCTATTGAATATGCTCACTCCAACTATGCCAAACACAGCTTTTACAGACGAGTACTTAAATATTACAATAGAAATTTATCTGATCTTGACCCCTTTTGCTATTCTATAATTAAGATAAAAAAAACTTGCTTAAATCAAAAATGTTAAAAGTTCTCAATTAATTTTTATATGTTTAAATTTAAACTTTACTTACACACATATATGTTATGTAAGAAAATATTTCAAAAAATATTTTATATTAATATTTTAGGTCAAAATAATTTGTAACAACTAACGTACATTGTTTTAAACACTTATGGATTGTGTCGTGATGCACTTTTCTTTTTCCCGACGTTTCGGCTACTTTCCAGCAGCCGTAGTCACGGTAGAACTGAGGTGTCAATTGTCCCATTAATTTAAGTTATTCAAACTACCCGAAGATTCTTCAATTATTATTTGTGTTCCGGTCCACGCAAAACATGGAAAGTAGCCGAAACATCGGGAAAAAGAAAAGTGCACCGTGACACAATCCGTAAGTGTTTAAAACAATAAACAATATTCGCGTAAACTTAAGAAATCAACTACAACACTACGTACAATATAGTATACATACTAACTAACTAGAACTAGAACTTGTTTCTGAACCCAAGACTTGTCGTCGTCGTCCCGCGCTCTCATACTGCGCTCTCGCTCTATCACGTGTGACATTGCTCACGATAGTGCACCACTGGAAGAAAGAAGACAGGAAGACCGAAGACTCAAGAGTCAAGCTTGAAGAGGCAAGACTCAAGAAAGAAGAGACAAGGCGTCATCCAACCGCCTTTGCCGCCCGACCCGTGCCGTACCGTATCTCGCGCCGCGCCGCGATCGCCGCCTACCGGACGATTCGTGCGACCGCTCGCATCGTCCGTCTCGCTCTTTAGTGCGAGCCTTCTGCTCGCACACCAGCCGCGTAGTTATCACCGCGTTAGGACGAGCGTGCGACCGGTCGCATCGTCCGTCTCGTTTTTAGCGCGAGCCCTCTGCTCGCGCTCCGCCGCGTCTCGTTCGCGAACACTAGCGCCCTAGTGTTTAGCGCAACGTTAGTGAGTGAGTTCCAGCCGCCCAAGGAACAATTGTAAGTACCGTGACACGGTTAGGCACACTACACGAGGAGTTTTTTCCTCCCTACACACCTCCCCTCCCGGTCGCCGGGAGGGGCTGTATCCCCAATATTAATTAGAGAGCAGAATTCCACAACCAGGATAAAACTTCCTAATTATGGCCGACGCCTTAATCAGGAAGTTCCTGTCGTTCCTTCAGAACGAATTCCCTGATGCCGCTAAAAAATGGGAACGCTTCGCGAGCGCCCATGAATCAGAGTCACCGGCGTCGCCCGACTGCGACGTCCCGCTAATACCAGCTGTAGTCGAATCATTATCATCTCCATCAGAGATGTCTTGCTCAGAGCAAGAAACCGACCGTAGTGAACAAGGCGAGTTCACTACCGTCAGATATAAGAAGACGAAGAAGAGGTAGCGCCCAGAGGGCACCTCCTCTCCAGTCTTATCTTCCCCGACCAAATCGGTCCGTAAAAATAGGAAAACCGTGCAGGCTCATGGCTCCGCGACCCCCGTTACCTCAACGGCCCCTCTGGCCTCCCAGGCCCCTCTGGCCACCCAGGCCCCTCTGGCCTCCCAGGCCCTTCCGGCATCTCAGGCCTCTCAGGCCTCCCTGGCCCCTCAGGCCTCCCAGGTCCCTCAGGCCGTCCGTACGCCAAAAATGCCTCCTCCTGTAATCATACAGGAGAAGGCCAAATGGAATATAATCTATGCGGCAATTAACGAGCAAAAGCTTCGATACTCTTCTGCGCACACGACCCCCATAGGAATCAAAGTGCAGGTTAAGTCGTCGGAGGACCACCGCCTCCTCACCGCGTTCCTACGCGCAAAGAACATAGGCTACCATACGTATGCCCTTGAAGACGAGCGCCTTCTGCGCGTCGTCATTACAGGAGTCGATAAGTGCCTCTCCACAAAAGAGGTACTCATGGACATCCAGTCCCAAGGTTTTCCCGCCTTAGAGGTACATCGCATGTACCATCCTATCAAAAAGCACGAGTACAATATGGTACTAGTAACCCTCCCTCTTACACCAGAGGGCAAGGATATCTTCAATATCCGAGCCATCTGTCATATTACGGGCATCCGCGTCGAGCCCCCCCGTAAAAGGGGCATCCCTGGCCAGTGCCACCGATGCCAACTTTACGGGCACTCGGCACGGAATTGCCAAGCTAGGCCGCGTTGCGTCAAGTGCCTCGGTGACCACGGCACCTCTGACTGTCTCCGAAAGAGCCCAGCTGAGGAGTTCGAACCCCCCAGCTGTGTTCTCTGTAAGTCTAAAGGACACCCCGCCAATTATAGAGGGTGCAAAAAAGCACCCAAAGTAAAAAAGCGCAGTGCACCGCAGACAAAAAGTGCCCCCCCCAAACAGAGATTCGTCGCTGCCCCCCTACCCTCCCAATCTGCATGGTTCAAGCCCGCGCAGACACGTAGTTCGGAGTTAGCGGTTTCCCCCGCTCTCCCCAGTAAGGCCATGCCCTCCGCGCCCGTAGCGCCTAAGGCCACCGACTCCCAGCTTCACTGCAGACCTCTCTTTCGTCTAGCAGTTCTTAAGTAACATCGGGCCTATTGACCCGATGGAGCTTTCTATTTTAGCGACAAAGCTAAAAGGATCGGCCACAGACCGCATCCAAGCTTTGTCAGACCATCAGGTCTTGATCCGTCAGATCAAGGCCCTCTCCACAAACGGTAATTAATGGAGCCCTCGGGAAGGACGCACTCGTTACGCGTAGTGTCGTTCAACACGAACGGCATTAGGAATAACATTAGCGAAATTCGCGATTTTGTAAGCAGCCAAAATGTCGATATTCTTCTAGTGCAGGAGACTTTTTTTAAACCTAGTATGAGGAGCCCTAAAATAGCTAACTATAAAATAGTCAGAAACGATAGAACTCGATCCCGACTCGGAGGTACTCTTATCTTCTATAAAAAATCTCTACATTGTATTCCCCTAGAGCCACCGCCATTGTTAACTTTAGAAACATCTGTTTGCCATATTAGTATGTCCGGTCACGGACCCATTGTTATAGTAAGCGCGTACTTAGCGTGCAACAAAGAACTCCATTCAAGCGACCTACAGGCGCTATTCAATTTAGGTAACGCTGTCATCATTGCCGGCGACTTTAATTGCAAACACACCGAGTGGGGCAATGTTCATAACAATAGAAACGGCACCATCCTTTGTAGTTTAACCGACACTTTAAATTTTGCATTATTAGCTCCCACCGACCCCACTCGCTATGACACCAACGAAAACATCAACGGTGTCATACGCGATCCTAGTACGATAGACATAGCCTTAGTTAAAAATGTTTCTCTCAATATCAATATTGAGACTCTCCACGAGCTTAACTCGGACCACAGACCGGTTCCGATTACACTTGGTAGTCTTAACCCCAATAATTCTAGTACTAGGAAGATAATATATTATAAATCACTAGCGGAGAACATCAAAGTCCTTCATTCTAGCCACTTAGACAAAATCCCCGATATTATAGATAGTAAAGAGACAGCCATAAAGGCCGCCTCCCACTTGACCGATCACCTGGTAGCGACCTTAGAGAACTCATCTAGGGAGGTGCCAACGACCCCCAAGGGCCGTTGGCCCCTCCCTGAGGACATAAAGGAGTCCATCAGACTCCGAAATGCGGCTAAGCGCACAAATGATCGCTACCCGTCGGAAGAGTGGAGGAAAGCCCTCCGTCACTACGAGAGGGAAGTTAAGTTTAAAATCAAACAACACAAAGCCGAGAGTTGGGATCGACTTCTCAGTGATTTAGAACCGTCTCACGTGTCGTACTGGCCACTCGCGTAGGCCCTCAAAAACAACACGGAGAGCGATATGCCTCCGTTAGATAGACCTAACCGTCCTCCTGCATTCGAGGACATTGACAAGAACGAGTGCCTAGCTGATAATTTTGAACAACAGTGCCGGCCGAGTACTCTCCCAAATGATCCCGTGCAGCTTAGCTTAGTAAATAGCGAGGTCAACAGCCGACTCTCGAGGCCACCTGATGTAGATAGGGTGAGGATGGTGGACTCGGAGGAGGTCAATGACATTATTAAGTGTATTAATGCCAAAAAGGCTCCAGGCCTCGACGGTATTTCAAACAAAACACTTAAAATGTTACCGTCCGAGCTAATTCAACTCCTAGTGAACATCTTTAACGCCCTCTTAGTAGGATGTTCATTCCCAGACATTTGGAAAGTAGCTATTGTCATAGGTATCCACAAACCGGGGAAACCCCGGAAGGTGCCTGGTAGCTACCGCCCAATAAGTCTCATTAGCTCCCTTGGTAAAGTCTACGAAAGAGTTATTAAAAGGCGCCTTAATGACGTCATAACCGACAAAAAACTCCTTCCAGACGAGCAGTTCGCCTTCCGCGAAATGCACAGCTGTCCCGCTCAAGTACACCGCTTAACGGAGTACATATTATCTAGCAAAAACGACAGGAAGACGACATGCGCCGTATTCTTTGACATTGCAAAAGCTTTTGATAAAATTTGGCATAACGGACTGTTATACAAACTCTATCAAATGGAAATACCCGATTATCTCGTTTTACTAATTAGTAACTTTAAAAAAAATCGTAAATTTCATTTCCGCGTAGAAGGCGCACTGTCGTCGCCAAGATATATGGAGGCGGGAGTACCGCAGGGCTCGGTCCTCTCGCCCTCCCTATATAACCTGTACACTAGTGACATCCCCAAACACGCTAAGGTGCAATTAGCTATGTTCGCGGACGACACAGCCCTTTATTATTCAAACACACGAGCCCGTACCGCGTCTAAAGCCCTCCAGGAGTCAGTTACCGCGCTCGGTAATTGGTTCTCCAAATGGAGAATAGAAGTCAATCCCGACAAAAGTCACGCCATTCAATTCAATAGTAATAGGGCAGCGAGGCGTAATTGCCCCCGTAAAGTAATGAGGCCTATTAGCCTGCACGGCAACATTATCCCTGAGGTCTCTCAGGTCAAATACTTAGGCGTAGTACTAGGCAAGTCGATGAAGTTTTCGAGTCACATCAGTAACACATTACGCAAAGCGAAATTTGTACTCTACAAATTATATCCGCTACTTAATTCGCGAAGCAAAATGTCCTTAAGACATAAGCTTACATTATATAAGGTTTGCATTAGAACGATACTCACTTATGCGTGCGTCTCTTTCGCACAGATAAGCGAGTCTCAAATGGACCGTTTACAAAGAGTCCAGAACCGGTTTTTACGCATGGCAACAGGCGCCCCCTGGTACATGCGTAACATCGACTTGCATAGGGACTGCGAACTCGTCACTATTAAAGCCTATATCAAGGAACTCGTAGAGAGATTCTTTGATAAAGGCAAAAATCACCCAAACCCCCTTATCAAAAAGGCACTGGACTACAATCACGACGCACTGACTTTCCGATACCCGCACAAACGGCCTAAGCATATCTTAGCCGATCCCGTTGACCCGATCACAAAATACGTAACGTACTGTGTACAGTTACGTAAGCACAAACCACACGCACCCGCGACGCTAGCATCGCACCGGGGTCGACGCCGGCGCCTACCCCGAGGTCCCACATCCGACACGACAACACGTACAGACGTACAAACCGACCCTAACACGGGACCGGACCCGAACCCGAGTTCGAGTTCGCATCCTAGTAGTCTAGGTACACTCCTAAATAGTGTCCGCGACCGCGATATTGATATAGAGAGCTCTGCCAATACCGCGAACCTCATCGACATTAGGACTTACGCGCGCGAGTCATCCCGACCGTACGCGGAAGGGGAGAGGGACGGCCCTCTCTGTACCGATATCGACCAAATCGAGAGCTCCTCTATCGCGATAACTCGCACGCCGCTAGTCTCTGCTACCGCGCGCGAGCAACCTCACTCATCAGCGAGTGAGGAAGGGGTCGGACCCCTCAGCAGGAGAGACCCGCGTCTCCCCCTTCATAATAATAGCTCTTAATCCGTAGCTGTCCCCAATATCCGGTTTGAACATCACCCGGGTGATGTTAGGGAGGGTCAAACCCTCCCATCGTCTACCACCAAACAAACTAGCCACCAGGCTAGTTATAGTCCGACTTAGCTACAGCGGTCTTAACCCGACCCTTAGCATAGACCCGTTCGGAAAAAAAAAAAAAAAAAAAAGACTTGTCGTAGGGCTAGGGTTCTAAACAGACACACACACCACATAATAAACACCGCACACATACACCACACACCACACTGGGATCTGCGCTCCGGTATCCAACTATTTATCATGTATCTTATAACTTATGTATGTACCTTTAGGTCTATTATTAACTAAATGCTTGTTTAAGTAAAATTTAGGAAAATACTGTTTGGTATGTGTTCTGAATAAATAAATAAATTATTAATCGCAAAGCGAACAACAAACATGAAATTTAACCAAATGATTGTGTCGTATTTCTTTATTGAATGGTAAATGTGTGACATTTCAATTGGTAGCGTTATAGTTCGACTTTTGTTTCTATGTTTACATTTTTAGTCTATCCGCGTTAAGAAGGCAGTAAATGTGAGTAAATCACTCGTACATATTATGTCGAAATGGTTAATGTGAACACGGTTTATGCGTCAATTGTTTTGGACTCTTCACTGTCTTCTTATCGTTAATAGACTACAGTTTAAATTGGATCTGAAGCGAGTATTTATTCAAAATTAAAAAAAAACAGATATTTCCATACCTATAGGTAAAGATTAGAACCGCCGAAGATAGAGACCACCCTAACACCGCCGCCGTACCAAATTTGATTCATTCTATATATTATGATGATTATTGATTTAAGCCAAGGAAATTGTTAATAAAAAAAATTCTTTATTATTTCTTAAAACGTTTATTAATTAAGTTATAATAAATTCTTATAATTTGACAAACAATAAATTAACAAATTATGAATTAAATACAACAATTTTTTGGTATAGTAATAAAATTACGACAACTCAACAGTTACAATTCTACTTATTACTATGTCATCTATAACTAGCACCTTAGTACGTGTCATCTATTACGATCTATTACGCTTCGCATATGGTGTTGGACCTACACGATCTTTAAAAATATTTTGACGTCCATACTGCCAGTTGATGCACTACCAGTTTCAATTACTGTCCAGGTTGTGCCATCAGGAGAAACAAGTGCTCAACTTGCGCCAGATGCCGTCGGCTGATTCGAATCTAATAATTCATTTTCATCCGCACGGGGGTTAGGCAATGTCGAAGACGAGCGTCCGCAGCCGGCTCTCACACAGCGAGCTCTTCGTCCTCGTCCTTGACTGCTACATCGATTTTGTGTAATGTTGAACAAACTCGTTGCACCTGTAATACAAAAAAATACAAAAAATATAACAATAACTATAATCATAGCATAACATAGTGATAAGAAAATGTAAATAGTAAAGATAGAAACAAATATAACATAATATAGTAGTGATAAAGTTACCATGTAGAACTTCAATCTCAGTATTATCTTCGGACTCATCACTTGGAGAACTGAAACTAATTTGTAATTGAAAATCTTCGCCAGAGTTTCGCCATCTGATTCGTCTTCTAAAATATCATTCAAACATGACACAGTTTCGTGCGGTTTCATTATTTTATGATGTAACAGTGAACACGTGAGAAACGCGCTAAGAACAATAATTACGACAGAGCAGTGGCCGAGTGAGTGCTAAACGAATCGTGCATTGCTTATTCATCCACAGGTCCACCTATTCACCCCCGTATTCTCCCGGAGAAATGATTGTACGTCGAATTATTCCTTTCATAATAATAGTGGATCAAAAATGATCCAGCGGCGTTTTTAAGTAAAACCTTTTTTTTTCAAAAGTATTAATGTTAAACTAAAAGTATAATTAATTATAAATACCTATAAAATTAATAAAAGTCAAAAAATTGCACCGCCATAAATTAAAAAAACAAAAAAGTTACAAACAATCAAAGTTGCGGATGGACCAAAAATGGTCGGGTGGCGGTTCTAGTGTTAAAAATAGCACTTACGGATTTTTTCTCTATGTGATGCCTACCACCGTTTCAGGAACTAACCCGGCGACAAAAACTGGCGTGGCGAATGGGGCCATATTAAAAAATATATATTTTTACAATGTAATAACTAATTCTATATAATATTTACAATACTATTAAAAACTACCTCTTACTACCACTATATCCTACTACTATCACTATTTCTCACTACTAACACTATATCCTAATGCTATGCGCGAGCATGTGTGGGTAATGATATTGGCTGTACGGCTGGACTGATTTCTGGGGTATCATAGCATGATAGAATATGTCTGTTTGAAGTTGATAATGTAAATCATATGCAGTGTGTTGGTTGAGATATATTAAGAGCCGAATTTTAACCTAATTTTATCGACAATCTTTTTGGGGGTCGCAACTCTCACCTCCAAAGCTACAAGCAATTTAATATTTGATGTGTTGGTTACTACTTTACGAATAAAACTAAACAATTATTTTTATGTATGATCTACTGTTGGTTATATTAGTTGGATAGGTCCTAGGTGTAGGTTGCAGGTGTTGATTGTAGGTGTAACTTCTAGGTGTAGGGTGTAGGATATAGGTTGTAGGTTTAGTTAGTAGGTGAGGATGTAGTTGTTGGTATAGTCAATCTTAACAAGATTGTTGGTAGTTACTTTTACTTTATTTACTCCAGTTCATACTTCATAGTTAGACAGGATAACGTCTGTCGGGTCAGCTAGTTATACATATTATGTTTCAGATGAATGATGATGATGAAGCTTCTCGCTCTATTGAGTCTAGCCTGTGGCTGGCTATGGATATAGGATGTGTCATGTGAGTGTTGCTTGTTGCCTGTTGAATGTTGGTAGCATAAATTGCCATTTTACGAAATATGTGTCTATGAATAGTGGCCAACTTTTTCCTTGTGATAGGAAATTAAGCAACTATAACATAAACTTATATATTATTCACTAAAATGTAATCAAAACTAACAAATTTTAATTAAAACGACAGTAGGTACAATATAGAAATTTAATATGACAACAGTGCTCAAGGCGAAAAATATACCCAAATTGTTAAAGCACACGTGCCACACGCTGAAGAAAATTTAAATTTCATACTGTAACGTAAATCGTTTTTAGGCTTCCGTAGTTCACCTCGGGACTCTCGGAACCCTTATAGTTTCGCTCTGTCCGTCTGTATGTCTATCTGTCTGTCTGTCTGTCTGTCCGCGCTTCTAGCTTCTGTAATTATGAATATAAATGGATAAAATTTAATACAGTTATAGATTGTATATAGATCTCGGTTTTAGCACCATAAAATAATAATAATTTTATATTTTAGGGGTTGCTAGGTACATGTGAAGTGGGGATGAAAAATATTTTTTCATGGCATTTGCCCCCCTGGCATTTCTAAACTACAAGACTTAGAAACTTGCAATTCCATGCTGATAGATCATGCTAAAACTCTTTAGTAAATTTATTTTGAACGAAATCGGACAGTAACTTTTAAGTAATTTGAAAAAAAACCGTTTACGTGATTATAGTTACGGAACCCTCCTTAGACATGATCTTGGCATCTCAGGACATGTCTAAGGAGGGTTCCGTAACTATAATCACGTAAACGGTTTTTTTTCAAATTAGGTTATATTTCAAGTTAGGTTATATTTATTTATTTAAATTTTTATTGTATATACGGAAAATTATAACAATACAATTTCCAAAGAAAGACGTCACAATAAGGTACTGCTTATTTATAAAAAGAAATTTCTTCCAGCAGCCCTACGGAAAAAATGACTTCCGATCACTCGGGAACCTACTCTCAATTACCCGGGGAAAACAAAGACAAACGTAATTTCACTCCGGTTTTCTGCGTGGCCATGATATCTTTTCGATCGATTCGGCCAATTTATTCTTCACATAGCTAGACAGCTATTGACTAGTTGAGAGTAGAGTTTGACTAGACTACTGAAACGGATTTTGATGGTACTGGTATGTTAGTAGTAAATAGGCACTAGATTAAACATAGGCTCCTTTTTGCCCCGAAAAAGTACAGTATTCCCGTGGGATACTATATTTACGCGGACGGAGCCGTAAGGTGCTAGTTGTAAGATATGTGAAAGTTTGTGACGCTCGATGTATGTATGGATGGACGGATGGAAAGATGGGAGATTATTTATTATTTATTTCAGATTACTTTAACGCAAAACTACAAAACAGATTTTGATGAAATCTGGTATGGTAGTAATTTAGACTCTGGATTAAGATATAGGCTACTTTTTATCCCCAAAAAGTACAGTGTTCCCGGCGGATACCTTATTTACGCGAGCGGAGCCACGGCCAGAAGTTAGACGCTTATAAAACCCTATTGAAATATATAAGAGCATACAAACCTTCAAACAAGTCCTTTTAGTATGCCCTAAGGGCTCCAAAAGCTTTATTACTTACTCACAATGGCGATCGAAGTAATAAGTATCCCTAGTAATTGGTGGGCCCATTGATACGTTATTGATTACGTGGTAGAAATGCTGAAAGTGGCCAATAATTGTAGCCGTATGTCGTTTCTCATTCAGAGATCTCTGTACTAGGATTGATTAGGTATCCCTTGAGCATTAGCGTTTTGAGTCATGACTTTTATTTGTACATAGGTTTAATTAAATATTTTGATAAGGTCTAATAATTTAAAGACCTGTATAATAATTTAAACTATATTTTTACTTACCCCCTTACTAATAAAAATATTTACACAACGGATGAGCAATACAATTTTTTGTCCTCGTCTGCCAAGCGACTTTTTCCACGTACCGTTTTAATTAAAATTTGTTAGTTTTGATTACATTTTAGTGAATAATACATAAATTTATGTTATAGTAGCAAATTTTCCTATCACAAGGAAAAAGTTGCCACTATTCATAGGCACATATTTCGTAAAATCGCAATTTATGCCACCAACATTCAACAGGCAACAAGCAACACTCACATGACACATCCTATATCAATAGCCAGCCACAGGCTACACTCAATAGAGCGAGAAGCTTCATCATCATCATTCATCTGAAACATAATATTCTTATATGTATAACTAGCTGACCCGACAGACGTTATCCTGTCTTAACTATGAAGTATGAACTGGAGTAAATAAAGTAAAACTAACTACCAATAATCTTGTTAAGATTGACTATACCAACAACTACATCCTCACCTACTAACTAAACCTACAACTTATATCCTACACCTTACATTTCTAAACTACAACGTTTGATTTATACAGAACCAGCAAAAAATAGCTTATGTTAACATTATCCACATGGACGCCTTATAACACTTTAAAGGTGATGATACATTTGCAATTATCAAAGTAACCCAACATCCAATAATAATTTAACCCCCTTACTAATAAAAATATATAAACTTATCCACTGTTTAAATATTTTTATTAGTAAGGGGGTTAATGCAATTATTGGATAATAATGTATTATTGGAAGTTTGGTTTACATTGATAATTGCAAATGTATCATCATCTTAAAAAGTGTTTTGATAAGGTGGCCATGTGAACATAAGCTACTTTTTTGCTGGTTCTGTATAAATCAAACATTGTGCACACATATTATTGGAAGCCAGGTTTACTTATATTAGTGCAAATTGTATCATCTTATTGATGATTTGATCGTATGTCTGTATTTGTGCCTTAAGGAAATTGTTTAAAAAAGAAATTAAAAAAAAAACTGGGGAGACGACTACAGGACGTAAAATATTTAGCTTAATTTATATACTTAGAAAAAATTAAGTATTACTAGGTACTTAAGTATTACTAGATACTAGATACTTAAGTATTACTAGGTACTTAAGTGTTACTAGGTACTTAAGTATTACTAGGTACTTAAGTATTACTAGGTACTTAAGTATTACTAGGTACTTGATAAACGTAAATAACAAAATATTTAATGTATGATAAGTGTACATAAATTTTATGTAAGTAATTGAATGTTTAGAAATTAGAAATTAAGTATAAATTAATTAACATAAAAAAATCACGACTGCGTAAATGCTGAAAAGAAAAAAAACAAGAAAGCAGAGTCGACTTTTATGATCGAATATTATTGAATAGCTATATCTAGATATTACCTACCATTAAAATAGTTTCGTGTTCGGTATATTCAAAAACTTGTTATATGGGAACACAGCGACTTCAACAATCGGGACCGATTATAACGTCGGATTTTCTTAAGGATCCCGTCTGTTAAAATCGTAATATCCATCCTCCTTAACTTTCAGTATAGACGTAACCTACATACTCTACTTTTGAGTACAATAATTATATACAATAAATATATATAGGTGCGCAAGAGTAAATCTGTATGTAGTTGGCTGGAAACCTTACGTGACATTACTAAAATTCTCAACGCAGAAGGTTTCAAAGGGTCACCAATGTCATGCATATTATACGAAGTAACTATTTTGTCGTAAGTACACACGGCGGCGGCTCGAAGACTTATGCAAATATAGGGGCTAGCAAAGTGGTACATTAATAATATATTTTGTCTTTAAAAGTATACTAAGCGATGATTTTTATGCTCAGTACATTTTTAGGGTTCCGTAGTAAATACAAGGAACGCTTATAGTTAAGCTCTGTCCGTCCTCCCTTACGAACTTTGGTAATTATAATTATAAATAGATTATAAATATGTATAGTTGTAGATTTCGAACGAGACTATTGCTATAACCGGCGTTATAAAATAGTTATTTATTTATTTATTTATTTACTATGAATAACCAACAAAAGTTACAATGATACAAATTTAAACATACATTAGAATAAGTAAAGAGCTTATTGTACTTTAAATTATAGGTTATTTCATCATGTAAAGTAAAAACCATAAACAAAGAGAAAATTAAAATTAAAATTACTAAAATAAGTTTACAAAATACAAAAAAATAAAAAGTACTAAATTTACAATAATAATAATAATAATAACTAATTAATTAACCACAAAAATTTAAGTAGAGAAAAAACAGCAGCATATAGGTTTAATATACACAACACGAAATTTAGTCATAAAATTTAAACAGATTAAAATTAGATCAAATAAAATATGTCAGATCAAATAAATGTCAAAGGTGCGATAAATTAATGTTAACGATGATAATAATATAATTAATGATGTCAAGATTAATAATAAAATATTTGAATAAATAAAATATTTGAATAAATAAAATAAAAAATATTACAGAATTATGGCACAATTAAGTAACATCAGTGGATTCATAGTACTTGAGGATCTTTGTTTTGAAATTGCGAAAACGATCATGATTTACGTCAAGATCCGTTATCCTCGATGATAGCTCATTGTATTTACATGTAAGTCTAGTTATGGGGCTATTTTTACCCAGGTTAGTTCTATGGTAATTAGGTCGAAAAAGGGGCACTTGTTTCCTAAAAGATCTCACGGGGAGGAAAAAATTTAATGAAGAAAGGAGATGCATACAGTCTATTTTATTGTTTATTAGCTGATAAAGAAATGACATGTCTAAAATATGTCTTCGTGATTCTAATGTTACCATACCAAAATGCTGTAGTTTCTTCTCGTATGAGCAACCACGCAATGAGTTACAGAATCTATAGGACAGATGACGGACAATTTTTTGTTGAACACTTTCGATTCGATCAATGTGCACTTTGTAATATGGATTCCATACGGTAGAACAGTATTCTAGTTTACTTCTTACGTAACTATTATACAAGGTCAATATTGTAGAGGTTTTGCGAAATTCTCTAGAGTTTCTGATCACGAAACCAAGAGATCTTAAGGCAGAGCTGACCGATTCCTCTATGTGTGGAATAAAACTCAACTTTGAATCAAGCACAACTCCAAGATCCCTAATAGTTTGTACTTGAGATATAGTTGTATTTGATATCGTGTAGTCGCTGATAGTAGCTACCCTTTTTCTTGTGAACTTAATATGATGGCATTTTTTCGTATTAAGGTACATTTTATTGTTGGCACACCATAAGACAAGACTATCGATATCATCCTGGAGCTTTTTTATGTCAAGTTTTGTTTTTATTATCCTAATTAATTTAAGGTCGTCTGCATACATAAATACATTAGATTTGATCAAGATATCGTTAATGTCATTGATAAAAATGTCAAAGAAAAGAGGTCCAAGAATTGACCCTTGAGGGACCCCGGAATAAGCGATAAAAAGGTCAGATTGATAACCATCAAAGCCAACATAGGATGGTCTTTGACTCAAGTAAGAAGAGCACCAGTTTAATAAAGAGCCAACAATTCCGAAAGAGCTTATCTTCTGTAAAAGAATGTTATGATTGACTTTGTCAAAGGCCTTTGAAAAATCAGTATATATAGCGTCAAGTTCATTACCATTATCAATTGCATTGATTAGGTAGGTTACGTAAGATGTAAGGTTAGTATTACATGATCTACCGGATAAGAAACCGTGTTGGTTACTATTAAGAAGCTGATTTACATGTTTGGAGAGATTTTGGTGAACCAATGACTCAAAAACCTTTGACATCGTCGACAGAATAGATATAGGTCTATAATTGTTAATAAGTCTGGGATCATCTCCTTTAGGAATGGGGACTATACGGGCTTTTTTCCATGCAGTGGGAAAAACGCCAGTTCTAAGCGATATATTAAAAATAAAGTGAAGAGGCTGAGATAACTCGAGAGCACACTTATGCAAGAATATTGGAGGAATTTTATCCGGTCCCGGTCCCTTAGTGCAGTCAAGTTTCAATAGTTTCTTATGTACATCACGTTGAGAAATAAGAAAGGTGCTCATGTAGGTTTTAGGTTCTATTACTGTATAGTGTGATTGACTATTGGTATCAATTTCATACACCGAAGAGAAATTCCTAGCGAAGAGGTTACATATATCAGGGCCATTATTTGCCTTAGTATCTCCCAGTTCCATGGACGATGGGTATGAGCTGCTTTTCATTCTCATATTCTTTATATGCGTCCAAAAGAATTTGGGAGTGCCAGGAATATTATCTTCAATAGTGGAAATATAATCTTTATAACACTGCCTAATCATTTTACTACAGTCCTTTCTAAGAAAGTTAAATTCAATTTTATCAAGTGGGTTGTTATATTTTTTAAATCTTTTATGACAGTTATGCTTCTTTTTCAATAATTTGATTAGAGTTTTTGAAAACCATATAGGAAATTTTGAATTTGATTTACTTTGTGATTTAGGAACATGCTGTGTAATGACATCATCGAGAGTTTTATGAAGGTGATCAGTCATTTTATTAACATCGTCATCATATTGATTAAATTGCTGCACCCAGTCAATTGAATTGAGTGAAGTTGAAATTTTTTGATAGTCAGCTTTATGAAAATTTAATTTGTAAAAATTTTGGGTTCCTTTCAGTTTAGAATGTTGCAATTGAGCTTCAATTATTATATCCAGTGCGGGATGAAATGCATCCACAGTTCGTATAGGGAAATGCGATTCAGAAACTTTCACTGTTGGTACATTACCCATAACAAGATCGAGTAGACGTTCTTTATTATTTAGAACGTTATTTAATTGATTTAAGGAGTTTAAATCTAGAAAATCATACAGTATATTCTTCAGTGGATTATAGTTTCGTTGAGGATTGGACGGCGTCTGCGTGATATAATAAGGTTCTTTTAAGTCTGTAATGTTAAAGTCTCCTAATATTAGTATTAAGTTATCAATAATATTGTTAATAGTAAGAATATTATTAGCCTTTTCTATAAAAGTAGCAAGTATGTCGCGAGTCAGAGGTGGAGGAAGATAAACTGCGCATAAGTAAAGAGTAAGCGGTTTCATTCCTGACATTAAATCTATAGAAACCCAGAGATCCTCACAGTCGCTTTCCCAGGAAGTACAGCGCACCGTATTCAGTTTTTTAGATACTGCGATAAGGACTCCACCACCTCTGTTCTTATGACATGAAAATTTAGACGATTCTCTATCGCGTCTATAAATAATATACCTATCATCGAGAATTTCGGAGTCAAATACGTTACTTTTGAGCCATGTCTCAACTAACACAATTATGTCATAATTATTATTTAATATTTCTTGTCTGACTTGGGACATACATGTATTCAGGCCTCTAACATTTTGATAGTAGCAACTTAAGGAAGTGAATTTATTGACTAAAACAACAAATGCTTGCATATAATTACATAACTAAATGGTAGAGGAATTCAGTAAATCATTTGATGCTTTTAAGAACATCCAAATTTTTTACATAAACATATTCACTCTTATCATTCTTACGCATAAAAACTCGTCCATTCTTAACCCAAACATAACGATAATTAAGTAATTTTGCTTTTGCTCGAGCTTCTGCGTGCAAGGCCTTGATCAACGGTGATAGGTGTTCACAGACATAGATTGGTTTCTTAGAACCGCTCATACCGATGTGACTTGTATTTAGTTTATCTTCATTTGTGGCTGCTTTTTTGTTGAAAGTAATAGTTGACGCTAAGAAGTTATCACGTACCCTTGGATTGCAGAATTTAACTAAAACAGTGCGGGGTCGGGGGCTATCTTTATTTAGTTTCATTATTCTAGTGCAACTTAGTATATCACTATCGTTAATAGGGCATTGGACACGTGTAGCTATCTGTTTCACCGTTTTTATTATGTTCTCTGATTTGTGTTCAGGTATACATTGTATTTCTAGATTATTAGCTCTTGAAAGTTGTTCTATAGCAGAAACTCTACCTTTGATGTCAATCAGATCCTGCTTCAGTAATTTGTTTTCATTTTCCAGTGTTTTTGTAATTTCATTTTTCTGTATTATGTCCTTTTTAATATCTTCGTATTTATGTTCTAGAAAACTAATAGCTGAGCTTATATCCGCCACCTTGGTAAGTACTTCCGTCATTTTAACGTTTAATTCTTGAATTATGCTCGCTTTGTGAATGTTCATCATTAATTTCATTTCCTCTCTAAAAATATCGCGCACTTCCTTTAAACATTCGGGACTAAGCATGCTGTATTTAGGATCAGTGTCTTTGCGTCTTAAGGTGACATTTATATCGTCAACACAATTGTCCATAGAGTAGTTGCTGCTGCTGCTAGATGGAGCGATTCTAACCGGCGTATTAGTATTGTCTGCTTTGGGTCTTGAACAAGCAGGACAGAGCCAAGATACCTTGTATTGATCTGTGAGATCTTTAAATGACATAGCACTGACACTGACACATGAGTAATGGTATTTTTTGTTGCAAGTTTGACATTTTAATATTTCATTCGATTGTATTATTTTTTGACAACATTCAAATTTTATCTTTTGTGGAGGAGCCATATTTTATTTTAATAATTATTAGGTTACTAATTCCAGTACGCGTATAAAAGTTGAAAATAATTTAAAAAAAACTCCCACGTTGTCAGCTGGGGTTCGAACTCTCGTCCACCTCCAGCAAAATGTACAGACGTACCACTTCACCATCCGAACCGATACGTTACTTTGTGAAAATATTGTACTTATTTATTTCGAAATAGTGTTTATTCGTTACAATGAAGTTTAAAAATATATCAGACTACCGACATATTATAATAAATTATTAAAAATTGTTTATGTTATTAGTTGTAAAATTATGATTTCACTACACTTTTTATATAAATGCGCTATATTAACACATTATAGTTTGTACAATTACTTTATAGAAGTATATACTGTTATTGTAACGGGCGTAGGCTTTCGTACAGAACCTCTTGTAGCACTTAGTTCGCTGTCACTGAGTCACTTTGTATTTAATGTTTTTATTTTTAAAATCGTCCGTTTAACACTGAGATAACACTTCCAGTTGATTATTGTCCAATTTCAAACGTTTTTTATCACTTTTTAATGTAATAAAATAAGTATTTATAATTTTAAGTAATTAAAAACACGGAGCTTAGTCTATCCGGCCGATTGACGAGATATAACTACTATTACAGTATATAGTTATAATTTCGTATTTTTGGTACTTTAGGTAGGGTTACTCAAGTATTTAGGTACTTTAGTTAGGGCTACTCAGGTATTTAGGTACTTTAGGTAGGGCTACTCAGGTATTCGGATGTAAGGATTTTTTTAAATTTTAAATAATGCCCAGGTTTCATACATGGCTTTTTATAATGTAAACCATTTTTGAGTAATCGACCTCCAAAGTGATTTATAATTCGTTATTGTTGCCTCCAATGTGGCATTTTTAAACTAACAACAGGTATAAATTTGTAACTTTCCATGATAATAAGTTTTCTAAATACTCTTTAGGAAAATTATTTTTAGCGAAATCTTTACGAAGTTGTTTAAAAAAAAACATTGCGCGTTGATAGTTATGGAACCCTCCTTAGATATGTCCTGATATGTTCTTGGTTGTTTGATATTAATGCGTGTTAATATGTTTGTAAAATATTGTATTTTTCTTATTAGTCTGTCTTACAGCGTAAAAATTCGGTTTTGGATCGGATTTAGTTTCATAGTTAAGACCTTAGGTTAAGACCCATAACAGTTTTTGTTCCAAAGTTTCGTACGCATTCGGATACCAAGAATTATTTGTATTTTATAAGAGTAATCAATGTTACCTATTGATTACTCTTATATGTACTTAAATAAAAGCTTCGCAGGCAATTCGGTAAGCAAGTCTAAATCCTAGACAAATGATATCAGCACAAATCCGATCAACCGGATCGAATACGTGTTTGTAGTAGTCGTACAAATGTACAAATACTTTGAGATAAATGCACAGGATTAGCAAAGACTGTACCCGGACGATTTATTTCAAATAAGTTATCTAAGCCTAGCTTAAAAGAATTAACGGGATCCTTAATTTTTATTGCCAAGTACATATTATTTTAGGTTATTTTGGGTAGAATTTCTGTTTGCGATAAAACTCCTCTTATTGGTAATGGTCAATATTTATTGCTTAAGAGTTTGACGTAATCTTTTACTACCTCCATCCTGAATTTGCCCAATTTCTTTAGTTGAGAGTACGGTTTGGATTGGTCCATTCCGTCGAACCCTCAATCCACTTTCTTTTTTAACGGTAATGGCTTTAACGACGTTCAGAGTGAAATTTCAAATTCGCGTTACATCGCGACGGGCACAACGACACTATTTTGTATATGCCATTTGGTGGAAGATACTTAAACCACTTACATGGCAACTAAACTTTCTAAAGTACGGCACAATACACAGTTACTTAGGTGTACAAATTTTAATTTTTCTACAAGTTTTTTGTATTATGTTCTTTATGCACGATGAGAGTATTTTTAGATTTTAAATGATGAATGAAGTTTCAGTGCTGCCACGTGAGCTCTGTACACGACATGTTTTTGTCCTCTCTAGGTTGTTATCAGTATATATCGAATATACTGTATCAAAAATTTAAACTCTTTTCTAGATCATAAAAATGAAATATTTACGGTAAATTTTATTTATTTCCATGATTTTTCATCTAGCTTCATTTGCCGTCAATTAATAAACATAAATCAAACTTACGCGTTTCAATAAGTGTATGTTAACTTGTGGCCTCTGTGGTCCAGTGGTTAAGAGCATGGCTCTCGACCCCGGTGGTCGTGAGTTCGATCCTTGCGTTGGAACAATAAATAAGTGGTCCAGTTGTTTAGAGCTTGGCTTCGGAGGTCGCGTGTTCGGACGACTGGTTAGGACAATACAGGCTGGTCACCTGATTGTCTGATAAAAAAGATGATCCATGCGTCGTCGGATGGGTGTGTAGCAAGTCGGTCCTGTGCCTGATCTCACGCCAGTCATGTCGGTCATCCGTCCCACGGGTTGCTTGCGACTTACGAGAGTAAAGGAAGAGATAGTGATATTATTTATTGCGCACACACTTGGGCACTACAAATTATCTCTTGCGTAACTAATCTGGTTTCAACCGGCCACCGTCACCAAAATCGGTGTTATTATTAACTTGTGGTGGATAATATTTCCTATCGCTTTACCTCGTATACTGTTTTGTGCTCTTAAAAACTCTTGCCAACTTTTTCATATAATGTAACGACACAGCGCTTTCCTATTAGCATATTTATGCAAATTTATTATGCCACTTATGTTTATTAGTCACTTTCACATGCACGGATATTTTCTTTCGCTATTTTCCTATGGAAGTAGTGTTTTATGGTAAGATATTTTAATATGACTTTAGATATATGTAACTTTACATTTCGCCAGAACTCTGCATCGTCTTTTTCGTCTATTCGATGACGTCCATTTTCGTATATTTTAAAAAATAAAGAAGATACAAACTATTTAAATTTACAATAAGAAAGAGAGTGATATACCGGCCTGTTACGTCACGAATTGCACCCGCTATACATTTGTCATTACAAAATGTATGGCGGTAGCAACCAGTGACGTAATAAACCGCTTTGCGAGAAAGAGATGGGCAATATTTTTTATTCACTTCTAATTTTTAATCGCGTCTATCTAAATACCTATTTATTTTAGATTTATGTATCTTTAATCAACAATTTTAAAAATATAAAATTGTGATATTCCACACTAGGCAACATCTCTTATAAGGGTGCAATTATTTTATTGTGTGGCAAAAAAGACAATCTTAAAATATTCCAACCGTAATAACTATGCGCATTAAATGTTGCTATCCACAAGGCAACATTTGGATCGCGACGTGTTGAATGATAGCGGGATATCATTCAACACGTCGCGATTTGTTTGATAACGTTTGTTTGATAACGTTTCCTGGTAACGCATCTACTAATAGTAATAAAATAACTCCCACACCGATTTCGGTGGTGGTGGTGGTGGTGGTGGTGGTGGGTTCGTGGGAACTAGCCCGGCTACGCAGGAGTTGTCTTTGTTGTTGAGTTGTCGCAGTACACAGGAGCACTCTCTCCTCCTTTACTCTCAATCCAGTGGGATGGTTTTCACCAATACGACAGGCTCATCCGACGCATGGATCATCGTTCTTATCAGACAATCAGGTGAACAGTCTACATTTTCCTAATCAGACATGAAAACAAACATTACATTTTTTGTTGTTACGACATCCGAACACACGATCTCCGAAGTCGAGAGCCAAGCTCTAAACCACTGGACCACGGGGGCGTTAGCACTAGCAGTATTATATTATTGCGCGCCAGAAGGTAACGTCGCGCGTTTTATTGCAACGTTGCGAAACATGTTGAGCGTCACGTGTTGCTCGTCATTTCATGGCTAGTGGTAAAGCCGCGTAGGCTTTACCAATACAACCATACAACAATACCTAATAATATACACTGAAATAATATACAAAATTCATCTGCGTCTACGTGTTAAGTAATTTGACATAATATATAAATAAATAACTTAATAATCTGTGATAAAGTTATTACAAAAATTTACAGTTTTACACAAAAAGTGTGCACAAAATGGACGATAGTGTAAACATCGAATCAAATTAAATTACACAAACATTTGCAAAACATTCCCCGGGTGTACCGCAAAAAGTTCCAATCACCTAAATTGTGTAATTTTATATTGAGTTTAAAAATTCCGTATCAAACACTGGCGAAGCGTTAGCTAATCGAATTCTCTGCCAGTCGAAACATATTTTGTCAAATTCGGCATTGGTATTGAAATAAACCGCGGTTGTTTGAGGCTACTTTTACTAATATTGCTGAATCCTGGATGACCATAGCAAGGGCAATGAGGTTACCATCTCAGCCATAGTAGAGAGCTCACCGTCGAAAAAGGAGGTCATCGCCAATACATTGGACTATTGCAGTAGATCGCTAGGGACCCAACAAATAAAAAACTATAATGTGTGTCCACGATGGATCATAGGCTTAATATTTTTATGGACCCATCGCTTTGGTAGTCTGTATTTAGATCAGCTGCATCTGCTTTGGTTGCCCTATTGAACCCTGTTGACCCCTATCACGTTGCAGGTGATTGGATCGTAAACGGCTCGCGGCACGCGAGGCGGCGCCCCAGTATAGTGACCAAAATTCATGATCTTTAACATTATTTCCAACTTTCAAATACTAAAGCTTTGACTCAAATGCTTTTGTATATTTATTCTATTATATCTTTACAACAACCACAACAGAAGAGTAAAAGAATTATGTAGAAAATAAAACCGGTAACGAAAATACATAATAGTATTCAAAACTTTGAGAATGTAATGTACCCAGGCGCATAAAGCTTCTAAGGCTTTGTACTCGCAGTTCGTAGATAAATTAAAACACCACATATTATTATATGCTAAAAAAACTATTCCTCATGGTGGCTGTAACTCCTGACAGCATGTCACTGTCGGCTGCAGCACAAAGAGATAAGCTATGTGTCGGATGTTCTAAGCTAGAAAAAGTGTCACGATTTCACTATAATATTTTAAGTAAAAAAATACGAAAGAATTATATTTTTTCGTTTTCACAATGCCTATATTTTAGTCGTCTACATGTTTATATTTGATATTTACTAGATGTTGCCCGCGACTTTGTGCGTGCACAAGGAAATCACATGGGAACCGTTCATATTTCCGCAATAAAAATTTGCCCGTGCTCTATTTTATAGCTGTGAAAAGTTTCCTGTATTTTTTTATTACATAAATGAAAAGGCCTCTTAAAAATAAGACAGTTTACGAAAGTAATATTATACTGAAAATCAATATTCTCAAACAAACATACTTGAAGCACTTTTGTTAGTCTTGTGAAAAATTCAAAAATTCATACAAAAAATTCGTACAAGCAGGTGACGTCACACGCTTGTAAGTGGCAACAAAATATGGCTTATGGCTTCGAAATTTCGCGTTATGTTCACACTCACTATATAGGTTTTCTATACTAAAAATATTTCAACTTTTGTGACTTTGAAATGCATCTAATAAAACTGCACGTACAATCTTAATTATATTTACTTTTATCAAGTTGTAATACCTCATTATTATTGAATGTTCTATAAATAAAAAAAAACTATATTTTTACACGTAGACATATACCCAATTTTAGATTGAGAGATAGATAAAGCTGCTTCAAGCAGCTTGCTTGTGCCGAATTCAGATTTTTCGATTGCCATCCCATATTTTAGGGATGCAATTTTAACGTGTAAATATATTTTTTAGCGAATTTATTAGGCTACATTGAACATAATGATTACGAATTAAATACATTAGTGTCAAATGAATAATTTTTCAATACAGTCCGTATCCAATCACAAAACCAATTTGCGCTCAAAGGAGAAATAAAGGCCTGGCGACCGTTGGCCCATTCAAAGCGACATGCTTTGTTTGAAATTGTGCCGGAGAATTGTGAAGAAATTGAGTTTGGTGCGTTTGATATAGCCTGTGACAGAACTGATGATGTTGTGGTAAGCAACACAAACATATGTAGATGGATCCGACATGTTTATGCGTCTAAGGGTCAGTTACGGCGACGATACGTGACGTTATATGGCGCCGCATTATAAAGATGGCTATTGAAAATTTTACTTTATCCAATACACAAAAAAGAAACACGTTTCAAAATTATTAATCATTCATTGCATATGCGCTGTAGCGTGGTGCAACGGGATATTCGAACTCTTACAATGAAACGTGTATATTGTGTAATGAATAAAGTTTAATTTTGAATAGATATCTTAAAAATGCAGCGCCATCATGTTGATCATAAGTATGCGTCCACGGCCCAATGGCAAATCGCTAGTAGTGTTTTAGTGGATTACCACCATGGTTTTTTGTTAGTGAATGATGTAATATTGTACTTTGTTTCTTATCAATAAATAAATCAATAAAAAAAAACATGATGTTACCAGGTGCTTCACGTCATATTGAGCAAAAATAAAAGGACAACAAAAGATTCTATTAAGACTTTATTCCCAAAGGTGCTTAGAAATTGGCTCTTGGCTCCAGAGGTCGTGAGTTCGATCCCCAAGTTATAACAACAAAAAATAATGTTGTTGTGAAGTCTGGTTAGGACAATGCAGGCTGATTACCTGATTGTCTGATAGGAAAGATTATCTATGCACCGGAAGAGTATGTAAAAAGTCGGTCCTAATCTCTCGCCAGTCATATTGGTTAAATCCATACCCCTATGTTATGAGAGTAAAGGAACAGAGATTGCTCTTGGGTATTATAAAATAACTCCTGCGTAGCTGGTCTAGTTTCAATGAAATCGGCCACCGTCACAGAAATCGGTATGGCAGCTATTATTAAAATTATTAAAAATACAACACATATCGTTTAAGTTGCGTGCTATGGGGTACTAAATTTTGCTTTAGAAAATCAACGCAAAATACCTGTAGATTTAGATAAAAAAAAGGAATTGCAATCTTCGCAGGCATGTAAAGCGACGTAGTGTTACTAAATTACAGCTCAATTCTTCACAAAAGCTGATATTGTCCAAGATAAGGTTGTATACCAACTTTTTCACAAAATCCATAAACGAAAATAGGAGTTACAGTGGCGGGAATGTGTGATGGGCCATTTGCCCATTAACAAACGAAAATTTCTCACACAAACACTCTATTGTAAACAAAATGATCCCCATTGGAGCACAGTTAAAAAGCAGAAATAGCGCTAAAATATGCAGTTCATTTTCATGTAGTCACAGTTCAGAAGTTGCGAATTAGAAGCTCATATTTCCCGATTCACTATTTTCCACTTCAACGCCCGAGGCGAGAAATTTTGTGAATTTGCATAATATTTTTTTTTTCGAAGTATTGCAATTTGGTATCGAGAACGCATTATAATATCTAATATTTCCTGCTACAGCATATTTTTAAGACTGCACTTCAAAAAGAACAAATTAAATTCAGCCAAGTACCTTCGAGTCGGACTCGCGCTCGAAGGGTTCCGTTCCGTTCTATGGACAAAAAGGGGGAAAAATAAAATGTATGTTTGCTGTATTCCTTTACTTAAATCCTACTACTATTATAAATGTGAAAGTTTGTGAGGATGGATGGATGTTTGTTACTGTTTCACCCAAAACTACTGAACGGATTTCGAGGAATTTTAGTATAGGTATTGTTTAGGTTCTGGATTAAAACATAGGCTACTTTTTATGCCAAAAATTCCCGTGGGATACTTGATTTACCCGAGCGAAGCTCTGATCAAACCCTAGTACTCTTATAAATGTGAAAGTTTGTTAGGATGGATAGTTGGACGGATGTTTGTTACTCTTAACATCAGCATCTGCCAGTGAAAGTCCCGTGAAAAAGCCATTTCAGAGATTCATCAGAACAAAGAGACAGACAGACATAGAGAAAGTCGGACGGACAACATTTTTGAAATTGATTTTATATCGTAAGTACCGTATATACTTTCATATGGATTAAGTGAAAAGCTGTCAATTGAAAATTACAAACAGTCACTTCAATTTTATTTATTTGTGTACCATAATTTTTGATATCGTACACAATGTACGATATCAAAAATTATGGTACAAAAAATGCTATCGGATATGAGCACCGAAAGATGAACCTGTAAAATTTCAGAAACTACGATCGTGAATTAATTTGGAATGTAGTCTCTTGTGCCAAATGGCATCGTAATCCGTAGCTCAAGTCGAACGCAAAATAGAAGAGCACATTTTTTATATGAATTTAAGGTACATTGATATAGTATTTATTCAATGTCATAAATGCAATCGATATAAAGGTTACATTTCCATAGCAAAACCCGAATATTAGTAGCAAGAAAAATACTGGAAATTGTAACATTACAAACATTGTCAATTTTATACGTCTCCGACATTTAATACAAAATAACCCAACCTAACCAAGAGCATGTCAGAACATGTCTAATTAGGGTTTCGTAACTATCAAGGTTTTCTTTGAATTACTTCAAAACTTACCGTCCAATTTCGCTCAAAATAATTTTCCTAAAGAGTTTTTAGCACGACCTATCAGTATGGAAACTTACAAGAGTCTATCTCTTATAGTTTAGAAATGCCAGAGGGGGTGCCAACCTTTAAACCAATTTGGAGGCCGATTATTAGAAAATGGTTGACTTTGTAAAAAAGTCATGTATGAAACCCTACCTTTATTTAAAAAGATCTATTTGTCGATACTCCACACGATATTGAAAAAATATTTTTCATCCCCTATTCACCAGACAGAGCAGACCAGACCCCTAGAATGTAAAATTATCATTATTTCATGATGCCAAAAGCGCTATTTCTATTTCCGTCTTTAACTATACCAAATTACATCCATAATTACAGAAGCTAGAAACGCGGACAGACAGATATGCAGAGCGGACGGACAGAGCGAAACTATAAGGGTTCCTTGAGTATTACGGAACCCTAACAATATAGTTTATTTAATTTAACGTTAGGTACAGCTGAACATGATACGAGTTACATTTTATGGCACAAACATCTAATATATTATAAAATACTCGTGACACATTGTTCGGGACACACTCCTCCGAAACGGCTTGACCGATTCTTATGATTTTTTTTGCATATTCGGTAGGTCTGTTTATCGGTCGTAATCTATTTTTTCAACCCCTTAATGATAAAAATTATATAAATATATAAGGCAAAACAACGTTTGCCGGGTCAGAAAGTAAGTTTATAAAAACTTTATCGTGCACCAGTTTATAGTAATTATTTCCACACAGAAATTATTGTTAGTATTCCGTAACGGAATTTTCCTTATAAAATTATTGTATTTCCTACTACTATTAAAAATATGAAAGTTTGTGAGGATAGTTGGATGGATGGATGTATGGAACTCTTTCAAGCAAAAACCACCGATTTATCCCGAAAAAGTACTGTGGGATTAGTAGCAAGCAAAATACCCTGTATATATGAGGCGGAGACGCGGACAAAAGTTAGTTATAAATATAATTATAATTGAAGTGTAGTGTATAAAATACTTAAATACAGTGTATTATTAACTAAGGTGGAGAAGATTAAATTCTTATCATAAAATCTTGCCAGCAAACGATACCGCTCGAAATGACTTAAATCTATTTTCGTCGTCGGATGCTGCGTGTCCCAGATTTAATCTAAGGGTCAGCTGACACCGAAATGCGACGCGGCGCGCACCTTTTAAGATAGCGATTCAAAATTGAATTTCATCCGAATTGCGCCGCACTGCCTAGCGCAATTCGAACCCTTGCAATGAAGCGTGTATCGAACGATATAATATGTGCAGTAAAAAATTCAATTTTGAATCGCTATCTTAAAAAGTGCGTACCGCGTCACGTCTTAGTGTGAACTAACGGTTGGCCCCAACGATACTTACTTATATTGATAAGCAAATTTTATAAAACATACGAGGGCTGATCGATAAGTTTTCGAAACGACAAAGAAAAACTTCAAAAATCTATTTAAAATAAATTTATTTCTCAACGTAGTTTCCTTCTACCTCGATGCATTTAGTCCAGCGCTTCTCCAATGCCGTTACACCAGTTTGATAAAATGTTTTCCCCGACCCCTCAAAATACTCGTCCACGGCAACATTTGATGAAAATCTCTGGCCACCTAACCATTTCTTCAGGTTTGGGAATAAGTGGAAGTCGCAAGGGCCAGATCCGGGGAATAGGGTGGATGCGGTAGCAATTCGAACCGCAATTCATGGAGTTTGGCGACTGCAACCATTGACGTGTGTGCAGGTGCGTTGTCATGGTGGAACAAATTTTTGTTCTTGCCCAAATGTGGTTGTTTCTTCTGGATTTCTTCACTTAATTTTTGCAGCAAGCTTGCGTAGTACTCTCCATTTATTGTTTTTCCTTTTTGCAGATAATCCACTGAAATAATCCCTCGAGCATCCCAAAAAACAGTCGCCATCACTTTGCCGGCCGACAAAACCGTTTTTGCTTTCTTCGGCGCAGGTTTTCCGCTCTCAGTCCACTGCTTAGATTGTTCTTTTGTCTCGGGAGTATAATGATGTATCCAGGTTTCATCGACTGTTACATAACGCCGCAAAAACTCATTAGGATCTCGGTTAAACAGCGCCAAACACTCCGATAAATCGTCCACTCGACGTTGCTTTTGGTCTACAGTGAGCAAACGCGGCACCTATCGCGCGCAAAGCTTTTTCATTCCCAAATGTTGGTGCAAAATATTAAAAACGCGTTTAGATGAATTGCTCACCATCTCTGCTATCTCTCGCAACTTTAAGCGCCGATCATTCAATACAATTTTGTGAATTTTTTTGATCATGTCCGGATTCGTGACTTCATTTGGACGGCCAGAATATAATGTAATATTCCTTTTTTGCGTATCATTTTTTTAAGTCCGTCGTTTCGGCCAGTTATCAATCAGCCCAGGTAGTAGTAATATTATGTTCTATCCTGCGTTACTTTTCCACTTTCATTATTTTTAATTGAGTACTTCGTACATAATCAAAGTGCAAGTTTCCTCGTTGGAATATTTAATAATGAATAAAGTTTTTTTATAACTTTCAATGTAATTACTATGAGAATTTCTGTCATAGAGCTATCCTTAGCACTAAGGAAATCTCTATAAAATATAAGCATTTGCCCACGGCTCCGCCCGCGTAAATATAGTATCTCACGGGAACACTGTACTTTTTCGGGATGAAAAGTATCCTATGTGTTATATATAGAGGTAGTACTACTACCAATTTTCATCTGTCTCTACTTTACTATCAAATTTTATCAAAATCCGTTCATCCATCCGTCTATTCTTACAAACTTTCACTTTAATAATAATAGTAGTAGTATTTCATCCCGGACAAATTGCTTATCATACAAATTGTATTTAGGATCTTCTTTACGGCGAGTAGTGACAAAAACTAGCACTCAGCAGCCTTTGACAGCGGCGTAAGCGTAACGTTATCGAATGAAATTTGTATGGGGGTTGTCATTACAAAATTTGTATGGGCGTTGTCTGTCAAAATCATGATTTTGTCAGACTTTCATAGAATTCTCATTCGATAACGTTACGTTTACGCCGCTGTCAAATGTTCCTGCTATGCCCCCAGCACACTGAATTAAGATTCACTTCGTCGATATTGTGTTGATGCCACGCAACGACACGGGACAATTCATAAAATTGTCCTGTGTCTCCAGTTTCAAGCTCCAGTACAACAAAACTACAGCCTTAAATTTTTCTAACGCAGTAATAAAGAATGTAACAATAATAATAGCTCCCCACATCGCTTTAGGTAACGGTGGCCGGTTTCATTGACACCAGGCCAGATAAGCAGGAGTATATTATAGTGCCCAAGTGTGTGCGCGTACACAAGAGCCACTCTCTCTTCCTTTACTCTTGAAACCTAGTGGGACGGATAATCCACACGACTGGCGAGGGATCAGGTGCAGGTCCGCCTTTTTACATGCCTATACGTGATCCGACGTATGGATCACCTTTCTTGTCAGACAATCAGGTGATCAGCCTACATTGTCCTAGCCTAGCTCAAAGCCTCGGAGGTCGTGGAACGAATTGAATCCACGACCTCCGAGAGTCGAGAGCCAAGCTCTAAGCAAAAGCAAAAAATAAAGGTGATGGTCAAATCTGTTTCTCCACTCCACCAACTATGATTTCGGATTTTACTCTAATGCTCATAACTTCTATACCTGGCATATTTTCGGGATATCCCATTTATGATAACATAAAATATTCAAAGTGAACCCATTTGGCAAACATTTTATTGATGTTGAATCTGAGTTTTTATGTATGGATTTTTGATCAAGTCCTTTAGAGCAAAAATATATATCCCAAATATATATAACTATTTCAAAATACAATATAACACAATCTTTATACAAAATCATGATTATATTGTAAGACCAAATTCAGATTTCAAACATGTAAAATGTCGATTTTACACCGCTAGACACAAATAAAAGTTCAAGCATCAATGTAATATTTTACCGTATTATGGTCTAAGCCATAAATAAAATAAAACGGAATACAATTTTAGGATCGCATATGCAAGATGCGACAGATATTGAACGGTGCGTCTCACGAAATGCGAAGAATTTGGGAGATTTAGAAAATTTACGTTCAACGCCACCTTTTGCTGCATTTGATAGAATTGTTTTATCGGCCGAGTCGAAAATATTCCCGAATTGTGAGAAAAATATATCCTCGTCATTTTTCGTATTGGAATCGATGTGAAATTGGTAGTTTCCGTATAGTTGTAACTTGTGACTCGTCAGATATTTTGTCGGTCTTAATTTAAAACAATGATTTGTGCCTGTGTCATGGGCACAGCATTTAGATATGCGTGAATACGTTTACGTAACGTGACATCCTCCGTTACGTTACACACTGGTTACATACGTTGGCGTCAATTATTGTTCGTGATAAGCCCACAGGAATTATTCTGAGGCGTTACAGCCCAGTCGCTAAAATAACAAACTATAGCCTTTGTGTAATAGCTCTATATCTATGATAGATTTATATAATGTCTGTGTATGTAAAAAGATTTAGTAGGCTAGACGACCAATTTTTTTATTACATAAATGAATAGTACACTCCAAAATACGAGTAAGTTCTCAGTAGAAGCAGCATGTTAAAAAATCAACGATTTGTTTAAAGAATTACGCAGGTCTCGTGAAAACGCTCCTCACAATACATAAGTCATACCTAACAGCTGTGACGTCGTGATTAGGTAAAAGTGTATGAAATATAAGGCCGGAGGAACGTATTTGAAAATATCTCCGGAATTTGTGCGTTTAAGTTCATACATATTCAAATTAATATTTTTGTATATGATGTAAGTAAACTAATGATCTTTTTTAGATGTATCTAATTAACAAACTACAAATAAAAATGTTACATTATTGTTCCAAAGTTATTTGAAATAGAATCAATGACCTGTTTAATTCCCGGTCGATTTTGCTGTAACATCATCTTGATCGTGTCAAGCATTTATCTCAGCATATTTTGACTTCTCAATGTTAAAGTTATTAAAAATACATCAAGGTTCCCGCCACGTCATAACTTGCTACGACAGTTACAAATTGTATGAAAAAATACATTACTTAAGCGAAAGGCCGAGGAGATTTGCGGGGGAATATCAACGGGATAATTTGACAAGGAAGCAATTAGTGAATTTGTTAGAAATTTTACTTCTGGTTCCCTGGAAAGTCCTGTTTTAGGATTGCCGCTTTTACCCGACTACGGCGAAGCCAAAAGGAAGGGTTACGTTTTTGGCAGTCTATGTTTCGACGACCTCTGTGGCTCAGTGGTTGGCGCGTTGGCACTTAAGCCGGAGGTCGCGGGTTCGAATCCCGCCGAGGAAACAAATAAGTTCCGGGGTCATGGATGTGTATTAAATATATGTATCCCTAATAATATTATAAATGTGAATGTAAGTTTGTTACTCTTTCACGCAAAAACTACTGAACGAATTTTGATGAAATTTGGTATGGTAGTAGTTTAGTCTCTGAATTAAAACATAGGCTACTATTTATACCGGAAAAGTACAGTGTTCCCGCGGGATACTCGATAGTATATTTACGCGGCCGGAGCCGCGGGCAACAGCTATTAATATAATAAAAATCTTGAATATAATATAAAAGTATTAAATATACTTCGAGTTGTCTGGTACCTGTAACACATCAGCCTCCGTGGTCTAGTGGTTAGAGCTTGGTTCTCGACTCGGAGATCGTTGGTTCGATTCCCGCTTTGGAACAACAAAAAATGTTGTTTCCAAGTTTAGTTAGGATAATGGAGGCTGATCACCTGATTGTCTGACGAGAGAGATGATCCATGCGACGGATGAGCATGTAAAAAGTCGGACCTGCGCCTGATATCTCGCCAGTCGTTGTCGGTTGTCCATCCCACTGGGTTATGAGAGTAAAGGAAGAGAAAGTGCTCTTGTGTACTGCGCACATACTTGGTCACTATAAAAATACTTTGCGTAACTAGCCTGGTTTCAATGAATCCGGCCACCGTCACCGAAATCGGTGTGGGGAGTTATTTACCTGTAACACAAGTTCTTCGGATACTTAGCACAGGGTCAGATTGACGTGGTGTGAAGCGTCCATAAGTATTATTAAAAAAATAAAATATCATTATGTATGTACACATGTTTGTTTCACCGTAGCGCCTAAATCACTGGTCCGATTTTTATAAATGAGGTGTCAATAAATTCATTACAATAGCTCGGGTAACATAGGCTATATAATTTACGTAGTCGGGTTATAGTTTCTTATAAAAATTGTAATTATTGTTGTTTTTGATTATTTTTTTTCATCTTTTTACCTTTTTAATTATAAAACAGTAAAAAAACTTAAAACCGTATTATAATATGTTATTGCTTTCGAACGCTTAGAACTTTTAAAAACCTATAAACCGGTTTTACTGGTGGTTTTCAATAGACAGAGGGATTAAAAATAATGATTTTAAATCCTAACGTTAAGCCAAGACCCATTATTCAAAATAATAAATGTGCATGATTTTATACGCAATTCACAAAGCAAATGCTACCATATTATATTCGACCAGTTAAGTTTGCACACCAAAATTACAAAGTTAATACCTTTTTTACAAACAGAAAGTTAACATTATCTTTTTATACGCCATATTTATTTGCAATAAACAACACAATAATGGGCTTTAACAAAATGAGTGTGAAAAAACAAACCTAAAGCTCCATTCAACTCGATGCATCCCATTGTCGGTGGGCTCGGACTGGCTTTTGTTTAGGATTCATTAATTTACTAACACGGGACTAAGCCCCGTTATTCATTGTCAATTGCCAAAAATCGAGGTAGAATGTAAAAAATATTTCATATCTAATGTCATGTTTTGTTTAATATTGAACCAGATATTAGACTGTGGGAAAAATATGCTTACTCTGATACTTACTTATACTTATCTACTCTAAACGACCCATCATCATCTAACTATAAACGATTTCTGTGACCAGCTCCTATTTTAAAATTAAATAGTTACGCAGTGCGCACAAATGAAGCAATTCAACCAGTTTTATACTTAATAGCTCCCCACACTGATTTCGGTGACGGTGGCCGGTTTCATTGAAACCAGGCCAGCCACGCAGGAGTTATTTTATAGTGCTCAAGTGTGTGCGCAGTACACAAGAGCACTCTCTCTTCCTTTACTCTCGGAACTCAGTGGGACGGACGGACCGACACGACTGGCGATAGTAAAAACCAAACCTCTAAATCACTGGACCACGGAGGCTGTTGAGGATATATACTTACTGCGGCATTAAATATATCTTCTGTGTATCGCCCAGTCAGTGTGGTACCAGAGGTACAAAAATGGGGCTGGACCCGCTGGCCTGAAAAGCCCGCCAACGTGGCTGTAACTCATCTGGCGTTGCAGATGTCGTTAAGCGGCGGTAATCGCTTAGGGTCAGTTGACACTGAAACGGAACGATACGCGACCCTGAGCTGCATTTCGAAGATAGTTATTTAAAATTGAACTTTATTCACTATACAAATAGATACCGTTTCATATTATGATCAGGCAAACACTGCACATGTACTGTACAGCGCTTTGCAACTTGACATTCGAACTCTTACAAAGAAACGTGTATCTACTTGTGTTATGAAAAAGTCAATTTTGAATAGCTATTCTAAAAATGCGTCGTTTCATTTCGGTGTGACCTTCACCTTCAGGCGATTTATTGTTTGCCGGTTGCCGGTCTTATCAAAATCGGCTTGCTATTTAATGAATTAGACGTTGGGAATAATAAAATGTCTATTAGAAATCCTATAACTGAACAATACTGCATTTAACACGAAGTCTTACATCCTGTAACAACAGTTAAATCTGCTTAAGGAACTTAATAACTGCAGTTTAGTTAACTCTATTGTTGGCTTTTATTAACAGAAAGTTAAGCACTGACTTCAGTTATGGCGAGAATGCAAATTCATGGAACATACAAGAGAAGTCTGTGTTGGTGCATAAATAGCAGCGGCTGTATTTCTTTATAATATTTTTTTGTGAAAACGTATTGCCTGATGCTATGGTATTACTGTTTATACATTACAGATTACAATAATTAATAACCTAACCTAACTAAGAGCGTGTCAGGACATGTCTACGGAGGGTTCCGTAATTAGCGATAGGTTTTCATTAAATTACTTCAAAATTTATTACCCGATTTGGCTCAAAATATTTTCCTACAGAATTTTTAGCAAGATCTATCAGCATGGAAACTTACACGTTTCTATGTCTGAAGGTTAGAAATGCCAGGATTAGGATTTAGAGACCAACTTACAAATTATTTTGGAGGCCGATTACTCGAAAATGGTTGACTTTGAAAAAAAGTCATGTATGATTCTTGCCTTTTATTAAAAAGACCAATTCTTCGATGGGGCAGAATGATAAAAATATTTGTCATCGCCATATTTTCACATGACGTATGTAAAGCCCCCCCTTAAATATAAAATTATTATCCTTTTATGATACCAAACCGAGATCTTTACATAATATGTATAAAGTATTACTATTATAATTAACTACCTTTTTTGCGCAACTTCGTCCGCGTGGATCCCCATTGCACCCCCGTGGGGTATGTGTTTCGAAAAATATTTCAGCAAATAAACTTTGACCCCTATTTCACCCCTTTAGGGGACGAATTAAAAAAATACTATAAATACGTATTCAATATTTGTATTTATTAACCTCGTTACGTTAAACCGTAATAGTTTTTAGTTTTTCGTAAGGGACAGTCTAGCTTTAGTATTATGCTAACAAGTCTAGAAATAAAATCGTCGGGAGTTACATTGGAAACATGACTACTTTGGTATGAATCAGCGATTCTCATTGTCAGTGTTGACTCAGCCTACCCCGACTGAATAAACACTTGAACTCACTGGAAAAATGGCCGATTTATAGACTCGAGAGTCCCGTATGTAGCTTCCGCTGAATGTTTTATTTTTCACCCCCAACGCAAAAAGAGGGGAAATATAAGTTTCACGTGTCTGTCTGTGCTTTTGTGTGTTCGTGACATAGCAGATCCTGAACGAAAGGTCTGATTAAATGCGGTTTTTGATGTTTGAAAGCTGACGTGATCCAGGTGGTTTTTAGCTATAATTCATCATAATCAGCTCGCATGTTGCTTGAAAATTCGGAGGTTAATTTTTCATATTTTGGTTTTGTTCTTATAAGCATAGATGTTATACGTTAATTATAAGCGGACATCATATTTTGTTTTAGTGCAACTTTTTAACTAAACGTATATTTATATTATTTAGGTAAGGCTTAGGAAGTCGTTTTTTGTAAATGATTTTAGCAGCTAAAAATGTATGTTTTCAATTTATTGACAATTATTATAAAATATATTCATGGTTAACAATAATAATATTAATCAACTGCTATTCTAAATGTGTAAGTTTGTGAGGATGGATACATGGATGGATGTTACTCTTTTACACAAAAAGTACTGAACGGATTTTGATGAAATTTGGCATGTTAATAGTTTAAGCTTTGGATAAACACATATGCTACTTTTTTCTCTAAATAGTTTAATGTTCCCGTGGGATACTGTACTTACGCGGGCGGAGCCGCGGACGAAAGCTAGTAATATATATTTAGGTTTGACAATGCAAACATTGAAAAGAGAGTTCTAAGGTTGTCTTTGACAAATTGGGAAAAAGGCCACAATATATCTACGACTTAAAGGTCAGCTCACACCGAAACGAGACTATACGCGACTAGGCTCTGCATTTTTAAATACTGATTTAAAATTGAAATTTATTAAATACACTACACAATAATAGCTATGCTACAAGAAGATAGACTTTTCATTATAAGAGTGGCGCCGCAATGTGCAGAGTGGTGCAGTTTGACATTCGAGCTCTTGCAATCAAACGTGAATCTTCTTGTTCAGTAAATTAAGTTCTATTTGAATCGCTATCATAAAAATGCAGCGCCGCGTCCCATCTCGTCTCGTTTCGGTGTGAACTAACGCTAAGGAATTAGATACTCGCCAATAAAATAACATTATGACATCAAAGTAACAGTGGAATGAAATGGAGGAAAATAGATATTGTCGAATAACAATCGAGACCAAATTGTTCGTGAATACCTTTATCGCCGATCAACGCATGTACGTACCTACTACGCGACGCGACGCATTTTTCCGTTAGCTGTTATAGTTATCTTCTATGCTTCTCTAGCACTGTGAGAGAGGCGACACTCTCTACAAATGACAGCTCGAGCACCGACGTATCTCAGCCGTGTCGACGTAAGCCTCAGGTTGACACCGAAATAATTTCAAAAGTCGCGTCAGACAAGTCAATCATTAATATTAAGAAATTGTCAATTAATAATAATAATAATAATAATAAACATTTGATATGATGACATGAGACATTACACCATAAATAAAAAAAAGACTTACATACAAAAGTCATAAAAACAGGACAGAAAAACAACTCACAACATAAAAATCACGTACGATGAGTAGGAGTAGGTACGCAAGAGATACTATTATACTATTATGGATAGGAAGGTAGGTAGTGTAATGCCTAACTGTCAAAAAGGAGACCGCTCAGGCATATCACTGCAGCGTAACACCACAGTGCCTGGTATTATGCGGTTCCATATGTTTGTTTAGTTTTTAATTATGTCAAAGCTCGAAACTAGATGGTGAATGATAAGCACTGGTTTGAAAAATCTACGTCCCATGCGCACCGCGCTGCCCGCAGACGTCTAGCCACGTACACATAGCCGAGAGCTGTCATTCGTGCAAATCGTTAAATGATTATATTTTGTGACTGTCAGTTGTCACTAGCACATTCTAATCATACTCGTTTCTCTCGCTCTATTCGCCGCGAAAGATTCAAAAAGGAGTCGAGTCGAGTGCTATAAAGTGTGTCGCTTTTTGACGTCTTTTATTTATGAACTAGACCGGTAAACACATGCTGTATTTACTGGTCCAGTTCATAAATAAAAGACAGACAGACACTCGCAACACCAGGGGGGTTTAGCGTTATTTCACTCTGGTTTTCTGTGAGCCCGCGTCATGAGGTATTTATCCGGTCGAGCCGGTCCATTCGTGCTGAAGCATGGCTCTCCCACGTTCCTGTCATTTTCCTAAAATCTTCTCGAATCTCTCGTGCTAGTTGCGACAAATTATTATAAGGGTGATAAGGGTTGAAAACATATTCGGCATGTGTTACTATTTCATAATTATGTTTTAATAGTATCGCATTCTTTCTTTAGTTTTTTTTCATATCGTTTAGTACGTACACACCTTTATAATATAATCTATATTTAGACATCTCACGAAGGTATGCTCCGGGAATGTGAGAAAACTATTTCCTTTAGACATTTTGCCTTTCCCCAGTTTCCTTGTTTTCTTGGATATTGTCTCTGATAGATTTGTGGTTAAAAGTTCTATGATATTGAAGTTTTGAAGTTTCGCCAGGGCCATACCTATATGGCTTGTATACCAGTTTTACAAAATACCTACATATTTCTAAATGGGTCAACTCGGGTACCTACTTTACAAAAACCGGCGTGAAATATCGGTTATCGGTACCGGCTGTTGGAGTGGAAGTTCTGAAGGCCTAATGTTTAAAACATTTGTAACTCTTTTAGTATCGCAGATATCTAAAGAGTCACCTACAGGTGATCCGTCTGCTAATTGTTGTCCTATCGAAATAAAACTATAATATTATTACGAGTATATTTATATATCTTAACATATTGTAAGTTGTAGGCCATTTTTTACCATTTCATATAGTCTAGCTTATGCGAGCGACTTCGTCCTCGTAGACGTCAAAATTTCGTCGTCAACCTCGTGAGGTATGTATTTCGAAAAATACTTTTGTAACGGATTTCTACATTATAATAACTGAGTGCCAAAATTCATCACTATCCGGTCAGTTGTTATTTCACTGTACAGACTTTGGATTCCATTTAACCCCTTTAGGGGACGAAATCCAAAAAACTATAAATAAGTATGTAATAATTTGTGTCTGATCCCTCCGATATGAAATTTCATGAAAATTATTACAGATTTAAATAATTTTTTACTTTCAACTGCTATTTCACGCCTTTAAGATTGGAGTTTTTCAAATCCCTTCTTAGTGTGCATCTACTAAACTACGTTAGTAGTTTAGTAGATGCACAAATTTCATGTTTCTACCATTAGCGGTTACCGCTGTTCAAGCGTCTATATTATGTCAGTCAGTCCATGAGATTTTTTTAATATATTATATTTGAGTAAAGATTTCATAGAAAGCAAACTATTTACTCTATAGATACAGAAAGTTGAAACTCTGAAATTCATGTACTTGTTACAATGCTAAATTAAACACTGACCAGTTTCCAAAGTTCCGTTCTAAAAATAGTATTTTAATTACGGCTCGAAGTAATTCGGCCGATTTCTGATTTCGAAACCCTTTACAAGGATTGTAATTTCAATTTCAGGACGTGCCTCAATTTTCTCTTCTAAAAAGCCCGAATTTTACTATGGCGATTGTAATCGGTAGATTTTTAATGAAAAATTATTGATAAAAGGATTCTTACAATGAAATACTCTGTTTATAATATGTTATAGTTGTTGAACCGTCCACAATCACCGAAATCATTGTAAGGAGCTATTATTATATTATTAGTTTACGTAGACACCATGCCTTGCAAAAGATGACAGTTCTAGATAGACTTTTCCAGGCTTATTATACAAAATGGAACTCTAAGCCACAACTTACTACTATCATTCTGTTAGGGTTGCTTCAAATAATATTTCAGTAAATAACATAACATCTTGAAATAACTTGTGTATTAATTTAACCTATGTTTTTTTATGGTTTTATGACTGTAACTAAATAGGAAATAAGTAGAAAACATCTTAGTTCTTAAGCTCTAGCTTATTACGCTACTATTTGCACTAGATAAATTCCGTTTATGGCTCGTAACAGATGTTTTGATGTTGATTTATTATTAAATTTTTTTTTTTTTTGATGTTTTTTTTATTACTACCCCGGGTAATGTAGGTTTTAGCGAAAAAGATACGAAAAACGAAAAAAAACAGTGGCTCTCCGGGAGTGCCGAAGTAGTGGATACAGGCAGGAAGCGCGCAACCCGCCTGCTTTACCCCCACCTCTTGCCGCACCGGTGTCAGTGACAATGTCGTGATTTCAAAGGTTTTTTTATCTAAAAAATGCCCAACGAGCCTAAAGAAGTTTCCATTTTAACAAACTATATTGTAACAGCCCTATTCTTTGATCTTAATAACAAACGATTATTGGAAGGCGATTCGATAAAAACCGTCTTCTTTTGTTAAATCTTCTTATCTGGAAATGCATTTATCTGTCTCAGTGTCGATGGCAGATGGAACTAATTTAACTTGTTGGAGTTATTTCATGGAAATGGAAAATATGCTTTATGCATCATTATTTTATTCATTCATTCATTGCTCAGGCTAAGGTTACTGGAGTCTCGCGTCGCCAGCGAGTCATCACGCTAATTCACAGGGGAGAGTTTTTAAATTCTCATTTTATGTTTTATACTTTCCAGTTATATCACGATGGATGTATCTAGACTTTCATAGGTAGACCAACCGTCTTTGGGTGACATTAGGGGTAGTTCACATCGCGACGATATGCGACGCTACGCGGCGCTGTATTCACGACACAAATATAAACGTTTATCAGTCATACACTGCACATGTTTCTTCTTATGTAATGAATAAAGTTCAATTTTGAATAGCTATCTTAAAAATGCGTCTCCATGTGGCGTTTAGTTTCGTTTCAGTATGAATTGACCCTTAGACAACGAAATTATGTTACTCTTTGCCAAAGTTGAGTTGTTATTCTAAGTTAGGTAGTGTGTAACTTAATTTTTATTAATTTTATGTATATCTTAAGTATTATAATATACTATATACTAATACATACTAATAACTAATAACTATAGTATTAATTATATATTATATAATAATTATAAATATATTACATATTATATAATAATATACTTCTCCGTTCACATATTTTTTTCGTAAATAGGAGTACACAGTTTTTGCTTCACGTATAAATATTATATCTGATAATTGATACTACATGCAGATCTACTAATATTATGTATGTTAAATAGAAATTTATGTGAACTTAAATATAAAATAAATTTCGATACATAAATGCAATTGGTTATGACAAGCTTTGAGGTTATTATAACCAACGTATTATTGTAATAATATTATAGCGAGTCAAATTCCCTGAGCAGTAACTGGAGTTTAAAACTTTACCGTGCACGTAATACTACAAGTAAAATACCTGATACTTTCGTTTGTAGGATTAACCCTTAGACTAAGGCTCTGATTTATATAAGTTAAAACGTCACGTCATTTGAAAAAACCAGGCAAGTGCGAGTCGGACTCATACACAAAGGGCTTAAAACGGCAAAAAAACACGTGTGTTGTACGGAAGCCCCACTTAAATACTTAAATAGCTTTTAGTGTTTGTTTTTATAGCGGCAACAGAAATATATAATCTGTGAAAATTCCAACTATCTAGCTATCACAGTTCATGGGGTGACAAATAGACAGACAGAGGGACAGCGGTATCTTAGTAAGAAAAACAAGCAATTTTTGATTCTGGGCGGCAGTAGCAGAAGTTTGACATTGACATTTGACTTGACACTCGTGTGTTCGATTTTCAGCTTTAGAGAGTTCTATTAACAGTGCTCTGAATTTTCCCCAGCCTAACGGATTCCGGACAATATAGTGCTAGCCACCGTCATTTCATAATATTATGTCACATAATTCAATAATTTAGCAGAAACATAAAATGAATAGGAGCGGGATTCACTTAATGCTTTAGGAATAAGAGGATTAGATCGTACAAGTATTGCCTTACAAGCTAAAGTAGATTATACCGACTGTGACAACATAGAGGTTATACAATAGAATGTCTCGTAAATGTAAAATAGAATTGTGTACATTTACGAGTATTATAGAAATATGAGAAATTTAAGTTATTCCCGCTTTTATTAGTAGGTACGCAACAGTTCCAGACGATGTTAATTTCGCTCAAAACGCTACGATAATTATTTTTAACGCAAAAGTTGTTCCTTTCTCGATCAAATCGCTTTTAGCAAATTTAATGCTAGTGGGAGAACTGACAGACACTATATTTGACATTTCTCCGACCCTATTTAATTTAGATAAAAGCAATTTTATGAAAAACAATTTTTGAAAATGTGCAGTACAGCGTAACCACGCTCTTATTGTATTTCGAGACTTATCGTTGTCATATATTGCCTGTTACTTCCATGAGTAAGCGATGATTACCGAGAGAAATTTAAAACGTAGTTGAACTGTATTTTTGTATTCAATTTCTATTTTAAATTAACTATAACAACAAAAAGAAACATATTTAACATTATGATGTTGACCTAATAACTATAATTATTGAAAAAAAAAACAAAAACCCCGACTGCGTCAAATAATTTTGATGTATCCAGTGTTACTCACACGACTAAGACAAATCTTATTATATTAGGTATCATTACCACTCAAGCTCAAACGCGACGAGCCGTTAGGATCTAGTGCGTGCTAAGGAAATATATAAACCTACACTCGAAAAACATAACCTTCCTTCTGGCGCAGTCGGGTAAAAATAAAACATTTTTCAATTAATTCTGTCCATGTACAGGAGCTTTGTGAAAATTTGCAAAATCGAGTGAGTGTGCGTGTGGAACAAGGGTGAAAAGAGTTACGAATGATCATAGTTTCAAAAATTCGTGATGGTAGTCCATATAATGAACTTTGAAGAAAAACTATAACGGCTTAGATAATTTTGTTAGTTCTGGAGTTATATAGGTCTAACTTGTAAAATGCTACCCTTTTCTAGAAATTATCTAGACCCTATTCTATATATCGCTGCTATATTTAATGTGATGGGGTTCTTAAATAAATTGAATTTCTATATACATTACATAACAACAATTTGGTTCCAATCACACAAATCTTTTGATCCGTAGACATGTGTCGCTCGCACATGGTTATTTCCATATCGTTTGATAATATGTGGACACAATACCCGGACCCCGCTGTGAATTTGATTAGTAAATGCTTCTTACCACTATGTAACAAAATCTTGATATTTTTATGTTTTGCGGACTCTTATTTTGCTCTCTATTCACATAACCAGTAGGTAAGTTGTGACAGCCTCCCGTTGCACAGTTTCATTTTACTTTTATTGAATTATAACTGAATCGTCTTGATACCATAAACTGATTTTGTGAGTTTGGACAAATATAAAAAGGACGTTGCTTTGACATTTATGAGAACACCATTTCGCGGTTTTATTTCATCGGGACTGGATCGTAACTGCATTATTGCAGGATATAATTAGCAGAATCGATCTTCTGCTCAAATCCAATTAGTAATGCAAAATGTTTGCGAGAATGGAATAATACAGACAGACAAAACTAAAGTTTTCGTTTGTTTGTTCTTGTAGAAATTCATGTTAATAATAATAACACACAACTTTTTATACACTTTTCCACTACATTTAGGTTTTTACTATTTTAGTTTGAGCTTATATTAACTTTAGTGATCTCCAACAGCTTCAGGTGTCAGACAGTTTAGGCATAATTATTGTAAAAACCTAAATACAGTGGAAAATTGTATAAAAAGTTGTGTTTTATTATTATGTTTGGTTTTTGCTTTTTTCTTTGTCTAGTTTTTGCTACCCGAAAATATACCGCGTGTAAGAGGAAAGGAAACCAATGCAAATGAAAATTATTTTAATAACGCCCCAAGTGTACTAACGTCAGATACGGTGTAAACAAAATATGTTGGCGGATTCATTAATTTAAATATTCAACAGGTGCAATTGAAAATGCTCGAATTTAACTTTAAACTTACGCGGCAAGACGCTGTTTTCAACTTTAAAACTGGATTCTGAATTTTAAATTTGATTTAAAACTCGATTCAATCGATTGTTCTCTATTGAAACGTAAAGGAATGCGGAAGTTCTTTCTCGAGTGTTCGCTAGTTAAAACAACGCTGTTCGATGCAAAGTTTTTCAAGTGCCCGGTCACACAATATACCTATGCGTTTAATTTTACCTTCGCATTTAAGTTGTAAGTCACAAACTAAAATTTTAATGGTATCAGTTAAATAGATAATTAGCTGTCTATTGAAAGCTATATTCAAAAAATATTGCATTTTGTTAATTTCAAAAATAACTACATTTAAAAAAAAAAAAACTATAAACCAACTACGTAAACCTGTTATATGTTACCCGGGCTATTATAATGAATCCACTGAAACCTCATTTACTAAAATCAGACCAGTAGTTTAGGCGCTACGGTGAAACAAACAAACATACATACATATATACATAGACTGCCAAAATCGTTACCCTTCCTTTTGGCTTCGCCGTAGTGGGGTAAAAATGTTATGAAATCTTTGTTAATGTTCATAATTGTTTTTTTTTTTAATTTTCCAAATTCAAAATTTTATTCTCTGTTCAGATATAATGAATTCTAAACTTTAAACAAAATACGAAATTAGATCAAATCTATGTATCATTGTTTTAAATTGGTAACATTATGTGTTCTATTGTCCGTCTTGTCTACGACCTAGATTGAATTGGATCTGAACGTTGGTATAGTGTTTGTAAGTGGACTGTAGCTAATTTAAAATTCGAAGTAAAACTCAATTAATATTTTATGTCTAAACTAGATGTTTCCCGTGACTTCGTTCGCGCAAATAGAAATCCTGCGGGAACCGTACATTTTGCGGAGATAAAAGGTGGCCTATGTGTTACTCCAGAGTCTTAACTACTACCGTACCAAATGCTATTAAAATCTGTTCAGTAGTTATTGCATGAAAGAGTAACAAACATCCACACATAAATTTATTTTTGCAATATGGATGGATGGATTAGTAACTACATAACACTGAGAACTATTGTCCTCAATGATGACCAGTTACCGGTTTTCCTTATTACATTAGCATTTTTCAATACCTACTTATATAATAAAAAAACTCCGTTTTATTACATCATTGGTTAAGAACCGAAGCGAATAGTAGAAAATATAAAACATTTTAGAAGGATTCCCCCTGAGAGATCTCGGTGAAAATTCACAAAAGCTCAATTTGACGATGTTTGGATATAGGTTAGACGAAATGAAATTTTTCTCCAAATATCAAAACAATTAGAGACTGAATTGTATGTCTATTTTAATATGTCTCGTAGAAATTGTGGCTGTTCTCTTTATGTTCATTTTATATTAAAAGTCACATTTTGTGACGTTTTAAAAGGATCCCGTTAGCCACTTTATGTTGAGGCTAATTTCAAAAGAAAGAAGAAATTATGAGTTTTTTTTTTTTAATACTTGCAGAAATGTTTATGCGGATGGTCGTTTTATTGAAATCGTTTATTACTTCATCCGTCTATTTTTTTTTTCTGAAATGATTTGATAGGGCTAAGAAAGATAATAGCTCAAATAAATCGATAACTTGGCGAAAAAAATTAAGGAAAATTATTTTATAACTATTTTATCAATTTATTTTCGATCAATAAAATTTCACGGAAAATCGGTAATTATATCCCTATTATTTGATTAACGATAATAAGTTCGTATCAGGTCAACATTACTGCTATAAAAGACTAGATAAATATTATTTGCATCAGAGAAAAATAACGTTTTTAAATTATAGTTACTGATTTACTGATTAGATTTCTCGGCCTTCAGTAAAAAAGCTGCTAAAATTTTAGACTATTTATATTACTGAACTACAGAATGTTTTATTCAAAGTGGCTGAAAGAAAAAAGTGTGAGAGAAAACGATTGCAAGGCTGCGTTTACCATGCAAATTGCTATTGAAAACTAGTAGATATGTAGGTATAGTAACGGGAACTAACATAATATTAGGTCAATACATATGAAATTGGCGTTTTGTAAAGGAGGAACATAAAGTCAATTTTTTCAAACATAATATATTTATTTAATCAAAGTATATATTGCCAGCAACTGCTAATCATGATGGAAAAGCTAGCTGCTAAACAACCGAGGTTAGTCAATCGCTCTAGGCCACTGCTGCTTCAGGACAACGCTAGACCACACACTGCACAATAGACGGCTACCAAATTAGAGGAGATTCAATTGGAATGTCTAAGACATCCACCGGACCTTGCTCCGACAGATTACCATTTTGCGAAATTTGGATTACTTCTTGCAAGGGAAAAAATTCAACTCCGATGGGGCAGTCCAAAGCGCCTTCGTAGAATATGTAATGACCTAATATATGCGCTTGGTTATGAAACTTAGATGATACAAATCTTCTAATTTAAACGAGCAATTCTTGTATATAAAATAAGAACCTCGGAAACGGCTGATGGTTTTTCCATGAAATTCAGTATGCAGAGCGTTTTGGTGAAGAAAAATCGATATAGCTAGGTCTTATCCCTAGACACCGCGCATTTTTAAGTTAAATAAGTTTTTTATTTCACCGTGCAACAATTATTTTTTTTGACTTTATGTTTGTCAGTCCGAATGGCAGTTCGGTATGCGTGTGTATAATTTTTGCGTTGTTGGCAAATCGGTGTCTCGAGTTCGAATCCCGGTCAAACGAATGTATTTTGTAATACTATTATTATAATAAATGTTTATCTGTTTAATTGCATACGGGATTGAACGGTGTACTGTACAGAACCATTGTCATTCAACGATTTAGCTCACGGCTATGCGTGCGCGGCAAGGCGAGTACGGAGGCCGCGGGACGTTGGTTTTTTCAAGCCAGGACTAAGAATTCCCAAGCTCGTTTCGTGCTTTGATTTATAATTTCTGACGAGACGTTTGAAACTATTTAGAATGTCTGACGAGACGTTTGAAACTATTTTGGTGTCAACTTAGGCTTACGTCAATATGGCTGACATTCGCTTGTGCTGTCATTTGTAGAGAGTGTAGCTTTTGTGGTATTGGTGTGAAACATCGTCATCATTGCTGACGTTAAATGCAACAGTATGTCCGCAGCTACAGGGTGAAGCATACAAGTCTTTTTATAGTTTCTCCGCATTTAAGGGTCAGTGATAGCTTATTTACCTAGTCCCTGCAACTATTTCGAAGTGGTCAGACGACTTAAAAAAAATTTTATTGTACGATTAACGTGTAAGTATGAATATCAACGTATTATCATACTCACCTAGGTATTAAACTTACTCACGTATTGCAACTCCACTGTACAGGGTAGATTTTTATCCGAATTAAATATTTAATCCAATATTACCCATGTAAGTAATGATAATATGCATAATAAAAAAAATGCGTAATTTACAGGAAAATAACATGATTAACATATCCTGACAACTGGACCCTCGTACTGCCGTACAATGCACCGGCTTTCAAGGTCACGCACCCGCCAAGCTGTATAGGCCACGCGGTTATGAATAGTATTTAAGTATTATAAAGGCTAATCTGATCAAAATTTTAAGTTATAATGTACATTGTTGGTGCAAGAATCGAATTCTGATTACGCTCTTTGAATATGTACTTGTTTTTGTTTTGAAGACATCCTATGCCAAAGTTTTTTTTGCGATAAACATCACGTTGCTCCGGGATTCTTTTATGATGGTAAATAACACTTCACTCAGGGGTTATTATGGAATAGGACCAAACAAATACTACTATAAGTGTTGATTCGGCCCCATTCGACCTTAGATGTACTAACTTTATAAATTATGTTAGCTTTTTGCCCCTAAATAGTACTTGTAATTCTAAATAAAGTTCCAAAACAAGTTTAGATGGATGATAAACATTATCTATGTTAAATGTAGTGAATTTATACAAAATAGATATCAACTGGCTAGATTATTTCAGAATTTATTCGGGACTGATTGTGATATTTTGTATTGTTCTAAATTTGTATAAAAAAATAGGAAAAATATTTAGACTATTTTCAAGTTAAAGCATAGTATCGAATAATTTTCCACTCGACAAGGCATAAGACGAAAATTGCTTAACAGCGCCGCTGAATCGTGCGCTCTCACACACTCACATGTACATACGAAGTTCTAATCACGTCTGCAGTCGTTGCGATGATTTTCTTTGTTTTTAAATATTTGAGGCGTCCTAAGTGAAAAGGAAAATGTTTAGAAAATGGTCGAGCAGGAACTTTGTCGATATTGTACCTATACTCCGTTCAGATCCAAAACTATCTAAACGTAAAAAAAAGACTTAAACCGGTAGACCGGGGAAAATTCAGAGCATTGAAATAGAACTCTGCGCTAATACAATAGAGTTGAAAAAAATAACCTAATTATAAATATTGACAAAACCAATACCATAGAACATCAAACATATAATAGTAAATCAATGAATTTAAATATTGTATTGGATGGAAATTTATAAAGGACTTTAATTGGAAAAAAGACATTGAAAATACTTGTTTTTTAAATTAGATGATCCCTTTTTGTGATAAATCGACTGAGAAATTTCAGTACCAATGAATCGGCGTTACTAGCATACCATGGTTATGTAGCGTCGGTGCTAAGATATGCTATCATTCCCTGGGGTAACTCAACAGATTGAGAAAAACTATTTGCAACAATCTATACGTTACGTATTATCTGCAATATTTGGTGCAAAACCCAAGGAATGCTGTCGACTCCTTTTTAAAAAGTTGCCTTGTATGTAGGTATATAATATATGAAATTAATGTATTTATTAATCTCGGGCGCCCCGCCACCGTTCTACGGTTGAATCAGTTAGTAGTTTAGTTAGTTAGTAGTTAGTGGTACCAAAATACCAAAAAACAATTAAATTACGTGCGAAAAATGTTGGTCTCTTTTTAATGTATTGAATAATATCGCCCTATTCGACCGAAAGTCGAATAACACAAATCGATCCATAGACACAAATAAACTATTTATTATACAAAAAATTGATGTCTACAAAGAAAATACTTACTGTGTGGGAATAAAAATGTATAACCATTTACCAGATAATATAAAAAATCAATAACTCTAGAATGTTAAAAAGACGCCTATTTCAACTATTAATAAATAAATGCTACTACTCTGGAAATGATTATATGAATGGTAAAGAAGAGAGTTTTTTTTTAATATTTGCACGCCGTATGTGGCAGAATATGTTTGTACATATTATAATAACTATAACATCTTTTGTAGCATATTCTGGCAAATAAAATACTTGATTGATTGAAATTGGAAGTTTTCAGTGTGAAGCTATCATAAATGACATTGGCATTTGACTCGACTCATGTGTTTTCGATTTTCAGCTCTATTGTATTATTGCAGAGCTCTATTTTCAAACTTCTGAATTAACCCCGGCCTTCTTCTTCTTCCTCCGGATTCTGGATCGTATAGTTACAGCCTTACCATGCAATTAAGATGTTCAAAGTCACATGAATTTGGTCCATATTAATTTTTTTATTTACGTGTACCTATATTCAATTAGATTAAATTGGCTATAAGTGGAAGATATGAAAATACGATGCGTTGCATGTTTTTGACGAAATCTAAATAAGTATATAAATGCGTAATGACGTAATATATATAACGCATATATACATAACTATATAACGCAGCATACCGAAACGAGGTTGGAGTTGCACGCAAGCCAGGATATCCATATCCGAAATGAGACTAGAGTGGCCGAACCAAAATATAAATAATGTACAGTAGACCATCTTCATAGTAGACCGCCCGAATCGTTGCACGCACACATACGCGTAATTTACATGGCTGCTAACGATACCTCAAATAGCAGAAGTATGTAGTGTCACGCCGCGCCGCCAAGACTTGCCGCTGCATTGAGCAACTAACGAGTTTTAATTAGTTGTGCCGCGAGGCTTGCGCACTGTCAACGCCTTCTTTGTAAACGTACCAGCCCTTATAGCGCTCCGCTTAGCCACGCTCAATCGTAGGTAAGAATTTCAAGGACACGGCTGAGTTCCGCTACTGTTCATCATTTATATTGTGGCCGAACGAATACCAAAGAACCGGATGGCAGATGCCTGTCGACACATCCATACGATTTTTGTTTAAGCTGCATGCAAATATGAACTTTAAGTTTTAGAAACATATTTCGATTTCCTTTACTGCGAGTAAAATGCTCTCAGAGCCCGAAGCAACACGATCGGTGTGGATCGTACTTTGTGACCTCACATACCTTCTGGTTTTATAGGACATCAAGTCTACAGGTTACTGTAGGGGTTAAAACTTACAAATAATGTTACAAATTGCAAATACTTTTAGATAGGCATTATTGAGTTACGAGTAACTAAACACGATAACAAAAGATTTCGGATATGGTTTCGAGTTTCTTCAGCGCGATGTAATCAAACTGCAACTTACATTAATATACTGAATATTAATTACAGATAAGTCTGGCAAAACTTTAGCTCCGGGTCAAGTTATCGGAACTCGAACATACAGTGGTGCCCTCTGAATTATAATTAATAATTCAGAGGGCGCCAGTATTTGAACTATCAAAATTTGAATAGTTCAAATACTTGATTTTACTTGATTTTACAAGCGAAATGAACGAGTTGTACATTATAGCTTTTGGGTCAGGTCACAAAGATACGAGGCGCTGCATTTTCAAGATAGCTATCGAAATTTCAACTTTATTCACTACACAAAACTACATGTTTCATATGACATCAGTACGAGTATTTACATACATTGCGGTGCAACATGACATTCGAACTTTCACAATGAAAAATGAAATAATCGTGGGAGAGCCACGCTTCGGCATAAATGTCTTGACCGGGTAAATAACACGGCCTCACATAAAATCGGCGTGAAATAACGCTTGCGTTGTGTTTCGCCGAGTAAGTGAGGTTACCGGAGGCCCAAGGGGGGTTGGGGATTTTAAGGACTGGGAACGCAAGTCGCAACACCAGAGGAGTTACAGGTGTAACTCCTCTGGTGTTGCGAGTGTCCATAGGCGGCGGTAATCGCTTACCATCAGGAGATCCGGCTTTCCTGGGTCATTAAAAAAAAACGTTTTACATCTTCTTGTGTAATGAATAAAGTTCAATTTTGAATAGTTTTTTTAATAAATGCAGCGCCATGTTGCGTATCGATTAATTTCGACGTGTATTAATAATAATAACATCTATAGACGCTTTCACGAACTTGTGTTACGGGTACCAGACAACGGGAATAATATAATATTTAATACTTTTTATACCATACTTATATTTAAGATTTTTATTATTTAACACACATATTTAATACACATCCATGACCCAGAAGCACAGAAAACTATTTGTTCGTTCGGGAACCCGCTATCTCCGGCTTGAACGCCAATGCGCTAACCACTGAGCTACAGAGGTCGTCAAATATTCGATACTAAAATATAAATGTCTAAATAAAACACAATGCATTCACTAAATCCCCAACCAACCGCGCGGCCACAATGAAATCCTATCAATACATTTGTTTTCGCCTCTTATTTCACAACAAACATATTTATGATATAATTATGTTAGTGCAGATGGGCTGCATGTGGCCGCGACCGGTGGCCAGCGAGAGACCATTAATATGCATTATTTGACATTTAAAAAGCCTAAAAATTATCTACAAAGCGTCCATACACGTGCTGCGGCAGCAGCTTAGCCGCCCTATTCCACACACGCACAAAATCCATATTATGTTAATCATAGTGCATCGGTGTCGCAGATGCTGCGGCACGTGTGTAAACGCTCTTTAACAAACATAATTATCATGCAATATGTTTACTGATAAGTACGATTATAATATGGATGGCATTCTCTGCGTTTCTTAATATTTAAATATATTTTATTATTTTATTTGTAACTTTTTCAAAATCTTCAACTTTTAGATATTATCGCAAATATATAGAGAAGTTATGTTTATCATTTTTTTCTTGAAGTTATTCATACCGCTCACATGTAGCCGCTCGCGGCAACCGTGACGGTATAGTCGCCCGTTTGCGCCGCCTTACACTTATTATGAAATTATTTGGAACCGCTATCCAGATTTATAATAAATCCATTCGAACACTGATTTATTTTGATACTCATTCAATTTGCTTACACACGTATTCCAGATATGAATTTAGGTGCTCTGGTAGTTAATACCCTAAATGCAATATTTATTTCAATTATTATTCCGTTATATTTATGTCACTAAAATTCTAATATTTCAATCACAATTTTTGCAATGAATTAATAAATATTTATTCGGAGCATACAACATTACAGGACAGTAACAGTGGCACAACATAACAATTTTACATTTCCAATTAAAAAAAAACAGTGAATCAATGTAAACTCTGAAACCACAAAATACCTTCAAAGTGGTCAGAGTTGTAAAATTAATATTATTTAAATACTGTGTGACAGTAAGTTGTGTGCCTGCGCGCGCATGTGTGCGTGAGTGAAAGCGTGAGTGCGTGTGTGTGTGCAGTGTAAGTGTGTGTGAGTGCGTGTGTGTGTGTGATGTAAGGTAAGAATGTGTAAGTTTGTGACTAGTGTGTTGTGTTAATTGTATACTTTTATTTTAAAGAAGCCGTGTGGTGTCGCGGGACACCGGGTAGGAACGAAGTCCCTCATTATAAAAATATTAATTTTAAGTAGGCGTATATACCTTTAAAAGATTTACTACACTACACATTAGACTTTCAGAATCGTTGTGTGTCCATTCTTAAAGAGATTGAGCCAAATGCTTTTTTGTTTCTCGAACGGAACAATGTTTTAAGCTGAAGATATTTATGATATTACAAATAAGAATTAAAAATAAGCTGAACAAACACAAAGCAAAATAATAGCATTTTCCTTCGCTACTCGCATAAAATTCTAAGAGTTCAAACATTTACGTCTTCTTATTAAGTGCAATGAAAAAAGTGCTTTATAGAACAGCAGTATTTTAAACTTTCGAGTTGTTCAAGTCGTTTTCGACTTAGCTAACTAATAGTTAAGTATTAAGAGCCGTAGAGGAAAACAATTACTTAATATTTCAGCGAAGGCTTTCACAAACTTTGCGCTGGTGATTTTTTTTTAATAGCTGAGCGAGCAATGCCGTTTACAAAAACAGGCGTCTCAGCTAAATGCTTTAAAAATGAATAGCACTCTAAAACATAACTAAGTTCTCAGAAGAAACAGCAAATTAAAATATCTTAAGCTTTAAACGAGACATTCTTGTATATATATAATCGTAATCTCGAAAACGGCTGGAAGTATTTACATGAAATTTAGTATATATTTTTGGGGGAGAAAAATAGATGCAGCTAGGTTTCATCCCTGGAAAACTGCACATTTTTAAGTTATATATGTTTTTTCTTTTGTCGTGCAACAATACATCAATAATTCCGATTCTAATACGAGTAATGTCGGTCCGATTGGCAGTTGGGTTAAATCTTTGCGTTGTTATAAAATTCGGAATGTGGTGGGTTCGAACCCCGGTAAAATATTTTTGTGATTAATCTACTAGAACTCCGAGCAAAACTCTGCTAATATTTTCAACGGTACAGTGATTTGTTTATAAAGATCTTGTTTGAATTTATAAGGATCTTAGAAACATAATTGCTAATATCTCTAAAATTTGTGCGTTTATTGTCATAATTACTATATTATCGAATATTTTTTAAGTAAACTCAACGATGCAGGTTTTTTTCCAATACAGCAATAAACTCACTCGGCTAAACAAAACGGAAGCGTTATTTCCCGCCGGTTTTCTGTAAGTCCGTGGTAATTACCCAGTCGAGCCCGCTCATTCGCAACGAAGCATGTCCCAAGTTTTACTAGCGTATTCATCCAAGTCTTAAATATTTTATGTTAATATTCAAGCCTGTTTACCTCAAGTTACTGTAAATTTTGTGTGTGGATGAGTAACTCAATATTAAGACAACTCATTGACTCCCTTCTGCTCTGTGAAGCAAAATAATTTAAAATTATATAATATTATAACTAGCTGTTGCCCGCGGTTCCGCGGCTGTGAAAATACAGTGTCCCACGCGAACACTGTACTTTTTCGGGATAAAAAGTAGCCTATGTTTTAATCCAAATCTCAAGCTACCACACTACCGCACCAAATTCTGATCAAAATCCGTTCAGTAGTTTTTGCGTGAAAGAGTAACAAACATCCACCCATCCATCCATACATCCACGCAAGAACTACAGAACGGATTTAGATGAAATTTCGTATGGTAGTAGTTTATGCCCTAGATTAAAACATAGGCTACTTTTTATCCCGTAAAAAGTACAGTATTCCCGTGGGATACTTTATTTGCGCGAACAGAGCCGTGCGAAAACGCTAGTCTGGTATAAATACTCTGTCACGAGGATTTAAAAAATCGGCGAAACGCTTCGAGAAAAGGTGGTTGCGCTTTGCTTGGATCTTGGAAGTATGGTAGTACTTCAAGGTCTAGATTAACGTTTCATCCCGAAAAAGTACAGTGTTCCCGTGGGATACTGTATTATCGTGGGCGGAGCTGTAAACAAAATCTATTAGACTATTTTGTTAAAACTTATATAATATTAATAATTAACAAAATTACTATCTACATAATTTCTCTAATAAATTCTTGTAAATCTTCTGCAAGATCAATTCCAATCAGTATTGTTCATTGCTGCAAAAAGACCTTAACCACCTGTTTGAATATTACACTCGTAACAATAGAACTGTCAATTCAAATAAGTGTGAATGTATTACATTATTATATGAATGGTGAACAAATTCAAAGGAAACGAATCGTTAGAGATCTTTGTGTGTACTTGGACAGCAAAATGACATTTTCTGATCATGTTGAAAACCTAAATAGAGCCTACAAGAATCTGGGCTTTGTTCTTCGAGTATGTAAGCCATTTACGAGCATTGAATAAGAACTCTAAAACATTTAGAGTACAACAGTCCGATACGGTCCCGGCAGTACATGATATATAAAAGTCGTATGGAACGCATTATTACGCATAACGCATTATTATTATTACGCAAAAAAATTACATAATATCATTTAAACTACCGCAGTAGCAAATGTTTTGATAGTTGTGATAATAGCTGCGCCGAGTTTGATCTTTTGTCCTTGGAACAGAGACGTACGGTTTTGGATGTGTCTGTTATACGATATCGCTAATAGTAAAGTTATCTGCCCCGACCTTGTATCTCAACTTACTACCGCACACCGAAATATCGCACTACGAACACCCCGATGCTATAACACGTACCTGCATCCAACACAAATTATTCAAAGAATTCTGTCCTACCACGTATAATCCGCTCATATACTTTTAAGCTTTAGTAGTGTTGACCTTGTCAAACATAAAAATATGAAATTATTAAAACGTTAAAAAATAAATGAATAAGCATAATTAGAAAACTTAGATAAAATAAAAAAATTACATAAAACATAAAACACTTACCTTGTGGTTTTAACACGATATTGGCTATTACTGCACGACCTGGCGGGGTATTATGAGGTCTTGTAGCAGTATTACTTTAACATTACTTTTGAATTTCATATAAGCAAACATGATCTCTATTTATATAGACAAAAAGATATTTTTAATTTGCGCGAAATCTAAAAGTAATGTTAAAGTAATACTGTTACAAGACCTCATAATACCCCTCCTGTACTACTTCTCACACGACACCATAGTAGTGTCTGTCACTGATCCCAAGGTCGTGTCGCAGGGCTAGGGTGCCATAACCCACAAGCAATACTCACAAAAAAACACACACACATGATGAATTTGTATATTCTTACAACTACAGTTGTAACAATGCCATAAAGAAATATGTAGTTTTATTTAATACTACAATTGAACTGAGAGTTGCTTTTAAATTCAGCTTAGGTAATTTTCTATATTAATTTATATTATCTTTCCATTTAGCTACACGCCTGTACGTGATCTGTTAAGATCTGTAACACCCGTTATTGGCCATATTCATTGTTAATTATATGTATAGCTGTTGGTATTATATGGAAAACAAAAATTGTAAACCAAAAAATTGTACAAAATCGATTACAAAAAGTATATTATATCGTAATGAATTGTGAAGGAGAAAGTCATTTGATAAGGGTACAGATGTGATTACGTTGAAGGGTTGCTATATCGAATTTTAATATATTAGATTTATATCTCAATTTGAACTTAATATACTTTAACAACTACTCAATGTAAAAACGTATAAAATTGTTATATTATTTATTTTCAGAACATTTTTAAAAAAAGTTAACTTCATCTGTGGCTCAGTGGTTGAGCGCGTTGGTGCTCAAGCAGGTGGTCGCAGGTTCGAATCCCGCCGAAGGAACAAAAATTTTTTCGGTGTTTCTGTGTATTGAATATGTGCATAATATGATAAAAGTCTTAAATATTACATGTAAAATATAATTATTTTTTTGTTTAACATAAAATAAATGCCTTTTTTTAGTTATATTTATTATATTATTATTAACGTATTTTAAGAAATACAAAAAAGCCTCCGCTATTCTCACTCTCACGGCAAAACAAACTAAAGCATTATTGTGATGTAGTGCCAATCTATAGTGTTCATCACGTGACGATTTAGAGTACGTAATAAACACTAAAGATTGGCACTACATCGAACAGTTGTCTAGCGTTCATGAAATGGTGCGTGTCTCTAATAATTGTGTCATGTGGGCATTTGATTTGTTGGCTCCCGTCAAAACCCTTTATGTCAGAGACCGTCAGCACCCGTGGGTCACATATAACATTAAACAAATGATGAAATGTCGGGACGAGGCGCACAGACGTGCACGTACTACTAAAAGCCAATCGCATATTTAGTATTATAAAAACCTTAAGCGGGAAGTATCTAGTGCGCTTATCAGGGAAAAGGTAGCCTATTTTGATATGTACCTCAATGCCAATATTAAGTCTCCACAGCTTATGTGGAAACATTTAAAGAAAAGAATAGATGTGCAAAAGCCTAAGTTTGATTTATTGCTGCCTAGTCATCTTTCTGACACCAACCTCATCAATAACTTCTTTTTGGACATTCCTGGTACTGGTGCGGTGCCCCAGTCAGCGCTCGACTCCTTTAATCATCACTTGTTTGGTGCATGTAAGCTTAGCTTTTTTACGGTTAACGACAGCGAAGTCCTCAAATATATCAATACTTGTAAGTCTAACGCGGCGGGCGCTGACGGCATCTCTCTGGACATGTTATCCATTGTTAGTCGTTTTCCGGGATGCCTAAGTGTCATTACTAAAATAATTAACACTTCTCTTACAACTTCTACTTTTCCTAAGTTGTGGCACCTAGCAATAGTTAAACCGTTGCCTAAAAAGGAAAAGGAATTAAAAGTGTATGTGTAAGTGAATTAAAAGACCTTAGACCAATTAGCCTATTGCCTTGTATGTCGAAAATTTTAGAGAAGGTGGTAAATGACCAAATGACTAGGTTCTTAGATGAGAACAATATATTACCTCTAGTACAGTCCGGTTATCGCAGTCGACATAGCACGACTACTGCGCTAATTGATGTCGTGGACAATATTATTTCGGCTCAAGACGCAGGCGAAGCTACTATTTTGGTGTTGCTGGATTTTCCGCGCGCTTTCGATTTCGTTAGCTAAATTAAAATTTTACGGATTTAACGACGACGCTATCGCTTGGTTCTCAGACTATCTAAGCAACCGGCTTCAAGTAGTCGAACCAAAAATTGATAACGGCACATCAACACGCTCTGATCCATTAAGAGCAGATAGGGGTATCTGCTCTTAATGGATCGGTGGTGGGATCGGTGGGACCTCAGGGATCGGTGGTGGGCCCTCGCCTCTTTTCATTCTACTGTGCAGACATCATTAATTACATCAAACATTGTATATACCACATATTAAATTGTGATGACATCCAGATATAAATAACTTTTAAGTCATGTGATGTCAATAAGGCAGTAAAAAAGCTAAACGAGGACCTAGCGCGTATTTATGAGTGGTCTAATGCGAACGCTTTAGTACTTAATCCTAGCAAATCTCAGCACAAGATACTAGGTACGAAATATCAGATACAAAAAATTGTTCTCGCACAAACGCGCAACTTAGGAGTTATAATGGACGAAGGGCTTAAATTTGAGAAAAATGTCGTTAGAACGGTCAGTCGTTGCTTTTACAGGTTGAAAGTACTATATAAGATAAGAAAGTTATTGAGCGGAACCGTTGCGTTGAACCCTCTATGATAAATTACAGTGGGCGTGCGATAAACAGCTGTTAATGACCACTAGGAGATCGGACTATCTAATAATTACTCCCCTACACCGCACTTCTATGTTCCGAGGTAGCTTCAGATACCTAGCAAGCAAAGTCTGGAACAACCTTCTGCCGCCGCAACTTCGATCTCTAAAAATAATTCATAATTTTAAATTAAAACTTAAATCTCTACTACTGAAAGAACAAATTGCATTAATGTAATAAAAAAAATATATATTTTTCTTAATTAATTTAATGAAATACTTATATTATGTATATATCCTACTTATGTGATATTCTATTTATGTAATGCTTTACTAATTGATATAATTGCTATAGGTACTATTAATTACTATTATTTAATTTATTTATTTTTATTAAACGGTTTTATTTAGCTTGGCCAGTTTTTTATTCATTTGTTTGGGTCAAATTTAGTAATTGGAATTTTATCCCCTTCCTGACACCAGATCGATCTGATATTTGGTACCCACTCTTAATCTTGATGACAATACAATAATAAAAAATAATTATGATTGTAAATCCATTGATAAAAAATGGCGGATTACATATTACTTCACAACAACCTCTATATGGGTATCAAATGAAAGGGCTTTATTGGTAGAATAGAGCTCACTATAAAAAAATAAAATTCAAGATGGCCGCCGCCACAAAATGGCGGATTACATATTTTCCACAACTACCTCAATATAGGTGTCTAATGAAAGGGCTTGATTAGTAGAATAGAGCTCATTCTAAAACAACAAAACTAAAAACTTTAAAATAAATTAAATAAAAAAATATTTTTATGTTAAACGGTTTTATTACAATAAAAATAATGTAGGTAATGTACTAAAAGCTAAAAAATAATTCGGTAAGTCCTAGCTACCAGATCGCACCAATCTTCTCATCAATCTGGGGTATTGATCAGACAAATAATAAAATCGTTGGGCGCGTGAAACTATCATAATATATTAACTCTAGATACGCAACGCCTAACAACGAAAGGTAGGTAGGTACCTTTCTATACTTGTATTGCGCTAGTATGTAAATAAGTTTAAGCAAATAATTTAATAGATCTTGTTATTTATAATATTATTTATTTCGTGATAGTTGCTATGGACAGGCCTACGGTGGATACTGGCTAGCGTTGCGCGCGTCTGCCCCTTGCAACATAACTGCAACATAACTTTCTAAATGCTGTTGCTGAGTGTAAATCTGTACTTCAAATGACAAAGCTAATGGAATGACATAATACCAGGCCCTGTGGTGTTCACACCGCGGTGATACGCCTGAGTGATCTCCGTTTCGGCAACAGGACATTTCACATTACACTACCTACCTTCCTATACGCACGCATCTTGGCATGCGTTATATTTTGTTTTGTTTTTTGTTCAATGAGTAGCTACCTACTCATTGAACAAAAAACAAAGCAAAATACTATTATATAATACCTATTTCTGTTTTTGTTTATTACGTAATATCTGTTTTGTTTTTTTTTCTTGTATTATGTTAGTTTGTTTCATGTTATTGTGTCTTATAGCGTAAATCTATGTATGTAATGTAATGTCTTATTTTGTCGAATAAATGTTTTATTATATTATTATTATTATTAATTTTTCATGTCAGTGTCTTGAGAGGCCGTGGTATTTCACCAAATAAGAATTACCGATCTGTGGACCTAATAAACAGTCACCAGTGATGATAATGATTAGATACTATATTATAAAATTATTATTATTAGCTATTGCAGTAGTCGGCGGGAAAACTGTAGCAGTAAGCATTAAATATATTATAGTGATGATGAATATAATTACCACGAACCACGACCACGAATATAATTTTGGCAATAGCAAAATTACTAAGACTTTGATATCGGTGCACAAAACTCTGATGAGTAGTGAGTACCTATGTCATCCTAGTAATATGTTGGTGTTTCGTGTGAAGATGATGGTGATGATGATGATGATTACTGTCCGTGGTATGATGGGATATGCGTGCAGTTCTTTAAACAACGCTGGAATCTCCAATCTTGTATCTATATGGACTCAGGAATTCTGTTCAGTACTTTTGTATCCAGGGTATAAAGGCTTACTTTTTGGTAGCATATTCTTGTACTACTTCAGAAAAAGACGAAATCACTATATGAGTCCATATAAATTTCGAAGAGTTCCCTCGATTCATCATGGATCCCATCATCAGGTTACCACTTTGGGGACTAAGGGGCAAATTTCAAATTATAACCTTTACAATAACAAAAGAATTTTACAAATAGGTTCACAAACGGCAAAGTAATGTTCAAAGATATCCGTGTCGGTGTAAAATACTATGAGAAGTACCTATAATATCATCATAATGTGATGATGTATGGTGTGATGATGGTGGTGATGATGATGAAAACTGTAATTTACATAGTGGCATATGCTTGCAGTTTTTTAAACAACGCCGAAATCCTCAAACATATATCTATAAGGAGTCAGGAGTTCTGTTCAGTACTTTTGGATCCAGGGTATACCTTGGTGCAAAATCTTACTTTTTGGTAGCAAATGCTTGAACTACGTCAGAAAAAGTTGAAATCAACATGTGTCTATATAAATTTCGAGGAGTTGCCTCGATTCCTCATGGATCCCATCATCAAGTCTCCACTCTGATGTCATCAGACAGCTTTACATCAAAAAAATATATTTTAAAATCGGTCCACAGACGGCGGAGTAATCGTCGAACATACAAAAAAATATATAAAAATTATATAATAATATATATACAGTCGAACGTATAACCGCCTCCTTTTTTGCAAGTCGGATAAAAAGTATTGAATGTTCTTCCCATTTTCTGGTCCCTGTAACACAAGTTCTCGAGTACTCAGCACGGGGCCAGGTTTACGTTGTGTGAAGCGTCCATAGATAATATAATATTATTTTCAGTTGGATTAAGTGTATTTTATCGCAAAAAGGAAAAGAGAAAATGTTAGGTAATTTACACGAAAAAAAGGGCTTTGTGAAAATATATTTGATGATATTCTTATAATAATTTATATTTATTGTTGTATTATAATAATAGCTCACTATGAAAAAATAATAGTGGACATAACTAACGATTATGAGAGGTCCAAAAAATAATATTGTCATAGTTTTTTTTATGACATTTTTATTATTCATTTTTATTGCCCCATCAAATATATTATTATTATTGCTAAGTGGACTGTATGTCTGTCTGTAACCGGGCTGTATCTCCTGTACCGTGATAGCTAGACAGTCGAAATTTTCACATATTATGATGTATTTCTGTTGCCACAATGACAACAAATACTAAAAACAGCATAAAATTAATATTTAAGTAGAGCTCTCATACTGGATCGTCCTGTCTCCTAGTCGCGTGTGTTAGTGTCTCGCTCCGCGTTTCGTGCCGTCTCGCTCTAACTGCGTAGTAGTGACTCGCTCACTCCGCGTTAGTGTCGTCTCGCTCCAAACGCGTCGAGTGTCTCGCTCACTCCGCGTTTTCGTGTCGTCCCGCTCTATCCGCGTAGTAGTGATTCGCTCACTCCGCGGTAGTGCCGTCTCGCTCGGAAACGCGTCGAGTGTCGCGCTCACTCCGCGATCGTGCCGACCCTTTTAGTGCAGTGCCTATAAACTCCTGATAGCGACCGCAAATTCACACCTTATTCTTTAGAATAAGCTGTGGATTTGCGCCTTGCTGGGGAGTTGCCCTGCTCTTGGCCTCCCGTTGAGTTTCGGCTCAGCGTTGGGTCACGAGGAGACAGCCCCCCTAAGTGTGTGTACCGTCCTCGTGTGCGTGCACTTAGTGTTTCGTTTGTCCCGTGTGAATACCTTTGTGTTAGAAGACGTACACTTGTTGCCGTCAGTTTTAACTGTCCTGTGACTTGTGTGTTACATGTTGTGCTCCACTCGTGTTGAGCATGACGAATCACGACCCGCGGCTATATAGCCGCGACTACCTAGACTCCTGTGCGGACTCCGAGTCGTCGTGTAGCCTGGCCTCGTCGAGGTCTAGCTCACGCTTGATCCCGGACCGCACGCACTACCGCCCGCTCGCCGAGCCTAGCTTGTGCGGACAGGACACCGCCCGCCCCGGGTCGCCCTCGGCATTCTCGCGGGGGTGTACTGGTACCCCCCCGCCCCAATGCCTTCCGATGGCGGCCTCCGGCGAGTCTGGGCCCCTATCCCGCACAGCCGAACAGGGTTCGGCCAAAACCCGGCGCACATCGCGCCGCTCTGCGCAGACGAGCGACTCTCGCTACCCTGCTGCACACCCTGGACGCCACAGCGTCCTGATAGCGGATACACCCCGCGACACCGCGGGCTCAGCCCGCCTCTCGCCGGCTACCCAGCCGCGACAACATCATGCCGCGCTGGCTACCCAGCCGCACGGCTTACACCTGCCTTCCGCGAGTTCTCCGCGCTCACCAGATGCCTCGCCGGCCCCACAGCCGCGCGTCAACCAACAAGCCGCACCCGCCGCGGCCGCAGATATCCACTCCTTTATGCCGCGTGAGTATCGTTACCGCGCGCCCATATTTCCGCCACCACTCATCAACCTACAAGCACCACGACAGGCCAGGCACGCTGACCGCCAGCGGACCTACGCCGAGGTGAGTGCCACCAGCCATCAGGCAGTTGTTGACAGACCTCCCGCCCCGGCGCCGGCGACCCCTAAAACGTCGCCACCCCCAATCACCCCCCGCTACCCACCCTTGGTCGTTGAGAGGATCGACGACTGGGTGCACCACTTCCGCCGTCTCCGTGACATCTTGGGGCACACACCGAATGCCAAACAAAGCGGTCCTGGTATTCGCTTCTCGCCCCGAAGCGAACACGAATTCAGGACCGTGAAGAGATACCTCACAGACCTGGAGAGACAGGGACTTGCTTCCTGGTTCTCCTTCTCACTACCGCAAGACAGGGAAATCAAGGTAGGAATTAGGGGCCTACCCTCTGCCACGGACACCGAGCAAATCAAGGCTGCACTCGCCGAGCTAGGATACGTGGCGGGATACGTATCCGAAGTTCCGGCGAGGTCTGAACCCGGTGGCTGTGTCTATTTCGCCCGCATCGCCAGGACCCCAGACGTCATCCCTGGCATATTCAAGGTAACTGAACTTTGTTATATGCCGGGAATATACATCGAAGCTTGGCGGGGCCGCAGCGGCCCGGCCCAATGTCACCGATGTCTCCAGTTCGGGCACTCCAGCCACAACTGCCACCGCAAGGTAGTATGTGCCCGGTGTGCCGGAGAACACTCAGCGAGGGACTGCCCCCGCTGCTCTACCGAGACGCCCACCTGCGCAAACTGCAGTGGGGCCCACCCAGGTAATAGTCGAGATTGCCCAAAGTTCCGTAAGGTGGCAAGGAAACTGCGAGCAGCAAAGGCCCGCCTTTCCCCCCCCCTGCGCAAACTATGACATGCCTCCTACCGTGCAGGAGGCCCCTCCCCCTCCGCCAACTTCAACATCCTTGATGGCGGAGGCAAACGATTGCTCTCCTAGACGCGTCGCCCCCCCGGACTCCTACCCCTCAGCACGGAGGACAAAGAAGCCGAGGACGAGATCCAGGAGGGAAGACGCCGCATCTCCTGAGGTCACCCCCTGTGCTGTCGCCTCACCCCCAGCCAGCAGCCTGGAGCTGGAGCCACCCATGCTCGCTCCATCGCAGCCTGACCACACGCGGGTCTCACAGCGCCCCTCGCGCTCCCCGCGCACCTCGCGCACACCCAGTGCCACCTCCTCGGCTACCACAGCCGTGGAAACCTCCATCGCCCCGGAACCCGCAAAACGTGCGGCTGCCCCGTACTCCCAGCCCCCGGCATCCCCGTCGCTGCCCCAAGAGTTGGGGCCAAGCGAGGCCCCCATATCCTCTGCAGAGCTACTGCAGACCCTCCTCTCCCTGGTCATGGACCTAGTTCAGAAGGTCCAGGCTGGGGAGGAGATACTACAAGCTATCATACAGGCCCTCCTAAAAGGCGCCCCCACCATCGCAGCCCTAATAAAAGTTTGGCTCCCCAGACCCTAGCTCGGACCCGCGCCTGGATATCTCCGGCATCCAGAAGCTCCTATCATAGGAGCCGACTGTGATTGCCGGAGATCCTCGACGCGCGTCCCGGACTCGGGACTCACGCGTGCTATGCACCGCCCCCCCCCCCCCCACGCTCCTTGAACGTGTTAATGTAATTTTTAAGTTGCAGGATCACCTGTTCCTCTGAGCGAGCGGTAGCCGCGTGCTTGGTCAACTGACCTGCTGCCGTGGCATGCCCGCTCGCCCACAGCCACCGTCCTGACGACACCAGACGCAGGGAGCCACGCGGCCGAGACGCCCCCATGCGCGGTGCGCCTCCGAATATGCACCGTTGGATCGATGCCCCCGCCCCCTTAACCCCGCGCCGGCTCAAACCGGCGCAAATACTTCTTTTGTGCGCCCGGAGTATGACGTGGGGCAGCCCTATTGCCCACACGTCAGCCCCGTGGCAGCCCCTTCCCCCCCGACATAAAAAGTCTGGGGCTCGGGAAATACCTTTTCCCCCCCCCCTCCATTTCCCTGGTCGGTTGTGTCCGTGGTCGACAAAAGCGGCGCGTGTGGGAGTGGACCCATACACGCTTCCTGGTCCCCGGACCAGGACCCCACGCGTCGTCGGAGTCGACCGCAGGTCTTGGCCGCCCACGGCCCTCGCTATCTTCATTTCCTTTGCCACCTCGGGTTTCCCCCGCGTTCTGCCGCGGGGGGTCTTCCCTAAAAACTGACGTCTTTGCACCCAGTATTCGTACTGGGTGTGTCTCTGGAACTCCACATGCAGAGGGGCATAGCCCCTGATCATGTTTTCGCGCCCAAGGCCCCTTTCAAGGGCCCGGCGCGCCTAGAAGACGCCTTCTTCTATATAAGCTCTCATACTTTAAAAGTGCTTTTTGCCGTTTTGATCAGAACCAGAACCGCGATTCTATCTGTCTGTCTGTCTGTGTATCGGCTCTGCTAACTTCTATAATTACCTATGCATATAAATATAGCTTATAGCATAGTTTTTTTTTCGTTCCCGTTACATCATAACGCCCTTAACGTTTATTTCTGAACTATGAGACTTAGAAACTTGCGATTCTCCATGCTGATAGACCATGCTAAATATTCTTAAGGAAAATTATTTAGTACGAAATGAGACAGTTACACTTTTGAAGTAATTTGAAAAAACCCTATTACGCGTTGATAGTTACGGAACCCTCCTTAGACATGTCCTGACATGCTCTTGGTTAGGTTATCCTACTACTATTATCAATGTGAAAGTTTGTGAGGATGGATGGATGAATGTGTGGATTGACGGATGTATGTTTGTTACTCTTTCACGCAAAAAGTACTGAACGGATTTTGATGAAATTTGGTATGGTAGTTTACGATCTAGATTAAAACATAGGCTACATTTTATCCCGAAAAAGTGCAATGTTCCCGTGGGGTATTGTATTTACGCAGGCGGAGTAGTGGGCAAAATCTAGTTTTGAATAATTATGTTATCAATTATCACTTTAGTATTGTACCATATTCAGTGCAATTGGCTAAATGATACACGAAAAACTAATAACCCGAGTAAAAGCATGTATTAAACATATTTCAAACAAGCATTAGCCTGGCCTCTTTATATGTGAATTATTTTCATATTACCGTCATAAATTGAAGTTATCTGTATGATTCATTTAGCCCCATATGTGATTAGAATTCTAAACACTTTGCTATATTAAAGTTAATAAAATATTGAATTCATAATTTTATCTATGGGTCAAGTAATTATAGTTCATTCGCGTAAGTGTGCAGTGAGTCATTAGTGCAAATGTTATATATTTTTTATAAAATACTATGACCCGACTACGTAAATTATGTAGCTCATGTTACCCGGGCTATTAAAACGAATCTATTGACACCTCATTCATTTAAATCGGACCAGCAGCTTAGGCGCTACGGTGGAACAAACATACATACTTACATACTGCCAAAATTATTACCCTTGATGACTCACTGCTAACTTGACGCGAACGGACTAAGGCTACGAACTCACGGAGCGGTTTTTTCCCGTGCCCGCCGCGGTCGTCGAACTGCGGGTTTATTTCTAAACTCACGGGACCGCGGTTTTGCGCGGTCACGCAGCCGCCGCGGTTAACGCCCGCAAACGTGGCGAACGACGATCGCAGGACGCGCGGTTTCAATTTCAAACAATTTACCTTCAACTACCGTTCACAGAGAAGAAGTGTCACTATTTATAGTAAAAGAAAGCTTTTATTCGAAATACAACTTTCGAAAACTGATAAGGGTTGTCGTAACTTCCTAACTAGTTTATAACTGGCTTCACTTTGTAAACAATTTTACTGTAATTTTACAACTCGGCAACTCTCGCTGTAAAATATAAACGTACTGCAATTTAAATGTGAATCAACCTCTACATAGCGTTTGTCAATAGCTACCGCGACGATACGCCACTTTACATTCGAAATTTCACATTGAAACGTGTATCTTCTTGTGTAATTAATAAAATTCAATTTTGAATAGCTATCTTAAAAATGCATAGCAATGTCGCGTATCGTTTTGTATCGGTGTAAATTGACCCTTAGTCAAAGCAAACGTTAACTTAGTAGCTATTGACAAAGCTATATATAGCGCAAGATCCGCTATAAGAAACATATAGCCAAATCTGTTATTTATTAGTGATAAGAAATAAACGATAGATAATATTCACATTGACACATTGCAAATAGGTTGCCTAGTTAAATTGCACCCTAAGGGCCGATACACACCGAAATATCAGCGGAGCGGCGAGCAGCATAACTGTATCTTCACTTTTTTTTTGCTTGAGGTCAACCACAGCCGATCTTGGCCGCTAGCGACCGTAGCGGCCATCGGCGGCCGTGAGCGGTGTGAGCGGCGGCGGTTAGGGCGCAATTTAACTAGACAACCTATATGCAATGTGTCAATGTGAATATTATCTATCATTTGTTTCTTATCACTAATAAATAACAGATGATGGTATACATTTCTTACAACGGATCTTAGAGTTGCACATTTAAATTGCAGTAAGTTTTTATTTAACAGCGAGAGTTACCGAGTTTGTAAACAGTTGTTATAGTATTTCATGACTGTAAAATTTCAGTAATTTTGTTTATAAAGTTAAGCCAGTTATAAACTAGTTGGGAAGTTACGACAACCCTTAACAGTTTTCGAAAGTTGTATTTCAAATAACAGTTTTCTTTTACGATAAATAGCGACACTTTTTCTCTGTGGACGGTCGTTGAAGGTAAATATTTTGAAATTTAATATTTTTTTTTTGTAAATTTATATCGCTAGTTTCGCGTTTTAATTATATTCCACTGGATTTATAGCTAAAATCCTGTCTTATGGTCAGTTCACGCTGAGATGCGACGCGGGGATGCGACGCGGGGATGCTTGAAGATGCTGTGGGATAGTGGAAGCCCCAAAGGGAGATCTCCGACCGAGCGAGATGGTATGCTTGGTCAGGCCGAGGCCCATTTGTATGCATTTCAGATGTTGTATATATACCGCTGATCTTAGAAAACTTCGATAGCGCGATTCAGGATCGTGGCGCTAATTGGCTCGCCACACTGCAATAATAATAATATGCAACGCCGCGCGCAATCAAATTCTTGCAATGTTACGTGTATTTTTTTGTGTCGTAATTATAATAACTAGAAGTGGGCGACTTCTAGTTATTATAATTACGATCGTGATTGTGATCGAAATTCGATTATAGTTAAAAATGTTATTTTTAAATCCAACTTTTTAGGGTTATTTTGCCACTTAGATACGCAATAAAAATATTATGTTAATGTTGTCTATGGAATGTGAGAGAAAGATTGAAAATTGTGTCGACGTAGTGTGTGCAACTTTATTTTAAATAATTAAAAAAAAAGTATAAGTATAATTTAAAAAATATATATTTTCGTCACGCCTTCCTCCGCTTAAGCTTTAACTGTGCATAATTTCACATTCATTCGTACGCAAAATTCTTGTAAAACCGTAGGTACATAATAAAAATTTTAGCTTAAAATTAATTGAAATGATGACATTTTTTATTGCAATCTTAAAAAGTTCGGGCCGCATCGCCTCACATCTCGGTGTAAGCTGTCTGCCCCTAGTTTTAAATATTGTATTATTATCCTGCATCAACTTTTTCAACATACCTAACTGAATTAATGTTTTTATATAAATCAAGCTATGATAGTTAGATATCTAACATCAATATTATTTACTACAAACCATCTGTATCACAATTATATCGACGTGGTGGCGTGACCACGATTAACACAAAAGTAGATAAATTATATTTGCAATTCTCACTGCATTCTAAGTCCGCTTCTAAACTTTTCGCCAGGATTAATGTGGAAGTTTGGCTGCGCCAGATGGCGCTAAGTCTTGTAGATGTGCTGACACACCGAAATGTACTGACTGTCATAGACATAGAGGAGGGACAGAGCGATCACATTGTCGTGGAATTTAAAAATGTCTAAAAAGGCGGAAATATGCAGCCATTTTGTGTGAAGAAGAGATGTGCAACAGAAATGGGCGACCGAAGTAATACCACATCCTCATATAACGCTGGCGTGAAATATAAATATAACAATCACATGTTATGTTTTGTCGAGTGAGTCAAGATACCGGCGTGGAGGTTTAAGGCTGGTCTATTTGATAGGGAAGCAATCCGGAGTTCAGAGCATTGAAAATCGAATACATGAGTGTCGAGTTGTCAGATTTGACATTGCCATTTGACTTGACACTTATGTGTCTGTATTGTATTAGCGCATGTTCTATTTTTAGTGGTCTGAATTTTACCCGGTCTTACGGGTTCCGGATCATATTATAGTCCCAGCCTAAGATGGTTAGTAAAAAACTGGCAAAGCAGTCGTGGCTTTTCTGGTTTAGCATAAGGTAATCGCTAAACCATTAGGCAATTCATCTGCTTGTTTGCCGTTTTAATTTACCAATCATAATACGCTAGTAAAATGCAACAAATAATCGTACGAAGCAACTGTATGAAAATTATAACTAACTTACAGCTCCATTTATCGCTTAAATATAAGTATTCAATGGTTGTTAACATGTGCCAGTCATTTTTGACAAGTTTTCTTTAGAAATCGGGTCGTAAAAATATGGATTTGAACGTCAACGGTACATACGTCCAAATTAAGACACACTAAATAATTGGGAATTCTATTCATATTGTATTTCTTTTAATAAAATCTTTACAAAACTGTAATAAAAAAGGACATGTCACTTTTTTGGGGTTCCTAGAACACTGTGCTATGTCTATTTCAATATAATATTCAATATAATATATGTAAGTCTCTTACAATAATATACTCGATTCTAAGGATATTCACCGAACAGTCCGTTCTCTATGTCTGTGTGCTCCCGCACGGCACTACGAAGCGCTACGTTAAGGGTTCAGTCAGCCTTACATACAGCGGTGGGCGGCCGCATTCGAAGCCTTCCGTAGTACCGTAGTGTTGTGTCTACGTGATTGTGTTTGGATTGTGTAGAATGAAATAAGGTAAGATATTCTGTGTGGGTTTTTGCGGATTTATGATTGAACTTTTTAGACTTTACTGATTTATGGATGAGCTTTTTTTAAAGGTTTTCATATTAAAAGGGGATTTGGGTGAAAAGTTATGATTAAATGGCGATAGTTTTTGGAAGGATGTTAATAAGTATGATATTGAAATCAGGAGAAAATTATTATGTTCTAATTTTTGTTAAACTGGAATTAAATATATTTCAGAATTTAGTTTAGATATAAATTTTGTATTGTGAGGACGATTTTTTTTTAATCTATACAAATTAATAAATTGAAGTGTTTGTTTGTAATTTAATCAACAGCTTGTAACTAAATGCATATTAAAGTATATACTGTACAACTTACAACAAAATAAAATATAATTGTTTTTGTCTATCTGCCTGTTTGTTTCGGCTAATCTCAGAAACGGCTGGATTTTCACGGGAGATATCTAGAGATCACTGGCAAATAGCTCATGTTATTAGGAGTAACATAGCCTACTTTTATCTTAGGGTTCCGTTCAATAAAAAAGGGTTCCGTTTCCTTTGGTTCTACGCTAACGAAGTTGCGGGCACCAGCTAGTAAATACAATAAATGTGATTGACATCAATATATATGCAATTTTTAGTCTACAAAAGTAAGTGTGCTGATTTTGTTTGCGGCATTTTAAATTGGCAATATCTGAAAAATAATGAGAAAATTTGGTAATAAGCAGCAGAAACCCATGGAACTAGGAAGCTGAAATTCTTAAAAGCTGATAGTTTGCATAATTCTCATTCACAAGTTATTGTTATGGGAACTGGGATGGGTGTAAAAATAATGTTTGCTAGTGGTATGTTGTTATAATAATTATAAGCGTAGAAATTAAATAGAAGATGAAGACATATATAATGCAAAACATATAACCTTCCCCAAAAAATGTGCTATTCAATGGTGAAAACCCCATCCAAATATCATGATTAGTTTTTGAGAAAATCGCGGACTAATATACCAACTTTCTTGTCTTCCTAAATTAGTTAGTTTTAGTATTTTTGCAAGGTGCAAGGACAGCCAAGTGCGAGTCGGACTCGCGCAGGAAGGGTTCCGTACAAAATGGTAAAAAAATCACGTTTGTTGAAAGCCCGCCCGTAAAAAATATTTTATTCTGTTTAGTATTTGTTGTTAAAACAAGAACAATATTACATTATCTGTGAAAATTCCAATTGTCTAACTATCACGGTTAAGGAGATACAACATGGCGACAGACAGACGGACAGGCAAACTGACAAACAAACGGACAAACATACAGACAGACAACGAATACTCAGTAATAGTGTACCGTACCCTTTAGATACGGAACCATAAAAAAGAGTTTAAAATCCAACTTTGCAGTTTTTAACACTCTATAAACATTAAATTTAAATTCTCTATGCTAGCTAGTGTATCATTTAAATTTATTTCCATTGAATCTATACAAACATACAAATTAGAAACTCAAAGTCAACAGACGGATAACCTAGAAAGTCTTAAGTTTTGATTGAAATATGTTATTAAACTCGTTCAATTAAAATTGTCTTTAAGTTTAAAGTCTTGGTAACTAAGTTGGAGTGGCTCTAAAGCAATTACTTAGAAACACGTGCAATCGGCATCGAATTATAAACTTAAAGAAGCGGAGATTTGTTCGAATAATGTGTACACTGTACATCATGTCTTTAAAATACAAGCAAGTTGTGTCGTCTTGTCGTCTTTTTGAAATTTAAACAGCAAATAAAAGGTTTAATTTTACAGCGAAAACCCCCTTTTTGGGGCTCGCAACCCAAACCCCTCGAGATAGAAGCAATTATATATATTTTTTTTTTAACCCCAAAATAATATTTCTGCTGTTGAAAGTATAGGAAAAATAAGAGTTGCGACCGCCAAAAGAGGTGTGTCTATAAAATTATTTAAAAAAAGTCTATATGCAGCTTATAACAAAATAAATTGATAATATACTCAGTTTTGTACTAAAAGAAAAAAAAAACTTAAATCTTAATTAAACCTTTTATCTGCTGTTAAAACCTTTTAACCTCAAGACGACACACACTGTATATTGCGTCGCATTTCCATCTATCGATCACTACTTTGCTGAAGGAGTTTTTAATCTGTCAAGTTGTAATTTTTATTTTTTTATTATATACAGTCTCCGTGTTCCAGTGGTTTAGAGCTTAGCTCTCGACTCGGAGGTCGTGGGTTCGATTCCCGAGTTGGAACAATAAAAAATGTTGTTTCCAAGTTTGGTTAGGACGATTCAGGCTGATTACCTGATTGTCTGACAAGAAAGATGACCCATGCGTCGGATGGGCATGTAAAAAGTCGGTACGAGAGTAAAGGATGATATAGTGTTCTTGTGTACTGCGCACACACTTGGGCACTATAAAATAGATCCCGCGTAACCGGCCACCTTCACCGAGCTCGGTACTTGGTACACTCGGAACACAGAACTATTATTATTTTTCATTTTTAATATAGAAGTAACATATTTTTATTATAATTCGGTATTATACTAGATTATAAGTACGGTACTGTCAAAATCTACCCGTACTGAACTTTGAAAAAGTTCGTAATACTTGAAGCTTCAAAGTTTCGAAGCAGTTGGTTCCTGCGTTGGATATTAACAGAGATTTATTAAGAAAGTACAAAGTGGAGGTTTTTTCTAACTTTCACGAAAAGTATAATAGTTTTTTTTTTTGGTTACTAAATGAATTCTACTGATATTATAGGTATTATATAAATGGAAGGATAGAGAAATGTATATTTGTAACTCTTACAGCAATAACTTGTAGTTTTATAATAAACTGTAACCCGACTACTTAAGTTACGAGTATATAGCCTATGTTACACGGGCTATTATTAAATATGTGTTTTGACACCTTATTCATTAAAATCGGACCAGTAGTGGAGGCGCTACGGTGGAACAAACATACATGCAATATACATACGTACAACATACACTGCCAAAATTATTACCCTACCTTTTGGCTTCGCCGTAGTCAGGTAAAAACCGATTAGAACTAAATTAAGCTAATATTGATCTCTCCTAGTTTTCCTCCTAGTTTAGTCGGTATACTTATAAAATATATATCATAGTACGATTTAATATTTATTTAACTCCTCGAAAAAACACTCAGGTGGCCAGTCAGTCAATATTAACATATTGACTGACTGGCCAAGTGACAGTGCCATATTAAAAAATCGGTTGTCTGTAAAGTCGGTTTACTGACGATAGTTGAACGTGACAACGTCATGTTTATAGTGCGCGCGGAACTAATTGGCCGCGCCTTAGGTAGGCGTGTTGCCGCCGCGAAGTCCGGCGCCGAACTGAGTAATAACATCAAGAGCACCCGCCTCTCCGTCCCACCGCTCACATACCTAAGGCGCGGTAACAAGTAACAGTACTTGGTAACGCATGAGTCATGTTTTTTTATGCGTGCAGCCGGCTCTATCGAATTATAAGACGTTATCACGTCAAAAACAAAGTATCCCTCTTGTCTCATATAATTACTACTTCACTAGTAATCAATAAGTATATTTCTACGATACCAAATTTCATTAAACTCCCTTTAGTAGTTTTTGCTTAGACACACACAAGAGTAACAAATATCCATCCTCACAAACTTTTACATTTTTCACGTGATTATGTCATATAAATTGATGAACACCGGCTGCACGCACGAAAAATTATCACGTTCGCTCTAATTGTCACGTTCGAGGACGTTCCGCCTGAGCCGAGCGAGCGAGCGAGAGCGCGGGACGAGCGGTACAGAGGCACGATCGGCCTAAGCGTTCGGCTTGTGACGACGTTATTACGTAAAATTATCACCCGTAAACCGACTTATCAGACAACCATTTTTTTTTAGTAGTAGCCTAGAATGGGAATTATTATTATTGCATTAGATTTTCATATTCCATTGGCGGAACTAGCTGTCCCCGACAGACGTTGTCCTGTCTTTACTATGAACTGGAATCGAAGTTGCAGGAACTTATTGAAAAATCTGATACACATTAAAATTAAAACCCACACGTGTTTTTAATTCGAACGTGCTCCAAATATTAAGGATTCAAATTCAAATTCAAATTTTATTTAATGAAAGATGCAAACAAAGTATTGAAAAATACTTGACCCGTTTGTGTTTTGTTTGTTTGTTTGCATTGACTAGGCTCCGAAGCTTCAGTAGCTTGTGATGAAATTTGGCGCCGTTATAGATTAGACCACGGAAAAGGACAAAGGCTACTTTATACCGTCGCAAAATGTACAGCTCCCGCGGTATTTCTTTTGGCGCACAAAAAGTCATGTGAAACATCTAGTATTATTATAATACACATAATATTGTTATCGATACTCTATACTAATATTCTACTCAGGAAAGATTTTTTAGTTCCTTTTCATTGAATAGTCTACTAAAGTACTGGGACGATTTTGATGGAATTTGGCACAGATATATTAAATTAGAAAAAATGCAAAGGGTGTTGGGTACTGTATTAACGCGGGCTGCGCCGCGGGCAACACCTACTTATTAGATGAAATTAACATTTCCTGGAAAAATCCTCTGGGATATCAAATCTTTGACACCTATATTTGCTTTAAACGTCTAAAATACTTTTGGGATCGTTTTAAGCGAATCTAAGCAACAACATCACAAATAGTTTAGGGATATTTCAATCTCTTACTTATACAAACCGTACATAGAGATTTATTGAATTTATTACTATAAGGAGCATTATGAAAAATTCGCGACCGACCTATATGAGGAAAAAGTAATAAATTCACGCAAATCTCTCCAAATCCTAAAATAGATTTCGCAAAGAGAAACATAATGTATTTCGAACATATTTTGCAAATGTTCCCATTTTATAAATATCACTGTTTTTATTGCTTTTCAGACGTTTTCTCTTAGGCCCCTATTAATAAACCGTTCTCAAACTCGGTCTCAAGACAACTTTTAAGCGTCATCTAGACGACAAAGGACGAATAAAATAAGGTTCGTTTGCACTTTTAAAAAGAGCGGCTTTATTGATTATACATTATACTTTCAATATTTCTTTTTAAAAATGTAATCCTACTAATATTATAAATGTGAAAGTTTGTGAGGATGGATGAATGTTTGTTACTCTTTCACGCAAAAACTACAGAACTGATTTCGATGAAATTTGGTATGGTTATGGTATGTTATGGTATAGGCTACAATTTATCCCGACAAAGTATAATGTTCCTTTGGGATACCGTATTTATGCGTGCAGAGCCGCGGGCAACGGCTAGTATTTAATAATATAAATACCAAACAAGTTTAGTCTGTATTTTATAAATTGAAAAAACTGATTCAAGTCACTTTTGTTGTTGATTTTTATCTTTGGTATTTAGTGCTATTAATATTAATCAAATAGGGTAATTTGTTTAACGTAAATAAATAAATAAAATCAAAAATATTTCTATAAATACTCGACACTGGCAGAATGGCGCAAAACCTTTGCAACCGCGTTTTAAAGAAGAAGTATCAACAAGCTACTTTTTATTCATACCTATCATTTGTGTAGAGTATGTAGTGTAAATTCTGAGTTTGTTTAATCGTAAGTATTTAGATTTTAATCAACATAATTGTAACACAACCAAAAACACAACAAATAATATTGTAATGTATCCCAAGCCGTACTCAAGTCAAGATTTGATTGTACCCACGAAACTGCGTCTCAAGTAACAGTTTGATAGCAATGACAGCGTACTTGAGTAACGAGTCTTGTTTATTAATACGTTCGCACTCACTTGATACGCCGTACCTACAGCTGTACTTAAGTACGATCTGTTAATTAAAACAACATCTTAAGTACTTTCTTGAGAATTGTATTAGTCGTGAGTTAAGTACATGAAAAATTTTTAGCTAGTAGAATTTTTTGTAAGAACCACCATTAAAGAAACGCTTGTGGCAACGTAGCCTTAGTTTGTTAAAAAAATGATACTTGTTAAAATGTCGTAAAATTGTCACATTTTGCCACACAATAAAGGCTAATAAAAAGCGCGTGGCGTCGTGATTCGTGATGGAGCGGCCAAAGTACTTTCATCACTTTGTCCACTCTGTCACGCTTCACGGGAACTTCACAAAAATGTACAGATTATTTTACAAAGCATTTCGTTCAAATAAAATCTGTTTTATTCTTTATTTTGCTGGCGCACAATTTGGGATTTTATTCTAAATCGTAAAAATATCAGTTAGTTAAAGTCGCAGATATTTTTATTTTATTCATTTCTAGCCACCAGCCCTGGATTTGCACGGGTGCAATGTATTATCCTACTACTATTATTATTAAAAATGTAAAAGTTTCTAAGGATCGATGGATGAATGTTTCTTATTATTTTACGCAAAAACTACTGATTTTGATGTAATTCGGTATGGTAGTAGTTCAAGCTCTGGATTAACACATAAGCTATTTTATATGCCGAAAAAGTACAACCGGAAGAGCCGGCGTAAGAAACTGTATTTAGGCGGGCGGGGCCGCGAGGAAAAGCTAGTATATAGTATATTATAAACTTTAAGTAATTTATTACAAAGATTATAAAACACTTGTGTGCCTATCAGGTAATATCTGTTCAGAAATTTTTGCATAAAACTAACCACCCCTTTTGCAAATACGTGAACATGCGTTTGCAAAATGTATTGTCTGAAAGCGGCCGAGTAAAGACTGATATGATGTTTTGTGCAATAAATCCAGACAGAGACCAAATACAATATACCTTATTGCCACGCCTTAAGATTCATGTATAATAGAAAAACACGTGAAAATTTAGAGGATACTTTTTTATGGTTTCTTCAAATCAATTTTTAATATTCTTTGATTTTTTTCAATCAAATTTGAAGATGATTTTATCCGTTATCTTTTTAAACAAACAATTGAAGCTACATAAGAGCAGAAAAATGTTAGTGACCACTTTTTTTAAATTTTGGGCTAAGAGGTTCTGGAGGATTATTGTTTTTGTAAACAATATTTTAATATATTTTTAAACATTTCACAGACAAAAAAGTAATCTATTTGTGACAACAATTGTTACTTTGTAGGTGTTGGTTTTATCTGGTCGCAAAAACGAAGGAAAAACAGCCAATTTATGTCAAATTCGAAAACGCGTCCATAATGTTGAGACCCCAAAGTTTCAAAGTTATGTTTACCCTAATTAAATAATTATATTACGATAAAAACATGGGACAGTCTTGTACAACTTGAAGGTCCCACCGCAAGGACTTATGTAGCTTAACTTGGTTAATTTGTGTAACCTATGTCGCTTATCTCCGAGATTACGGACATGTCGACTTTACGTAAAACTTGTGTAGTTTGGTTATACAAGTTACTTACTTGTTTCAATGTTTATTGTGTTTTCATTAGTTTTCATTCTTGGTGTCTAAAGATTTTTTTTTCTTGTATTAAATTAGTTGATAATTTGAGATGACAGCGTAAAATACTTATTTATACAAATAAATAAAATTGAAGTGTCTGTTTGTTATTTCAAATTAACAGCTTTACATTTAATGCATATGATGGTATATACCTACACCAAAACATGTTTTTTCTTTAAATTTTTTGTCTGTCTGTCTATTTGTGCCGGCTTATCCCTGGAACGGCCGGACTGATTTAGGCTGGATATTCACTGGTAGATAGCTGATGTTATAAGGAGTAACTTAGGTTACTTTTATCTTAGTGTGCCATATAAGAAAAAATAGGTTTTAGTTTCCATTATTAAATCCGCGTAAACAAAGTTTCTGGCACCTGATAGTGAGATTACGAGTATAATAAATGAGATATGTATTTTTTTAGGATCTGCATAAGGCTCAAGCCACACTGAGTAGACAGTGACGAGACGATCAGTAACAAGATAAAGGAACGCTTGATCGAATAATCCGTGGTCCGCGCCTGCTCGAGCCGTCGCGCGTGATGGCGAGCAGTCAAGGTATTTTGTACCTTGTAAAATTATGTCTTGTTACTAAAATTGATCGTCTCGTGGCTGCCAATTCACTGTGGTTTTAGCTTAAGTTTTTAACGTTTCTTTTGCTGTGGAAGGAATTTTGAAGACGTATTCACGTCCATAATGTGAAAGACACGTAAACATTGTTTCACCATTCATTTGCACAATCAATATTGGATGAGCCTGAAATACGTTTATTTACAGTATGTCCGTAATTCGGACGGTCCCAAGTGACCGGACCATTGGAATCGTTCGTTCCGTAAACGACTGTAATTATAAGACTTCAAGAAATAAATACTCTCCAATGAAGCTTTAAATGTGGCACTATCCTGTAATTGGACTTGAAACTTTACTGTTTTAAATGAAAAGTGTGACAGAAACGCATACAGCAATGTGCAAATAAGGTACAATTTAAATAATCAACATGTTCCAGTCCATCCCAACATTCAAAAGAATTGGGATAAACCCCTTCTTAATTTGGCACAATCAGACCTGTTAAATTGCTCCTCCCCTGCTGATCGCACCCGTCTCTTAGCGTCCACTGAGCCGGAATCGGGGTACTAGCTCTAGGCACTCCCGTCATTCAATATCGGAACTCTGTTGCATAACCACATCTCCACACTATCTGTCAGTCTGCGTTTAGGAACCGCCACTAACGAGCCCCATCGCTGCCATTGTGGTACTACGGTGGACCACCAAGGACACCATGGACTGTCCTGCCGCCTTAGTGCGAGCCGCCAATCCCGTCATGCCTCCACAAATGACATCATCCGCAGGGCTCTTGTCACTATCAACGCGCCGGCCACACTTGAGCCGAAAGGTATCGCACGTGACGACGGCAGGATCGATGGCATGACCCTAATTCCGTGGAGCCGTCGGAGGCCGCTGGTGTGGGACGCTAGCTGCGTGAATACGCTGGCGGCATCACACGTAGCGGCCACTGCAAGGGTGGCGGGGGCGGCAGCTGCACTCGCCGAGACCAACAAAAGTCGGAAATATGAATCCATTGGCGATGGTTACATTTTTCTGCCTTTTGGAGTCGAAACTATGGATCCTTGGGGCCCCAGTAGGAAGCATCTTTTTAGGGATTTGGGTAGTCAACATAACTAATGACCCTAAGGCTGGCGCTTACCTCGGCCAACGTATCAGTTTGCCCATACAGCGAGGCAATGCTGCAAGCCCCTTAGGTACTCTACCCGCAGCCTCCGACCTAGATTCAGTTTTTTACCTATAGACCTTTTTTAATTTTCATTTAGACAATAACTTATATAATTTAGCATAGATAATAATGTAGTTATTTTAATGCATTCATTATTACGTAATATTCTAGTAATAAGTACTAAATAAATATGTACATGTTATTAAGATTGAAATCTATACATGTTATTGAGATTGAAGTCTGAGCGACTACATAATATGTACATCTACATACATAATCTACAATCTAAAAGAAAACTTGTAAATATAATTCTCCTTAACCATGATACGAAATACATTTTTATTTTAATTTTACAATATATTATAGATTTTTTGTTTAAAACTGTATATTATTATATTTATTAACGTTTTATTACATTTATTGTCATTTACAATTCTTCTGTCATAAATGTGTCTGTCATTTGTGTTACTACGAGGGCGGCACTGAAAATTTCGGGTATCAAGGAAGTGACACAACATTACTATTTAAAAATGTAATTATTGCTTTTCGAAGTATTCTCCGCGAAATTTGACACATTTTTCCATACAATGGAACCAATCATTGAAGCAACCATTCCATTCGGAAACAACCTGTGGCAAACAAATGTTAGCATACCATTCTGCATTAACCGTTCTTTGTCCCTCAAGAGGAATAGTCGCAACATGGCCGGTTTTGAAGACAAACGTGGCCACCATTTTTTTTGCAACACTCCGTTAACGAACAATTTTTGTTGGCTTTAACTCATTTTCGAACACCCAAACTCGTGACTGGTTTTTTGTTTCGGGTTCGTACGCGTATATCCAGGATTCGTCACCTGATACGATGTTGTATACAGCATTTGAGGATCCTGCGTGGAATCTTTCGAGAGTTCTGACGCACCAAGTAATGCGAGCCGCTTTTTGCTCTTCACAGAGCAAATGCGGTATCCATCGGGAAAACAACTTTTTTACACCTAATTGTTCATGCAAGATTATTTGTATTTGACTCATGCCAATGTCTAAAGTTGCCTGAATTTCGCGGTATGTCACATGTCGATCTTCCTCAATCAGCTTACGCACAGCATCAACGTTTTCTTGGGTGACTGCAGTTTTTGGACGGACGACCTTGACGGGGATCATCACTGAGCTTGACACGTCCACGTTGAAATTCAGCAAACCAGCGATAAATTGGTATTTTGGATGGGGCTTCATCACCAAATGCAGAAATCATCCGGTCAACACACTGTTTTTGTGTTAAACCACTTCGAAAGTCATAATAAATCATCGCTCTAGAATACCAAGACCGAGAACCTTTTTTAAAATAAATAAATGGTATTCGATTTTTAAAACCAAGGAGTTTTAAATTAAAAAGATTTTAATATGACAGGAACAGTGGAAATATTCCATTCCCGATACTTTTAGTGCAGCCCTCGTATCTGTAAATTGGGTGGTCCAAATCTGATCTTGATGATAGGATCCAAGTGAAAACAACACTAAACCAACTTTAAATAAACTAAAAATAAATTCTTATTAAGTTTCCTCATCAGTTTTATGTCCACTTTCTTCTGAAGTGAAATGCAGCGGCCGCGAACCACTAAGCGCTGAATTCATTTTGTGGTTTGTTTGATCAGAAATAGCTGACTGCTGAGAAACCTCAAACACCTATTGTGTCGTAAGGAAAACATTGGACTTGTTTTAACAGGTTTACGAAATAACGTAAACAATAATAATGAAATTACTATAAAACATAAAAGTTCTAAAAACTGGAAAATTAGTATGAAACAACAACGTAACGAGTATAGATAGAAATTAAGGTTAAAAGATGGTGAATCCTCAACAAAATTGCAAAATAAACCACATCCAAAACAATTTTTATAGATTCAAATAGTAATTTAAAGTATAAAGGATTAAAATATAATTGACTATACAGTATAGACACTCAAATAGAAGCATGAAGCATAGTATACTCGATATCGTCGATAGTATAATATACAAATACCAATCAGAAAGAGGAGAATATGAAATCATCGCAAGGATCTAAACTCACTGCGTATGACATTTTAATTGCATGTCTTTAAAATGCTAAGGATGGCGTTTCAAATGTTATTGGCTGCCGATATTGATTCTATGCTTCAGGCTCAGACGCAGTTATGAATTGGTTTTTGATATTTCAATATTTTCGTTTTTGAGCTTCCAAAAATACCAAAGTAAGTCTTATTTCTAACAAAAACTCACAAAATTTACATAATTTTAATCAAATGCCCGATGCCCACAAATTCATGTCAAATGACATAATGTGACAATATATCTAATTAACTGACAAATTATTATGTTTTGTTTGTACTCAGGTTCGCGTCGTTACTTTTTACTACCGTCTGAAAAATAGCTGTAATGGTAGCTAGCACATTTTTTTAGATATGCCTGAAAAAAAATACTGTGTATGAAAAAAAAAATATTTTTCAATATTCTACTACGACTTATTGTTCATAGTTAGCCGGAATAATGGTATTAACAATAATGAAATAGTTCATTAACTACATAGAAACTATTAAAAAAATATATTAACAAATTTTGAAAAAAAGGAGAATTTTGACAATTTTTTTATAAGAAAACTCAAAAGTCCAAAACCTTTCAAAATATTTATATTAGAATATGGGTTTGAAAGACAATAATATCAGAACTATAACACCTTAAAAACCTTCGTCGACCCTATTTATCTCATAGCTCGCCACATAACTTACAAGTATATTAATAATAACAATGAAGTATCGTTTCGTTATTGTGTATAAGAAAATCGCAAAACTAAAACCTATTTGGGGCAATAAGGCTAGACCAGAGGTCACGTCATGTCACGATTTCCACTTCCATCAATATTCCTCCACTCATCTAACAAAGGCTTCATAGGCGTTGAAAGCTTCGCCTTTATTCCTTTGACCCTTAATGGGCTTGAAATAAAAATACTGGTGGAAAATATTTTTACAGGTTAAACTTGCGAATGAATAGAAAGAGGTTTTTGTAGCGGAAACTTTAAATGCAAATAAAGTTTATTGTGTAACGTAATTAGTGGCAAAAACATTATTGTATTTAATCGAAATTTTTCGATCGCTATTACCTTTTGCAAAGTATTTGATGATACGTTGTGAAATCTGATAGTAACTTGAAATTTGGATATGGAAATAATTTATTTTATCAGGTATTTTTATAAATAATGATAAAATTACAAAAGATAAAATAATAATCTGTAGTATTGATAATGATATCAACGATGCTCCTCATTCAAATGTAAAAAAATTCAAAAGCCAATCACTGGCACACTTTAGCAACGAAAAAGTTTATTAAAGTCAATCACCATTATCTCTTCTGAATTTAACATTTCTAATGTAAATGAAACTAGTGATAAATGAATTTGGAACTAAATTGAACAATTTCCACTTTTGTTCCGCACAATCACCGCGACGCGATATGCTAATCTAATCAAAAATTTCCGCCACGCGTCCATTTGTCAAGCTCGTCTTCGTACTAAAGCTCGTTTTTAAATTTTTTTTCTATTACAATGTAATTTTCTTAAATAAACGTTAGTCTATCTTTAATATAAATGTAATTTTATATAACGAGTGTTACTATCTTCGTTCATTCTACATCATGAACGTCAATTTTTCCCTACACATTGGTTAATATTGTTATTTATTTTATTTACGATAGTTGAATTTTCTATTATATATTATTATAAAAAATTGATTTCAGTTTCTGTCTCACTAAAACTCGACAACTTCGGAATTGAACGGCTAGACCGATTTGGCTAATTTTGAACTTAAAATAATTGTGAAAGTACAGGGAAGGTTGACAAACGTTGACAAATATTGGATACATTACAAGAAAAATGATAAAACGAATTCGTTCAAATCGGCAAATACATCGTTTTGTTGTATGGGATAAAATATTTATTTTATTCTGTTTCTAGAATTTGTTCTTATAGCGGCAACAGAAATACATTATCTGTGAAAATTACAACTGTCTAGGTACTGTATCACGGTTAAGGATATATAACAGGCTAGTGACAGACGGATAGACAGACAGTAATAACCACAATAACAGTTCACTGTGTTCAATTTGTCACGCTACTGTGACATTTATAGATGTGTTTATAGATGTGTTCAGTTTATCTCTTTGGTTTATTTCAGAAAAATCTGCCAGTCCCAGCAGATTGTGGTTGTAGGTAGTATGTGTAGTTTTTGGTGCTTAAATTGTAGATGTATGTGGGTAGGTTAGTAGGTGTAGTTATAGAGTAGGTTGTAGTTGTTGTAAATTGTAGTTGTAAGTTGTAGGTGTAGGTGTAGTTGTAGATGTATGTGGGTAGGTTAGTAGGTGTAGTTATAGAGTAGGTTGTAGTTGTTGTAAATTGTGGTTGTATGTTGTAGGTGTAGGTGTAGTTGTAGATGTATGTGGGTAGGTTAGTAGGTGTAGTTATAGAGTAGGTTGTAGTTGTAAGTTGTAGGTGTAGGTGTAGTTGTAGATGTATGTGGATAGGTTATTAGGTGTAGTTATAGAGTAGGTTGTAGTTGTTGTAAATTGTAGTTGTAGATGACAGTGTAAGTTGTAGGTGTAGGTGTAGTTGTAGATGTATGTGGGTAGGTTAGTAGGTGTAGTTATAGAGTAGGTTGTAGTTGTTGTAAATTGTAGTTGTAGATGACAGTGTAAGTTGTAGGTGTAGGTGTACTTGCAGATGTAGGTGTAGATATTGTAAGTTATAGTTGTAGATGTAGACGGCGGCCGTTTTCATTGAAACCAGGCCAGCTACGTAGGAGTTATGTTATAGTGTCCAAGTGTGAGCGCAGTACACAAGAGCATTCTCTTCCTTTACTCTCGAAACCCAGTGGGACGGATAACGGACACGACTGGCGAGAGATCAGGCGCAGATCCGACTTTTTACATGCCCATCCGACGCATGGATCATCTTTCTTGTCAGACAATCAGGTGATCAGCCTGCATTGTCCTAACCAAACTTAAAACAACATTTTTTGTTGTTCCAACACGGGAATCGAACACACGACCTCCAAAAAGAGAGCAAGTGATTTATGAATAATAAACATAATAATATCACAAAAGAAATGTTTATAATGAGCAATGATTATAATGAAATATTTTACTAAAGAATTAGAATAGAAGACATCATTTGCTGTTACTGAAACTGAATTTTTAGCGAGATACGGCTCAAGAATATTCTTTTTATTGAATTTATTTACATAAAAAGCGAGAAATAAGACAAAAATTGGTAGAAAATGTAATTTGCCTCGTGTGTGTGTACTGTTTTATGTTAATATTTTCTTAACTCTCGTACAAGAATGATACCTCATACCACATACATGAAAATAGGTATTTAAATGTAATAAGTTTTATGTTGTTTTATTCATATGTTTGAGAGGAAAAGCTTTTACGGCGTCAGTATTATGATTTTACGAGCTCCGTATGAGCCATAATAGTCAATATATCTTTTTCTGACCGTAAATTTAGCGGAGTTACGAAAATATTTCCAAAACGATGATATGCACAAGATAAATATTATTTGTGCCACATACTGTAAAACAAATAGCTTCATTATTTTTTGTGGATTTTGAAATTAATATGTTGAATTAATCTTAAAATATTAATAGAGTGAAGTAATTAGCGTATAATTTCGACTACAAAAAACTACAAAAAACAAACAATCTACACTCAAACTTCAATTATCATCTGGAATAAAATTTATTGACCAGTGATATTTATTTTTATGGCGTTGTAGGCATACGAAGATGGGCGATACTTTTTTGTTTTACGTACAAAATATTGCATCGTCAAAAGGACATTGAAGATTGGATTCTAGTCGTGTAAAAGGCTACGTTGTAACTTCAAACATGTGAAATTCATCTATCTAAGTTACTGATGGATTTAAAACTATAATCTTTTGGAACCTAAGGCATCTTGGCACTAGCGATCAGAAGTACTGCCAACAATTTTTAAAGCCATCTTTGATTTATGTTTCGTGAATATGAAATTAAATCTCGTCCCAATTTATGGCACTACATTAGCGAGGTCGTCCATGATATCTGCCTTGTTAATATTGGCACTTACAGCTTTAATAGTCTACTTGCCCTCTTTGTGTATCTGTAACAATTCTAAATAAAGAGCTACGATGGCTTGTATCTATTGTTATTTAATTTTTTAATTATACCAGCTTAGAACAATTATTTAGAATCAGAATCAGAATCGTTTATTCCAAGAAATTGGTTACATAGATGTTACATTTTTATAATTGATCACAATTTCAGCCCTTATCGGCATGGAATAATATTAGTACATAGTTTTATAAGAAAATAAATAGAATCATATTAGTGAACAAAACATTTCAATTGTCATCAAAATCCCAGTACCATAACAATCAATTAGTAATAATAATGTATGCAAATAATTAAACATTAAAATATACCCCACCGGGCAACAGTCATGAAATATAAGATTATACAACTACTTGTACTTATAGCTATTATGTCATAAGTAAAATAAATATTTAAAAAAATATTCATAATGTGCTGTCAGTGACAAAATTAAAAAATAAAACTAGAAGAGGTTATAACATCATGGCTTAATTTTTTCTATATTGTAAGTTTTCACTATTCGACTCTTCTAAGCTAACTAATTTGGGTAGATTAGCATGAGTGTAATGCCTAAAAGCGAAACGGAGACCACTCAGGTGTATCACCACGGCGCGGCTCATTCATCTCTTGGAAAACATTTCAATTACTTTTAATCTACGTTGAAAAGACTCGTATAGGTTTTTTATTTGTTCTCAAGTAGCAAGAAGCAACACCAATCCATGTTTTCTGTAGAAATACAAAATCCAAATGAATGATTCTTCGTCTAGCATTAGAACACCTATTAAGAAATGTGCTAGTGTGGGTCATTGAAACATATCATTTTAAAGGAGATCAACTCACAGTTGTAAGATTATTTCTCCTATTTCCCCCAACAACAACAGGTAAAAATGGATAATTTTGTTCATGAAATTGACGGCATAAGCTCCTTAGTTTGAAACCTGTTGCTGTAGATACCAAATATTGCATGATGCGAATTGAGAATGTCTGTTGCATATTTTGAACATTCGATTTTCTTTCTTTTTGGTAAATGTACATTGCACAATGTAAATCTAGTCTGGATTTTTCCTACAATTTGTAGCTTTTTCACACAAACGAAGGCATTCCGGTAACTTACCAACAAATGTACCTAGCTACATTTTACAAAAATCTATCCCAAGAATTCTCGGAGAAAATAGGTAAATCTTAAAATAAGCTTGCTCCAGCATTAATTTCAAATGAACGAACCTAAGAGTCGAAGAAGTAATTAGTATTTTAGTATTTAATCCAGAGCGGGGTTCATTAAGGATAGTATTACATGTAGTTAGGCTTGGGTTTCCGACGATCATTAGACGGAACGACACAATTTATGTTATTCGCTCTTAACTATACATTAATTGATTTAATTGTAATTGTATTCCTCGTTACCTTAATGCAAATAAAGCACTTAATGATTAAGTGGATATGCGTAATAGACATTGTGATTGTGAAAGTAGTCCAAGTAATATATTACACAATTTTACTGGAATGGTGGAAATATTGAACAGCAACTGGTTTATTGCCAATTACCATACACTTCCCTTTGTAAGCCAACATACTCATAATATCAATTCAGTTGTCCCCTTAGAAATTATATCTTAATGTTTGGCTGACAAAGGGCATGGTTCAAAATTTATACTAAAGAAGCCCAGCTTCGACAGCAATGAAATGTTTGGCAATGGGTTAACTTTAAATCATATTTGATGAAACCAAATGGTCAACCCTAAAATACGCCGGATATAGAAGTAATTAGCAAGAATAAAATCCAAAAGATGTAGTTATTGGTGTAGGAACTGTAGGAGTATAAAGTAGTTAAGTTGCTGTTGTAGGTGCGTAGGTGTATGCATAGATTATAGTTGTAACGGAGCTTTGTTTCCACCTCCACAATTACGGAACTTCCACAAGAAATCGTACCTACAATTTCAACACCAAAAACTACATCTTCACCCACTACCTATACCGACCAACATATGTAATACATTACAATCACGTTTTTAATGCCTTTCGGGAATTGTATTTTTTTGTAAACATCGAAGCGACAGACGTGAGAGTCTGTCGTTTCCATAGGAAAACTTATATTATTCTTGCTCACAACTTCTTTACTCGACATTCTTCGGGATTCCCCTTTTGGTAACAACAAATATGATTTAAAGTAAACACATTGGCAACCATGCTGATGGCTGTCGACTCTGGGTCAATTTCGGACCATCCATACCTTAGTAAGTGATACCTTTAAACATTACCCATCTATTGCTAAATAATACCTTCTATTCTGATTAAGACGGAAAATTATTGAAATATTGGGCGCAATAAACTTATCCAAATAAAATTATTTTACACAAATAAATTTAAAGCATTTCAATTCGTTAGGTTGATCTTAATCTTAATTTGATTACTTACATATATATTAAAGTATTTTATTAAAGTGGGTTGAATATAATATATTTTTTAGTATCTCTAAAAGTAATAGTTAAAATTAATTAATTAATCTATTCACTTGCATGAATAATTTACAAATAATTAATAACAAATAGTTTTAAATAGGTTAAATACTCTTTTTATATTATATGTTAAATTATCTACATTATCTTTGGTCACTGAAGTGAAAACTATTTTCCAGTTACTGCTTTAGGAAGTTGTTTGTGAAAATTTATTATGTTAGTAATGCAGTTTCGGTATCACAATAATGTGCACATTGTGCATTGTGCATTAATGAGGGTTTTATATATTTTTTCTGCCGCTAGGAGGCAGACCCGACTCACACAAAGTGACATCTGGTGGCGGAAGTGATTTCGAAAAGTGTCAATAAGAATTTTCGACACTTTTTCTGCCACCAGGCGGCACTTCGTAAAAGTCGGGTCCTAGTCGTATCAAATAGCTGTCAGATGTCACGAACTAAAACACCCCGATTGATATTATACTTATTTGTACTTTTCTAAATTAGGTAAATAGCATTATAATCAAAACATTTTATTGACTTCACCTCTTTCCTCATCGGCTACCATATTATTTATTGAGTGTATTTCCAATTCTGTTGAGGAGATTATATTACTTTATGCAAAAAATACCAATGTACTATCAGGGAATCTCATTCTAACCAAGTAGAGTGTTCGCATAATCTGTTTCTTTTATAATGACGACATCCAGTTTTAATACAATTTAAAAAACACAATATTATTATTAAAATACAAACAAACTATTACACGTATCTAGCTGCTTATGAACCTAATTCATAAGCAGCTTGAATGGTGTCATAGTTTGTTTAACATTCCCTAATATAAATATTTGTATTTAACTAAAGCATATTGTTTCTTTATTTAATAACTACGAGTAGATAGATGTTCGAGCGTGCAAAAGGCCCGAAGGGAACCGTACATTTTGCCGTGATAGAAAGTAGCCTATGTCCTTCCCCTTTCCTATTATGGACATTTTGTTGTGCCTTAATTGTAAAATTAATAATCCCCATTGCTTAATAATTCTCTCACTGGTTTTTCATTGCCAACCTTTCAATTAAAAATAAATATTTTATTATGATTAAGCCTTCGATAATCTGAGCCAAGCATATATTTCACGAGTAAATTGATGGATAATGTTGATATTCCGTTGCTCTCAGTGCCAAGTCACTTAATCACAAAGAGCGTATATAAGTAGTCATATAAAATTTTAATGTAGAAAATTTGTTACAGGTACAGAACATGCAGTGGCGGGTAGCAATAATTATGCACATTTCTATAACATTCGCATTAGTGAATGAAATGTCCTCGGCCGTACCGAATAGGGATAATAAAAGGAGAAGTCAAGAAAAAACTGGCGGCTTTCTTAAAAATATCTGCGACATAACCGATCGTAATTCTAAAGTGCACTGCTACTGTGAGAATACAAGAGAATTGAAGAATGCAACAAAGGCGGAATGCTGGGTATTCAATGGAGGTATACCAAGAGACGATCCTATCTGGCAAAGTTTTGCGTCGCAACCTGCTTTGCACACATTGTCATTTAATGTCCGAGTTGACGGAGCTCTGAACTACATACCAACAAAGTCACTTCAATACTTACAAAGACTGAAGTCTATAAATATAAAGTATGGTAATATTGTAGATATAACATCGTTCGCATTCGCTAACCTAACAAATCTGAACGAAGCTATACTATCTTCAAATCAAATTGGATCATTAGAATCGTATGCTTTTGCTCATTTGCCTAATATAACAATAATAAATTTAGAAGACAACGCATTAATTGATATAGACAAAGTTGCATTTTTTGATTTACCAAGGCTACAAAAGTTGGTGTTCACAAAAAATAATATATCGACAATATACGATGGCACATTCCAACACACTTTCAACCTGCTGGAATTGGATTTAAACAAAAACACTATATACCATCTGAATCGCCACACGTTTGATGGATTGGCCAATTTGCGGAAATTAGATCTTAGAAGAAACTGCATTACTAACTTGACTGAGTTCACTTTTGCTGAGCTGTGGAATTTACAAGAGCTACTTTTGGGGAAAAACGAAATAAAATATATATCTGAAAGAGCGTTCGATGGTCTATCGCAGCTTTGGAAGTTGTCGCTTGATGACAACAAACTACTTTCTCTTCCATCGGGTCTTTTTGAAGGTGTCAGAGGACTGAGTTCGTTGGACCTGCGACTGAACGATCTGCATATTTTGACGTACGAGAACATCAATCCGATCATCGATAACTTGAAGACACAAAACAGTAATATATTGATTGAAGGTAAATGTAATGTACCTTTGCTATGTTTTAGATTAAGTAACTAAAGAATCGTTGAAAAGTTACTTATCAATAAATTAAACGCAAAAAACGCTTCGAGTAAAAAAAATACTTAATCATTGTGGGAATAAGTCGAAGCCCCAAAGGGAGATCTCCAACCGACGTGGTATGCTCGGTTAGGCTTAAGCCCATTTATAGTCATTTCAGCTGTTATATATACAGCGACGAACAGTGTAAACTTCGATAGCGCGATTCAGGATCGTGGCGCTAATTGGTCCGCTACACCATTTTCTCTTTTTGAAATTTCTATAATAACAAAACAACGGCATATTTAGGTATGGCAAACCTCATATATTATAATTAACATAAAATTTATGAAACATAGTATTTAAACATTGTATTGTATGTAAACTCACAAGGGGATTAAATCTGTCACAATAGTTATAAATTATCACAACTTAATTTGTACCATTAAACATACAACTTAATAGAGATATTGTATTCATTGTCGAATCATCAATAGTTTAATAACATGAATATGATCCAGTATCATGTATTTAATTAGCTTGCATGAATGGAGTCTAAATCGCTTAATAATAATCGTCATTAGTTTAGCATTATTTTCATGTACTCAGAGTACATATGATTGATAGGCTTAAATCCATAATTAACAAATTTCGTGGATTTAACAACCGATAATCCTAAAATATAATAAATAAAAAGTAATAAATCTTTTACCATTGTTACGTGCATTATGTGCACATAAGATTTTATATAATAAATTGCAAGCACGGAGCTTAGTAAAAGAATAGATATTATTTAAGATTGAAAACGCTAACAGCTTTAAGATATACAACCGTAAGCCGTGGTTTATTTTAGTATAAATTAAACTCTTTTTTATTTCCAGATAATAATTTACTATGCGACTGCAGATTAAAATGGATATATGCGCTCAGAAACGAAACAAAAAGCCAACAAACAAAAAACTCTTTGGAGCGAGTTACTTGCAAAATTGGTACACCTATAACCGTTACTTCAGCATACAACAGAATGGATGACGAGAGTAATGTGAATAACAAACAAGATTTCATAACTGGGACAAATGTAGATGTGCATTCTGAGGTTTCATCAGAAATGATAAAAGACAAGTCTGAAATTAGCGGCATTGAAAAAAATAATAAAGGTGTAAAAAGAAGCGTACTAAAAATACCGCCGGAGAAATTGCCATGTCCAGTTGAAAGAAAAACAACAGAATTACCACCGCTGGTCACAGATTCTTTCATACCGGTGCGGAATGAAATGATTACTCTCATATTTCAAGGAAGAAATAAAGCTAGCACGAGTACATTAAATTTAGGCTTATGGCTTAGTTTTCTATTCTTTTTCACTTAGTTAATTACACTTTATTTACTACTTTAAGTGAGGCAAAGACTATTGTATATTTTAAATCGGTCTAGATACTTTGTTATTTACAATTAATGAGTATAATCTAAATGTTTGTCTTAGTATGAGCACTTGTACCATGATCGTGAAATAAATTTTGTGACGTCCGCCACACACGTTCAATATCACACAAATTTTCATGTTGGGTGATTCGATTCACACATTTTTGATAATTCTTTTTGGTTTGTCTCATTTTACGACGTTATTTAATTTCACGCCATAGCATTTTTTTCGTCTAATTTGAAACGTACGTTCATTGTTTTACAAAACGATAACGCAGCCAGTTTTATACATTTCGAACATGTGAGGCGGACAAAAGAAAAATAAAAACAGAGTTCAGATAAATTGTCTCTCAGCTCTCAAGATGCACTAGAAATTTTCCAAATGTTTACCTGCGACGTGGACTTTAATGTCTGGAGCGAAACAGATTAATCTTATGACCAGTCCAGATTCCCGTGAGAATACAAAGCTTTCTGATTGTGTTATCTGATTTATAATGCTCTCTGAATTTCTTGCACATATGTACGTGTAGTTGGGACATTACATTTTTTTCGCAAAATGTTTTTTCTTATGTTAAATAAAAATATACTTTGTAGTTATAATTTATTTTTATTTTGTTGATATTATGTACCTATATATTATAGGCGAATTAATCAATTATTAGTTATGTCTAAGTAGATTTTGTATTTCTTAGTAACATTTTAAAATTATATTAAATAAAAATCTGAACAGTTATAATAATAGATTTATAATAGTTGTTTGAATGCAGATACTTACTTGCATTAAGCTAATTAGGCCTCTGACTCGCATTTCGCGGTGGCGGCGCGGAGGCGGCCGCGGCGAATGCGTCGCGGTGGCGGCGCGAGCAACGCACTTTCGTTCACAAATCCAGCGGCGAAGCACATATACAAATATCTAGCCTTATATACTCCAGGTATATAAGGCTAGATATTTGTTTTTGTGACATCATAACGAAATATTTGGCATGGCAATTTTTTTAAAATTAAAATATTTTTTTATAAATTAAACTAATTAATTAATTAATTATAAATTAATTAAATTAAACGAATTAAAATTTCTTTAATTGAATAACGTTACGAATAAATTCAAGAAAAAAGTTACCGCTTGAAAAGAGTCACCGCTCGTCGCCCGCCGCTGCGCCGCTGCCGCGCCACTGTTTTCAAGAATATGTCCATTTGAGTGTATGCAAATAATCTCACCCCTGCGCTGCGCTGCGCCGCCGCCGCGAAATTTGAGGCAGCGGCCTTACTGAAATATCAAATTGAAATTCCTCGATCCAATCTTGGATGTTGAAAGAGTATCACACAGTCGAAAATTGTTGAAAGCAGTTACGTATATGTCTTAAAATAAATTTAAATAACAATAAAGTATAATTTATAATGGTGATGGCGGTTTAATTATATAACCTATTATTATACAACCTACATACCTAGTAACAGTATTTTGTAGTTTCTGTCATTGATTATTAAATATTTAAGTCAGGTACTTAAATGACCGAGTTTTGCTCGGTGTTTTAGTAGAACGATAAAATAATTAATAATAAATAAAAAATATAAAAGAGAAATAAATACTAAAATATTTATCTTACCGGGATTCGAACCCACATTGCGAATTTCCAAACAATGCAAAAATTTTACGTAGGTACGCATAGCAAGCTGCCAATCTGACTGACTTCTTAAGTTAGGGTCGAAATTATTGATATATTGTTACACGGCGAATTAAAAAAACCATATTGCTTAAAAATGCGCAGTTTCCAAGAGATAACACCTAGCTAGGTCGATTTTTCTCCCCTAATATTCCCTGCATACTAAATTTCATGGTAATACTTGTAGCCGTTGTCGAGGTACTGATTATATATATATATATATATATATATATATATATATATATATATATATATATAAGATCGTCTCGTTTAAAGTTTTTTTTAGTATTTTTATTTAATAAATATATGTCTTTTATTTCAGGTTAAGTTAACAATTATAATGTTATTAAGTATACCTAACTACTTAAAATATTAACAAACTATTACGTTGTAAAGTAATAGTTTGTAAATATTTCGTTTCTTTCGTTTAAACTTTAAAGTATAAGATATATTATGTACTTATAATTGGCATCCATGAAAAAACACAAGTAAGAACAATTTTCTATTATGTTGATAGAAAATAATATAATAACAACTAATGTTGTTTAATTTGATATAGCAATAGATAGGTAACAAAATCACGTGCTACTAAGTCTCATAGTATTTCCAAACCAATTCATCCAGGTTTGAAGAGGTTGCATTCATTCATGCATACGATAATTATGGGTACCTGGGTAAGCGAGCTTTGCTCGGAGTTCTAATAGATTCAAAAAATTTAAAATAATCACAAAAATATTTATCTGACTGGGATTTGAATTTGACCACATTTCGAATTTGCGAACAACTCCATAATTCTGCATACTCATACCAAACTGCCAATTGGGCTGACGTATTAAAATCACAATTATATATATAATGTTGCACGATGAAAGAAAAACATACATAACTTAAATATACGCAGTTATCCAGGTATAAGACCTATCTAGACCGATTTTTCTCCGCCAAAACACCCTGAAAACTAAATTTTATGTAAATACTTGGAGCAGTTGCCGAGATTACAAATATATATATACAAGATTGTCTCGTATAAAGTATAAGATTTTCTATTATCGTCACTGACCACTAACGTATACTGCTGGGTCTCTAGGTTTATAACAATTTCCAAGCAATGCAAAACAAACAAAAATTGGTATGATTCGTTTTATGGACGATGACCAGAAAACAAGAAAGCTTGGCTGATGGTGAGCGAACGTCATCGCCAATGGCCACTACAGCGCTCTTTACAAGCTAGTTGGCAAAAAAGGTCAACACCCCTTAGAAATCCTTACTCACTCAGTAATAGTCAACGAAACCATTTAATTCTGGTTTTATGTGAGGCCATAACATTGCGCTTAGGTGCTCCTTTAAAGCCTAAGTATGGGTCTGCTACGAAAAATAACAGATCTTCATTTTTGCATTAATTTATAACATTACCAAGTCACGTTTTGAATAAAGCCCGTATTGCTATAGGACAGTCTCGTTTGTGAAGTTACTTATCGATGTTTAAGTTGCACTTCGCTGTGAGCGATCGAGTGCAGCCGGGTAAGAATGTTTACGAAGGGTTTAACTGTACGGAAAATTAGCTAACAATACGGAACAAAAAGAGAATTTAAATGAAGTTAAAAGTTGATACGAAATACTTATTTACGATTGAACTTTTATTGGATTATTTTGCCTCTAAGACACGAAATGAAAATGTAATTTATTTGTCTATTAAATCTGAAAGACAAGATTGACAAAAGCATACTCGCGGCTCATCCAGCAAACCCAGAACCGGTACTAAAGCCGTCATTAGTGTGAACTATACTACTACTATACACTGACGTTTTGTTGAACGGACGAACGAATGGTTTTATGGGATGGGACCGGTAAGCGACTAGATGGTACTTCTAATTGCAAGACCTAAGCGATGACAGATTCCCATATTCATATTCTGTAAAGGCAGTGGAGTTATAATTACGCTGCTTATCTTTTGAGTCCCATCCAAACTTGGGCCCCCGGCAACCTCACACATTTATCAAAACATAACGGCGGTGTGGATAAATAAGGTGCTAACACACGTACTGATTCGGTACGGAGCGGACCACGGATTTGGTCCGTACCGAATCCGTACGTGTGTTAGCACTTTAAGGCTCGCTTATTCCTCGCTGTGAGGCTTCTTTAGTGGAGACGACTCATTCGTGCCAAAACATGGCTCTGTAAAGGTAAAACGACTAAGATTTGATAATACAGAAATGCATAAATAAGAATTGAATTAAAGCGTCTTAATCCTACACAACTTTGTTTTAAAAGACGAATTTCTAGAATTTTTCAAATCTGTCTAGACAAAACCCTATTAAAATTGAAACAATAAAAAAATTTGAGAAACATAGAATACATTCAATTGAGTCCATTTAACAGAGTAACATCTAGTTAAGGCTGAACGAGCATTGTGGTCATTTCGAATCTGTATTCATCAAGTGTGGTTTGTATTTAACACGCTTCGAAATCTTCTATAAATAGTTTCTGCTGTTGGACTTGCTGTGGTCTGTGGATGGTAAAAGTTTTCAAGAAATCTCTCTTAAAGTTTTTAATGATAGCAGTTGGGTATTTTCCTACATGTAAAAAATTAGTTTTTTTTTTATTTCTACAGAAAAACTTACAGCTAAACATAACTTTGTAATAACAAAATTGAGACAGATAGCCATTTACAGAATACAAGTAATTACTTTTAAATAAATAAATAAATAATTAGGTATTACAACTTGATAAGAGTAAAGAGAATTAGGTTACTATGTGTAGTTTTATAACTGTCCACGCCGAAGTGCACAATTATCGATATTTAGTTTAATTACTTGCCGTATTTACTTAAATAAAAGATTGCTAACCTTGTCAACGTAGTTGGTGATTTTATAATAATAATGGCCGTCCGCTTTGCCGGCAGACGGCGCGGGCGCGTGCTCCCCTGTCCCACTTCCGTCTGTCATAGACAAGACGGAAGCATAGACAATAACTATATGCATTTCGTCATAAAAAGTATTTTTGAAATTATGAAATATTTTTTTACAACATTAGTGTAAAAAACCTACATAATTAGTTTACTTACATCAAATACAAAAAGATTTAATATGGTATGTATAAACATAAACGCTCGTACTTCGAATATCAGAAATTTTGTTTATATGGCCATAATTTCGTAGCAACCATAAGTAGCGTGTGACGTCACCAGCTTGTACGACTTTTATATGGGGCGTTTTTACGAGACACACAAAAGTGCTTCGAACAATCCGCAATATCTTTGAAAATATTGATTTTTAGTAAACTATTCCTGTCGTAAACGGTCCTATTTTTCAGAGCACTATTCATTTATGTACTTACTAAATACAGAAAAATACCGTATTGTCTGTTAATTTATAAACATTCAGTTTAATTTTTATTAATAAGACAAACAATGAATAACGAAAGTATCAATTAAAATGTGGATTTTATTTGTACTATTTGTTTCGTTACAACTATTTTATTAATTGATGTATGTTTAAGTATGTATTTAACGAGATTACTTCATAAATTGTTCATATTTCATAAATATTAATCAATTTTGATGATTCTTTTTTGAATTTTTTGTTTGTTCTATATATTTTTCTTTAAAGTTGGTACCATTGTCACTAAAACTTGGTCTACCGTTGATGAAAATGATGGAATCCATGAGTAATCGAAATACCTTTTCAAAATTTATAACCACACCTATAGTGCTATACACCCTAGATCCAAAAGTATTGAGCGGAACTCCTCAGCCTTTTGGGAGTTTCAGAATTGCTTAGCCTATTAACCGCTAAGTTAAAGGCAGCAAAGTAAAATGAATAAAATGTACATTTTCTTATTAAATATGAACACAATAATAATAAAAAATCTCAAATAAAATTATTCACCCCCCCCTTACAGGAAGGTGTACTCATTTGTATACAATGGAGTAAAAAAAACATATTTTACTTATTATTTTGCTGTGTGTATAATAAAGGTTGTTTAAACAAAATAAACACTTATTAATAGATTTCAAAGCTTCAAAAATTAAATTCAGCTCATTTCAAGTAAAATGTTTGCTGAAATTAGTCGATCCCATCCATTAAAATTGAACAAAAATCGAAAAACGTGCTCAAATTTTTCACCACTTCCCTTGACGTGTGCCTAAACTAAATGCACATAGGAGCCAGGTATTTCAACGACCTACTATTATGTATATTACAAAAAACCAACCTTCTTTTCCGAAAATGTATTGGTTTGTTGAGGCCACAATAAAAATTCGGTAGTTTTACTGCCAACACCTATCTAGTTTTATTCAATAATATTTGTTACAGCTTATGAAAGCTTTTTTAATAATTAAAAACAAAACTATTTTAAAAATAAAAAACAAATTCAAGAGAGAAACACTTGAACACGTAAACATAAGCTCCGTGTATTTTAAGCTCCTGAAAATTCGTAAACTTAATAATTTTTAAAAGAAGTGAAAAAAAAACTGTGAATAAACATGTAAATATCAAGTGACAGTGTTATCTACTGATTAAGTGACTTAAAAAAAAAGTTAAAGTGAATTAAAAAATAAAAACAATTTTAGTGAATAAGTTTACATATATCAGAATCTAAATGATTTAAACCAAATAAACAAAATAAAGAAGCACAAATGAACACTAAATACAACTAAAGTGACTGTGCAGTGCAAAAAAAAAAACGAAACTTATAAAAACAAAAAATATAAACAAATAAATGAATATTGTGATAAACTGGTGGTGATTGTAAAATTATTCAAATTATCTAACTGACAAATGGAACCTACTGTAGCGGGCTTCGACCTCTTGATTGTAAGTCCTGATGTGTGTCTGAGTGGTGATGATAATAATACAGCAACAATTATTATATTCTCCTTTATTGGTGCTTAACACTGATTACGTATTACATAATATGAGGTATATGCCTAACATACCAATATACCTACGTCTACACTATTTATAGCCTTTTGGCCAACTGAAATAAACAAACTAAATAGGCTTTACTTCTTGACATCTGTCAATGTCAAAAATGACATTGACACTTACTTTTGTCAATATGCAACACCTACAACAACTATAAGAGGAAAGTGATTGAAAAATTCGAAAAAAAAAAACTCTACGCTTCAACAGCGTAGTTGGATTATATGCGAATCTAATTTTGTTCGGACACGCGTCGACTTATTTGACCAGGGTTCGATCCCAGGCCCCTCCTCAGACACAATTTAATTTTTAGAATAGAACCATCTTTGTACAAAAAACTTACAACAAAAACAAATCACACAAGCAAGATACCTACTTAAATGAAAAAGAGGTCGCCACCTAAATTATAAATTAAAAATTAAAAGCTAATGATTACTTGTAACAGATACTAGAGGGCGCTAAGAGTATATCAAATATGGAGAATATAACTTTTCGCCGAAAATTACAGAGAGCTCAGTCAGATCAAAATTTCAACGTAATAAGCAGCGAAAATTCATCATCTTTTTTATTCTCAACTGCAATTCTGGATACATCGACCAAAAGCTTGCCGAACACTAACATTGACTTAGATAAATCACTTTTACTAGAATTTAAAAGAAAAGTTGATGAACTAACTATAGAATTGGACCATAGCTTTTCAAGATTAAATTGTGAAAACCAAACACTTTATATACAAATAGAAGAAAAGGATAAAAAAATAGAAATACTAAAAAAAATTACTCATGAATCCACGTCAACGACACTTACGCCATCTAGAAAACATATGCTGAAAACACCTTACAAAAAAACCTTACAATTCCCGATGACTCCACAAAATAGAGTCTTCAGCGACAAAAAATACCATAAAATAAATTTGACAAATCCTATTTCTAGTAACATAAATACTACACCGAATCGCATGAAGAAACCGATTACTGGAACGAACAAACAAGACATATCATCAACCCCAACGTTACTTAAATCTAAGCCACAACAAACCACACCGTGTAAACAGATAACGAAAAAAAATATTCCTTACACGGAACATATCGACTCGACTGGATACCGAAATATTTTCCAACCGAAAATATACATCCTCGGCGATGAAAGTGCCAAAGGTCTAGCGATAAATCTCCAAAATAGTCGTCAAAATAAAGGCGAGCAGCAAAATCCTGTCTACCTGCGAAACCATCAGCGAACGCACCCAAGAAAATGATCTTATTATCTTAAGTCTAGGTTATAACGATAAGAACCCATTTATCATACTGTCTAATTTATGTAGCGCTTTAACGTCACTTAGAAATAATAATATAATCGTGGTTAATATTAAGAAAAATCCCTACCTAAACGTTAATTTAGTGAATTATCAAATTGAACAATTTACGAAAAATTATAAAAATTGTCATTTCATAAAATCTCACTCACACAATGACATCTCAAACGTTCACAAATACCGATATTATTTAATTTTAAAAATAAATATAGAAATTGAATACATAAATATTTACAAAATATCTAATTTAAAAATAGACGTTCTGTTCAAATTACGTTGTTAATAAGCAAAACAAGAACATTAAAAATTCAATACCAGTTCTTACATTACAAAAAGAAAGTAGAGACACAATACCATTTTATTTCCCACGTATGTCAAATATAACTAACAAAATAGACTTTGCTAACAAAAAATCACACAGGCCAAACAATTTTTTTCGTTAATCAATCAACACTTACACTAACATTATTACACCAAAATGTACAAGGTGTCCTAGGTAAATTAGACTGGATCGAAATAGCTCTTCAGGAACTATCACAGCAAATATATATTATTTGTTTAAGTGAAACGTTTATAAAACAAGGATCTGAAGCTAATCTGAACTTAAATGGTTTTCACTTATCATCATGCTTCTGTCGCCCCCACCAACGTGGAGGAGGTACGTGTATATTAGTACATAATAGATATGAGTCTAAACAAGTAACCCTTATATCCCCAGAACTTGTGCTTTACAGATTCGAATATTGTATAAGCGAAATTCAAAGAGTTAACTTAATAATTGTGTGCATATATAAAACCCCAAAATACGAAACTTATACTAAAGATTCTCAATTCATCCTTACAAAACTGAACTAGCTCCTCGCTGTACTTGATAAAAAATACAGTAACAGAAACATTATTCTTTGTGGCGACTGGAACTTTAACCTTTTAAAAAATGACAAATACTGTAGAGATCTTATTTCCTTATTGACAAACTATAATTTGAAAAACCACATAACTAAGCCAGCAAGACGTACATCATGCTTATACCTAATAATTAGTAACATAGCATTGGCCACAGGCGACACACATTATTTATTATTGTCTGATAATGAAACAGCGCAAACTCTAAAATTTGAGACTATCGAAAACTGTACACATTCCAATATGGTCCCTAAGTTCTGGTTTGAAAAGAAACGTGACTTAAAAAAAGAAAATATTATTAAATTCATTAAATGCATGTCAGAGTTAACGTTCTCTGACGTAATGTATGAAAATGATACACAAAAATCGTTTAACACCTTTCATGATACGCTGACACTCTTCTACGACTTGTGCTTTCCTATCATAATAGTAAAAAATGTAATAAGCCAATAAAAAACCAGTGGTTATCAAAAGGTTTAAGAAGATGTTGTAATATGAAACGAAATTTATACATAGAATATAAGATGTCAAAAACAAACATACTTAAAAGTAAATATCGTAACTATTGTAAAATTCTAAAAAAATGCATACAAAAATCACAAGAAATTGACAATACAAAATATATACAAAAATCTATTAATAAATGTAAAGCATCATGGGAAGTAATAAAACGGACGATCGCAAATAAAAACTTAGCAACAGAGATTAAAACAATTATCGGAAAATACAATAAACCTTGTACAGAAGCCCTAGACATAACTGAAGAATTTATTTTATAGAACAATCTAAAAAACATGACGCTCAAAATGACATTAATAATACCAGACAAAGTAGAGTAGATAATAATAATATAATAAATAATAATAATACCATATTCCTGTGATGTGATAGTGAAAAGTGATGACGTTTATAAAATTATAGTTTCTTTAAAAAACACAAATTCTACTGGCTATGATGACAGCAATACAAAAATATTGAAGAAATGTGCTGGACACTTAACTAAACCTATATCTCATATAATAAAACAATCATTTACTGAAGGCATTTTTCCCTCGAGATTAAAATATAGCATAGTTAAGCCACTTTACAAAAAAGGTAACAAAGAGGACATGAACAACTACAGGCCTATAACTCTGATTCCCATCCTATCAAAAATATTTAAAAAAGCCATGTACGATCAATTAAATAACTTTATTACAAAGCATGATTTGCTAACACCCCAACAATATGGATTTAGAAAAAAATGCTCAACTACTCTATCTCATGTTTTAATTAAACTAAATCAATAGCGGAAAGCTTAAGCTCTGGTGTGCGACTAGCCTCAATATTCTTAGATATGTCCAAGGCATTTGATCGCGTCAATCATGCCAAACTTTTATACAAATTATCAAAATATGGTATACAAGGTAATGTATTGAATTGGATCACCTCGTACCTAAGCGATCGACTGCAATGTGTTGAAATATAGAAACTAAACAAAAAAGGTACATATAAAATGACTTACAGGTTGAAATACATTATTAATGTAATTGGTATCCCACAAGGAAGTATATTAGGGCCTAAACTATTTCTGCTGTATATAAATGACTTGCCTAGATATATAAACCATGACATAATACTATTTTCCGACGACATAACACTTATTATTAAACATAAAAACAAAAATCAATTACAATTAAAAATGAAATCATCCAAGCATTAAATTCCACAAATATGACCTATGGTGATGGCTATGAAATAATGACCTAATCATTAATGTAGGAAAAACTAAAATCATAGAGTTTTTAACATATAATAGTAGACCAATGAATCAAAACATTTAATTTAATGATAAAAATATTGAATTCATAGAAAATACAGTATTTCTAGGCATAAATATAGATAAATATCTGAATTGGAAAATCCATATAGAAAAATTTGCGTAAAACTAGATCGTTTTGTTTTCGTTCTTAATCGGCTAAGAAATATAAGCGCCAAAGAATCTATTAAATATATATATAATCTATATATTCTAGCTTACCACGGTTACGTAGCCTCAGCTTTAAGATACGAACTCATCCTTCGGGGTAATTTGACGCAGTGCGAAAGAGTGTTTATTGCACAGAAAAAATGCATACGAGCGCTATGTGGTGCGAAATTTAATGAAAGTTACAAACCACTTTTTAAACAAAACAATATTTTATCTTTGCCATGCATGTACATTTATGAAATGACAATATTTGTTAAAAGTCACATGTATCTTTTCGAAAAAAAAGAAGACAAGACGAACAGGCCTTTGAGACATAAAAATAAATTATGTATACCTCTACAAAAACTAGACGTATTAGAAAAAAAAATGCTTATTGTATGGGAATAAAGTTATACAATCATTTACCTGACGACATGAAAAATACAAATATGAGAATATCAAAAAAATATTATTTAATTTACTATTAAAAAAAAGTTATTATTCTATTGATGATTATGTAAAAGATAATGACTTAAGGTTATCTTGATAATATTAGCTTCATATAATTAAAATTATATGTAATAAAGTTGTCATAAAATAAGTGACGCAACAATTATTGTTTAATTAATATTTTACCTTCATTACAATTACTATTATTTTTAATTTTTAACAATTGACAATACAACATTATAACCAATAAAAAGATTATCATTCTAATAAAAAAAAACTAATAATGACATCACTAAAAAAGTTATAGTCATAAAATAAACTTGTTACTAAAAGAAGACTTATAGAATGCATATTATATTTTTGGTTAGTATAAAAATGATAATAAATTAAAATTTCATACTATGACTTAAATACCTTATAATGTTATCTATGTTTTTGTTTTAAAGAATAATTGTTTAAGTTGTAAAATAACAATATAAACATTTGCACGCCGCATCAAAGGCAGAATGAGCAAGAATAGAATTTACAATTGTAACACCTTGAAATTGTACCTTATTTGAGCAAATAAACATTATCTATCTATCTATCTAAAAATTTTGTTGTACGTATTCGGCAGTTGTACTCAATCGGGTACGGCGTGATATCTCAAACGATATCTTTGCAGATATAAATTTGAAAGCTATCAATTTATATTTTTTTTACAGTGTTTGGTGCATTTTATACATTGATATTGAAAAATCAACATATATTGAACATTAGATACAGAAAAAGATTGACACAGTAATCTAACATGTACAAGCTCCAAAGCCACCAACTTTGTTTATGGCTAGCGACATTAATTATAAAATATATATTTCTGTTTTATTATTATCACCTACGAAACACATTATCCTTTTATCCAGTAAAATGTAAATAATCTCTTTAACTATGGACAATTTCACTCTGAACTTAAATATGTAGGTGTACCTAATTGCGTACGGCGGCGGTAAATCGGTTAAAGAGCTTACCTTTTAACTTTAACTTACAGCATATTGAGCTACCTACTGACAATATTCATCATTATAATAATAATCATCATCATCATCATCATCATCACCGTCTTACCTATATCACTATCCAAAGATTTACCAGTAGAGATATCGTAGGACTTTGATCAATTGTTACCCGCAATCTTCAAATCATCATCATCATCATTCGATTTTACTTTTGTCCATTGCCTAGGCGACACCATCAAGCTTAAATCATTTTAAATCTGAAATTGCTGATGATCACTTTTAGGTGATTTTATGTATAGCGAGTTACGACATCAATATGGACCTTATTAGAGTAATAAAAAATACCTTGTTACCCGTCTAACACTATTTAGCTTAAATAAAACTCGTACCTATATTGATGTTGCGTAAGTACTAAATAAGGTTTGTATTATAACTCGTTTAGATGACGATTCGACTGTTTGTAGATTTCATTTGATCCAGTCCCTTTCTTTTTATAAACGAGTTATAATGGCAATTCTTACCTACAACAGTTACAGTAACAGCTAAGAGGCTAAGCCCGTTTAAGCCAGTGGCCCAGCTTATTCGGCAAATAACACGATCTTATGAACAAGAGGCGTGAAATAACGCTTGCTTTCTTTTCGATGAGCGTTGACTAATAAGTTGAGTTTCAATTTAAGCCGTGTGCGCTAAGTGTGCTAATAATTAATTACACTTTGTATTATTAGAAACATGTAAATAGTATGTAGCTTAGCGCACACGGTTAGTACCATCACCAGTATAGTACTATCTAATATTCTTTTAAATTTGTGTAAAGTTATTTAAACTATCCGCTCAAAATCATTAAATAATTATTTTAATAAAAAAAAATAAGTTTAAAAAAATATAACCCGACTACGTAAAAAAAGGGGTCTAAAAAGGCCGAAACAAGAAAATAATTCAAATAGAAATCCAGAAATGCATAGTTACAAAAATGGTCAAGGTAGAGCCGTGGTCGCACCTACTGTTCGGAACAGTCGATGTCAAAACGCAGCCGTCTGTAACTATCTTGGGGTATGCATGTGTACATGACGATATACGCAGTTTCAGTTTATACCTAGACGTCACGCATCTCGGTGTGAACTGACGCTTAGATGACGCCATTAGTGTGTGCGACCACGGCTCTACCTTGACCATTTTTGTAACTATGCATTTCTGGTTTTCTGTTTGAATTATTTTCTTGTTTCGGCCTTATTAGACCCCTTTTTTATGTAGTCGGGTTATAGTTTTTTAAACTTATTTTTTTATTTAATATTTTTCCGTTTTAACTTTTATTCTAATACAAAACGTACTCATATTATTTACAATTTAAATCAAGAAATTACCGTATGACGAGGAAACAATAATCAATATAATTTATTAAAGGACCTTAAACGTAATAAAGTAACTGAAATACTGAAATTAAAATGAACTAACCATAGCATACAGTAAATGACGACTTGATTCGAAATCGAAGAACGATTTATAAAATATAACTATTTATAACTTATATTCAATAAATACGCAATAGAGATAATTCATTTCACCAATGCAATTATAAAATCACTTATTCACTTTTAATCGTATTTTAATCTTAGACAATTTTTTTTTTTTTTTTTCGAACGGGTCTATGCTAAGGGTCGGGTTAAGACCGCTGTAGCTAAGTCGGACGATAACTAGCCTGGTGGCTAGTTTGTTTGGTAGTAGTAGATGGGAGGGTTTGACCCTCCCTAACATCACCCGGGTGATGTTCAAACCGGATATTGGGGACAGCTACGGATTAAGAGCTATTATTATGACAGGGGAGACGCGGGTCTCTCCTGCTAAGGGGTCCGACCCCTTCCTCACTCGCTGATGAGTGAGGTTGCTCGCGCGCGGTAGCAGAAACTAGCGGCGTGCGAGTTATCGCGATAGAGGAGCTCTCGTTTTGGTTGATATCGGTACTGAGAGGGCCGTCCCTCTCCCCTTCCGCGTACGGCCGGGATGACTCGCGCGCGTAAGTCCTAATGTCGATGAGGTTCGCGGTATTGGTAGAGCTCTCTATATCAATATCGCGGTCGCGGACACTATTTTGGTGTGTACCTAGACTACTAGGATGCGAACTCGAACTCGGGTTCGGGTCCGGTCCCGTGTTAGGGTCGGTCTGTACGTCTGTACGTGTTGTCGTGTCGGATGTGGGATCTCGGGGTAGGCGCCGGCGTCGACCCCGGTGCGATGCTAGCGTTGCGGGTGCGTGTGGTTTGTGTTAACGTAACTGTACACAGTACGTTACGTATTTTGTGATCGGGTCAACGGGATCGGCTAAGATATGCTTAGGCCGTTTGTGCGGGTGTCGGAAAGTCTGTGCGTCGTGATTATAGTCCAGTGCCTTTTTGATAAGGGGATTTGGGTGATTTTTGCCTTTATCAAAGAATCTCTCTACGAGTTCCTTGATGTAGGCTTTAATAGTGACGAGTTCGCAGTCCCTATGCAAGTCGATGTTACGCATGTACCAGGGGGCGCCTGTTGCCATGCGTAGAAACCGGTTCTGGACTCTTTGCAAACGGTCCATTTGAGACTCGCTTATCTGTGCGAAAGAGACGCACGCATAAGTGAGTATCGTTCTAATGCAAACCTTATACAATGTAAGCTTATGTCTTAGGGACATTTTGCTTCGCGAATTAAGTAGCGGATATAATTTGTAGAGTACAAATTTCGCTTTGCGTAATGTATTACTGATGTGACTCGAAAACGTCATCGACTTGCCTAGTACTACGCCTAAATATTTGACCTGAGTGACCTCAGGGATTATGTTGCCGTGCAGGCTAATAGGGCTCATTACTTTACGGGGGCAATTACGCCTCGCTGCCCTATTACTATTGAATTGAATAGCGTGACTTTTGTCGGGATTGACTTCTATTCTCCATTTGGAAAACCAATTACCGAGAGCGGTAACTGACTCCTGGAGGGCTTTAGATGGGGTACGGGCTCGTGTGTGGGAATAATATGGGGCTGTATCGTCCGCGAACATAGCTAATTGCACCTTAGCGTGTTTTGGGATGTCGCTAGTATACAGGTTATATAGGGAGGGAGAGAGGACCGAGCCCTGCGGTACTCCCGCCTCCATATATATTGGCGACGACAGTGCGCCTTCTACGCGGAAATGAAATTTACGATTTTTTAAAAAGTTACTAATTAGTAAAACGAGATAATCGGGTATTTCCATTTGATAGAGTTTGTATAACAGTCCGTTATGCCAAATTTTATCAAAAGCTTTTGCAATGTCAAAGAATACGGCGCATGTCGTCTTCCTGTCGTTTTTGCTAGATAATATGTACTCCGTTAAGCGGTGTACTTGAGCGGGACAGCTGTGCATTTCGCGGAAGGCGAACTGCTCGTCTGGAAGGAGTTTTTTGTCGGTTATGACGTCATTAAGGCGCCTTTTAATAACTCTTTCGTAGACTTTACCAAGGGAGCTAATGAGACTTATTGGACGGTAGCTACCAGGCACCTTCCGGGGTTTCCCCGGTTTGTGGATACCTATGACAATAGCTACTTTCCAAATATCTGGAAATGAACATCCTACTAAGAGGGCGTTAAAGATGTTCACTAGGAGTTGAATTAGCTCGGACGGTAACATTTTAAGTGTTTTGTTTGAAATACCGTCGAGGCCTGGGGCCTTTTTGGCATTCATACACTTAATAATGTCACTGACCTCCTCCGAGTCCACCATCCTCACCCTATCTACATCAGGTGGCCTCGAGAGTCGGCTGTTGACGTCGCTATTTACTAAGCTAAGGTGCACGGGATCAACCGGGAGAGTACTCGGCCGGCACTGTTGTTCGAAATTATCAGCTAGGCACTCGGCCTTGTCAATGTCTTCTAATGCAGGAGGACGGTTAGGTCTGTCTAACGGAGGCATATCGCTCTCCGTGTTATTTTTGAGGGCCTTCGCGAGTGGCCAGTACGCCACGTGAGACGGTTCTAAATCACTGAGAAGTCGATCCCAACTCTCGGCTTTGTGTTGTTTAATTTTAAACTTAACTTCCCTCTCGTAGTGACGGAGGGCTTTCCTCCACTCTTCCGACGGGTAGCGATCATATGTGCGCTTAGCCGCATTTCGGAGTCTGATGGACTCCCTTATGTCCTCAGGGAGGGGCCAACGGCCCTTGGGGGTTGTTGGCACCTCCCTAGATGAGTTCTCTATGGTCGCTACCAGGTGATCGGTCAAGTGGGAGGCGGCCTCTATGGCTGTCTCTTTACTATCTATAATATCGGGGATTTTATCTAAGTGGCTAGATTGAAGGACTTTGATGTTCTCCGCTAATGATTTATAATCTACTATCTTCCTAGTACTAGAATTATTGGGGTTAAGACTACCAAGTGTAATCGTAACCGGTCTGTGGTCCGAGTTAAGCTCGTGGAGAGTCTCAATATAGATATTGAGAGAAACATTTTTAACTCAGGCTATGTCTATCGTACTAGGATCGCGTATGACACCGTTGAAGTTTTCATTGGTGTCATAGCGAGTGGGGTCGGTGGGAGCTAATAGTGCAAAATTTAAAGTGTCGGTTAAACTACAAAGGATGGTGCCGTTTCTATTGTTATGAACATTGCCCCACTCGGTGTGTTTGCAATTAAAGTCGCCGGCAATGATGACAGCGTTACCTAAATTGAATAGCGCCTGTAGGTCGCCGAATGAAGTTCTTTGTTGCACGCTAAGTACGCGCTTACTATAACAATGGGTCCGTGACCGGACATACTAATGTGGCAAACAGATGTTTCTAAAGTTAACAATGGCGGTGGCTCTAGGGGAATACAATGTAGTGATTTTTTATAGTAGATAAGAGTACCTCCTAGTCGGGATCGAGTTCTATCGCTTCTGACTATTTTGTAGTTAGCTATTTTAGGGCTCCTCATACTAGGTTTTTAAAAATTCTCCTGCACTAGAAGAATATCGACACTTTGGCTGCTTACAAAATCGCGAATTTCGCTAATGTTATTCCTAATGCCGTTCGTATTGAACGACACTACGCGTAACGAGTGCGGCTTTGTCCTTCCCGAGGGCTCCATTAATTACCGTTTGTGGAGAGGGCCTTGATCTGACGGATCAAGACCTGATGGTCTGACAAAGCTTGGATGCGGTCTGTGGCCGATCCTTTTAGCTTTGTCGCTAAAATAGAAAGCTCCATCGGGTCAATAGGCCCGATGTTGCTTAAGAACTGCTGGACGAAAGAGAGGTCTGCAGTGAAGCTGGGAGTCGGAGGGGGCGTGGCCTTAGGCGCTGTGGGCGCGGAGGGCATGGCCTTACTAGGGAGAGCGGGGGAAACCGCTAACTCCGAACTACGTTTCTGCGCGGGCTTGAACCATGCAGATTGGGAGGGTAGGGGGCAGCGACGAATCTCTGTTTGGGGGGGGGCACTTTTTGTTTGCGGTGCACTGCGCTTTTTTACTTTGGGTGCTTTTTTGCACCCTCTATAATTGGCGGGGTGTCCTTGAGACTTACAGAGAACACAGCTGGGGGGTTCGGACTCCTCAGCTGGGCTCTTACGGGGACAGTCAGAGGTGCCGTGGTCACCGAGGCACTTAACACAACGCGGCCTAGCTTGGCAATTCCGTGCCGAGTGCCCGTAAAGTTGGCATCGGTGGCACTGGCCAGGGATGCTCCTTTTACGGGGGGGCTCGACGCGGATGCCCGTAATATGACAGATGGCTCGGATATTGAAGATATCTTTGCCCTCTGGCGTAAGAGGGAGGGTTACTAGTACCATATTGTACACGTGCTTTTTGATGGGGTGGTACATGCGATGTACCTCTAAGGCGGGAAAACCTTGGGACTGGATGTCCATGAGTACCTCTTTTGTGGAGAGGCACTTATCGACTCCGGTAATGACGACGCGCAGAAGGCGCTCGTCTTCAAGGGCATAAGTATGGTAACCTATGTTCTTTGTGCGTAGGAACGCGGTGAGGAGGCGGTGGTCCTCCGACGTCTTAACCTGCACTTTGATGCCTATGGGGGTGTGCAGAAGAGTAACGAAGCTTTTGCTCGTTAATCGCTGCGGAGATTAAATTCCATTTGGCCTTCTCCTGTATGATTACAGGAGGAGGCATTTTTGGAGTACGGACGGCCTGAGGGGTCTGGGAGGCCTGAAGGGCCTGAGATGCCGGAAGGGCCTGGGAGGCCAGAGGGGCCTGGGTGGCCAGAGGGGCCTGGGAGGCTAGAGGGGCCGATGGGGTAACGGGGGTCACGGAGCCATGAGCCTGCACGGTTTTCCTACTCTTAGAGACCGATTTGGTCGGGGAAGATAGGACTGGAGAGGCGGTGCCCTCTGGGCGCTTCCTCTTCTTCGTCTTCTTATATTTGACGGTAGTGTACTCGCAAGACATCTCTGAAGGAGATGATAAGGGCTCAATTTCGGCCGGAATTAGCGGGACGTCGCAATCGGGCGACGCCGGTGAGTCTGCTTCGTGCATGCGCACGAAGCGTTCCCACTTGGACGCGACATCGGGGACTTCTAATTTTAAAAACTCCAGGAACTTTCTAATTATGGCGTCAGACATAATTAGGAAGTTTATCCCGGGATTGGGATTCTACTCTCTAATTAAATATTGGGGATACAGCCCCTCCCGGCGACCGGGAGGGGAGGTGTGTAGGGAGGAAAAACTCCTCGTGAAGTGTGCCTAAGCGTGTCACGGTTCTTACAAATTGTTCCTTCTTAGAAAATAATTATTGTAGTGGAATATATCATAAACTTCTAAACACAACGATACCGCGATTCAGAAAAATTAAAGACTCGTATAGTGACATCTATCGAACGAGTGAGTAATAAAAGTGCTAGTAATTGATTTCATCTTCATTTTCTTATTAAAATCGGATGAACCAAATAACCGATTTTGATCTAGTTTTTTTTTGTTTGAAAGCTGACATAATTAAGAGTGGTATTAGCTATAATTCATCATCATCAGCTCGTTCACTGCTTGACAATATAGGTGTTATTTAATTTTTTTAATTTGTTATGTATTGCCTGTAAAAATTATATTTATAAAATAAAATATAATGTTATGAAGGAACATAATATATAAATTATATATTTATAGTCTTATTATAGGTTATGTTAGAAAATTGGACAAATATTGTACGAATTGTATTTTAAACGTATATTTTGACTTAAACAATATGATATAATATAATATATATACAAATTATGTAAATATTTGTAGTGTGCTTGCCAAGACTTTTCTTTTGATACCAAACGTGATAATTATATCGATTTAATTTTTTTAGATGTTAGAATCTGAGGTTTAATTTTCAAAATACATAATTTTGAAAAAAGTTATATAGCCTATGTAACCCGCGTCATCATTACGAATCTATTAACACCTTATTTATTAAAATCGGACCAGTAGTTTAGACGCTACGAGGGAACAAACATACATACATAGACTGCCAAAATCATTACCCTTCCTTTTGGCTTCGCCGTAGTCGGGTAAAAAACTAAAGACTTGCTGCTTAATTTTTTTAAAACTTTTTGGTACATTTTATATATTTTAGTTTTTACGCTGGAAGTCGGGTTTTGATAAAAATAACTACTTTAATTATCTTGATTAAAAATTATCTAATCTAGGCTGATCTATTCTAATGACATAAGAAGTATTATTTAATTTATTTTGACATACATCATTATTTTATCGATGAAATTACGTTCCGAAGACGCAAGATCAAAGCGAGGTACCGAGTCGTGTCTTCTGTTAACCCTTGAGTGCGCTTGCCGTAAATAATGAACGTCGTGAATGGAATTCGATAATCAACGTTCGATACGCTGCCAACCCTAGACTAATATCGACCTTTGACTATATAACCTAAAATGGTTAACCATGTTCGGTTTTCATTTGAGCAGATATACAAATTACGCTATATTGGCAATGGTGACAGACAAAGCATCTCATTTATATTGTGAATCCTAAAAAATATTAAATGATATTAATTAAAATAATTGTGATAAAGGCAACTTTGTATCTATTGTTTAAAAGTTGTCGCTAAAATATACTCTTGAATCATTATTTTTAACTATTTTTTTAAATAACTAGACTGTGATCATTGATCAGTATATAAAAGTTCGTTACATAAAAATAACACTCAAATAAAACTGCGAGAATATTACAAGTTAAAATAGCTCCGGTCGATTAGACCCTGAATAATTTCAACTGTTAAAAACAAACAAGAATGCATAGCGATAAAAAATGGACGCGACACTAGTGTGTAATCAGGACCTAACAAATGTTGCTTTTATACGGAAACTTAGCAGAAAAGTGCACCGTGTAAACATTGTACAGTAGATACTTGAACGATTATCGTATACGATTTGTCGTACGACACTGTTTCATACTGTTGCTGTTGTCGACATATTATTGCTAGAGCATAATATTTCATCACATTAATAATTCAAGGGACTTCTTTTACTGTTTCCATTTTAATAAGTTTTTTTTTATATTAATTTTAATAACTTACACCTGATGTTGAATTTGTCAAAACCGGTCGTGTTTATTTGCACTTCCACTGTTTCCACCTATTAAAGTGGAAACATTGCAAGAAGTTCTGTTACGTAGTAACTGTTTAGTAATCTGTGAGTCCTGTGTATTATTAATGTGAAACATGAATTTCCACCATGAACCTACAGTAGGTACAAACAATAACCTAATGTTACATGCCTTACGTTACTGCATTTTCATTTCAATAACAATTCTCACAATATCAAACACATTGAAACGAGAAGATTTAATAAACAAGAAACCATCATTTTGAAACGAGGATTCTCTTCGATGTCGCTGGAAAATGTTCAAAATCGTGTCCGCATCGTGTCGCGAGCTATAAACAGGCCGGTCCCAGCTGCGGCGAGCGTATACTCGTAATACAGGCGGTGGGGCGTTATCAAAACATAACTAGAGCTTACACATTATAAATAGAGATGTATTATTAACTTGTGTTACAACATATCAGTATGATTGATAAGCTCAGTGAGCATCAAAATAGTGCTTGCGCGTTTGTCATAATATATGACGAATACATAAAAACATTCTGGATATTGGGGCATTGATCGTTTACGGGCATTGAAAATGTCATAAAAAATTGTATTCCCCTTGACCCGGAAAGTAGGTATGCCTTTAAACGCTCGCTTAATGGGAAACAAAAATGTATCACTTATGAGCAATTATGGTCGATTGAGACTTGACAAACTATCAAATAATTTGCAGCAACTACAATATTGAGCGATAAGGAGCATCTTCTAGAAACGACAGTTGAAAACAAACCGCCAATTTGTATCAGCGACATTGAGCCTTAAAGAATAATATATAGTGAGCCACTACAAGCAACATAGCTGAAACAATTACCGATTATTATTTATTAAAATGCTCCCCATCGCTGCATTAAGTACTGTAGATTGATCCATCCGTATTGCTGAGCACATTGCTTTAAAATTTACCGTATAAACGCACCTTAACTAATTTTTTAAGAATTATAGGTAATATTGTTACTAAAACTAAGTTTTAAATTAATGACATTACTTCGATGTACCGTTTTTGTGTTTGTGTTGATGTGTTTTTCAAATGATTGTATTGTATAATTGACATTTTTGGCTAACAAGGGCCTTAAATATCCCCGGAGGCACCGGTCAGTGTTAACAGGACGTCGTGAACCGATTGGAAATATTAACAACGCCGCACAAAATACTTAATGAGACTAATTAAAATTTCACCCGAAGTTGTATTTTCTGAATTAATAAAGTTGCAATAATTAATAAAATTTTCAACAGTATTCACCGGAGACCTGTAAAATACGATAATGCAATTACATTAATCTCCATTCATGTAATAATTATATCGTGCATAATGCAAATGTATACAATTATGTTTAATGAATTCACACATACTTTTGTCCCTTTTGTATAAAAAAATTGTTCTGTTCAAGACTTTTGGTGTAAATCTGATTCAATTTAATTAAAAAATCGAAAATAGAGCTGATTACCAGTGGCGTGGGGTTTCTATAACTCCATTCCTATCGGCTTCACTTGCCACTTGCCTTTTGAAGACCCTCATCCAAATCCCTACCTATAATACAGGCTAGGGCTTCCTTATGAAGGAGAACCAGCCTTCGCCACTGCTGATTACAATCAGTTTTTTAATGGATCAGAACGAGCAGACGGGTCGCCTGATGGTAAGCAATTACCACCGCCCACGGACACTTGCAACACCAGGGGAGCTGTTACACTTGTAACTACTCTGGTGTTGTGCACTTGCGTTGCTGGGCCTCAAAATACTCCCTTGGCTCTCCAGCATATGTTGCTAGTTTTTTAACCGACTTCCAAAAAAAGAGTTAACCCTCGGTTGTTCATGCTTTTTTGGAACATTTAGTCATGGTGTGTTTGAAGGCCTCGAAAATTTTTTGATTGAAGTATTTTTTTTAATATTATCACAACATTTTTTGAATTTGTTTAAACTTAATCTATACACATGCATAAACCACAAACCGCAACAGTTTATCTGGGCACTATGGTTCACATTTGCAACTCCTCTGGTATTGCACACTTGCGTTCCTAGTCCTCAAAATGGGATGTATTTAATATTTTTATACTTGGGCCTCCTAGATTATGTGTTGCTGGCGTTTTACCCTCGGGTGGTCATGCTTTTTTTGTAACGTCGTTAGTCATTGTGTATTTGAAGGTTTCGAAAATTTATTAATCGTAAGCCGATCGTTTTCGTATTAAAATATATTTCCAAAAGTTATGACTGCTGCTATAAACATAATATTATTACATATATAGGCGAGAAGTTAGATATTCTGCGTACCGCGAATCAGTTATTATTACTCTCCCGTAACTTCGTTCAAAAATATATTATCTCCATCAATCTAACTTTCTAATTATCCTGTCAATATTAGTAATTGAATTAGTCGAGTTTGCTTCATTCGCTTCTAATAAAGACAAATCGATTTACAATTATATCTCGTGCAAGATTCGTCTAGTTATAATTATGTTTATTTGTAAATTTGCACGGGTCGGCTTTGCTCCAATACCTAATAAAACATATAAAGAGATTCGTCTTATCTTACTGATCAAAGACGCGCGCCCCGTATAACAATGTCAATAAGGGCCAGTTTACACCGCAACGACACGCGACGCTTCATGGCGCTGCATTTTTAACATAGCTGTTTAAAATTGTACTTTATTCACTAAACAAAAAGATACACGTTTCATATGATATCAATCATGCACTGACATTCGGACTCATATGTGTGTATCTTCTTGTGTAATGAGTAAAGTTCGACTTCTAATAGCTATCTTACAGCTCCATGTATCGTATCCTTTCGGTGTAAATTGACCCTTAGATTTAAAATATTTATCCATACATAATACCAACGATAAATTCTACTACACGAGTGATACTAATCATTATGCGTGTCATATAGTCAGAATTGTGGTAAAGTTTCAAAATCTCCAGTGACTGGATTTAACAGCGTTCGAAAGATTTTTAATCAACCAACTGTTAGAGATAACTCTTCGAATTTTGTCTGTCTATGACTGTACAATGCTACTATTATCATTTTAATTTCGCATTTTCAGAAATGAAAATACAGGTGACCATTTGAATATCGACGTTTTGTCTTTCAATTTGGAGCACATATTACATCTGCGAGCTGCAGATGTAATTAAATTCTGTCGTGGCGCTCGCGGGCTAGCAATCAGATTGATTGTAACGTAGCTGTGGGAAGTAATGTTATTTTTGTTTTTAAAAGTGAAATAATTTAGTATTTTTTTTTTAATTATCTTATTAATGTCTTTGAGTAGCCCTGTAGCTCAGTGGTTAGCGCTAAAATCTTATAATGTAATAACAATCATACTATTTGTAATAATAGTATTATTAAAATATAACAGTATTAAATAATATACTTCCCCTTGTCTAGTACCTGTAACAAGTTCTTCGGATACTTAGCACGGGGCCAGATTGACATGGTGTGAAACGTCCATAGATATTATATCATATTGTATCTTGATACGTAAAACAAAACCTTTCAGTGGTTTTACGAGAATTATGTGGTTTATTAACAGAATTTTCTATTTACACATGCAATATGTACCTACAGTTAATTTCATAAGACGTAATAACTTGATTTAATATTAAATGTGAGTTCAACAGCTGCAAAGCTTTACTTGGTGTCATAGACCGAAGAAGGATATAATAGACTTTGCTGAAAATTTAAATTCAAGATTTTAGTAGCAAATTAAGTCGAACGTACATCAGGACAACAAATAATAATCGAAGTAATTAATATTGCATCCACCCAAAACAATATTCGTGTCACTGTTATAATTTGCGAATAATTCTAGAAAACAGCTCAGCAATTTCATGAATCCCGGAAAATTTTCCCGGAAGCGGAAGCTCTATTTTGATTGGAAATTATAGTCTTAATACAAATTTTTGGAAAAGCTTATTATATTATGTATCAATAACAAGATCAATTTCAATAAATTGACCAATATCCCAATGATTAAATATGGCCAGGACAATACAAAAAACATGTTTTATTGTTATTGTTGGTCTTGACTTGAAAAGAAAAATAAGTGTATGCCTTTTAAAAAATGTTTTTTTACAATTTGCATGGTAAAGCAGGGTAAAAATATTTTAATCAAATACCATGCATGCATTTTTCCGGAAAATGACATTGACATATCTATCCTTTAGCAAGTCTATGGCAAGCATATGAATGCAGAATCGTCAACATCTTCACAAACTATATTAGTATAATTTAGGTTGGAAGTATATCATCTGTTAGATAACAAAGATGGAGTAGTTTTGTAATATTTATTTAGTATACATACTAGGGCTTGAGATTCGCATATATTAAACGCATGGCCGTTGTTCGCATATTTACAAACTAATATTTGATGAAAGGAATAATTAAATAGAGTGACGCGTTATTCTCCACGTTGACGGCTGATTGATGATTTCACGCTTCTCTTATGATTTTTCGAGCGCATCAATTGGGAGCTCAATTATAGTTAGTTTTTCATTGATCGGCAACGCAACTTTTTTTTACTTTTGCGGGTTTATTGTGGCGTTAGTCGCTTTCCATCAGGCTCTCCACTCGCTTGCCGTTCTATTCCATATAAAAGTAAATAAATTGTAAAAAATTAAGTTCAGACTTAAAAACACATACGTCACGCCCGGCTTCAATAAAAACAAATGCCATTTGAATACGAAGCCACGGCTCTTTATTGCATCCCGACGCTGAATACTAAAATAATAACTCTGATAACACTTTAACAAGGAATAATCCTTTGTCATTTTGTATGGAATAAAACTAAAGGGCGATTTTGTTAATAAAATCCCGCAATAATACAGTTACGATCCATTCCCGATATGTTAAAACTGCAAAATGGTATTCTCATAAATGTCGATGACATCAAGACGATTCATTTACAATTGATATAATGAAGTAAAATGAAAGTGTAAATTAATTACGAGAATTGGGGATTCTGGAAACAAACAATGAATCCAGGCAATCGCCCGTTAAGAGAATATGGCATGGACATTGGACACTCGCAAGTCGCAATACTTAACGAAACTACGCCTTACCTTGTAAGACGAGTTGTCGCGGTGTGTAATTTTTATGTATGTATTGCGTAGCCACATGGGCACTAAATACATAAAGCACTAAGCGTGGTAAAACACATATCGATGCAAAGTTTTATCTTTCTAGCACTAACTGTTTGGAAGGTAAGCCGAGGACGGACGGACATGACGAAACTATAAGGGTACCTAGACGTGAACTACGGAACCCTAAAAACCGGCCTCAGTTTTTGTTTGACAAAGCTCTGTCTTCATTTTTTTATTTGTGCTGAGGTTTGTTCCTCGTCTTTTACACCTTAATGGGGGATTTACATGGGTCATCATTTTTGTTCGAATAATTGCCTAGCAAGCAAGCCGAATGGCCATTTAAACGGTTGGTTTTCGCCGTGCAGCGGAAATCGCGTGACTCTAATCACCCGTGGGAGGCCTGCATAAGCCTCCTTGGGTGTATCCGCACTCACTAGATGAACTTTTCCATGAACTGGACCATTCGTGCCAAAGCATGGAACTGACACAACAAAAAATATCGCCGATAGAACAATTACGTCTCTTTCAAGAGGATGTAAACTTTATATATGGAAAGGTGAAAATTTTAAAAGAATTTTACTAAGATTTCACTTCATTCATTCATTCATACTTTGTAATACCCAAAAGTTTAGATATATGCTTTGTTCTATAGTCCTTAATATAATGTCAATGGTCAATGCTGATATGCGAACGGAACCGCGAGAATTGTGTGTGTGTGCTATATAAATATCGATTATATTATTTAACCTCGGGGACAAGCGGTGTAATCGTAACAGAAATTCAAATATCCCCAATAGCTTCTCTCCCAGTCTTGGCTTATTTAAAACCCTCACAGGTAAACGTACATTATTGAAATCCTTTGATGTAAGATTTCTCTCTAGTTTGTGGTTTCGTTTCACCAACTGAAGTGGTTTTAGAAAATTAGTCAAGTATTTTAATCCGACGGTCGGCACGTTAATTTTAGTTACGTGAATAATAATGTTGGTATAATAGACCACTGCCCAGACATAACGCCAATTATAAGCGCTACAATTAAAAAATATATATTTTCTGATGTAAGTATCGTATTTTCTCAATAACCAACTATATATTTTTTAATAGGTCTATCCCCGCATTATATTATACAGGGCGTTTTTTTAATCAGTGTCCGAACATTCAGGAGTAAATATACTCTTTAATATAAGCAACTTTTACTATGGGATCAACATTCCTACTTGAAAAAAAATATCTACTGTTTCCTACAAAAAGGCTCAAGCATAGATAGCATTTTGTAGGAAACAGGTGATTTTTTTTAAAGTAGGAAAGATGATCCTATAGTAAAAGTTGCTTATATTCAAGAGTATATTTGCTCCTGAATGTTTGGACACCGATTGAAAAAACACCAAGTATGAAGGGGATTGAAATTCAACAATAAATTATGGAGCCAAACTGACATTGTTTAAATTTTTTAAAACTGAAGCATTTAGTTAAAACAATATCTTCAGAATTTTCTGCACACACAATTTTAGGGTTCCGTAATACACAAGGAAATCTTATAGTTTTGCTCTGTCCGTCCGTCTGCCTGTCTGTCTGTCGGTCCGCTCTTCTAGTTTCTGTAATTACGAATATAAATAGATGAAATTATGTATAGTTTATATAATATGCATAGATCTCGTTTTTGGCATCATAAAATAATAATTATTTTATATTTTAGGGGTGGCTGTCCATGTTATGTAAAGTCGGGATGAAAAATATTTTTCATTCTACTGCCCATCCTGTGGGGTATCGTTAAATAGATCTTTAAAAATAAAGGTAAGGTTTACTGCATGTTTTTTTTACAAAGTGAATCATTTTCCAGTAATTGGCCTCCAAAGTGGCTTATCAGTTGGTCTACACCCTGGAATTTCACATGGTATCAAACTATAATAGATAGAAACTTGGAACTTTCCATGCTGATAGATCATGCTAAAAACTCTCTAGAAGAATCATTTTGAGTGAAATCGGACACTAACTTTTGAAGTAATTCAAAGAAAACCTATTGCGCGTTGATTGTTACGGGACCGTCCTTAGACATGTCCTAACATGCTCTTGGCTAGGTTATTAATTAAAATAATCAACCGTCAAAGAGGTATAATACAAAGATGTCAGCGGGTATAAAAATAAAACCGTTTTTTGTCTCCAGGTCTGACAGACATACGCTAGCGACGGAGGGTTAAGCGGGTTCCTAATTAATTACGTTGTAGATATACACGACCTACCGGATTTGGAGGAATTGGATTTGTGTTTCGGAAATACTAAAGTTGGACTTGTGTAATGAAGGTCACTAAAATGTATACGCGTAATTAGAAATGTAAACCAAAAAAAAACGTATTTTGAAAAATCAAACTTTTGCATTAGGGTCAGTTCACACCGTGACGATACGCAACGCTGTGCTGCGCTGCAGTTTTAAGATAGCTATTCAAAATTGAACTTTATTCACTACAAAATAGATACAGGTTTTATATGATATCAGTCATATAGTGCACATACGCTGTGCAGCGCGGTGCAACCTGACATTCGAACTCTTACAATTAAACGAGTATCGTCTTACGTACTGTATAAAGTTAAATTTTGAAAAGCTATATAAAAGTACAGCGCAACGTACCTACTTATATATAAAATGGATGGCAATTCAATGTCTCACTAAAACTCGAGAACGGCTGGAGGGATTTGGCTTATTTTGACCTTGAAATAATTGTGGAAGTCCAGGAAAGTTTTAAATGGTGAGCAAAATTGGAAAAATTGCGGGGAAAATACTAAAAATATTGATTGAATTTTCGCATACCAACTGTTCACATTTTCACTTGACTGTCAAATATTTATAGCTGGTGCGTTCACTTATATGCAGGTGTAGGTTGAGGTGTAGTTGTGGATTTTGGTGGAGGTTGTGGGTGTAGGTGTAGTTTTTTACCTTTTACAGTTTAGAGTTAGGACAGCACAACATATTATGTCGGGACAGCTAGTGATATTATGCATGTACTTGTAAAAAAAACTAACCGATTTTTGGGATTATGAGCGATCGTAAAGGCCTTTAAGTTAATTTTGAATATTTTATTCAGTGAAGTACTTCTTGTGACAAGATGGAGTGATGATTTGAAAAAGGTGACAGGCAGCAGATAGATAGAAACCAGTCCAGACAGGAATGGTTTGTGCTCACTAGGAGAAGCCTGGATTCAGTGGGCAATAGGCTGATAATAATCATTCTAAAGAACTTCTAAGATTCCCCAACAATATTATGGTATTGTAATATGGCGCTAGACGTCCTAATTGCGAGGAGCTCGTAAAATTTGAATTATGGCCAACTTTTATTACATTTCAAAAAGTCAGAAGTAAAATTTTAGGTTTATATCCCCGCAATATGGTATTTTCTTTTATACGAACTATTTTATATACTTGGTGCTTAAAATATAAACATTTCGGGTTGGACAGTTTCGAAGTTGGTGAGTGAATTTTATGTCGAAACGATTTTGAGTTTTAAGAGATTTTTAAAAGATTTTTATTATTTAAGTTATAACAATATTAATAATATCTATAGACGATTTCACACCACATCAATCCGGTCCCGTGGTAAGTTATTGAAGAATATGTGTTACGGGTACCAGACAACGGATATATATTTAATACTTTTTATTCGATACACATATTTAAGAGCACTATTACAAATCTGCACTCTGCGAGATTAGGTATTTGAAGCGTTCCCGACATTTCGCATTTTGTAGTAATTTTGCAGTTGTATTTATCGTTTTTATTGAAAAAGGTTAATAAATTCGTGGTTTAAAATTATAAAATCTTTATTCCTCATGAAGTAACAATTGTTCTAGTATAAATTTTGCTTAGTAATATTATCGTAGATAGGAGTAATTCACAGTTAACTTAAAGCTATTTTCGAAGTTAGGCTTAGAATAAGATATTTTTCTATATTAAATCAAAGATATTTCAAAATTCTAAGTCCGCTACAAACTATACGAATATATACTAGATACAATTCTCATTTTATTATTTCATTTGCTTAGAACAGTAGTTCAATCCAGAAGCTCAAAAAAGTGCCTTCACGCATTTTATGAAAATCTTTCTCTGTAATTTTGAGTTTAATTAAAAATTTAAGCAAAATTTACAAAAAACGAGGCCGCTACGAACTAGGCCAATAGCTATTCTGCGCTATTCAATATGTCAAAATTGTTAATGTATCTTTATTTCTGAGATCAAGAACGCCATAATTGGCCATTTTACGAAAAAATCACAGTCAAAATGTAATATGCCTCTTAAGATTATTATTATATTATACACATATTTAATACACATCCATCCATCCATGATACTGGAACATAGAAAACTTTTTTGTTTTTTTGGCGGGATTCGAACCCGCGATCTCCGGCTTGACAACTGACACTCTCAACCACGGAACCACAGCGGTAAAGCGGTAGCGGTCAAAATGTTTACGTAGTTACTGACTACAATGACTGTTATCTACCTTATTTAAAGAAACAATACTAACCGTTGAATAAAAATTTATTATCTTGGTACCTATTTATCTATTGAAATATATATTAATGAAATTAATTCTGTTACAAAGTTTGATTTTTTATTTTTACCAAAGTTTTTTGCAGACAGTAAAAACGATACAATCATTTCGAAAAAATTCTTAAAAAAATGATGCCTGCTGAAATTTCAACGTAATCATAAAATCCTTTGCCACAATAGGTTGTTTAATTTAATAAAATATAATATGCAAACAAAACATTAACGCAATAAATATACTTTATCAATTTAAATTCAATCCTCAAATGGATCAGTCAGATCCAAATAATATGTGAAAATGTATTTTTCTGAATTTTTTGCTGAAACTGCTTAACCTGATATGAATCCCACTGTAATCCTACAAATTAAGTAAACGTTAAAATATATGAATAAAGAATTCAGCATTTTAATAATTAAAATAACAAGATTACTGCGAAATGGAACAACTATATTATTTTATTATTAATACGTACCTGGTAATAATAATTAAAGTTATATGAGCACAGATTAAAAAGAAGGAACAGATAAACAACAACATGGAATTTATGCCAACAATATAAATAATGAACAGTAGCGGAACTCAGCCGTGTCCTTGAAAGTTTTACCTACAATTGAGCGTGGCCAAGCGGAGCGCTAGGACTGGTACGTACAAAGAAGGCTTTCACAGTGCGCAAGCGTCGCCGCACAACTAACCCGTTAGTAGTTCAATGCAGCGACAAGTCTTGGCGGCGGCGCGGCGGCACGGCGCGGGTAGCCATGCTTTTGCTATTTGAGGCTATGTTAGGGGACCGAATAAATGACGTGTATGTGTGCATGCGCTGATTCAGACGGTCTAGTATGAAGATGGTCTACTGTACAATGTACATTGTAGTATGCATGTGCACAAAAACTCCCATCGCGTACGCGGCAATAGTAAAAAAATTCGGTAAAGTTTGGCTCCCGTCGAAGGGACGTCTAAAGGAGATCGACAAGCCGCTATACAATTACTTTTTGGTATGAAAATTCGTAGCTACTAAAAGTATTTATTATAAGTTGAACTTTATGAACATAGGAACAAAAAAAGGTATAATATTATACATCAAATTCGGGGGATAAAACATAATTAATTAAATATAACCTAACCTATTGTTCAATAAATTGCCCTAGTGACGGTTTGCGGAAAAGCGACATCTATTTGTGGTGATGTCAATTACGTCATGAAATTTATAACAAGTTTATTTGGTAACGCAATATACGCTAACTGATAAATGATATATGTCGCTTTCGCGTTACAAAAACCAAAAACATAATAATTATTTTTTTATAGTATAAATATACTATAGAGGATTTATTTCACACCCCAAGTAATTTTTTTTACATAAAACTAGTACTTAACTGCTGAACTATAGAGAATGAAAATAACTTTATACTCCAAATAAAAATAAATCTATCTAATGGGCCACTAGATGGAGCTCTATGGAGACGTCTCAAATTGACAATTTACAGCATGATAACCATAGATTAAACAGATATGACAACGATAATCCCAGATAAGTACACATTTTGGACATATATTCTCTGATATTCGGAGACTCATAACTTTTCATTCGCAAGTCGTAAAAATATAGATTTTTTTTTTGTTTAATAACTTTTTAAGTACTATAAAACCACATAATATGTTCAAAACTTGGCCGCTCTTGATGGAAAATCGGGCAGGATTCGCCAGTGTCCTTATCCGTGTTATGTTTTTGTCATGTGAGATTGAGAATGGTGATGTGTGCAACTAAACTTTGTCGTCATGACAACCAAAACTAGTTTTTTTTTATATATTATAATATTTTTTATATTATATTATACAAGGTGTCTCAAAAGAAATTTTATATTTAGTGGATCGATTAAAAAAAAAGTATGCCGTATATAGAAAAAATGTTTATTAATTATTAAAATACACTTTTTGGGGATTTATTTCTTAAAAATAATATCGTCTAAATGTAGACCCTCGCTTTCACGGCACTCACTTCGTGACGGATATTTTCTTTCAAATGCGCCAGTGAAGTCGGTTTATTGGCGTAAACTTTAGATTTAAGATAACCCCATAGGAAAAAGTCCATAGAGGTTAAATCTGGACTGCATGGAGGCCAATTTATGTCACCTCTCCGGGAGATCAATTTGCCTGAGAAAATTTCACGAACACGTGGCAGAGACATATTGGACGTGTGTGAAGTTTTTTTATATGATGATTCGAGTTCGTGGTGTGATATTGAATCCAAAGCTTTTAATAGTATCAATAGAAGTTTGTATAAGTTGGAAATCTTCAGTGATTCTTCACTTATAGGCTGGGGAGCCTCATGCAACGGGGTCATAGCTAGAGGCCATTGGTCAGCGGATGAGGCTCAGAATCATATTAATTACCTCGAATTATTAGCTGTCTTTTTGGGTTTGAAATCGTTTTGTAAAGATTATTTTAATATAAATGTATTACTTAGAGTAGATAATACTACTGCTTTATCTTATATTAATAGAATGGGAGGAATTCAATACCCCCACCTAAATGAAATCACTAGAGATATATGGCAATAGTGCGAAAGACAACGTATTTACATTTTTGCTTCATATATTAAATCACGCGATCACACAGACGCTGACCAAGCTTCTAGGTACACTAATATCGATACGGAATGGGAATTAAATGGGAAAAGCTTTCAACAGATTATACTTGGTTTTGGTCAACCTAACATAGATTTACTCGCTTCGCGTTTAAATAATAAATGTCGAATATATGTTTCTTGGAAGCATGACTCAGGTGCCTTTGAGATTGATGCTTTTACAATTTCATGGCGCGATTACTTTTTCTACGCTTTCCCGCCCTTTGCACTCATTCTTAAAAACCTTAGAAAAATTGTTAAGGAAGAAGCGACTGGTATAGTGGTCGTCCCGTACTGGCCGTCACGGCCGTGTTTCCCACTGTTTCGGTCGCTACTCAAATCTGACGTAATTTATTTTAAACCTAATAGAAATCTTCTTCTGTCCCCTTCCAGAGAGTGCCACTCGCTGTGGCCCAGTCTTACCCTGGCGTGTGCGGTATAGTGTGGCAAGCCTACTTGAAGCGTGGAATACCGCAAGAGTCCATTGAAATAATCTTAAAATCGTTATCGAAAGGTACATTATTAATCAGTATAATGTAGGATTAAAACAATGGTTTAATTTTTGCCAAATTAATAATGTCGATTTTACGATGGATCAGAAGATATACTATGGTTTGTGACTGAAAAATTTAATGAGAATGCAAGTTACGGCACGTTAAATTGTTACGGGTGTAGTTTATCTCTAGTCAATGGTAAATCACGTTGCAATGAGGATTGTATACTTAGATTCTTCAAGGGAGTTTTTAGGAGTAAGCCCTGTTTCCCGAAATATTGTTCTATATGGGATCCTAATTTAGTCCTGGAATTCCTAATTTAGTCAAAATTTTATCCGTATAATTAAATCACAACAGAAATGTTATCAAAAAAGATGGTAACTCTCATGGCGTTGTCCACGGTACAACGGGTGCAGACGTTGTCTCTAATTAGAATATCAGACGTCAATTCTGATGATTCGCGCATTGTTATTACTATTCATGATTTGATTAAAACTTCAGTGCCAAATAGGCATAATCCAAGACTAATTATTCCATTTTTTAAAGACAAGCCCTCAATTTGTCCTGCACTCGCTGTGTTTTGCGCGCTTTTATAATCAACCCCTAATTAATACAGAAGATGATAACGCTTTTACTTAAGCTGTATAACATAATAATTAAAAGACTGATTATATAAAATAATATTAAATAAATTATTCTCAAATTGTGGCCATTATTTTCTTGGAAATGTTTTATTTTCAATATAGATTAAAATCAGATGTTATGATTGTAATGACTGTTTTATTCTGCAACAAACGCTGAACATCTTCATTGTTATTATGAATTCTCTCAGATGCAACATCGAAATAAAATTTATGGTTAAACGAACTTACCTGTAGTGAAGTTCAACCAAAATTTTGTCAGATGCTGCATCTGAGAGACTTCACTCCCTCCCAAACCCAAACACGAAGCAAGCAGGTGATGCATGCCGAGCAAGTGTTGCATATTGACAAAAGTAAGTGTCAATGTCATTTTTGACATTGACAGATGTCACATGAAGTAAAGCCTATTTAGTTTGTTTATTTCAGTTGGCCAAAAGGCTATAAATAGTGTAGACGTAGGTATATTGTTATGTTAGGCATATACCTCATATTATGTAATACGTAATCAGTGATAAGCACCAATAAAGGAGAATATAATAATTGTTGCTGTATTATTATCATCACCAATCAGACACACATCAGGACTTACAATAAAGAGGTCGAAGCCCGCTACATGGTGTCAGAAGAAAAACGAAAATCATGAACGCAAAACGGGGTACATCGAAAACTCCGGAAGCTTCGAGACAATCTGAGTGTGGGAACTTAACAATGGCAGGAAACGGAGTGCAGAAGCTTGAGATCTCTACAGAAATTATTAACAATAATGCTGAAAATTTCAAGAAATGGACCCAGTCATTCGAAATATTCCTACTGGCGTCAGGCATGGAGAAGAGGGAAGACAAAAGAAAAATTGCAATCATGCTGCATTCCATGGGAGATAAGGGCCTAAATATCTACAAATCCTTCAATTTGGACCTAAGCACTGCTACATTCCAAGAAGTCAAGGCAAAATTCGTCGAGTATTTTGAACCCAAAAAGAATTTGACCGTGGCGCGGCACAAATTCTTTACGTTGAAACAACGTGTGAACGAATCCTTGAAAAACTTTCTAATGGAATTAGAAAACGCAAGTCATGCCTGTGAGTATGGTTCGCTACGCGATTCCCTTGTAAAGGACATTTTCATTGCTAATATGGCCACAAACTTCTCGCAGTTTCGTCAAAAGCTCCTACAAGAGCAAGATTTATCCCTAGAAAGAGCCAAACTCCTCTGTAGAACACTCACGATGGCGCAGAATAGTGAAGAATCAATCAATGCAGCAGATGGAAAAGAAGAAGCCACAGTATACAAGCTACACAAAAATCGTCGGACCAGTTTCCCCCCACACCAGAAGAGAAAAAATTCAAGATCCCCATCACGCCAAGGTCACCCAAGGTCAGCTATACCTGGATCCAGAACATCGTCGTGTGTAAAGTGCAACACATCGCATGGTCGCCGCAACTGTCCAGCATGGAAATACAGATGCAGGTCATGTTTTAAATATGGACATTTTACTCATCTATGTTTTAAGAAAAATAATGTCAGGACTATTGGTTCTGGGGTAGGTAGCATAAATCTCGATGATGAATCGAGCCCCAAGGGTGCTGAGGCTGAGAGATTTACAATAGGGGCATTATTCAACATTAAAAACATAAAGTCACAAAATGCTAGTACAAATTTGATTAACACAAACAATTCCTGGCATTATTCTCTTAAAATAAACAACAAAAATGTAGATTGCCTAATTGACACTGGAGCAGACATAAATGTGATGTCTTATCAAGTATTTAAAGAATTGAATCTTAAATTTGACAAACATAGTAAAGAAATGTGTAAAAAATATAATATCTTTGCCTACAGTGGGCACAGAATTCCGATAATTTCAGTGTCAAACATTTGTTGTTTAGTAGAAAACAAAACAAAACCAGAAAACATTACTTTCGTTGTAACTAAATTAAATTGTCCAACTGTGATTGGTTTACCCACTTGTATAAAGCTAAATTTAATAACAAAAAACTTTCATATAAAGAAAGAAAATGTCAAAAATGTTGAGCAAAATGTGTATAATATATATCAAAAAACTTGTGACAAAATTGTGACCAGATATAATGATGTGTTTCAGGGTCTAGGCTGCCTCCCATACGAACACAGCATCGTGCTAAAGAAGGATGCTATTCCGTGCGTTGACCCCCCTAGAAAGGTACCCTTCGCGTTGGTTGAACCGTTAAGGAAAGAGCTTCAACTCATGGAAAACATGGGAGTCATACGGAAGGTGAACAAACCTACTCTCTGGGTGAGTAGTTTAGTTATAGCCATGAAAAAGAATGGTGGATTGAGAATTTGCTTAGATCCTAGAAATTTAAATAAAAATTTATTGAGATGTCATTATCCAATTAAAAACATAGATGAAGTCAGGTCTAAATTGTCCAAAGCCTCTTATTTTTTACATTTAGATGCGTTTTCTGGGTTTTATAATATAAAATTAATATGTACATTTCAAACTCCCTTTGGCAGATACAAATTTTTAAGATTACCTTTTGGAATAAACACGGCTACAGAAATTTTCTATAAAACCATGATAGATCTTTTCGGAGACATTGAAGGTATAATAATTTGGTGTGATGACATTTTAATATACGGTGAAATTATTGAAATACACAATAAAAGGTTAGAAATGTTTTTGGAAAGGGCTAGGCAAGTTAATTTAAAATTAAATAAAGCCAAGTGCAAGTTTTTTTAGAAGAAATAGCATATTTGGGCTATATTTTTAGTAAAGAAGGTGTAAAAATTGATCCTGAGAAAGTTAAAGCCATAAAAGATATGCCCATACCTAAAAATATTAAAGATTTGCAGAGATTACTAGGCATGATTAATTATTTAGCACCGTTTATAGAAAATCTAGCAGAGAAAACTAATACCTTAAGAAATTTGTTAAAAAAAGATATATTATGGTTATGGGATGAAAATTGTCAAAAGTGCTTTGATTTGTTAAAAGAAGTTGTATCTAAAGCACCTGTGTTAACTAATTATAATTGCAACTTACCTGTGATTTGTCGGTAGATTCATCAAAGAATGCACTGGGAGCGGTATTGATGCAAAACAAACGACCCATTGCATATAGTTCAAGAACACTTACCTCCTCTCAACAAAACTACGCTCAGATTGAAAAGGAATTGTTTGCCATACAATTTGGATGTAATAAATTTCACCAATATATTTATGGCAGTAAAACAACTGTTCATACTGATCACAAACCTTTAATTTACCTTTGTGACCTAGAAGTGGTTTATGTACCTGTTAAATATATGTATATAGCAGATACTTTGTCAAGAGCCTCACTTAGTGATACATACTGTTCGCGCCAACACTAGCGCGACGTTTAGAATAAACACAAAGGACATCACTACGTGATGTATGGCCGACCGAAAGGGGCGCTGTCAGAGAGTGACGAACACTTGCATTTAGATCCCCTTCCGCGCCGGATGCATTTTCAGCTCATCCCGAAACCTAGTGAACGCGAACGCGTGTGCGCATATTTATTTGTGCTCGTTAATATAATACCAAATTCGCCGGCGAACCGCGATAAATCTATCGATAATCCGCTCAACAGCTGTGTAGTGTAGTGAGAAGAAACCTCCGCCCAGATCCAGATCCACCAGCTCAGCTAAAAGGTCAGTCCCAGTTGTCTCCAACCATCACATTAACCTATATACCTACTTCCCTCAGCTCAAAGTCGTATGTGTAAGTTCCTAGCTTACACATTTTTTGGTCCATCGAGCCTTCGTGAAGCCCTTCTCCCTATTACCGGCGTTGGGCCTCATTAGAACCAGCACCTACAGTTCCACTCCGCCCAAATCTGCACATAAAATCAGCTCGATTATTTATATTTTGTCCAATTAATTCTGGCCAGGCCGCCCCGCCATTTTAAAACCAAGTTACAGTCCATTCCCATTATCAATTCGGCACATTTAACATTAAACCCCTATTCTGTACATTGATATTAACCTATATGTTAATTATTTAAATTATTTTGTGCATATTTCGGCCCATAAATTCATAGGAAAAACCCAAAAAAAAAATAAAAAAAAAATAGTGGGTAGGTTGTCGGCTTATTGTCGAACAAAGAACTCGAACATTCCAGAACTTCCCTAACGTACCTAATACATAATTTGTGCCAATAATATCTCATATAATTTTCTCAGCTCTTAATTACATACAAAATATTTTAATGTTTGATTCGCATATAAAATAAGTAATAACTAGTGCGTATTGTGAATTACGTTCGGCTCATAACAGAATTGTAAATCGTCGTTGCATTACTAAGTTTGAATTATTTTATCTATATATAACGTTTATATCTTCATATTCTCAAGTTTTAAAACACAATATTAATTAACTTAGCATTATTTTAATAGTTACGGGTTGCATAACATCTCAAGTGCCCATACAAACATCGTCGGCTCGCTTCGATACAGAAAACTTGATTTGTGTGCATTCTGTAGGTAATAGGTACAGGCTACACGGCGCCCGTGAGAACAACAGCTGTTACATTCATTCTCAATTAGGTATTCTTCATAGAATAAATAGTGACCTTCACAATGAATTCATATCTATCTACGTTCTGTATCTATACAAAAATATTATTAGGTGTTACGTTACAGCTGTTTTAAATAAGAATTCTTATCGACGTTCTGTGTTTATACAAATATATTATAGGTGTTACGTTACAGCTGTTTTGAATAAGTCGGCACACTATTGAGATTGAAACTGCTCATACCTACTTGCATTGTTTTCATTACGTTATTTTGTTTCTAACGCGCCCGCTAAGATTTGTTTATATTCAAACTTCAAGACATTAATATAATATTACAGACGACTTGTAACGCATTAATCTCCGCTCATCAAACATACACTAATACTATATTAGCATCAGGCGATCGGTCAGCTCATTTGTTAATTAACTCGTACACATTTTATGATAAAATTGTATACATTGTCGGCACATTATTAAAATCTATTTTCTGCGTTTTAATTAATTGCGCGCGTATTTTCCGCTCATTACTTTTAAATATTTAACTTAGTTACACGCATATATTTTTAAACATGCCTACAAAATCGCAAGCGGCCATATTTAGGCAAACTATAAAATCTATTAGTCGGCTCAGAGAGATCGCATTGGCATTACACAAAGGTGACTCAAAGTCTAACAAAACGGAGTTTAATGCGCGTTTTAAAGACCTACAAAATTTGAAACAAAAATTAGAAAATTTATACTGCGAAATTTTAGACGACGGCAGTGTTACAGAAGAAATTGAAAAGTTTTATACAGCCGGTTACGAGAACGCGCTATCCGAATATTATGATATTTTAACTGCAGCGGAAAATATAAGTTCCACTTCAGAGTCAAGTCAGCTCACTTCTGCCGTTCTGCCCAAAATTGAACTGCCAAAATTCAGCTCACGCGTTGAGGACTGGCCATCGTTTATTACGATTTTTAGGAGTCTTACAGACGACATGACGTCACTTACAGATGCAGTTAAGCTGCACTATCTTTTGTCTTGCCTATCGGGGGAGGCGCTCAGCATGATTGCGCATTTAAAAATCACAAATGATAATTACAGCGTCGCGCTCGATATACTCACACGTAGGTATGAAAACCGCCGTGTTCTGATAGATGGGTTTGTTGATATAATACTCGGCCTACCTAATATTCATATTCGATCAAGCATACGCGCGACGTTTTTAACTCCGCTCATTTCCGCACAAAGCGCATTAAATAATCTGCGTTTACCTATGGATAGTAATTACGTATTTGTGTCTATTGTAGTCAGAAAATTACGAGGCGAGCTCCGCAGCCTGTTCGAAAGAAGATACGGCATCTCGGACACTCTGCCCACCTTAGGTGATTTGATTTCTTTTTTAGAGGAGCACGCGCGCTGTATCGAAACCGAATATTCTAATGCAACGCGCGGTGTTACCTACTCACCACAAACTGGGCCCTCTCGTTAACACACACCCCCCGCAAACTCTCCGCGCAGTCCACGCTTTAGACCAATTAGTCCCGCGTATCCTCGTAATACTCAGCGCTCGCCATCGGCTCACACTTTAAGTAGCTATCACGTCAGCCCAGTTCCTCATTACCCTCAACGCTACTGGCCCCCCTCCCCCCGAACAGAGCGGCGCGAGTACTCAGCCCGGAATACAGATAAACACAAGCGATTCTACTGCCCCTATTGTAGGAATACAGAACACAAACTTATCGCGTGTCCGAAATATAATCATCAGCCCACTCAAGGTCGTTGGGATTTCATAGAAGCCAACGACAGATGTCGTAAATGTCTAGGTCCGCATTTTGAAAATGAATGTCGTTCGACAAACTCATGCAAAGAGTGTGGAAGTGCAAATCACCACACCTCGCTTCATCGTCACGGAACTCCAAATTCTCCGATGTCGTCAGCGCATTTGCTTCCTCCTCATTTACGTGCACAGCCCCGCCGGCGTGCTCAAGACAAGCCACATACCTACACGGCCTACACACAACATACGCGTGCACATCAATCATCATCATCAGACCCCAACCAATCGTCTGATCATGCACCGTCTACAACTCATCAATCTCAAAACAAAAAACAATGACTACCTACAATCACGGAGCACATAGAATTAGAAGATCAACCCAATAATTTAAAATGTCATTCAGCTCATAGTACACCTGCATCACATTCAGCTCATAAAATATCTAAATCTAGTTCAGCCCAATATTCTGTAGAATCAGCCCAAGTAAATTCAACTCAGCACATAGAAAACCCATTAAAAACTCCAGTGTTACTTCCCACAGTCGTTTTAAATATATCTGATAAATGCGAAGAATATCACAAAGCTCGGGCTTTATTGGACTGTGGTAGCATGATAACGCTCATAACTCAGCGCATGACTAGAAATCTTAATTTGCAACCAAAACAATGTTCATTAAAAATTACAGGTGTAGGTGATCAGCACATACAAAATTCTAAAGGTTGGGTCACAATAACATTTAGGCCCACACACCGTGACACGCCATCTATTACTACTACCGCTCATATTCTCAGAGACGTTACAGGTTATTTACCTTTGCAAAAAATACCAGATGTTATACAAGACTCAGCTCATCAGCTCATTCCATTGGCGGATCAAGCTTATCATACTCCTGCGCCCATTGATCTCATTTTAGGCTCAGACGTTTTGGGTCACGTTTTGGATGGTACTAAGATTGATTTGGGCCCGGGGAAGCCTTCGGCACGATTTTTGATTTTGCACTCATAGGACTCGTTGAACACTCATGCGATTCACCTGTAGCTCAAGTTAACTCTGCTCATATTACTCATACTCATTATACTCAGTCGGCTCACTCTACACATTCTGCTCATTCTACTCATGATATTTGCAAAAGCCTGGAAAGATTCTGGGAGTCGGAAGAACCCCAGCCTCGTTCTGCTCATTCAAACCCGCTACACGAGCAATGTGAACACATATTCAGCTCAACCACCATTCGTGACGATTCAGGCCGTTACATGGTGACTCTTCCCTTCTTATCAGATGCACCCGTATTAGGTACTACTCATGCTATTGCTCTACGTAGATTTCTCAATCTAGAAAAACGGTTGCAATCCGATCACACTCTGCGACAAAAATATATAGAATTCATGAACGAATACATAAACTTAGGACACATGACACCGTGTCATCCGTCTACATTTACTCATAAACCTCATTATTATATTCCTCATCATGGCGTGTTCAAATCAGGTACTGACAAACTCCGCACAGTATTTGATGGCAGTTGTAAGTCATCCAATGGAGTCAATTTAAACGATTGCCTGCACACAGGTCCAGCACTTCAACGAGACATTGTAGATATTATTATATCATTCCGCGCACATCGTATAGTATTCAGCACTGACATAAAAATGATGTTTAGAAATATTCTCTTAAGACCAGACCAAAGACACTATCAGCTCATACTCTGGCGATCGTCTCCAGATCGACCTCTGCTCACATATGCACTCAACACTGTGACATACGGATTGCGCTCAAGTCCATATCATGCTATCCGCACATTATTACAATTAGCTGAAGATGAAGGTCATCGCTATCCTCAGGCTGCCGAAATTTTGCGTAAATTTGTTTTCGTGGATGATGTACTTTGCGGCCATGACACCATAGAAGAAGCATCAGCACTCCAAACTCAGCTCATTGATTTGTTATCACTCGGTGGATTTAAACTTAGTAAATGGACATCAAACACACCTCAGCTCTTGCAAAGATTTCCAGACGATCAATGCGAAATGCCTAAAGACTTTGACATCAGCGCAGAGTCTCCATCAATTAAGGTTTTGGGTATTAGATGGATTCCCCGGTCTGATGAATTTACATATCACATCTCATTACCACCAGTTACCCACATTACAAAACGTTCAATTCTTAGCACAGTAGCTTCTCTCTATGACCCAAACGGTTGGGTTACACCCGTCATATTCCGCGCAAAAATACTTCTTCAAAAGTTATGGTTAACTAAATTGGACTGGGACGATCCCACTCCAAATAATATTACAGTTGATTGGCAGCGCATCTATCATGATCTTCCGCACATCTCAGATATACATTTTCCCAGACATATCGCTCCACACAAATTCAAATCAACATACTCACTTCACGGATTCGCAGATGCTTCGGAAAGCGGTTTTGCTGCAGTGATATATTTACAAGAATCAGCTCACAACGGATCTGTTAACGTTCACCTCATAATTGCTAAATCTAAAGTCGCACCGATTAAAAATAAACTCACAATCCCCAAATTAGAGTTGTCTGCTGCAACTCTATTATCTCAGCTCATGTTGCGTGTCTCCCAACAATTGTCTGCTCATCTCACAATTACACATCACATTTGTTGGTCAGATAGTACCATAGTGCTTGCATGGATAAAAACTCCGCCCCATCGTTTACAAACATTTGAATTAAATAGAGTAACAAAAATTAACTCAAATTCACTCACACTTAAGTGGCATCATGTACCTTCCCAATTAAATCCTGCTGACTGTGCAAGCAGAGGATTATCAGCTCAAGCTCTCTCCGCTCATGATTTATGGTGGTCTCCTCCTTGGCTCAAATTGCCAGAGGATACCTGGCCCAAGATGCCTTCAGCTCATACTTGACAAGACTTGCCAGGGCTCAAACCAAAATACGTACCATGCAATTTCTCGATACCCGATGTCGATAATGATCTGCTCACTCGCTTCAGCTCTTTATAAAAACTAACTGGTGTCACTGCCTACATGAGGCGATTCATTCGTAACTGTAAACTAAATTCAAACTCGCGACAACTAGGCTGTTCGCGACAACTAAGATGTTTCCGTTGCCGCGCTCAGCCCGAAGTACCTATCATGGCTGACCTGCCAGCTGATAGAGTCATACCTCAGCCCGTATTTAGTCACGTATCAACAGATTTCGCCGGACCGTTTCTGCTCAAATCAAGTCAATTACGTAATGCTAAGTTAATTAAGGGATATTTTTGCATATTTGTTTGCCTCACTACAAAGGCGGTTCACTTAGAACCAGTCTCATCGCTCACTGCCGAAGCGTTTATTGCAACATTACAAAGGTTCTGCTCACGTCGCGGACTTCCGGTATTGATACGTTCGGATTGTGGCACAAATTATGTAGGAGCTAGGAATCATCTACTAGAGGTACAACAATTTCTCAATGACAATAACGACGCCATTTCTCATAAACTCTCAACTCAAAATATAACTTGGTTACTCAATCCGCCTAAAGCCCCATGGATGGGAGGTATCCATGAGATTAATGTTAAATCCACAAAGCAACTTCTATACCGTGTTATCGGTGAGCAACACCTCACTTTCGAGGAATTCTTAACTCTGCTCACTAGAATCGAAGCTGTGTTAAACTCTCGGCCCATCAGTCCACTTTCGTCCGATCCCACGGACTATCAGCCCCTTACTGCTGGCCACTTTCTCATTGGCCGTCCGCTCACAGCTCTCCCCGAGCTGACTCTAGATGAAAGAGTAATATCTCCGCTCAAACGCTTTCAGCTCATTCAATCACTCTCTCAGCGCTTTTGGAACCTTTGGACCAAGTCCTACCTCCATACCCTTCAAATCCGCTCCAAATGGCTTTCCTCTTCCTCTCCACCCAAAATTGGAGAACTGGTTCTGCTCAAGGAGGACAATTTGCCTCCTCTACAATGGAAGATGGGAAGAATCTCACGTCTGCTACCTGGGAAGGATGGAGTCATCAGAGTTGTGGACTTGGACACGACTCAAGGCCAGCTGCGGAGGCCTGTCGGCAAGATTGCCCGGCTCCCACTGGATTCTGCTCAGGATGGGGCTCAGCTCGCCGCCTGTGCGGGCCCCCCAGGATGTTCGCGACAACACTAGCGCGACGTTTAGAATAAACACAAAGGACATCACTACGTGATGTATGGCCGACCGAAAGGGGCGCTGTCAGAGAGTGACGAACACTTGCATTTAGATCCCCTTCCGCGCCGGATGCATTTTCAGCTCATCCCGAAACCTAGTGAACGCGAACGCGTGTGCGCATATTTATTTGTGCTCGTTAATATAATACCAAATTCGCCGGCGAACCGCGATAAATCTATCGATAATCCGCTCAACAGCTGTGTAGTGTAGTGAGAAGAAACCTCCGCCCAGATCCAGATCCACCAGCTCAGCTAAAAGGTCAGTCCCAGTTGTCTCCAACCATCACATTAACCTATATACCTACTTCCCTCAGCTCAAAGTCGTATGTGTAAGTTCCTAGCTTACACACATACATACCTCAGTATGAACAAGACTTACAATATCATGTAAATTCAATATTTTCTAATCTATCAGTGAGTAAGCCATATTTAGAATTAATATTATTAGACAGTAAAAATGATGAATCTTTAAATCTGCTCAAGTCTTATATTCAGAATGGTTGGCCAAGAAGCAAAGACAAAGTAAGCTGTCTTGTGAAACCATATTGGAACATTCAAAATAAAATACAAATAATGATTGATACGGCTTAATATTTAAAGGCAATAGGCTTATTGTTCCAAAATCCTTGCAAAGACAGATTTTAGATAAAATACACTGTGGGCATTTAGGTATTAATAAGACACTCAACATAGCTAGAGAAACAGTTTATTGGCCAAATATTAACGCGGATATTAAAAACCTAATTGATCAATGTTCGGCGTGTGCAAAATTCATGGCAAACATACCCAAGGAACCGTTAAAATGCCATGAGATATCTTATCTTCCGTGGGAGAAGGTAGGTATAGATTTATTATATTTTGATGGAGAAAATTTCCTTGTCTGCATTGATTATTATTATTCCAAGTACATAGACCTAGCTTCTTTGCATAAGAATTACACTGTCGATAACGTTGTTAAAAACCTCAAATCCTTCTTTGCTCGACATGGTATCCCGAAAAAATTAATATCTGACAATGGTCCACCATTTAACTCTTGCAAATTCAAGTATTTTCTTGTTGATTGGGATGTAGAACACATTACTACCAGTCTTTATTGGTCCAGGTCTAATGGCCAGGCTGAAAGTGGAGTTAAAATTGTCAAAAACATATTAAGAAAATGCAAGGAAGATGGCTCGGATATACATTTGGCGTTACTATACTACCGCAACGCTGCTAAGGGAGATTTTCCCAGTCCGACCGCATTATTAATGTCTAGAAACTTGCGAGTAAATTTACCAATTCTAAACAGAAAACTTATGCCAAAAGTTGTAAAATTTTCGACGTTTGACATCTTGTCATAGAGTGAGCAGAGACAAAATGTCTTTTTATTTTGACAGGAATGCGAAATATACATCCTATTTGTTTCAGCCTGGAGATGAGACATTTATTTAAAAAAAAAATCCTAAATCTTTTTGGTCTCCGGGAATAATTAAAGAGAAATTAGGTTGTGGTAGATCATATTATGTAGTGGATCCAAATGGTGTTGTGTATAGGAGGAATAGGGGACACATTAGACCTAGAAAAAAGAAATTAAAAAATACAAATCCTCCACCTTTTTATGGCAACGGCAGCACTGACGATATGCCTCCCATTCAGGACAGTATAGATCCCATGAGTTCGGCACAGCTCGGAGACGGTCCTGTTCAAAATTGCATTATCGATGATAACTGTGTTCCTGTGGAAAGTCTAGAAAATACCGGTTACGTAACCAGGTCTGGTAGAAGTGTGAGACGTCCTAAATTGTACATACATGAGAAATTTGAGTAGATAAGTAATGTACTGTTATTAGTTATGTAAGTTATTTAATACTAATATTAGTTTGCTTTTTTCTCGAAAAGGGAGATGTTGCATATTGACAAAAATGACATTGACAGATGTCATGAAGTAAAGCCTATTTAGTTTGTTTATTTCAGTTGGCCAAAAGGCTATAAATAGTGTAGACGTAGGTATATTGTTATGTTAGGCATATACCTCATATTATGTAATACGTAATCAGTGTTAAGCACCAATAATAGAGAATATAATAATTGTTGCTGTATTATTATCATCACCACTCAGACACACATCAGGACTTACAATCAAGAGGTCGAAGCCCGCTACAGCAAGGACCCCAGGATGCAGAATAAAAGCCTCGACTAATCCTCTAAAACAAATGAAGCCGAGCGAGAGTTCGGGAGCGGTCGAGCCGTGAGTGAATGAACATGTACTCTTTAGATCTTTTTAAATAGTTATCTAAAAATAGTGTGGCGATGTTGTAGGTCGTAAAACGGACTACTACATGGTTATTATGAAGTCTCTTAGATGCAGCATCTCACAAAATTTTGGTTGAACTTCACTTCAGGTAAGTTCGTTTAACCATAAATTATAAGAGCGTCCATGACCTAGTGAATAGACTCTTTGAGTCACACGTGTGATCGTGCAGGTTCGATGCCGGGTTGTGGTGTGTACCAATTAGACTTTCTCAATAACCGTATACTGACGCTAGACTTAGATGAAACATCGTCATCTTCTGTGACGACCCTGATTAAATATGGATCGTTCTAAGAAAGCTATACCTCTGTAAGTATATATTTTTAGTCTGTGGTATGAGTTAAAATTGTGCCATTTAAAATGTGTGTTCATTTTGACCAGAAAAAAGGTAAAGTTTGACTATCTTGCCCCTACTAACCATACCTACTGTATACAACACGTAAAATTTTATATTTTCAATTACAAAATAATTTTCCTCTCATAATTGAAGAGAAGTGAAGTTGGTGTGATAAAAATTGTGCTAATTTATGAAGTTCTGAAGTTACTTAAAAAGCAGAAAGTAGAAAAATATGAGCATCTAATTTGCAACTTTCGTATTGTAGGACGATAATTTTTGCAGAGTTGTAAAATTATTAATTATGGTAATAAAATTATGATTTGAAAATTTATGAGACTTTGTAAGTTTGTATGTACTTATTTCCGAACGGATATCTATTAATTTAAACGAGTAAATTTTGTATATTATAATATATACTAGGGTTCTCGGAAACGGCTTCAAGTATTTTCATAAAATTTAGTATGCAGGAGAGAGTAGTATGAGTTTTAAGGGAGAAAGAGAGAGGTTCTATCCCTGAAAACTTTGCATTTTTAAATTTTAATGTTTTTTCTTTCGTCGCGTGCAATAAGATATGAGTGATTTCGATATCTGAATGTGAAATCCGGTTAGCGGGTTGGTGAGCGTTGGACTTCTTACGTTGTTGGCAAATTGATGTCTTCGGTTTGAATCCTGGTTATAGGTATTTTTATTTCTTTTTCTTATAATATATATATATATATATATATATATATATATATATATATATATATATATATATATATATATATATATATATATATATATATATATATATATATTATCTTTCTATTATGATTCTAAGTTAGCTAAGTATGGTATCCCAGGTACCGATTTAAATATAATTGAGCACACATTAAAGCTGGACTCACTTTAGTCCAGCAAAACGGATTATGTAAATTTTTGTCGTAGTACGAACTGGTGTAGCATGCAATACTTTGTAAGATGTTTTTTAGGGTTCCGTCGTACTCAAGTGCGAAACTATAAGGGTTCCCTTATATCTGTCTATATAAATTGATGAAAATTGCTATAGTTATCTAATGTATATAGATCTCGGTTTTGACATCATAAAATAATAATAATTTTATATTTCGATATTTTTAATTTTATATAGAAGTGGGGATGAAAATTTTTTTTAATTCTACCGCGCCGTGTGGGGTATCGTTGAATAGGTATTTTATAGAAAAGGCAAGGTTTGATACATTACGTCTTTACAACCATTTTCGAGTAATCAGCCTCCAAAGTGGTTTATAAGTTGGCCCCCCCTCTGCCATTTCTAAACTACGAGACTTAGAAACTTGCAATTTTCCATGCTTATAGATCGTGCTGATCAACACAAAATCGGACAGAAACTTTTAAAGTAATTTGAAAAATAAACCTATTACGCGCAGAGAGTTACGGAACCCTCCTTAGACATGTCCTGACATGCTCTTGATTAACAAAACTGGACTGGACAACGTATAAGTAATTTTTAAATATTATATTTTGTCTTTTGTTTGAAACTGATATTGAACTAAACTTTGAACCCGAGCAAGAAACGTACATCATAGTCACATGATAAACGAGACTTTTAACAGACTTAGTTTTAGAACTACAAGGAGGTTTGGATGATAGCCAAATTAAACTTAGGTTAGTTAGGTGCAGAATTTCTAGAAAATACTGAAATATCAACCTTTTAGACAGTTAGGGCAGAGGCTTCAACATGCAAGCTTGAAATTCGCGCTGAAATTGAAATAAAAATTTTAAATGAAAATTACAAAATTATATTTCCAAACGAAACTTAACAAGCTTTTTTCGGAAAGTCAACAGAAAAAGCTACCACCGGTTCAACCCTAACCCGTCAAAAAGAAACTTACAAAGCCTAGTTCAGAGCCTAGATCAAACCAAACGTGACACGACGTGACGACTAAATCGAATTTGCGCATCGCTTCGCGTCGTGTCCTGGTGTAAACTGGCCCTAGAGACAAGCGCCAAGCTCCAGATAAATAGCTGCTTTACCAGATGAGTTATAAATGCGTTGCTGGTTCCATATCTATACCCTGGGGATACTAATAAGTACAATGTTTACTTCACGTCAGTTTTCGCTGAGGCCAAGATATCACTTCAGTTTTCCAGTTTACGTACCGTTAATTCGTCATAATAATAAACACATAATCCGTGTCTTTCATCAAGGACATATACTACTTTTTATAGCAGTAAATGTACGGTTCCCGTAGGATTTTATTTTGTGCATACGTAGTCGCGGCCAATATCTAGTATCACATATTTTAATACCTGAAGCAAAAATTGTAAGTACAGTTTTACGAGAATTATGCGTACGGATGAGTGTGAAATTTGGCACAGTTAAAGATTATGTAAGAGAAGGCGTGGCAACAGCTAATATTTTTTTAAAATTATGTTTAGACCAACAACACACACTACCTCAGCTTATTTACACACACTACCGTGCGTTTGATAGATACAATTTTTTTACACGTAGACGTTTATCAATGAGACACGACATTTTCTTTTTTTTTCATCCTTTCTATCAGAGAGGCAAAAGAATCCTTACAAAGCTTAAACTTAAAAAAAATATGAATTACTATAAGCGATTTTCGAACACAGGGCGGGCGACCTCTAGTTTAGATATAATTCGACTAGCATTTTTTGCCCGCGGCTTCGCCCGCCTGAAATTAGGTTTTAAAGTTTCATTCCCTATTTTACCTACCTAGGGGATGAATTTTAGAAAACTCTGAAATACATAACTTATTATTTTTTCCGTACTCAATTCATACGAAATTCCATGCAAATATCTTCAAGAAATAAGAAGTTTCATACAAACTAAAATCTCCTATTCACCCCCTTGGATGTTGAATTTTGAAAAATCCTTCCTTAGCCTAAAGTCATATGAGAAATACGTGTGCAAAGTTTCAAATTTCTAGCCTTAAGGGTTTGCCCTGTGCTTTGATACATCAGTCAATCAGCCTTGCCTTTTATATAATTCGATAATTTGGACCATTACTTCACGTCGCCGCCAGTGCGGTCGGTAGTAATTATTGGCGGTCAGTATAATTGCTCTGGCTTAGGTATTTCATTAATTCAATCAATATCAATTAAATCATTAATAACGTCATCGCTCAATTGAATTATGATTTCATTATTTTAATTGCATTGACATGGATTATTCAATATTATAGGTACTCTTATGTTCGTGATCGAGTGGTTAACATCATCGATGCAACTTTGAATAGCTCCCACACAGATTTAAGTGACGGTGGCTAGTTTCATAGAAACCAAACCAGCTACGCAGTTATTTTATAACACGCAAGTGTGTACGCAATACACAAGAACGCTCTCTTCCTTTACTCTCGTAACCCAGCGAGAGATCAGGCGCAGGACCGACATTTACCGATCCATACGTCAGATGGGCATTTTTTTTTTTTTTTTGGGCCACCACACTTACCCACCACTGCAACTCCTGTGTAGCCAGGATCGACAGTGGTAACCAACCGCAAAAACCCTTTGATATGATCTCAGGGGTGCCCGGGGGACATGCTAAATCTGTCTTGGAACCCGCAACGAACGTCAGATGGGCATGTCAAAAGTTGGTCATGCATTGTTATAACCAGACTCGAAAACTACATTTTTTGTTGTTTCAACGCGGGGATCGAACTCACGACCTCCGGAATCTAGAGCCAAGCTCTACACCACTGGCACACGGAGTCGTCAATGTTTTTACTATAACATTAACCGGCCGTTATCGTCATTATTTCTCAAAACGTCAGTCAAATTTTAACCGCCCAAATATTGAGTAGCTCCAAACACAAAACGTGTTATACAAATTTTATTTTTATGGTTTTTACTGAGTAGCCGTTAATATTTGAGTGAAGATTCGGTATTCGGTTCCAAGTCCCTCTCATCAACCACTGAGCCACAGAGGTCCTCAGATTATATTACTATATTAAACTCAACTCTAAAATGTCAGTGCAGAATATAGATAAAGGTAAAAAATATAATATACAATTTATTCTAAAAACTTTTTCTACTTAAACGGCACCAATAAAATGTTGGCTACGAACCCTCACTAAAAATAGATCAGTTTTTAACCCCACTAAATGTTTTTAAAATTCGTCTGTCAAACCCCGTTTAGCCCCTTTGTGTAACAGACTGTTAAGGCCCGTGTGTAACAAAAAATACACGATTAAATCTTTCCCCGAAGTATTCGTGAAAAGGATATGATACAATACGGTACGTGATACAATTTTGGTTGTTCATTTTTTTTACACGACCTCTGTGGCTTAGTGGTGTAGATATTATATGTAGGTAGTGGATGTAGGTTAGGTTTAGGTGTAGTTAGTAGGTGTAGGTGAAGTTGTAGGTGTAGGTGTAGTTGTTGGTGTGGAATCTGTTGGTAGTTATTTATTTATTATTTATTTATTTATTTATTTATGTATTTATTTATGTATTTATTTATTTATTTATATATAGTACATTTATTTATATTATATAGTAATAGCCTTTGCCCGCGGATTTGCCAGCGTGAAATTGGGTTTTAAACGATACCTTAAAAATATTTTAAAACTTTCATCCCCTATTTTACTCTCTATGGGGTTGAATATTAGAAAACGCTAAAATATGTAACTCATTATTTTTTCCATACTCAATTCATACGAAATATCATGCAAATATGTCCAAGAAATAAAAAGTTTCTTACAAACTTTTATCCCCTATTTGACCCCCTTTCAAAATTTAAAAGGGGTTGAATTTTTAATCATGGCATGGAATTTGATGAGGCATCCACTCATATGAGTGCAAACTTTCCTAGCCTTAAGGGTTTGGCCTGTGAGGTGATACATCAGTTCATTAGCTTTGCCTTTTATATATTATATAATATAGATAAATTATTTTAGGCTTACAGACGTTTCACTTTCACTCTAGATATCTGTTGGTCATGTTGTTAATAATGTTAATAATAGCTGGAGCGTTATTCTTCAAAATAATACATAGAGATATCGCTGAAACTACTTTCTTATCACAAACAATATAGCTCAAAGATTTCTCATAAGATATTAACGATTTGTCACAAATGTATCGAGATTGTAATGCGAATAGCACATTGGCGCAACACTCAGCTGCGTTGTGTAGCGTAGCGATGCATGATGCTTCACAAAAAACGGTGCTGCCACTGAATTTTATACTTTAAACAAGACAATCTTGTATATATATATTATATATAATCGGTTTATCGACATCGGCTGCAAGTATTACCAAGAAATTTAGTATTTAAGAAGTTTTGGGGCAGAAAAATCGATCAAGATAGTTCTTATTCTCCTGGAAACTGCGCATTTTTAAGCTATTAATGTTTTTCCTTTCGTCGTGCAACAATGATATATATCAATAATTGTGACTCAATTATGTCAGTTCGTGCCAATCGAACTGACATAATTTGGGATAAAACGTAACCTAACGTTGGGATACAATATAAATTTGCTTTGCTCGGAAATTCGGAATGTGGTGGGTTCGAATCCCGCTCAGATAAATATTTTGTGTATCATTTTATTTTTTTAAATTTACCTATCAGAACTCCGAGCAAATCTCGGTTACTCAGGTACTGTAGGTAATCATAGTAATTATATACCTATTGTTACTCTTTGGTTCATATCGCATTACATTGGGATATTCTTGGTTATTTCCTGCATTCCGTTTTTCTCGTATTTACTTTTCGAATCAAAAATCACAGTCGATTGTTGCATTTGCACAGAAGTTCAGTACACCAAATCGTAGCGGGTTTTAAGAATACAATTTTGAAATGTTTATATAAAAAGCGCAGTGCGTCACATCGCATTGTCGCAGTGTGTAACGTTCTTAAGGCCATTAGTAACCTCCGACATATAAGTACTGTGTAACGGTGCGTAGAATTGAATTGATAAAGTTTAAATATATCTCTAACGTTGAGCGCCAATGCAATAAATTAGAGGAGGAAAATGTCGTAGCTATGATAGAAATCGTTCGTGACTTCGTTTGCGTAAAATAAAATCACCTAACCAGGAGTTATATATGTATAACAGGACATGTCTAAGGATGGTTCCGTAACTATCAACACGTTATTAAGTTTTCTTTGAAATTGCATCAAACGATAGTGTCCGATTTCGCTCAAATTTTTTTTCCAAAAAAGTTTTTAAATCGAGATATTTTTAGCATGGATAGTTGCAAGACTCGTAGATCGACGCCGATTACACGAAAATGTTAAATATAATATTAATGTATGGAAAGTTACCTTCATTTAAAAATACTTATTTGACGATATCCCACATGTTGGAGTAGAATGAAAAAATATTTTTCATCCCCCCTTCACAACGGACGAACGGACAGACAAATAGTAAAAAGTTGGAAAAATTATTTTCTGAATCGAATGAATATTGTGTTGTGTAATGTTTGTTACGTCAGATATTATCATGCGTGCACATTGTATCATGCGGTTACTGTGTGGATCGTTTTAGGTTTCCGTAATACACAAGTAACCCTTATAGTTTCACTCTGTCCGTTCTTCAAGCTTCTGTAATTATGGATACAAATGGATGAAATTTGGTACAGTTATAGATTTTGTATAGATCTCGGTTAGGTTAGGTTAGGTTAGGTTATTTACTTTTAAAAAATACTTTTTCTACCGTGAAAAGTAATCAACAAATAATACAAATATTATAAAAGAGGAAAGATTTGACTTTTTGTTTGTTTGATTTGCACACCGAAACTATTAAGCCGATTTTTATGAAATTTGGCACACATGAAACTTCCACGGGGAAGGACAAAGGCCATTTATATCGCAACAAAATGTACGATGTCAGGGCTTTTGGTTGCACGAAGACGTGCACTTAGTAGATATATAAAATAAATATAAAGGCACAACACAACAACAAGAATGCCAATAGTAGAATTGCAACAGTTTTATTTATCAGCCATCAAACAAATGGTTGTATTGATGCATCTAGAAATCTCCATGAAGTTGAAACTGCACCTGATGTACGCCCGGATTTTAAATATAAATGGTCCGTATTTTGACCCTAGTGAAATGGCTGTATTGAATAAGTTGTGAATTTTAGCAAGCTACGAGAATTTGGTAATATAAAACCATTAAAATTAAATATCACAACAATAAGGTTTCTATAATAATTGTTAAAATAATAATCGAAAGTTTTGGTATTAGTAAGATAGCTATAGTAAAGGTAACTATAATAAGTTATAGTTTGTTTATTAATTGGAGTTTGTTTTTATATTTATCGGAAGTTTGTATATTAATTATTGGAGTCTCTCAAAATATTGTGTAAAGGAAAAAAATTTTTACGGGCATCACAGACGAGGAAGATACTATAATATTTTATGTTAAGATAAAATATCGCTGCCCCGCCCGCTTAAATACAGTATCCCACGGGAACACTATTATTTTTCGGGATAAAGACTACTTGTCTTTATATGCATCCAGAACCTAAACTACTTAGAAATCAAATTTCATAAAAATTGGTTTATTAGTTTCACAAACATCCATCCTCCCAAACAAACATCTATAATAGTATGTACGCCTCCGTGGTCTAGTAGTTTATTGCTTGGCTATCAATCCCGAGGTCGTGGGTTTGATCCCGGCGTTGAAAAAACAAAAAAATATATGTTTTTAAGCTGATTAGGACAATGCAGGCTAATCACCTGATTGTCTGACAAGCGGTCCATCCCCCTGGATTAGAAGAGTAAAAGAAGATAGAGTGATCGTGTGTACTGCGCACACACTTGGGCACTATGAAATAACTACTTCGTAGCCGGATCTATTTCAACGAAAGCAGCCCCCACCACCGAAATCGGCTTGGCAGCTATTATAAGGGTCTTTAAGTTTTAGGTGTAATTAATTTCAGCTACTAGTAATACCGAAATGGAGTGCCGCGTCACGTAGTTCTACTGCTGCGTAGTGCGTTATATCTCATACAATTTCATACAAAGAATATTTGGCCATGTCGCGCCGCGTAGTGCGTTATATCTCATACAATTTCATACAAAGAATATTTGGCCATGTCGCGCCGCGTAGTGCGTTATATCTCATACAATTTCATGCAAAGAATATTTGGCCATGTCGCGCCCCGTAGTGCGTTATATCTCATACAATTTCATACAAAGAATATTTGGCCATATCGCGCCGCGTAGTGCGTTATATCTCATACAATTTCATACAAAGAATATTTGGCCATGTCGCGCCCCGTAGTGCGTTATATCTCATACAATTTCATACAAAGAATATTTGGCCATGTCGCGCCGCGTAGTGCGTTATATCTCATACAATTTCATGCAAAGAATATTTGGCCATGTCGCGCCCCGTAGTGCGTTATATCTCATACAATTTCATACAAAGAATATTTGGCCATGTCGCGCCGCGTAGTGCGTTATATCTCATACAATTTCATACAAAGAATATATGGCCATGTCGCACCCCGTAGTGCGTTATATCTCATACAATTTCATACAAAGAATATTTGGCCATGTCGCGCCGCGTAGTGCGTTATATCTCATACAATTTCATGCAAAGAATATTTGGCCATGTCGCGCCCCGTAGTGCGTTATATCTCATACAATTTCATACAAAGAATATTTGGCCATGTCGCGCCGCGTAGTGCGTTATATCTCATACAATTTCATACAAAGAATATTTGGCCATGTCGCGCCCCGTAATGCGTTATATCTCATACAATTTCATACAAAGAATATTTGGCCATGTCGCGCCGCGTAGTGCGTTATATCTCATACAATTTCATGCAAAGAATATTTGGCCGTGTCGCGTCGCGTAGTGCGTTATATCTCATACAATTTCATGCAAAGAATATTTGGCCATGTCGCGCCGCGTAGTGCGTTATATCTCATACAATTTCATACAAAGAATATTTGGCCGTGTCGCGTCGCGTAGTGCGTTATATCTCATACAATTTCATGCAAAGAATATTTGGCCATGTCGCGCCGCGTAGTGCGTTATATCTCATACAATTTCATGCAAAGAATATTTGCCTATGTCGCTTCGCGGGTCCCACCTTTAAGATCCTAGGCGCATTTCTTATGCTTCAACTAATCTGCTGCAAGTGGTTATGACGGGAAGTACTCCTCACGTTGTTCCGTGTCAAGTGCCAAGACTCTTAGAGTGGGAAGTGTCACCGCTATCCTAGTTTTGTGAAAGGAGTTTTTTGTAAAGAAATAAAAAAGATGTTTTTTTTAATACTTAGTTATATTTTTCGTTTAGTCCAAAATATAATCTTAAAAGACGTTTGCTTAACAATAAGTATGCGTAATGATTATTATTCTTAAAGTGATTATTTAAAATTTGTTTTTATGACTATACAGTTATGCCAAATAAATAATATGCGTACCTATTATTAGACCAAATTAAATAAGGCCAAGTTAAATTATGGCATCTGATTTTATGCGAAAAAATTGGGACCCTAGAAGAAATTCTTACTTATTATTATTAACATGCAGTTTGTGTATATGGATGTTTGTTACTCTTTCACGCAATAACTACTGAACGATTTTGATGAAATTCGGTATGAGAGTATTTTCGGCTCTGGACGAATTACAGATAGGCTACTTTTAATCGCATCAAAAAAAAGCCAACGTGTGACAAAATTGTATCAAACGCATGGTAGTGTGAGTTATTAATGTGAGGTAGTGTGTATAATGTACTCTTTATTAACTTATTTTTAAGCATTATTATAAAAGTAATATTAATACAATTCACTCATCCTCAAAATAAATGAATGAATTCATTCATTGAACACTTTATTGCCCACCAAAAAAGTAAAATAAAATATAGTCGCTAAAAGCGATTAAGCTATTTCTACACCTTGTTAAATTTGGAAACAGATTTGTACGTTATTCATTACAAAGATAGGTGACTCAAAATAAACGTTCAAGGAAATGATAACAATAACAATAAATATGATAATTATAACTTTACCTAGTAACTTAACTGTGAAAATTTTTCTTCGTTCACATAATTTTCGTAAAAAGGCTTACAAACATTTTACTCCGCGTACCTATTAACATGCTTAAATCGTGATGATCACTATAGTGCATAACAATATGCTTCTATGTTTAGTGCTCATGGTATATCGCCGGTTATATATTATTAACCTTATATCGCAATTAGTGGCATCGCATTATGCTCAATGTATTACCAACATTATGGTTAAATGTTTATGAGCTTAGTTAATGTAATTTGGTTGATATTACGAGACACTGCCGCTTTTGAGCGTACAGTAATATACTTGCCTATTGATGCGTGTACAATCTGTATACTCTGTTCAGACCTAACTTAATCTTTTCGCAAAGAACAAGACAATAGTGCACTTTCATATTACCAATTTAAATGTGACTTATTATCGTACAATAAGGAAATACAATGACACACATTCATCCGGTCGTGTTTGATCGTTTTGTTAAAAGAATATTAAATTAGTTTTGAACAGAGTTGATTACAGTGTGTGTCGTGTTACACCTAAAAATGTTGTTTAGATAAAAATAAATCCTTCAATCATGTAAATATTATTGTTAGGTACTAGATATTGCCTGCGACTTCGTGCGCGCAAAAGTTAATCTCGCGGAGACCGTACATTTTTCCGCGATAAATAGTAGCGTTTGTCCTTCCCCGTAGTCTACTCTATATCTGTGGCGAATTTCATCAAAATCGGTCCAGTAGTTTCGGAGCCAATTCAATGCAAACAAACTTTTCCTCTTTATAATATTATAGTATTGATAAAATAAGACCATATTGATGAGTGTAGGGTCACATGTTCAATTGCTCTTTGCCTCGAGACGACACACACTGTATACAAGAGGATGACGCGGGAGCAGAAAACGCATTAGCTTAATGAGGGACCGAAGAAATTAATGAAAAATTATTCCCTACTCTATGTAAACGAGTTACATCTCACATCAATATAACCTTTTCAAGAGCATATCAGGACATATTATCTAAGGTGGGTTCTGTAACTATCAACGCGCAATAGGTTTTTTTCAATTACTTCATAAGTTATTGTCCGATTTCACTTAAGAATAATTTTCTTATAACATGGAAACGATAGGACACCTGGGGGACCAACATATTATATACCACTTTGGAGGACGATTATTCGAAATGGGTGACTTAAAAAAGAAACTAAAAAAAGGCATGTTTTAAACCTTGCTTATATTTAAAATATCCATTCGACGATACTCCACACTATGCGGTCGAACGAAAAAATGTTTTTCATTCCCACTTAACATGTATGGCGAGCCACCCATGAAATTTAAAACTAATATTATCTTATGATGCCAAAACCGAGATTTATACACTGTCTTTAACTATACCAAAATTTCATCCAATTATATTCATAATTACAGAAGCTGGAAGCGCGGACAGACAGACTGACAGACGGACAACCGGACGGACAGAAAACCTAAAAACGTGCATCCGCGCGGTGACGCGTTATGTTATTTCAGTGGAAACCGCCACCCCGTGTGATTCGTGCATTTTTTGTCTAAGGTATGATAAAAAATCTGTTCTGATTAACTACGTACCCCGCTTTGCTTGGGGAACCTGGGGGAACCTGCAACCTGCTGACAAGATAGATGATCCATGCGTCGGATGGGCATGTAAAAAGTCGGACCTGCGCCTCTGCCTCTCCGATCTCTCGCCAGTCGTGTCGGTTATTTGTCCCACTGGGTTATGAGTGTTAAGGAAGAGAGAGTGCTCTTGTGTACTGCGCACACACTTGGGCACTATAAAATTAATCCTGCGTAATTGGCCTTGTTTCAATGAAACCGGCCACCGTCACCGAAATTATTCTTATTATTAATCTACTTCGTAGCACCGCTACGACAAATTTTGCCTGATACGAAGCTGTACTAGGTAAGGCAGGGTTACTTAGCATGCTACGAGAAGATATTGAAATTCAATAGTTGATGTTTTATAGTACGATTCACTTAATGTGGCCATTTTAGACTTATAACTATGATAATAATATTAATTAAAAATTTTTAATATGAATTTTTCTTACATTTCAACATTTTAAATTAATAGAAAATCACTTATGTATTTATCTAACAGCTATTCAGTGTTCATCGCTTGAACAGTTTGTGTCATATTATGCCCTTTTTATATGATATATTTATCCTATCTTCTGGAGACAACACAATATCAAAATTTCTCAGTAAATAATATATTATGCCAGATCGCTTTATTGCTAATATCAAGCTTCGATGCCGTTCAATTTTAGAATTGGGTTAAGTTCTGTGATCCAATTTATATGATAATCACATATGCCTTGATTTAATTATAAAAAATGATGGTAATAACGCGCTAAGTCCTGCAACTGCAAGCCTCTTGTAAATATGTACCTTTTCCAATCTATAAAATCATCATCATCATCCTATCGCCGTCCCCTGCTGAACTATAAAACTATAGAAAAGTAAATGATAATAATGATAAAGGTTTGCAAAAATTGAAAATTTAACAAGCTAAAAGAAAGAAAGTCGGTCTAGTAATTTCAATGGATTAATATTAAAATTCTACTACGTTATCTAAAAGTCGCAATTTCATAAGCGTTTTGTGTGAGCGAGACAGCTGCATATTTACAAGTGCCTGACAGAGACATATGCTAACAATATTCTAATATTGGTCTGGAAGTATGTCACATTTCCCGCCGTTTAGTACCGAAGTCACGTAGTTAATAATACATTAACAGTCCGCCCATCAACATTGACCAAGGTTTATTAATTTCTGTCAAAACATCATTTTTATAGTCATCATAATTATCAGCCACTTACAGCTGCAGACTTGATCCTTGCTGTAAGACGGGTCCTGTACGCTCGCACACACGCTCGTATAATTGCACACAAGCACGCTTGCAAGCTCGAATGGATGCAATTATTCTCGCACGCTTGCACCAGTATGCTCTTTGCACACGTGTATACTCGGACGCATGCATTCTTTCACAAATGCTCGTGCGTACGCTCGCACGCACCCCGCAAACACGCATTCTGGTACACTCGGATTCGCATGCATACTGAGAAGGCCTGGGTGTCTAACAAAGCATAAATAACTATCCCGAAATGTCGCATAAAAATATTGTCGATATATTATATGATACCGGCCAAACGCGGCCATAAATTTTAGGCTAGGCTAAAGGCCGGCCAAGGCTAGGCCAAGGCTAAACTAGTTCACCGGTACAGACTAGGCCAAAGTACTGGACCATCCTAAGGGCGATAGGGGAAAGTAGTCTTTGTCTTTGCTTTTTTTTGGTCTAGTCTACACTTACAGTAAATAATAAAATATCAGATGTTATGAAATTAACATGCATTTATTAATTAGATTCAAAATCAATTTCACTTTTTTTGCATGGCGTACTCTGATGGCATTTGGAATTGCAGAGCACAATTTTCGTCTTGCATTTGCACCTGTTTGTCAATCAGTCCCTTACGTAGCTGCGTTTAAAATCTGTAGCGGGCTTCGACCTCTTGATTGTAAGTCCTGATGTGTGTCTGAGTGGTGATGATAATAATACAGCAACAATTCTTATATTCTCCTTTATTGGTGCTTAACACTGAATACGTATTACATATGAGGTAAATGCCTAACACAATAATATACGTCTACACTATTTATAGCCTTTTGGCCAACTGAAATAAACAAACTAAATAGGCTTTACTTCATGACATCTGTCAATGTCAAAAATGACATTGACACTTACTTTTGTCAATATGCAACATCTCCCTTTTCGAGAAAAAAGCAAACTAATATTAGTATTAAGTAACTTACAAAACTAATAACAGTACATTACTTATCTACTCAAATTTCTCATGTATGTACAATTTAGGACGTCTCACACTTCTACCAGACCTGGTTACGTAACCGGTATTTTCTAGACTTTCCATAGGAACACAGTTATCATCGATAATGCAATTTTGAACAGGACCGTCTCCGAGCTCTGCCGAACTCATGGGATCTATACTGTTTATGGGAGACATATCGTCAGTGCTGCCGTTGCCATAAAAAGAAGGTGGAGGATTTGTATTTTTTAAATTCTTTTTTCTAGGTCTAATGTGTCCCCTATTCCTCCTATACACAACACCATTTGGATCCACTACATAATATGATCTACCACAACCTAATTTCTCTTTAATTATTCCCGGAGACCAAAAAGATTTAGGATTCTTTTTGAAATAAATGTCATCTCCAGGCTGAAACACATAGGATGTATACTTCGCATTCCTGTCAAAATAAAAAGACATTCTGTCTCTGCTTTTGTTGTGACATCTTTCAAACGTCGAAAATTTGACCACTTCTGGAATGAGTTTTCTGTTTAGAATTGGTAAATTTACTCGCAAGTTTCTAGACATTAATAATGCGGCCGGACTGGGAAAATCTCCCTTAGCAGCGTTGCGGTAGTGTAGTAACGCCAAATGTATATCCGAGCCATCTTCCTTGCATTTCCTTAATATGTTTTTGACAATTTTAACTCCACTTTCAGCCTGGCCATTAGACCTGGACCAATAAGGACTGGTAGTAATGTGTTCTACATCCCAATCAACAAGAAAAGACTTGAATTTGCAAGAGTTAAAAGGTGGACCATTGTCAGATATCAATATTTTCGGGATACCATGTCGAGCAAAGAAGGATTTGAGGTTTTTAACAACGTTATCGACAGTGTAATTCTTATGCAAAGAAGCTAGCTCTATGTACTTGGAATAATAATCCATGCAGACAAGGAAATTTTCTCCATCAAAATATAATAAATCTATACCTACCTTCTCCCACGGAAGATAAGATATCTCATGGCATTTTAACGGTTCCTTGGGTATGTTTGCCATGAATTTTGCACACGCTGAACATTGATCAATTAGGTTTTTAATATCCGCGTTAATATTTGGCCAATAAACTGTTTCTCTAGCTATGTTGAGTGTTTTATTAATACCTAAATGCCCACAGTGTATTTTATCTAAAATCTGTCTTTGCAAGGATTTTGGAACAATAAGCCTATTGCCTTTAAATATTAAGCCGTTCATTATATGTATTTCATTTTGAATGTTCCAATATGGTTTCACAAGACAGCTTACTTTGTCTTTGCTTCTTGGCCAACCATTCTGAATATAAGACTTGAGCAGATTTAAAGATTCATCATTTTTACTTTCTAATAATATTAATTCTAAATATGGCTTACTCGCTGAGAGATTAGAAAATATTGAATTTACATGATATTGTAAGTCTTGTTCATACTGAGGTATGTATGTATCACTGAGTGAGGCTCTTGACAAAGTATCTGCTATATACATATATTTACCAGGTACATAAACCACTTCTAGGTCGTAACCCTGCAACGATAACATCATTCTTTGTAGTCTAGCAGGTACTTCATGAAGAGGTTTTTTAAAAAGGTAAATTAAAGGTTTGTGATCAGTATGAACAGTTGTTTTACTGCCATAAATATATTGGTGAAATTTATTACATCCAAATTGTATGGCAAACAATTCCTTTTCAATCTGAGCGTAGTTTTGTTGAGAGGAGGTAAGTGTTCTTGAACTATATGCAATGGGTCGTTTGTTTTGCATCAATACCGCTCCCAGTGCATTCTTTGATGAATCTACCGACAAAATCACAGGTAAGTTGCAATTATAATTAGTTAACACAGGTGCTTTGGATACGACTTCTTTTAACAAATCAAAGCACTTTTGACAATTTTCATCCCATAACCATAATGTATCTTTTTTTAACAAATTTCTTAAGGTATTAGTTTTCTCTGCTAGATTTTCTATAAACGGTGCTAAAAAATTAATCATGCCTAGAAATCTCTGCAAATCTTTAATATTTTTTGGTATGGGCATATCTTTTATGGCTTTAACTTTCTCTGGATCAATTTTTATACCTTCTTTACTAAAAATATAACCCAAATATGCTATTTCTTCTAGAATAAACTTGCACTTGGCTTTATTTAATTTTAAATTAACTTGCCTAGCCCTTTCCAAAAACATTTCTAACCTTTTATTGTGTATTTCAATTGTTTCACCGTATATTAAAATGTCATCACACCAAATTATTATACCTTCAATGTCTCCGAAAAGATCTATCATGGTTTTATAGAAAATTTCTGTAGCCGTGTTTATTCTAAAAGGTAATCTTAAAAATTTGTATCTGTCAAAGGGAGTTTGAAATGTACATAGATCACTACTTTCTTTAGTTAATTTTATATTATAAAACCCAGAAAACGCATCTAAATGCGAAAAATAAGAGGCTTTGGACAATTTAGACCTGACTTCATCTATATTTTTAATTGGAAAATGACATCTCAATAAATTTTTATTTAAATTTCTAGGATCTAAGCAAATTCTCAATCCACCATTCTTTTTCATGGCTATAACTAAACTACTCACCCAGAGAATAGGTTTGTTCACCTTCCGTATGACTCCCATGTTTTCCATGAGTTGAAGCTCTTTCCTTAACGGTTCAACCAACGCGAAGGGTACCTTTCTAGGGGGGTCAACGCACGGAATAGCATCCTTCTTTAGCACGATGCTGTGTTCGTATGGGAGGCAGCCTAGACCCTGAAACACATCATTATATCTGGTCACAATTTTGTCACAAGTTTTTTGATACACATTTTGCTCAACATTTTTGACATTCTCATTCTTTATATGAAAGTTTTTTGTTATTAAATTTAGCTTTATACAAGTGGGTAAACCAATCACAGTTGGACAATTTAATTTAGTTACAACAAAAGTAATGTTTTCTGGTTTTGTTTTGTTTTCTACTAAACAACAAATGTTTGACACTGAAATCATCGGAATTCTGTGCCCACTGTAGGCAAAGATATTATATTTTTTACACATTTCTTTACTATGTTTGTCAAATTTAAGATTCAATTCTTTAAATACTTGATAAGACATCACATTTATGTCTGCTCCAGTGTCAATTAGGCAATCTACATTTTTGTTGTTTATTTTAAGAGAATAATGCCAGGAATTATTTGTGTTAAGCAAATTTGTACTAGCATTTTGTGACTTTATGTTTTTAATGTTGAATAATGCCCCTATTGTAAATCTCTCAGCCTCAGCACCTTTGGGGCTTGATTCATCATCGAGATTTATGCTACCTACCCCAGAACCAATAGTCCTGACATTATTTTTCTTAAAACATAGATGAGTAAAATGTCCATATTTAAAACATGACCTGCATCTGTATTTCCATGCTGGACAGTTGCGGCGACCATGCGATGTGTTGCACTTTACACACGCCGATGTTCTGGAACCAGGTGTAGCTGACCTTGGGTGACCTTGGCGTGATGTGGATCTTGAGTTTTTTCTCTTCTGGTGTGGGGGGAAACTGGTCCGACGATTTTTGTGTAGCTTGTATACTGTGCCTTCTTCTGTTCCATCTGCTGCATTGATTGATTCTTCACTTTCCTGCGCCATCGTGAGTGTTCTACAGAGGAGTTTGGCTCTTTCTAGGGATAAATCTTGCTCTTGTAGGAGCTTTTGACGAAACTGCGAGAAGTTTGTGGCCATATTAGCAATGAAAATGTCCTTTACAAGGGAATCGCGTAGCGAACCAAACTCACAGGCATGACTTGCGTTTTCTAATTCCATTAGAAAATTTTGCAAGGATTCGTTTACACGTTGTTTCAAGGTAAAGAATTTGTGCCGCGCCACCGTCAAATTCTTTTTGGGTTCAAAATACTCCACGAATTTTGCCTTGACTTCTTGGAATGTAGCAGTGCTTAGGTCCAAATTGAAGGAATTGTAGATATTTAGGCCCTTATCTCCCATGGAATGCAGCATGATTGCAATTTTTCTTTTGTCTTCCGTTTTCTCCATGCCCGACGCCAGTAGGAATATTTCGAATGATTGGGTCCATTTCTTGAAATTTTCAGCATTATTGTTGATAATTTCTGTAGAGATCTCAAGCTTCTGCACTCCGTTTCCTGCCATTGTTAAGTTCCCACACTCAGATTGTCTCGAAGCTTCCGGAGTTTTCGATGTACCCCCTTTTGCGTTCATGATTTTCGTTTTTCTTCTGACACCATGTAGCGGGCTTCGACCTCTTGATTGTAAGTCCTGATGTGTGTCTGAGTGGTGATGATAATAATACAGCAACAATTATTATATTCTCCTTTATTGGTGCTTAACACTGAATACGTATTACATATGAGGTAAATGCCTAACACAATAATATACGTCTACACTATTTATAGCCTTTTGGCCAACTGAAATAAACAAACTAAATAGGCTTTACTTCATGTGACATCTGTCAATGTCAAAAATGACATTGACACTTACTTTTGTCAATATGCAACAAAATCGAGAAACTGGGCAAGAGAGGATGGCAGGGGACGCGCGGGGCGTGAAAAATACAACAGAGGGATTCCCCACATGCACAGTTCTCGACACGAACTCGCTTAAACATTTCTGACTAGGCAAAATCAACATAGATTAGGCAAAATAAATAAAGCCCAGACTTAACCGGCTCCTTCTAGTTTAAACTAGTTTTCCTGTCGCCCTTAGGACGGACCAGTTTTTTCTAGTCTGTACCTGTTTATCTGATCGCATATAGGTGAACTAGTTTAGCCTTAGCGAAACTAGTTTGACCTTAAACCCGGATTGGCCGGTAACGTGTACAAACATTGTAGTTGTAGAAAACCACAATATTGGTTCACTGACCACTGTAACCAGTGGTTTCCGGAATCCACCGAAACACTGTAGCGGGGAAAATACAAGAAATCTCGATTTTGGTTGTTATCGTTTTCACTATACTATGTACAATGTAAAATATTTTCGGTTTACCATTAACGATATAATTTCTTTAAATTGTTGGTTGCAGTATTTTTGAGATGAATTATATAAATATTTGAATGTTTTTTAACTAACATGAACATTGAGAGCATAATTGTTATTAGGATAGCACACAGATCCGGTGTACCACTTTTGGACCTTATTTCTTGGTATTTTTTTTAAATCTATGGATGCACCACACCCCGTCAAACTTTTCCAGTGCTAAGTATCCGAAGTTCTCCTGTTACGGGCGACCAGACATTGTAGTATATTTAAGGCTTTTATACTATACGATATGTATTAGGGTGTCCCTTAAATTTCAAGTTCGATATTTTTTACGCATCTTAAAATTTTCGTATTGAGATAATATAGGCTAGAAAAAAATATTAGCCTGATTGATAAACGATAGCCCGTGCCGACTTGCGATTTTAATTTTCCCATACAAGTTACAAGAGGTCAACCCAATGACCGTTTTTTTGTTTTATCAAATGAACCAGGAAACGAGCAGACAGATCGCCTGATGGTAAGCGATTACCGCCGCCCATGGACACTCGCAACACCACTCGTAACTCCTCTGGTGTTGCGACTTGCGTTCCCAGTCCTTAAAATCCCCAACCCCCCTTGGGCCTCCGGTAACCTCACTCACTCGGCGAAACACAACGCAAGCGTTATTTGACGCCAATTTTCTTTGAGACCGTGGTATTTAACCGGTCGAGTCGGCTTATTTATGCCGAAGCGTGGCTCTCCCACAATAAACCTGCAAGTAAATGTTTCATTTGTCGTTTTATACGTGGTTTTTTGAGATTTCTTGTGCGCATTCAATTATAGCGTACCTAAAGATGTCTGTAAAATTCAAGAGTGGTAACAAAGTATTGCCAGTTAAAGAAACATAATAATAATAAGATTATATTCTTAGTAAGAAAGTAGAACACATTCTGACAATTGAATAAGATTACAAATGGAAAAAAAATCTTTTACAAATAAACAAAGAGAGCAAGGTCACCCAAACCATTGCTCGGGTGGTTTAGTAGTTTCGGAGCCTTATCAATGCAAATAAACAAACAATAAAATCTTTCCTTTTTATAATATAAGTGTAGATTAGGCTTTTTTTTAGTTTGCAGCAGATCTAATGATGTAATATAATAAAATCTATATTATACACTTCTTACCACGTCGATCTGGTCACTTGAAAAGCATCCGAAGACTTCTGTTACACCTATGTACAGGTAACCTACCAGGAATATTTAATACTTTTTATATTAAGCATACATATATTAAAAAAAATTATTATATTATACACATATTGAATACACATCCATGACCCAGGAACACTGAAAACTTCTTTGTTCCTGATCACAGAAAACCTGAGCGCCAACGCGCTAACCACTGAGTTACAGAGTATGTCAAAATACTTACACTCAGCGGAAACGCACGATCGAAATACTTACACTCAGCGGAACCGCACGATCGAAATACTTACACTCAGCGGAAACGCACGATCGAAATACTTACACTCAGCGGAAACGCACGATCGAAATACTTACACTCAGCGGAAACGCACGATCGAAATCTGCTATCGCTGGCGTGACAGTGATAACACGTTTTTATTTATTTGGAAATACCACAGACATGTAGTCGCTAGCGACATATTAAAAGTATGAACATTATGTAGCGGTAGTTCGCGATAGCTACAGTCGCCCGTTTGCACCGATCCTTAATGTCCTTTGTTTCCAGTTTTAATTCAGCACATCTAATGAAAGACTTAATGTAAGTGGTGTCATTTAGATCCAAGGCTAAGTGCTAGCGTCTTTTAATTCACAGTGGGTTTCATTTTTTTTTTAAATGCTCACTAAAGTTTTTTTATACATTTTAAATGGCGCAGGAAACGAGCAGACGGTACGGCTGATGGTAAGCGATTACCGCTGCCCATGGACAATTGCAACACCAGAGAAGTTACAAGTGTAACACCTCTGGTGTTCGCACTTGCGTTCCTTGTCCTCAAAATCACCAATCACCCTTGGACCTTTTTTCCTTCGAATGTTCTAGACAATGCTTCTGTAGGAATTGGTATTTTGAATTATGTAATTATTTTTTTGTGATAAATCGAAACATAAAAGATAATATATAGGTAAGTTTATAGCAAAACATTTATTTTTTATTTTTCGCAATAATTCAAAAGTTATATCAAATTAAAAATTATTTTTTGAATCCAGTACCGAAGACACGCCGACAGCTCTTGAACAAATCCGAGCGCGTGTGACGTCATAATGCTAGTTTCACTCTAGGGTACTGCCAACTGGCGATCGTATGTATTGGCGTTCAAAGTCACGTAAATTTTTTATTATTTTAAATTTTTGATTGTGTATAGTTTTTGAAATACTATACACAATCAAAAATTTTCCGCATTAAGTATCAATATTATTTATAATAAAGTTTTAAAATACATAAAATACATTTTTTTTTCATATTCCTAATTAGTATTACAATACTAATTAGGAATATGAAAAGGAAGGAAGGAAGTTTATTTTTCCTCCAAGAGATATATATAAAAATAAAAATATAAATAAACTATTTTGTTTCTCTGTAAATACGAGTTAAATTTTAAAACACAACATATTATCATAATATTATAATATTATCATATATATAATATTATAATATTAATAATAATATTATAATATTATCATAATATTATCATATTATCATATTATCAACATATTATCATATACATAACATATTATCATACCTGTAAATACGAGAAACGACAATTATTATGTTTATTGTTATTCCTCCAGTATGGTATTAAATTAAAATCTTTTGTAGGTACATCTTTATATTCTTTGCTTTTAACATTTTCCATTGTAATAAAATTTGACAATCTCAATCAGACTTCAAAATAATTTCTTCTAAAAATATTTAAATATCTAGCACATAACACTACTTATATATACACATACACTACTTTAAATATAAACTTAGTTTATTATTTACATATATATATATATATATATATATATATATATATATATATATATATACACACTTTGCTCCACATATACTGTAACTGTGCCAAATTGCACACTCCTACGTTCTCACAATTCTCGTAAAATTTTAGCTTTACGTATATTTTATCCTACTACTATTATAAATGTGAAAGTTGAAAAAAAATGTGAGGATGGATTGATGAATGTTCGTTTGTTGCTCTTTCACGCAAAAACTACTAAACGGATTTGGATGAAATTTGGTATGGTAGTAGTTTAAAGTCTGGATTAAAACATAGGCTAACTTTTTATCCCGAAAAAGTACACTATTCCCGTGGGATACTGTATTTACGCGAGCTGAGCCGCGGCTAACGGCTAGTATAATAATAAAATTATCTATACTAGTAGTTTTATCTATTACGTTAAAGCTTATGTCTAAAAATGTACAATTGTAGTTTTTTTTTATTGAAAGAAATAACAAAATGTGTATAATTCTTTTTATAGGAGTCTGTAGCAAAAGGCACACTACTATTATTATTTGCTAATACAAAAAACATCATTGAATACTGATGAATGATCTTTGTGTACGGCTCTTCAAACATCGCATTTATTTGATCTGTATTGTGAGGAATCGGAAAACAATGTCATAAATGTTCGCCTTGTTACATCTCGACAAACATCGTTACAATACCGATAATTATTATGAGATTACGTTCTTATATAAAGGTGCTTTTACTTTGGTTAAAGGCAATATACGCTTTTACTTTGGTTAAAGGCAATATACTTTTTTATTTTAGTTTTGTCATCGATTAGTCGTACGAAAATAGCTTAAGTTGGCTTAATGTGTGGTTGTAAAGTGTGTAAAATATATCCGGCCTACGGGAACCGTACATGCGTAAGCGTGGTGTGGGCCGTCATATTTAGACATAAGTACCTGGGTAGCCACATTCCGAATTTTCGAAAAAGCTAGAAGCACATACGCATACCAAACTGCAAGTCGGACTGACATATAAAGCGAATATTATTATTCATACCATATTGTTGCACAACGAAAGAAAAAACATATAGTTTAAAAATGCGCAGATTCCCAAGGATAAGTAAGACCTAGATAGATCGATTTTTCTCTCCCAAAACTGCCTGCATAACAAAATTGATAATACTTGCAGCCGTAAAAGAAACTGATTGTATATACAGGACTGTATCATATAAAGTAAAGGTTGTCATTCTTTTATTTTTAATTAGGCTCGGTGCAAACGTGTGATTGATTATCACTACCGATAACTAACTGGCACCCCTGAAACATAATTTAATAGAACATATTTTTTTAAGACGCCACACTTGTGGCGGTTAGCTCTCAAAATGTATGATGATTGTTAATCTGTGGCCATTTCTGATCCTTATTCTTTGCTTCATTTTTTAGAGTGTAACCATTTTAAATCAACATTTAGGGCCAATTCACACTCATTAACATCTCAAACATTATGGTGATTCTGTACAAAGTTTTTATTACTCACAAAACTTTGTAGAGGCAATAACAAACGGCAATCTTCCGCACAGTCCACAGTTCGCTGTAATTGACTAAGGAAACCCAGCAACCTTGTTAGAAAATTGAATTTAAAAAATATAAAAATAATAATATGTGCAACTAGCTTTTGCCCGCGGCTCCGCCCACGCATATACAGTAACCCACAGGAACACTGTTCTTTTCCGGGATAAAAAGTAGCTTATGTGGTAATCCGGAACTTTCACTACTACAATACCAAATTTCATCGAAATCTATTCAGTTGTTTTTGCGTGAAAGAGTAATTAACATCCATCAATCCATCCATACACCCATCCATTGCTCACAAACTTTCACATTTATAATGGTCGTAGGATAAGACTAAATTGTAGGGATAAGGAGTACTTTTTTAGGTGCTATTCGTATTCAAATTACAAAAGGTAAACCTAGGATCATTCAAAATTTGGAGATTTAGGGACAGTTCACATAGCGACGATACGCGACGCCACGTGGCAATGCATTTTTAAGATAGCTATTGAAAAATGAACTTAATTCACTACACAAAATGACACATGTTTCATATGACATCAGTCATACACTGCACATGCGCTGTTTAGTACAACCTGACATTCGAACTCTTACGATGAAACTTTTATCTTCTTGTGTAATAAATAAAGTTCAATTTTGAATTGCTATCTTAAAAAAGCAGAGGCAAGTCCGCGTATCGTTTCGTTTCGGTGTGAATTGTCTCTAAGGCTTATATACATAAACAAGTACATAAATGGAAAAAAAATCTCTTATTATTGAAATACTGTAGAATATTACAGTGGGCACAATTTTTAAATCGATGTGACTAGTTGACAATTTGTAAGTTTTTGCGTTTAATTTATTTAGAAGCTACTGATAGAATCTCGCATATTGTGTTCTACAATTTGTGAAACAAATATTAATTTTAGCAATACTTCATTTAGAAAGTAAGTGGATTGAAAAGTTTAACTTGAGTAACATAAATTGCTTTAGAAATTTTGCAAATATTGTGTTAATAGAAATGAGATTGAGTTGCTTTTACGTCTAAAAAAAGAACGAATCCCACCAAAAATATTTTCATGTAAAGTGATGCCAAGATCGCACTGTCAAAAAGTTATCAGATCGCATGTAAAACCAAGCTTCTGACTGAAGCTTCTCAATATTACTCTTATTAGGAAGTAATAAGAGTAATATTGTCTACTGTCTACGAAGTTACTGTGCCGTGGGTTGGGACAATATACCTCCTGGTATCAAAAAACAAAACAAAGATGTAATTGCCCCACCCCTAACACATATCTTTAACCTGTCCCTTACAACAGGCATCTTCCTCAAAGTCTTCAAAAGAGCAATTATACATCCCATATATAAGGCGGGCAATAGAGACCAAGTCACTAATTATAGACCAACGCCGTTCTACCATCCCTGAATACTAGATTAACAGCTCACCTGGAAAAAAACAACTTTTTATCGACCTCTTAGTACGGTTTCCGCACAGGCAAATCAACAGGCGATGCAATACACGAACTCACAGACTACATCGTAATAAAATTAGACGAAGGTCAAAAAGTCCTAGGAATATTCCTCGACCTGGCAAAAGCCTTTGGACACGGTCTCTATTAATATCCTTATAAAGAAGATGGACCGAATGGGAATAAGGGGAACTCAACTCAAACTGATTGAGGACTTCCTCTTTGATCGTACACAGAGAGTTAAGGTAGATGAGTATCTTAGTACCGAACTAAACACTACACACGGCATTCCTCAAGGTAGCGCTATTGCTCCAACGCTCTTTCTCATCTACATGTTAATGTGAGCATACACTCAACCTCCGAGATGGAAAAGTTTTCACTTTTTCAGACGATACGGCCCTCGTTTTCCATTCAGAATCATGGAGAAATGTTTATAAAACTACCCATAATGATTTCGTATAATAGTATTCGAGTACTAGATTCGGTAGTTGAATCGTTACGCAAAAATATCCTAACTCTTAACACTCACAAAACAAAATACATTTCATTCGCGATTAGAAATACCCTACCTACGATGATCTCACACAGCATCAACGCAAATACTGTGTCTCTACCCTTATGTTGTACCATGTACATGTGAGCCCTTGGAAAGTACCATGACAATAAATATTTAGGAGTTGTTCTAGGCCCTTCTTTCAGCTTTCGTCCACACATTGAGGCCCTTACTTTATGAATAAGGAAGTTGATACCCATATTCAAGAATCTAAAAGACGTGGCGAACGATTATCTGAGAAGAATGGTCTACTTCACCCTTTGTCAATCTTTGCTCACATATTGCATTGCAACATGGGGAGGCACACACAAAGATATCATATTACAATTAGAGCGAGTACAACGGGCAATTTTAAAAGTGTCCAACTTTGTTGTCCTTTCCGTTACCCTACTGTAGAGCTCTATAGAGTAAGTAAAGTTTTAACTGTGCGTCAGTTATATTCCATGCAGTCCTAAAACACCACAGCCTCCTCATTTACACCCCACCTTCGCTCCAAAGCAAAATACGCTATAATCCTGACAACCCGGACACCGCTTCCGCACCCGCTTTGCCAATCGATTCATTGGAGGATACGTCTACAAAAAAATCAACAAAAGAATTAACATTTATTCCTTAACAAAATCAGCATGTAAAACTAGACTGACTGAATGGCTGTAAACATTAAACTACCAAAACACAGAAAATCTCATCACAGTGCCTGAGACACACACTCACACACACAAATATTATATTGCCTAACTACTAACACGATTAGACATCACCCTACAGAATACGCAATGACTTGTACAGTCTATTCTATTGTAATTTGTAACGACTAGTAATATTACTACTTCGGAGGTTCTGGTGTCCTGAAATACAGGTTACGCCTAATTTCGGCACCAATCTCCCACAAACACCTGTGTTACATATGGAAAATTGTGAAATATATTGTACTGTTCGTGTGGTGAGAAAAATAAACGAATTTTTATTTATTTATTATTTATTTAATATATAATATTATAATATTGATAATCTCGGAAACGGCTTCCAGTATTTCAACTACTAAGCATAATACTATGCGTTGTTACCAAATTGTTGGAGGGTTTGAATCTCGGTAAGACGATTTTTTTATTTAAATGTGGGAGAGCCACCCTTCGACATGAATGGGTCGGCTCGACCGGGTAAATACCACGGCCTCACAGAAAACCAGCGTTAAATAACGCTGTATTTCGACGAGTGAATAAAGTTACCGGAGGCCCAAGGAGTGTTGGGGGTTTTATAGACTTGGAACACAAGTCGCAACACCAGAGAAGTTACAAGTGTAATTCAGAAGAATTACACTTGTAACTTATTGCCTACCGCAACACCAGAAGGTGTTGCAATAGGCGACGGTAATCACTTACCTTCATGTGATCCGTCTGCTCATTTCCTGGTTCATTACTTAAAAAATAAAATCTTTTTTATATTTTTGTCCGTACTAATAATATAACTCCGAGCTAAGCTCGGTCTCCCAAGTGTGTACTTATTTATTTTGTCCGAATCTTTTGGTGAAAGAAATATATTTACATAATCTATGATTTCATAAGTAATCTATTGAAGGCAAGAATAAGGCTCAACTCGCACTGGCGCAGAGTCGAAGCGACGCGACGCGTCATATTTTTCCGCCTAAAGCATATTCATCTCTATTGTTCTATTATTTAAGTACAAATTTGTGCTATGTCAATATGGAAGTGCGCGTCGACGCGCGTAGACACGCGCATTCGCGCTACGGCGCTCGGCTGAATTCGGGTGGGTCCGCGAGTCGCCGCGCGTACCCGGGCGCAGTGACGCGTAAGACGCTGACCACAACGGACGGACGACAGTGCTAAACTACGACGACAATGGACGAAGATGAAAAATTAATTTATTTAGTAGAGAAATATGAATGTCTGTTTAACGTCAAGACGAAAACCTACAGTGATAATAATTGTAGGAATAATGCCTGGCAAAAAGTAAGCGGTGAAATGCAAATTTCTGGTAAGTACTAAGTATTTATTATTACATTTAAGTAACATACACAGTAACATTTACGTATCATTATGACCACTTCTTTAGCATAGTCTGATCATTTTGTTTTGCCATGGTACTGCCCCATGCTCGGATATAAAATAAGATTTGAATTTCTCTCTGATCACCATGGCATTTGTCGTAGTTTGATAATCGACTGATCGTATATCTTGTAATATACTATTACTTGGCAATTTCAAGTTTTCGAGTTCGTCATTTTCTCTTATGTAATTATGCAAACATGTGCATGCAAGAACCATAGAATCAAGATACATCGGTTGCATTTTTTTTTTTGAAAAATCTCAAAATTTTGTGATAGGATTCCGAATGCACTTTCTACTAGGCGCCTTGCTCGGCTTCAGCGATAATTAAAAATTTTATTTTGATGAATGTCAGACACCTGATTTCCAGGATATGGTCCCATAATGTGTTCGGACAAGGGAAATACTTCGTCTCCCACAAAAACATGTGGCATTTCCTCTATTATACCTGGCAACCTTTTATTAGGCGGTATACCAATCGTATTATTTTGTAATCGTTGTCCAAATTTAGAACTGTTTAATATGCCGCTATCGCTGTTACGTCCATATGCTCCGATGTCAACAATAATGAATTTGTAATTTGCGTCAACAACGGCTAACAAGACAGTACTGAAATATTTTTTGTAATTAAAATACAAACTGCCGCTATTCCAGGGAGCTCTTATATTGACGTGTTTACCGTCAATTGCCCCTATATAATTAGGGAAATTCCATATGGTTCTGAATTCCTCCACTATTTTAGTTCATAATTCTTGTGTTGGCTTCGGCATAACAAGTGGCTGTAAATGTTTCCATATTGTTGCGCAAACTTCATGTACAATTGTTAAAACAGTGCTGTATCTTATTCGATAACTTTTTAGTTACAATTTTGTGCTCCTTTTTCAGAGGCGGAGTGTCAAAAGCGGTGGAAAAGAATTCGAGATTGTTACAAGAAAGCAATTAGATTAAGACAGTTCAAGAGTGGTTCTGCTAGATCATATGATAAGCCAATTAGATTTAAAAAAGAATTGGAGTTTTTAAAACCATACATGCAGAACAAACCACAGACGTGTTACTTAGATAGTTCCGAAGAAAATTACCTAAACACTGATACCGACACCAACTTGTCCGTTGCGTCGCCATCTCGACCCGAATCACAAAAAATCGACGAAACGCTTCGAGAAAAGGTGGTCTGGTTGTGCCCTTGCGCTTCGCTTGGCTTATCTTGGCGGGGGCACTACCGTGCCCCCAGAAACAACAAACAACAAACAAAACGAGCTGTATTTTAGTAACGTTTTTCGTATTTCTATCTAGTCAAAGGTACTATCGAACAAGTTGACGCTCGACCAGGGATAAGATGAAAATCGTGTAAATACTTAGTCCAACCACGTCTGCAGTCCTTGCGGTTACTTACTTTGTGTTTCAAAATTTTGAGACATCCTAGTGCAAAGGAAAATGTTTAGAAACTGGTGAAGAAGGAACTCTGTCGATATTTTACCTATAAAAATTTTTAATTATAAATTTTGTGAATTCACTGGTAACACGAGCTCTTTATATTTTAAGGTGCGCTCTTCTTGTTCCATATTTCAAAGTACAAAAAATAAAGAAGTAAAACAAAAGCTTTTTTTTATCAAAATTCACCTCTTCTTTTCGTTAGTCGATTGGAAAGTATTTCTTTCTACTAAGGATTAGCTCACATCGAGACGCGATGTGACTTTCGCGGCGCTGCATTTTTAGACAGTGATACAAAATTGAATTGTAATTCAATTTTGTATCACTGTCTAAAAATACATTGTAATAATTTTGATTTTAAAAGAATAATTTTCCATCTTTTTGGTAAAAGATGGCCCCAGACGAGTTTCTTGCCGGCTCTTCTCGCTGGGCTAGTTCCCGAACCGGTGGTAGGCATCACGTAGTATCGACGTTCAAAAAGAGTATTTAAAAATACCAATTTTGAATAAAAAAATTTTTGGCTTTGATTTTGATTTGATTTTTTGATAATTTCATTCATTACACAAAAAGATACACTTCGATTCATATTACATCAGTCATACACTGAACATGCGCTGTGCAACGCGGTGCAACTTGACATTCGAAATCTTACGATGATACGTGTATGTTCTTGAGTAGTGAATAAAATTCAATTTTCACTACTCAAGAAGATGCACGTTTCACGGTGCACCTTGAAATTTGAACGCAATTAAATGTGTATCTTCTTGTATAATTATAGTAAATAAAGTTCAATTTCGAATCGCTATCTTAAAAATGCAACATAGAGACGCAATGTTAACTGAGGCTTATGCCAAATAATAATAATACACGTACATTTTTAGTAAATCCACACTTATGTACAAATTACATACACGTAAGTTATTACTTTGAAACATTTTATTTTGTCTTTCAATTGTTTCACCGCCAAAGCTTTAAAATAAATAAAATTAAACGGTATAGACGGTTGAACGTTTTAAAACGGACTCTTGTTTTTCGCTCAACTTTTTAATTGTTCCAAAAATTTTCATTGTTGTTGCTTGTTAAAATAAATACTGGGAATATTTTCAGCCGTTGAAAAGTTTTGTTATTATTAAGTTCGGTCATAATCATAATTAAAAACTAATTGAAAATTATTAAGACTTCGTTATTCTTCTTTAAAGAGAGATTTGAATTGTGTTTTTATTATCTTGCTATCTGTTTGCCGTGACTTCTCTCATTTTGGATCGTAATCGTACAGAGATGCCAGATGTTACCATTAACTGTTGCCATACACCATACTGCCTATCGTCCAAATATATGACTATTGTAACGTGAAGTAGCAGAGGTGACACTGTACAAATGATAGCTCGAGCACCAGCGAATGTCAGCCATGTTGACGTAAGCCTGAGGTTGATATCGAAATAATTTTAATCGACGCGTCAGACAAATCTATCATAAATATTATGAAGTTGTAATGTCAATTACGTCCCGCGTGCACCGCGCTGTACCCGCATATCTAGCCGCGCACACATAGCAGCGAGCTGTCGTTTGTTAAAATCGTTGAGTTACGGTTCTTTACGTTAAAAATATTTATATTCTTTGGTAGGAGCGTATCTAAATAGGTAATTGATATGGGTCTGTGAATTTCATAAGTCACAGGGTAAAAATATATTTCTTTAATCTGTGCCTAAGTTAATCCATTTAATTTACTTCTGCAGTGTTCAAAAGTTGTAAGTATCGACTACAAAGAGATTTTAAATAATTATAGCCAATCTCATTTTATCAGAACATTTAACGTGCAGGTGTGCTTGCGAAGGAAAAAATTAGAGGATATCGAAAAATTGCAGCTTCGCTAAGTAATTAAAACGTCTGCGGAAAATTATTTTAATATTAATTTACTACTTAGTTAAAATACAATACACATTTAAAGTGTGACTTTGAGAGTTTACAAAATATAACGACACTTCTATAGCAACATACCTTATAATAGGGGTGACGACTACATGTAAGATATTTAGTTTCATTTATATACTCAGAAATAATAAGGTATTATACTTGATAAACTTAAAATATATAATATTATATGTACAGTTTAGTAATTAGATACATAAAAAATTGTATACATGTGTAATACAAAAATGTTTCTATTTTTTTGCTAAATTAGTAAAACAAACATATATCCTGTAATGTAAGTATGAACTTAAACGCACAAGTTTTGGATATATTTACAAATCTTATGTTCCTGCGACTTTATATTTCATACACTTTTAGGTGACTTTTATATGAAGCCGTCTTCACGAGATTTGCAAATTTTGTAAAATAATTGATTTACAATTGAAAATATTGTTTTTAGGGTTCCGTAATACATAAGGAATCCTTATAGTTTCCCTCTGTCCTTCCGTCTGTCTCTTTGTGTCTTGTCTGTCCGCGCTTCTAGCTTCTGTAATTATGAATATAAATGGATGAGATTTGTTATAATTATAGACTGTATATAGATCTCGATTTTGGCATCATAAAATAATAATAATTTTATATTTTAGGGGTGGCTCTCAATACATGTGTGTAATGTGTCGAGCTAGCGAACGGTCGCGCTCAGCGTTATACATATGCAGCTAATATTAATTATTTAATTAATATTTTGTTAATCGCGCAGCTGATTGCCGCTGCACGTGATCATGGCGCTTGTGGCCAATGAGTTACTGGCGTTTATCCAGCATGCCATCGACACAATGGACGAGGTCAGCATAATGCAGATCTGCAAGTCTTCCTTTACCAGCGAGGAAATTTGCGAAAGCAAGCATTTGCTGTACGAGACGCTCTCCCAGAGCGCGAACATGCCATCGCGACGGAGAGATGAAACCGAAAGAAGCGTGCAGGACATCATCTCTCTGCTAAAGCAGACGGATCCGGATGAAGTGCCAGCATTTGTAGCGAAAAAACTGCATAAGCTGCCACCGGTGACACTGGACCACGTCGACGTCGTCAGCCTACTGAAGGACATCAAGTTCCTGAAGGAAGAACTGACCTAAGTTCGAGGTAAATTGCACGCATCAGAGTCTACCATAAGTGATTTACGTAGGGAATTATCACAGTTAAAAAGTATTAATTCAATATGTAGGTCACCTGATGCAGCAAACGTTACTCGTCGTCGAGGCGCGCAGGCGGTCACGTTTAGCCCGTCAGCATTATCCGACGGGTCAACGAACATCGTCGCTGCCGCCCCTGCTACCCGCTCCCCTCCCGCGAAGGAGCCGGTGCCAAATTACGCAAGTGTCGCAGCTTGCGTCCCCCCGCCACCTCCTCCGCGTCCGAAAAACAAAGGGAAGAAGGAGGCCCCTTTAAAAGAGCGTCCTCTTTCTACAAAGGACCGAACGTGCCATGATGACGGGTCAAAGTCGAGAGGAAGAAGAAGAAACCCGTCGTCCGCAACCATCGCGACACCGCACCCGGAGGATCCGAGTAGCTGTTGCGGTGTGAGACTCCCGCGACACCGCTGTACGTGTCCAGGTTGCATTGGTCTACGACGGTCGAGCAGGCCGTGGACTACATCAGGAGAAGAACCAACTTCGCCTTGAGGGTCGAGCGTTTGGAATCTCGTCATATAGTGAACTTTAGTTCTTTTGTGGTGACAGTTCCAACCCATCACTTACCGACCTTCGAGAAGGAGGAGTTCTGGCCGATTGGAGTCGTCTACAGAAGATTTAGAGGACGACTCCCGAACACATCGCGCCCCACGTCGCAGACAATACGTGTTTAATGTTAGTTTTAGTTTATTATATATGTATGATAGTCTGTCTATAAGGTATTTATAATATGGGCCTATGCAGCCTGAAATAAACGGTATTTATTATTATTATTATTATTATTATTTTATTTTTTTTGCATTCTACCCCATCGCGTGGGATATCGTTGAATAGGCCTTTTAAAATAAAGGCAACATTTTATACATAACTTTTTGACAAAGTCAACCATTTTCGAGTAATCGGCCTCCAAAATGGTTTATAAGTTGGTCCCCACCCCTTGGCATTTCTAAACTATGAGACTTAGTAACTTGAAATTTTCCATGCTGATAGATCATGCTAAAGACTCTTTAGAAAAATTATTTTGAACGAAATCAGACAGTAACTTTTGAAGTAATTTCAAAAAATATTTTACGCGTTTATAGTTACGGAGCCCTCCTTAGACATGTCCTGACATGCTCATAGTTAGATTATTTTATATACTGTTTCCTCTGAGAGAATGAGAGAGATTAATTTAAGAGAAGTATTCATTTAGGTACACAATAAAAAATCAATCGTCTAGCCGTATTTTTATGCTCATAAATTCACGATAGTAGGTATAGCCTGACCGGGAAAACAAATAAACAAAACGGCGAAGTGTCAGACTCGCGCGGGAAGGGTTCCGTACAAAACGGCAAGAAATCAGGTTTGCCGCATTTATTTTTATGTTGTATTACTCTATTATTAATTTATTCTATTTTTAGTATTTGTTATTATTGCGGCAACAGATATTATATTATATTATCATCTCTGAAAATTTCAATAGCTATTAAGGCTCTTAAGCCTTACTAGGGCTTACCCTTTAAGTACGGAGCCATAAAAACTGCACTGAGGCGCTTCATTTTTATCACGGCTAGACTTCTATAAGCTTTGACGTGATTGGTTGAATTACGAAGATTTGACATTCTTGATATTTCAATTTAGTTCCGCAATTTTCCACAACTTGGCGAGGTTTTTTGTTTTCCTGATCATGCTATATTATTCCCAGTAAATATCTTTGGATTGAAAGGATAATAATTATTAGAAGGTGAATTATAGGCTAGGCCCTACTGATTGTCTCCATCGAGGCGAACGTCATTAGTCACGTCAGCTGTCAATTCCATACCCAAGATTGAAGCCTGAAGGCGCCTGTGCGACGGGTCAGCAATGAGAATAAGCCAGTGATGAATCAGAGATATGTTTTGTGATCCATTTAGCGTGTTAATACTGTATTTATTATTATTTTAACGCATACGAATATACATTTTATTTAAAAATCTATATATGAAAAATATTAATCGGCATTTGGCAACAGACAATTTTTTTTCACGGTAAACTCTATTAGAAACTGGAAAAGAGATAAATATGAAATGTATTGTCATGTCAAAATATTTATGTAACAGTCATTTTTGGGTTACGATCCCAAAAAGGGAAAAAAAAATTTGTCGATAAAATTATCATTAATTATTATTATTGGTTTTAGTTCAAAACGAAGAAAAAATTAAAATTCGTCTTTTATTTTAACTTAGTGCGCAGGTTAAAATTCAATCTTCATAATGTAATTGTTGAAACTTAAAAACGAGAATATGAATTATGGTCGAATTTTGACCTCTGGTTATTATTATTTAATGATATCACAAGACAAATTCTCTAAAGTTCTACGATCAGGCAGTATACACAATATTGATGAACGGAGTGTACTTTTTCTTTTGAAGATTTAACCACCCTTTGTCATTACAGTTTTACAGCGTTTCCTTTATCCTGACATGAATATATTTGTACAGATTAAGATGCAAGTACCTACAGATGTTTATTCATGCAAACGATGCAGTCGTTACTTAAGCAGCGACACACTTTTTAATTTGATTTTTATCTTTCGGTTTTTACTGCGAGTTTTACTAAATGCTGCGCCATTTGGCGCGCAAATGTAGATTAAACATTCAAATTAGTTTTGGATAAAATATTATTTTAAAAATATATCTTACGAGTGCTATGCTCATTACACGTATATGAATTAGGAATATTATGAGACATAATATATTTGTGGCTACTTACTTGATAAAAATTACAGATATTTTTCACCTTCCCGTGGAATCATTTCATCTTATTTTACTTCAGTACTAGCTGGTGCCCGCAACTTCGTTTGCATAGAACTAACAGAAACGGAACCCTATTTTTTAAACGGAACCCTAAGATAAAGTATATGCCTATGTTATACCTTATAACATCAGCTATCTGCCAGTGAAAGTCCTGTGAAAATCGGTCAAGCCGTTTATCAAGAGATTATCCGGAATTACAGTCAGACAGACAGATAAAAATTTTAAAAATTGATTTTTTATTGTACCGTCTAAACTTTCATATTATGCACTTAGTGAAATGCTGTTAATTTTAAATTATAAATTTATTTTTATTCATTTCAATTTTATTAATTTGTAGATGTCTCTTGTCTGTAATGCTTAGATCTTTTATACAAGAACGTAAACAATAATTGCAATTTGTTTTTTATTAGACGTCAGTGATTCAAGAGGAAGCCTAATAATGCGTGGGAAAAGCTTGCTAGGGAGTAGCTAGTAAAATAAATAATAATATTATACAAGTAAATAAAATTTAAGTATCTGTTTGTAATTTCAAATTAACTGATTTGCACGAAATGCATAATATTGTGATAGTGTGTTATACGATATCTACATCAAAATATCAAGATTTAAAATTTTTGTCTGTCTGTCCGTCTGTATGTCTGTTTGTTTAGGCTAATCTCTCTGGATCGACTTTGACCGGATTTTCACTGGCATATAGCTCATGTTATAAGGAGTAACTAAAGGCACTTTTATCTTAGGGTTCCGTTTCCATTAATAGTTGCGGAACTATGCGAGGGCACACGAAGATGCGGGAACCAGCTAGTCTATATACATGAAAATAAAATTGAAGCGTCTGTGTGTGTTATCAACAGCTTTTCAGTAAATGCGTAATATGTAAATACCTATATACGGTAGGTGCATACAATAAAAACATATTATTTAACACGTTTGTATATCTAACCGTCTGTCTTTCAGTTTGTTCCGGCTAATCTCTGAAACGGCTGGATCGATTTTGATCGGACTTTCACTGGCAGATAGCTGGTGTTATAATGAGTAACTTATGCTACTTTCATCTTAGACTAAAGAAGAAAAGGGCTTCATTTCCATTAATAGTTCCGCGCTAACGAAGTTCTAGCTAGTTTAAAATATAACTGTAACATTACTATACGACACAGAATAGTTTAACTTTACAATAATGCATGTGTACAGCGTTGCAGTATTGTGTAACCTGAATAACTAGCCTGTGACGTCACATGCTTGTTGTGCTAACAGTAAAACTGCTGTCCCATTGCGACACCGCACCGATTGCGACAGTAACGGTCGAATCGCGACATCCATGGTCGAAAAGTGCCACCGACGGCCGAATGACGTCATCAATGGTCGAATGGCGACACCGATGGTCGAATGGTTCGTCTATTAACATTTTCCGAATAGTTTTATTTTACTGTCCGCACAATTTATGATATTTTTATGCGATTTTTATACGATTTTTATACGAGTTAAAAGTTTTATACGCTGCTTAAATCCGCGATGGTATTGTGATGGTAAATCGAGATAACATTATTTTATTACTCGCTTACAGCGATTTTGTTTGACGATCGATGAGTAAAGATAACACACCGCTTCGCTAAGCATTTTAAAAATAAAACTACTTAAGACTACTCACCTTGTTCAAAACATGTTCTGCAATTACGTAAACTTAATTTGTTACACTTCAGCATTTTCTCAGTAGCCGGAAACTTGTTTCTATATTTCTTTTGCTCTCTCTGCAGGCTTGAAGTAGAGTGTAACGTGCGATTATTAATTGTAAGAGGCCGTCACAGAAAACCGACGACGGTAAGATTCTCAATTACGTTGACACTAAAATGATACACTAGTAACTGTAACCCTGGTGTAACAGGTGTTTTTTTTTTTATATTCCTCCCCCTAACATAATCAGGGCTTTTTAGTAATCTTTTTTTATTCTTTTTATTTTTCAGTTCTTTTTCTATTTAACAGTGTAACAGGTGTTCAATGTCAATGGCCGGATGTTATCGCTTACCATCAGGCGCTCTGTCGGCTCGTTCAACGGTTTCATTCTATAAAAATACAGGCCCGTGTAGCCGTCCTGTTACATAATACATTTGGTCTGCCAGTCTCGTTTATCTAATCAGGTTCTCGGACATTAATCACGAGCTCGTCACCGTAGCTTCCGGATTCAATCTCGTACTGTTTCATTATGTCTGGTGTGGCCATATTGTCACGAGAAAACGCGGCGAAGTTACACGTTGCCGCGCCTAGATACTTTTTTCATGATTTCGACATGTCGAATCTGCCGCACGATCTGTGACTATGCCTCTCAGAATATTATTATGATTGGTAAGTTGGGAAAATAAACAAACAGTACCTGGGTAAACCGAGCTTTGCTCAGAGCTCAAGTAGATTAAAAAAAAACAGAAAAGTATCACAAAAATATTTTACCGGGGTTCGAACCCTTCAAACTGCCAATCGCACTGACATTCTAGAGTCGAAATTATTGATATATTGTTGCATGATAAGAGAAAAAACAAATTGAAAATGTGCAGTTTCCTTGCGATAAAACCTAGCTAGACAGATTTTTCTCTCCCAAAACTTCCTGCATACTAAATTTCATGTAAATAGTTACAGCCGTTGCTGAGATTAAGATTATAATATTATATTCAAAATTGTCTCGTTAAAAGTATAAGCTGATAACATATATTTTCATTTCTCATTCATGAGCACGTTATTTACCCTCCTTGTGTTCATAATATACCTATGAGGTTATATTATTATGTACACAATTTCAATAAATATTCGTAAAAAAAATACATTGAAAGTCAAAAAATGGGACATGATGTTTAGCTTATATTTTTCGCAACCCCAAAATATCTGTGGCATTTTCCTGTGAAACTGTGAACAATTTTTAACCCTTTGATTAATGTTTTGTAAAACCACCAAAAATAAATTTATCATCTCAGTTCGTTTATTAAATTATGTGCAATTTGCGAAACTAATCAATCATGGCCGACAATGCCATGATCAGTTTGTCCAGTTTTTGTTATTTATTGATATTCGATGTGAAACATCTAATCTGCTACGTAATTATTTCTGTAGACGCCTCCGTAGTCCAGTGGTTTAAAGCTTGGCTCTCGACTCCGGAGGTCATGGGTTTCAATCCCCGCGTTGGAACAACAAATTGAAATTTTGTTTTTAAGTCTGGTCAGGACAATCCAGGCTAATGCCTCGGATGGGCATGTAACTGTCCTGCGCCTGGTCTCTTGCCAGTTGTGTCAGTCATTCGTCCCACTGAGTTACGAGAGTAAAGAATTAAGGAAGAGAAGAAGCTCTTGTGCATCGCGCACATACTTGGACACTATAAAATTGCTCATGCCTAGCTGGTCTGGTTTCAATGAAACCGGCCACCGAATTCGTTGTGGCAGCTGTCAATCAATTCGCAATTCGGTTACAGACTGCAGTATGGTGTCGCTCTCACACACGCACGATATGATGCATGCGTGTGCGAATTCGTGAATTAGACTACCAATGATGGCGAAGAGACATTTGACAGAAAGATTTTTGAGATATACAGGGTGTATTTTGATTAAAATAAAATATTTAATCCAACATTACGCAAAAATATTATATAAGTAATGTCAGTATGCGTAACAAAAAGTAACGCAATTCACAGGAAAATAACAATATGATTAACATTTTCTGATAACTCGCACTATGTATTACGCTGCCGTACAACGCGCTGGCTTTGAAGGTCACGCGCCCGCTTTGAAGGTCACGCGCCCGCTATATATAATGTATCTATTTTATAGGATAATCTGGTCAAAATTTAAGGTCACATGTTATAATTATTATATATTTGGTACGAGAAACGAATACTGTTTACGCTCCTCAAATAATTATATATTTTTGTTTATGTATAATATCTGAAAACTACAAAATATTATGTTTATTGTACAATATAGTTCTGCATTGCGTGTAAAATGTACTATGATTTACTGGGTTTTTTTTCTGGATGGGCTATGTTCTGGGCTATACATATTCACATAGTTTTAGTTGCTGGCTCCGATTCCTGTGGTATATCACTAGCCGAAACAGCCTAACGAAGAGACGTTAGCTAATCTAGGGCTATCACACTAGTTTGATGGGTTTAAAATAATAAATTTGTAATAACTAAAATATCTATGGACACTTTCACACCACGTCAATCTGGTGCCATGGTAAGTTCTCGAAGAACTTGTGTTACGGGTACCAGACAAAGGAATAACAATAATATATTTAATGCCTTTATAATACTGCACATATACTAAATATATATTATATTTATTCCTAGCTATACCCACAGGCTATACTTATAGCCTGTGGAATGTAGGAGTAGGTAGTAGGTACAGGTGAAGGTTTAGGTGTAGGGTGTAGGATGTAGGCGTAGGTAGTAGGTATAAATGAAGGTATAGGTGTAGGTTTTAGGTGCAGGTGTAGGTAGTAGGTATAAGTGAAGGTAGTGGTTGTTGTTTTGTGTATAAGGTAGTTTTAGATGTAGGTAGTAGGTGTAGTTATTAGTTTAGAAATTGTAAGTATGGTGGTTGTTTATTTATTCCAGTGCGGCATAGTTAAAACAAAAAAACGTCTGTCGGGTCAGTTAGTTTCAGTATACGTTTTGCACAGCCCTATTACAATTACGGGCAGGTCAGCTAGCTCGTTTGTCTCCAATAGTTACGCGTATCGATGTTTAAGTTAATCTCACTGTGTATCCACAGTATCGTAAGACATCGAGCTCATAACATTGGTAAACGCTTAATTTTCAATGAAATATGACCATCACTACACACAAGCATGCGTAGCATGACTACGTAGAAATGGGTTAGGTCTTTACTTTGTTCAGCAGATCTAAAATGGCCACATTATGTGAATCGTATTATGAAATATCATTTATTCAATTTCAATAGGTGATGGTTCATAACACGATTCACATTATGTGGCCATTTTAAGACCTGCTGATCCAATTTGAACGTAAAGAAAGAGACAATAATAGTACACTAAAATGTTATCAATTTAAATATAACTTATTTACTGTGCAATGATGTTATAAAAATATGAATAATATCTATTGATACTTCTCACCAAGTCAATCTGGCCCCGTGCTAAGTTCTCGAAGAACTTGTGTTATGGGGGCCAGACAATACTCCCCGTATCCTACTAATATTACAAATGTGAAAGTTTGTGAGGATGGATAGATGTATGATGGATTGGTGGATGTTTGTTACTATTTCACGCAAAACTACTGAACAGATTTTGATGAAATTTGGTATCATAGTAGTTTAGGCTCTGGATTAAAACATACGCTACTTTTACTTTTTACTACTTTTTATCCCGGAAAAGTGTAGTATTCCCGCAGGATACTCGATTGTATATTTACGCGGGCGGAGCCGCGGGAAACAGTATTGAATACTTTTATATTATCGTCATATATTTAAGATTTTTATTGTATTATGTGTGGGTATACAAAATATATTATAATACATATCAATGACCCAGGAACACAGAAAAGCATTGGGATTCGGACCCACCACTGAGTCACAGAGGTCGTACAGTAATATATTAATTTTCCGAATTCAATATTTAATTTAAATGGATCTGACCTCAGGAGGTATAATATTTAGAATTAGGTTTTATCTACGGAAGACTAATAATTAGATAAAATTAAAGATGGTTAGATATCTGTAATTTTGTCTATGCATTCTGTCATTTTGTCTATTCTTACGTACCGAACCCAGTTTCACGTTGGTCATATTACGCGTTCCGGTGATTGTAAATACAAATGTAATGTATCCCCATTCTACAACTAAGTATTTGAACTACAAGCACTCTTTTGGACCTAACAGAATATGACCAACGTAAAACTGGGTTCGGTACGTAAGAATAGACAAAATGACAGAATGCATAGACAAAATTACAGATATCTAACCATCTTTAATTTTATCTAATTATTAGTCTTCCGTAGATAAAACCTAATTCTAAATATTATACCTACTGAGGTCAGATCCACTTTAATTAAATATTGTACCGTAAATAAAACAGAGTTACCAGTAGGTTTTATTATTGTACTGAAACTAAATGACACAAGGGCGCGTTTTCAGCGTGAAAATAGCCTCACAGTCTGTAAATATACTTGTTAGGGTAGCGTAGATCACGTGTCAGAACCATTATAGTTTATTCATGTTCGTCTTCGTCTTACCTACCAAATTGAGTTAATTTTATTTTATTTTATAATTATTATGCATTTCGAAGTCACAAAAAATTTGAAATCAAAAAAGTTAAAATGATGAAAATCTTGCATTAATATATTGTGTATTTACCACGCCGACTAAATGGTAAAATAAAATAACAAAAATATATTTTTTTTGGGCACGAGAGTACTCGTAAAGTGGGGAATGATTTTTTCGAGTCTACCCTATATTTTATTTTTTATTTTTTATTTATTTATTGTTAACCAAAAGATACAATTTACATAGATATAATGCAGCGACAGAAAACCATGTTAGGTTTGTCTGTTGCCGGTTCACGCTCGTTACAAAATAACATACAATATACATAATTATAAAATTAAATTAACAGACACCTACCAGCCGACCGCGCAGTGAGTACGACGTCGGCGCGCATGCTATACGTCTCGACAGTCTCAATACTCGAGACACTATGATATGCTGCGCTTGCGCAGCCGACAGTCCTATGCACCGCTCGCCCGTATTTTAACTATACAGGATGCTACGCTATATTTTTATCTGAGAAGTAATTCATCAGTACAGTTTTTATATTGAGAGGTGTTATTTTGTCTCGTACTTCAAGTGGTAAAGTGTTAATTAGAGTAGGAATTATATAATTTGAAGTACGTGTGCCATAAAAGTTAGAATGCTTTGGTATTAATATTTTCTTACTAGAAACACTTCTTGTTACAATTGATGGTACTTTTTTGTATTTTGAGTTATATTTGAAAAATTGATCGCATAAAAGAACGTAATCACGTTTATGATACACCGGCAAAACCTTACAATACTGAAACATTCCTGAATGGTCATTTTAAATTTCTCTTTTATTTTCTCCGGCACTATCATTTAAGAAGCCTATACTGCAACTTAAAATTGGATCTAAGTATGTCTGAAATGTACGACCGTAGCTACTCAATCCATAGCAAACTATACTTTCTGCTAAGGCCCTTATATAGTGAAAGTAGCACGCAAAAAGGTATTCCATCTTTAATCAGAACAAAACTTGCTAAAATCGCACGTAATTTTCCACAGACCTTATCAATTTGTTTGGACCAATTTAACCTATTATCAATGATGAGCCCTAAGTAGATTTGTTCATTGACTAGTTGTAGTTGTTTACAGTCTTTTGTACAGTAGTTAGTATGAAGACAAATATGACTGTGAGCAACTACTTTAATGTCGTCTGTACAATAGATGTGACTAGAGTGGATATGCAAAAGCGTGGTCTTTTCCGCGTTTAATACCAACCCTGCATCATGGGACCATTGACATATCGCAGTAAAATCGGACTGCAGTCGTTTCTGGGCTTCAGATATGTCTTGGTCTGCGGAAAGAAGGCAGGTGTCATCAGCGAATTGAAACACCTTACAGTGCTTTATTACGTTAATGAGGTCGTTCACGTAAGCTAGATAGTGCACGGGACCTATTACCGATCCCTGAGCAGTGCCTTCGGTGATTTCAACCTGGTCACTAAGTTCTGTTCCCACTTTGACGCGGTAGCTACGTTCATGAAGATAGTTGCGACACCAATCTAACAGGTTGCCCCTAATGCCACTATTTTCTAGCTTTTCTATTAGGGTGTCGTGTCTAAGTGTGTCGAACGCCTTGCTGTAGTCAATAAAGACTATTAAAACATGTTTTTTATCGTTAAGGTACTGATTTATATCGTCCGTGAAGCAAGATAATAGTAACGTTGTGCTCTTTTTTGGCTGAAATCCATACTGGGTAGTCGAAAATATGCCATACGACTTGTAAAATTCCTGTAATAGCTCGCATATGTATTTTCTACGATTTTGTCTATAACCGTAAGATAGTGATCGGCCTGTAATTATTATAAATGTCTGTAGGACCTTTTTTGTGTATTGGCCTTACTATTCCCGACTTTAACATGTTAGGGTAAATTCCGGTTTTAACACAAGTATTTATTAATCGCGCAACAACTATAGACAACCTATCAGCCAGTCTTTTTACATCTACAGCCCTTATAGCGTCAATACCTGGAGCCTTAAATGTATTTAGGTTGTGTATAATTTTTTTGACCTTACACTCCGACGCTTGTTTATAAGTAAAGATTTGTTGATTGGTTTTATGTAGCTGCATTTGTTAAGTATTTCTGTAGTACATGCTGGAATTATAAATTTAATGTTATTTTGAAACCCTTCAGCCATATTATTCGCTATGTGTTTATCATTTTCATATTTAAAAGCTTGCTGAATTACTGTGTCTATAGATTTATTTATCCTACCTGCTATTGTATTTATTATTTTCCATAATTTTTTAGTATCTCCTGTATATTTGATTATTTCTTGCTTGTAATATGTATTCCGAATTTTGTGAACTTGCTTATTAGTTATATTTCTTATCCTATTGTACTCTAATCTTTTCGTTTTATTACTAGTATCTTTAATCCATTCATTGTATAATTTGTCTCTTTTCCAATTTAACTATTGTATTATTAACCCATCCGTTATTAGCACGTTTCGAGTGTTTTAGCTGCTTATATTGTGACTGAATGTAGCATTTGTTGAAATTATCATTAATATAATCGTATATGTCATTGGGATTGTCCATATGTTCAGTGATTTGCCAATCGACGTCGTCAAGGAGACGTTTTAACTTGTTGTTATTATATCTCGTTAAATACACCGGAGCATTCTGTATAGACGAGTCATTTACTAATGTAACCGCTGTGAGACGGTGATCAGCCAGTACAGTGCCGATCGCGGCGGCGTACACGTCTTTTATGCGGGATCTAACGAAGATATGATCTATACAAGTTTTAGATAGATAGTTTTTAGTATTTTCTACTCTAGTAAAATCTGTGATTCCGCATATTAGACCGTGCCCATGTATGACATCCAAGTATGATTTTTGAATAGGTGACTCGTTTATTAGATTTATATTCATATCTCCTAGCATTATACAGTCTAATTGAGTGACCATATTTAAGGTGTTATCCAGTTCACTTACAAACGACTTACAATTAGTATTGGGCGGTCGGTAAATTGCACAGAGATAAAGTGAGTATTTGGATTGGACAGTTATTTTACCAACAATACATTCAAAGTGCTCAGTAGTGTTTTTTAAATTAATAAATGTGTGACAGTTTTTAATATACATAATAAGTCCACCACCTTTACGATTATTTCTAAGTTTTGTGTACATAGTGTAGCCTTGTAAGTTGTATAGTGACTGGACAACACTTGATATGTTAACCTCAGATAATACTATAGCATCTGGATGTGCTTGCGAGTTACTTAGGATTTGTTCTATCTTCCAAAAATTTTTGATTAATGAACGAATATTAACATGGAATATTGTAAAGTTAGTAGTGTGTTTAGGCAGGTTTGATTCAAAACTAAGGTAGTCTATACAATTAAAAATTTATTTTTCCTTATGAGCCATAGATAGTTTTATGATAGTAAATGTTGTATGTTAAAAATATATTACTTAAAAAAACTTTATGTATTTTAAATGAATTTCGACTATTATAGATTAGATTTAGTTTTTTACAACTTTTTCAATATCGTTTTTAGATCTAATTTTTTGTACCTTAGTATTTCGTTTTTACGAGCTAGCACACAACCGTCCTTAAACCATACAAACTTGAACTTGTCTCTGAGGTCCTGTTTCGCTTGCCAAAGTAGATGCTTGTAGTAAGGAGTTAAGGCTTCGCGGATGATGATTTTGTCATTTGCCATAGGTCCGCTAAGATTTGGCATCATATTTTTAGCTTGTAACACCTCCTTGCGGGCTGCTAAGATCAACAAGTTTCGTGAAGTTTCGGTTCGCATCTTCACAAGTACAGGTCCGGTTCCGTTAGTCTTTCCGTGGGTTCTCTTTACAGATATCACCTCCTCTACCGGAACATTTAACTTTTTGGCGATATCAGTTACCAGCCTTGGAAGTTCGAGATCCTTTGTGTCCGGTATACCAGCGACTTCAGCGTGACATGACAGCAGCCGCTTATCCGATTCGTGTACACGCTGTTCAAGTGCTTGGGTTTTTAGCTCAAGATTTTTAAAATTATAGTTGTGGTATATAATTAGATAGGTATTTAAAAAAACATTGCGAGGATGCGAAGTCGATTTTTTGATAGAAGTATCCGTTTGCGAGATATTCAACTTCAATTTGGAAATTTTTTTACAAATATAACGAAACTTTAAGTAAATATAATACTTACTTATTGTTTCGTAACATATTATTTTTACTATGGTACAGAACCCTTTACACACGCACTTGGCTGTTTTTATCTTTTTATCTTAGTTTTAATTTATTTGGAACCACGTTAAGTCCATAGAATTATTCAATTCGTCAAAATACACATGGCCTATGATTGATTACGTTAATTATGTTTACATTCATACAATGTCATCAAATAATACTCCCAAATGTACAGTTCGTTCAGAGTTCTTTTACCTCTGAGAGGACCTCTATGCCATCGACATAAGGATCACTTTCCTAGAAACTGCTAGGTAAAATAACTCTGAAGGGACTATAGGGTGGTGCCACATGGGTGTAACCGGTGCGTTGCGTCAACGCTGCGTCGACTGTACGTTGATGCTTCGTCGTTCCACATATAACGATTTGGCATACGATGCGATGCAATTATTTACGGCGACTCAACACACGCGCCACGCAAGAGGAGGAAGACGAAAAAGGGCTTTTTCGTCTTACTCCTGCCTCGGCTGCGATGGAACGATTAAGCGGCATCGAATGGAATAGCTGCGTTGACGCAGCGCTGCCGCAATGCATGTATGGCACCACTCATACATGAGGCTTTCAAAATAAAAATTACACCGGGAATTGTTTCATCATTAAACGAAATATTTATTTTGTAATTAAGGATAATCTCTTTTACCTTTTGTTTTGTTACGTGATGAAAATAATTTATTATAATATTATTGTATTGTTAGACGAAACATGGTATAATTCTTAAACAATTATTTTTATGAGACTTCATCGACGATTTTATCAACATACTGACTAATATAGTCCGTATTATGTAAGAGTAAGTTATGTATGTAGAGCATAATTAAGTTTTCAGAAAGGATTTCGTTATAAATAGAAATAATTATTTGTTATTTAAACTAGACCATGTATAGTTGTATTTTATTTCTTAGTAAATATTATTTTAACGAAACTATGAGTTCTGTCATGGCATAACATGAACACTGAACATACTAATATCGGTTATAAAATCAGAGCTCTTATCGGCCCCTTCAATGTTTTAATTGTGCCTACTTTTGAAATATAATTTGAGCGATTTTCACACGCATCATAAGATGCTTTTAACTGATTAAACACAAAGTATGCCCAAATTAATTACATCGTTGTCTTTGTGTCCCTTTTTGAAAGTCAAATTGTGGGTCGTTAGGACCCGTGGGGACAAATGCTTTATAATTCAGGGTTGACGATTTTTTAGGAATCCGATATTTATAGATACCTTTTAATTTATAGAGGTATTTTTATACATTACTTCTGAATCTTAAAATTTATTGCAAGGTTATTTTTTCAGGGTTCGTTATAATATAATAAAGAGTAAACTAATTATGTGATTAAAAAAACCAGCCAAGTGCGTTTCAACTTATTATTTCGTTGTTTTTGTACAAAGGTTTCCAAGTAATCTGGGGGAATTGTAGTGCCCCCACCAAGACGAGCTAAGCGAAGCACTAGGGCACTATCAGACCACCTTTTCTCGGAGCATTTCGCCGATTTTTTTAACCCTCATAAGTTATGAGTTTGTGTATTTGGATTACACCAGATAAACGAAATTTTCAGGATTTGTTTCCAATAGCAGACTAATTAATCATGTAAAGTTATGATTGCATAGGTCTTATAATTTAGATTTTATTGATACCTAAAAACCCCTGATTTCATCACTGACTTACTGATGGTCAACAAAATTAGAGGGTACTTCCGGATGTCCTAGACATTTTAAATTTGATATTTAAGCTAGTATTTGCACAAAACAATATAAAATTATCAAACTTGGAACTTTTAATCTCCAATCTCTTAAACTAGGGGATGAAAATTTGTAAGAGACTTACCTACGCAAATTTTTGTTGACAAAAAAGTTGTCAAGATCCGTGTTATAAATAGTAATAATATGATAAAAAAATAAAATAAAAATATTTACATAGCAACTTTCAAAAGTCGTGAAATCCCACCACAAAAAATGTTCATGTAAAGTGAAGAAGATACTATTTGACTTACACTGTCAAAAAGCTATCAGATCTTATGTAAAACTCTACCAAGTGGCTCTACCAAACTTCTAACTCTACACGCCTTAACTCTAGATCTAGACTTGAGATCTGATAGCTTTTTAAAGTGCGAGTCAAATGTATCGTATCGTATTGGCATCACTTTACATGAAAATGTTTTTGGTGGGAGGTGTTCTCATTTTACAAGTTAGGTCTCTATTAAACCTGAAGTAACAAAGTTATCTAAGCGGTTTTCTTCAAATATGATCACAATATGGACTTCGATCATAATTTTTTTCTGATTTTTCAAGCCAGCCGTTCGAGAATGGGAGCCTATTTGAAAGAAAAATCCTAACCAAGAGCATGTCACGACGTATCGAGCTTCTTTGTAGTATATTCGAGGCTTGGGATGAGGCGCAGGATGCATTAGGGGTTTTTTGCGACCTTTAAATGCAAATATAACAAAATCTCTGAGAGAAAAGTTTAAAGAAATAGGTGTACTCTGACCGTCGCTTCTAAAGTTGAAATGTGCCCGATATATTTTATTAAAAAAAAACTACGTCACTTTCACGTTAGCTCGACTCGTAAGGTCTTGATTCCTGTTGATAAGTGCTAATTAATAATGTATCGAATTCTTCAGACCTGTGAGAAAAGACACCTGCTGGTAACCTTTACTTTAAATGAACAGTAGATTTTTGTCTCAGAAAACATTTGAGAATTTAACATAAAAGATCCATGACGAGAGCCACACAATCACTGTCCCAGCATGACGTTTTGAAAAAAAATTTTTGTGAGAATCATTTGACGCAACGTGCTGATGCAACGTGCGTTATGTTGCCACATTACGTCACGACGCGATGTTGCTACATTTCAAATTATATATTTCCAGTACATTGAAATTATAAAGAAATACTTAAACCTTCAATATTGATGACCTCTGTGGCTCAGTGGTTGAGCGTGGTGGTGCTCAAGTCGCGGGTTCGAATCCCGCCGAAGAAACAAAAAGATTTTCCGTGTTACTGGTTCATGGATGTGTAATAAATATCTATGTGTGTAATATAAAAGTATTATTTATATTTCCGTTGTCTGGTACCCGTAACTCAAGTTCTTCGAGAACTTACCACGGGACCAGATTGACGCGGTGTGAAGCGTCCATAGATATTATTATTATATTCGATGTTTTGTATCATTATTGACCAAATTTACAAAGGCTTCTTAAAGTTACCGGCTCCTTAAATCACACGACACAGTCCTTGCTTGATAGAATATCAATTATGTGCTTAGAAGTTTGTTAACTTAAGAAGTGCTAGAGTATTTAGCCGTAAGCCATTTTTTAGGTTTCCGTACCCAAAGGGCAAAACGGGACCATATTATTAAGACTCCGCTAACCGTCCGTCTGTTCGTTATAGTTAGACATTTGAAAATTTCACAGATGATCGTATGTCTGTTGCCGTTATAACAGCAAGTACTAAAAAAATAGAATAAAATAAATATTTAAGGGGGCTCCCATACAATAAACATGAATTTATAGCTGTACGGAACCCTTTAAGCGATTCCGACTAGCACATGGCCGGTCTTACAATATAAATTCCATTATTGTCTTGATATTAATATCCTTGCGTGTACTAAACACTAAGTTAGGGCGAAGGCTTAAACAACGTTAATTCTTTAGTGCTATCATACTATTAAACACCCATTAGTGTCAAGTAAATTATTCCGTTCAGATTGCTTGGATGCCATTAAGGAAAACGTCCAACTAGACTAAACTGTATTTACGATAATAGCTGGTAATAATCTAGGCGTTGTCTGTTAGTTAAGTCATTTATAACTGCAATATTATGATGAATGTCATTCTAGGTAGAGAGAACCTAGGTTAGGAGGTTTTGTAAAGCATTGTTGCAGTTTTTCAGCTTCAGCATTATTATTAGTGTGCTGAGTGCGAGATTTGTCCCTACTCGCCGTGACTTAGTTAAGTAACTAATTAATTCGATGCCATAAAAATAACAATTTGTATGGCATGGAATTAGTTACCATTGTTTACCACTAGGGACGATGTTTTGATGCCATACACATTGTAGTTAACTTCTTTACGGCGAGTGAGAAAAACTAGCATTCAGCACACTGGTCTGCAAAGCTCTGTCCACCAAGCGGATGAAGATTCTAAGATCCCTTCACCGTTTTTGTTTTGTTATAATTAATAATAATTGTATTTTTGAAGCAAGAACTACTCCATTTTGCGAAAATTATGCGATTGGAGGAGTATGAAATCAAATAAAAAAAAACCCAGACAGTATTTTTATGTAGGAGTGAACTGCATTTTTTTTATAATAATGCTGAAAAATACATTAAATTATAAAAATAACGTATATATTAGATATAAGCTTAACAGCCAATTGTATACTGCTGTTAATAATAATTGTATATTATTAAATAAATATGACAATAAAATAAATATAATTAACATTAATAATATTTTAAATTATAAATTATGTAAATTGACATTAGATAGATGTTATCTATCCTTATATTTTACAACACTTATAGCAAGTACGCTATTAACTTTTTTATATTTTAACTCAGCCAATTATATATCAAAAATTAAATTAGTCTGTAAGACAACAGAGTAAGGCTCTAGCATTGTAGGTATAAGTAATCATGAAAATAATATTTTAATTAAAGTTAATAAATTATGTAAACTTACGCTGGTGCATCAAAACATACAAGGCATGTCTAGTAAGGAATTAGAAATTGATTTGTTTTTAAACAATAATTTAGACATTTTATGTATAACTGAACATTGGTGTAAGAAAAATGAAATTTGGTATGCACCAGCTGGCTAGTTCTTTCTGCAGAGAAAAAGCCATAAGAGGCGGCTCACTTGTATTAATTAACAAGAATTTAAAATATAAAGAACGTACTCTAAATAACGAACAACGGAAATAGCCTGTATAGAGGTGGGACACTTTATTATTGTTAGCGTATACAGGCCTCCTTTGGAACTATATGATTCATTTTAAAAAGTAATGGAAACCTTATTAACTAAGATAAGTGTATCTAACAAACATATATTATTGTGTGGTGATTTTAATATAAATATTTTAGAAAGTAATTCCACCACTGTTAGACTTACTTCATTGTTAAAATCATATAACTTAACTCATTTATTCTTTGAACCAACAAGGATCAGTGACAGCTCTGCTACATGCATTGATAACATTCTTACCAATATAGATCCATTAAATAAAGAAGTCATTAACCTACTAAGATCTGATCACTGTGGACAGCGGGCCATTTTCCCTATACAGAATGTTGCATAATATAACAGTATTATAAAGTTGAAGTATCAATGTCATATTGATAGATGTCACATGTACAGCTTATTTAGTTACTTTATTTAAGTTAGCCAAAAGGCTATATATAGTGTAGACGTATCTGTGTTAGGCATCTCTCATATTTAATACGTATCAGTGTTAAGAATCTCACTCATAAGTACCAATAAAGGAGAATATAAGAATTGTTGCTGTATTATTATTATCACCACTCAAGCGTAAGAAGAATATGTAAAAACCAAGACGTCGTAGTTCTAAACAGATAATAATTGCAAACAATTACACAACAACAGAAACACATGTATACCAATAGGTAAATGTCAAAATATTGAGAAGTTTGGAGGTAAAATTATAGCTAATATTGGACATTTAGAGTATCATAGTAGCCCGGATATGTCGTTTGGTAAACTGTTTAAATTAATTAAACATACATTTGATACTACTACTATTTTCACCTCTAAGAATTACTGTCTAAGAACAATCTCTGAGAACAAACAATAAAAGTAAATTCAGTGAATACTTCGTATTGTGTGAATTCGGCAGGTATTTTAAAAAGTAAATTAAAGTTGTATGAACTTCATAATGAAAGAACAATGAATCAAAGTGAAGAATTTAAAAAATATGTAAGGTTATATACAAAAACATTTAAGCAATTTCGCTCTGCAGCAAAATCTCTTCACATTAGAAATAAAATTAAGAATTCGAAAAATAAGATTAACACAACTTGGCAAATTATTGCAAATGAAACTGGAAGAGTCACGAGCCGCAACACATATTTTAAATTATATATGGGAATATAGATAATAAAATAATTAAATCCGACAGTGATTGCAACTGCTTTTGAGAAATTCTTTGCTTACATTCCAGTTTCAACCACCAAAAATTTGTATGCCTCTCCTGCTGATGCTGAATTACTTATTAAAGATAATGTAAAATAGTGTGACATCGAATTTAGATTTAAAGAAATAGGATCGCAAGACATTATTAAAAAATTTAATTTATTAGATATTAAGAATACTGCAGATTTATGGGTCCTATCAATGAAAGTTATTAAATCTGTACTCGATATTATCGCACCTTACTTAGCAACTATTTTTAATGATTTTATAAAAAGTGGCGTATTTCCTGATCTAATGAAACATAGTAAAGTTTTACCTCTGTTTAAGTCTGGTAGTAAGTCGGATCCATCTAACTTCCGACCTATATCTATTTTACCAACACTAAGTAAAATATATGAAAAAGTAATACTTACTTAGCTACTAGCACACTTTAATATAAATAACATTTTACATAATAAACAATTTGTTTTTACGAAGGGTTGCTCTACAACAGATGCTGGCGTTGATCTGATTAGTTATATTTTTAATGCTTGGGAGGGGTCGGAGCATGCTCTAGGAGTCTTTTGCGATCTCTCTAAGGTATTTGATTGCGTGCAGCACACAACGTTGATTAGGAAACTATGCCACTATGGTGTAACCAGCACTCGTCCTCTTAAAATCTTATTTATCAAATAGGACTCAGAGGGTTGAGATAAATTGAAAAAGATCCACATGTACCAAAATTGAGATGGAGGTCCCACAGGATCCATTTTAGGACCCTTTCTTTTTCCGGTCTATATAAATGACCTACCATACCTTATTAATGGAAAAAACGGGATGGTCTTATTTGCCGATGACAAGTCACTTACTTTTAATATTAAAATCGCCAAAACTCAGGCTATGACGAAGCAAATAATGCTCTCTCAAAAATAGTACACTGGTTTAGTGTTAATAATCTTTTGTTAAATAGCAAAAAAACTAAATGTATAAAGTTCACGTTGCCAAATGTAAGGCAAACTGAAACCAATGTACTTTTGAATGGGAAAGGTATGGAACTTGTAGATACAGCTGTCTTTTTAGGTATAACTTTAGGCACAAAACTTCAGTGGGGCCCTCATATTGTTGGGTTGGCTGACAGACTCAGTTCAGCAGCATTTGCTGTAAGATTAGACAATTTGCAGACAAAACACAGCAAGGCTTGTATATTTTAGTTACTTTCACAGTATAATGTCCTATGGCATTCTACTGTGGGGAAATGCTGCCAATATAAATACTATATTTGTGCTGCAGAAGCGACCTGTTCGGGCGATTAATCTATAAGCTGGCACCCAATACGTCATTAAGATTTAAAGAAACGTCGTCAAGAAGTTTAAAGAAACTAGAATCTTAATTGTAGCTTCTCAGTATGTTCTATCAAATGTATTGTATGTTAAAAAAAATTAAGCCTATTCAAATAGAAAAGTGACAACCACAATAGAAATACCCGAAACAAGCATAAGCTTGATGTACCAGTGACTAGACTTAGTAAAGTAAAGAATTCGTGTAAAGGCCAATGTATATGCCTATATAAAAGATGGCCCCACGCGAGTTTCTTACGTTGGTTCTTCTCGCCGGGCTATTTCCTGAACCGATGGTAGGCATCATATAGACCGACTTTCAGAAAGTGTATAAAAATACCAATTTTAAATATAAAAAAATTTGACTTTGACTTTGATTTGATAGATACAATTTTGTTACACGTTGACGTTTGTCAATATGTCACTAAATGTAGTTTTATGTATATAAGAGGCAAAAGAATCCTTATAAATTCAAACTTATAAATTATATGAATTACGTATTACGGGCAACTTTCGACCGCAGGGCGACCTCTAGTATTTTTAAATTGTGCGTGATAATTTAAAACAAACGGTTAATACTAGCTTTTGCCCGCGGCTTCGCTCGGACATTCATACATAAACACTGTAACCCACGGGCACAAAATTATAACCGGGTTTTACCGGGTTAAAAGTTTTTCGGGATAAAAAGTAACATGCGTGTCAATCCGGAATCTAAGCTACTTCCATACCAAATTTCATAAAAATATGTTCAGTAGTTTTTATGTGAAAGAATCACAAACATCCTATCCATCCTCTTAAACTTTCACATTTATAATAGTAGTAGTAGGATTTTACACACACTACAATAAAAAAATATCATGCAAACAACTATTATTAAAAATTCTTATTACCGAGCACCCTTCGTACAAGGACGTGCAAAAGTATCTCAAACAATATTTACGGATCAGCATAAATAAAACGCGAAAATCCGTTGATTCTGTAAAGAACCTTTTCATAAATAATAAAGCCTCAAAAGGTTAATAAAATGCTTCATAAAAATACAAATTCTGTACACGATGCGGCGTGATTCGCAAAATTTTTGGGTTTTCTGTTTGTCAATATGAGGGTTTTAAATACTTTTTACCCGAATATGATGAAGCCAAAATAAAGGGTAGTATTTATGGCAGTCTATGTATGTATATGTATGTATGTATTTTTGTTCCATCGTAGCGCTTAAACTGCTCATCCAATCGGCGAAATATAACGCAAGCTTTATTGCACGCTGGTTTTATGCGAAACCGTGGTATTTATCCGTTCGAGCCGGACTATTCATGCCGAAGCACAGCTTTCCGAAGCCGTTATTTAAGGGTTCCGTAGTAACTACAAGGAACCCTTGTAGTTTCCTTTTATCAGTCCCTCTGTCCTATTTGCTTACATTGGTAAAATGTATGAATATTATATATTTGAGTGACAGCGAAAAAAAATACTTTCACTGACCTTAAATATGGGAAATGAAAGTGTTTTTTTTTTGGCTGAAGATACCGCGTATAAAGATAAGGTTTTATATATCACTTTTTTATAATGTAAATCATTTGTGAGTAATTTTAAAGTGGTAACCCCTCTTCCCCTCTTCTCTGGCATTTTTAAAGTAGAAAATATAGAAGCTTGCAAGTTTCCATGCATATAGGTTATGTTAAATAATAATATTATTTTAAGCGAAATCGGATAATATCCTTAATATCTACCTTTTGAAGTTATTCTAAATAACCTATTGCGCTATAAAGTTACGGAATATTTATAGTTACGGAACCCTAGATACACATGCAAAGAAAAATCGAAATAAGAAAAACTTTATTCAAAAGTGTGATATGTTATGACGGTGGTGCCTAGGCAAGAAGCAATGAGGGTTTTTGATATTGTTTTGCCACTAAGGGGCAGACCCAATTCATACAAAGCGTCATCTGGAGGCGTAAGTGGTATCGAAAACGGCCAGTAAGAATTTTCGATTATTTTCTGTCACTAGACGCCGCTTGGTAGCCCGACGGTCCTTGTGTCAAAAAGCTGTTAGATGTCACGTATTTAAAAACCCTCATTGAATGAATGGTAAACGAACACATGAGTTACCTTATGGAATGTGTTCACCACCGTTAAGAAGTTAAAAAAAAACTTTATTCAAAAGTGTGATAATGTTATGGCGGTGGTGTCTGGGCATACTTAAAGAAATTAAATGAATGGTAAATGAACATATAAGTTACACTATGAAAAGTGTTCACCACCGTCTAGAGGTACTCACAAAGACCACTCAAAATAAAACTAAAATAAAACTATTATCAGACTACGCAAATTATCTAGACTATGTAACTTGGGCTATTACTACGAATCTATTTACACCTCACTCATTAAAATCGAACCGGTATTTAGGGCGGTACGATAGAACAAACATACATACATAGACTGCCAAAATCATTACCACTCCATTTGGATTCGCCGTAGTCGGGTTATAACATTCTCGAGACCAAATATTTAAATAACATTTCACTATCAATTAAATAAAAACCTTAAAATATCTTAAATGTGATATTGACTACAATACTAGTTTTCGGATCGAGTTGAGTGGTTATACTTCAAGAGATTAGCTTAGTTTATAAAATATTGACGTTATATTGAGGAGCTCTTACAAAGCTATAAATCAAGCTTTTGGATCCAGTCCAAGCTATTTTATTTCACACTACCAGTGTACTGCAATACTTACATGAATCGACTTAAAGTGAGATCAAAATTTTATTTTCTCATAACAATATATTATATGCCATGAAATGGAATAATATGGCTTTATTAAAATAATATTTCATCCACTTTGTATAAAATAGGATAAATACCAGCGCAAGTTGATCAAACACAAGTTTCACTCTACTTAGTTATAACATAACATTCCTCTAGAATATTACAGACTTATTCAAGACTCTGTTAATAAAAATATATAAGAAAGGATGATTTTATTGCATATAATATTATATTACTGAAAAAATTGGTTCAGCAAAGGTTGAATATATCTATTGGAAAGTTAATACTTTGCCCTAAAAGGTAGAAAGAGTTTGCTTAAAAATGTGTCCATACTTTTTTACTATAAGATTAAAAGCTTGAAAGTAACAAAAGTAACTATCGTATTTGATTCCTAAAGGATATTTGAAAGTAAACTCTGCGAAGTAAATAATATTAAAAATTCTTTATTCGACTCGAGTTGCTGTAAAGTTTTTCGTATCTCGATTTTTATTACTTTTGTCTGAATTCAATGCTATCGAATATGATAATATAATATGCGAGGCTGATATCTGAATTCTTGGGTCTTTGCTTAGTATCGGCTCGAAGTACCACTCTAATATATTTGTTGATGGACATTAATAAAACGAATTTTTAGATAAAGAAAATCGTTTATTCTTCAAGCGTTTATTTATTGTCTACATTAATTTAGGTACTATTAATACACGATGCTTCTTATTCGATTTTTTAAGCAAAACTTTGGCGATGAGAGTGAAATTACAAAGTTGCGTCACGTCACGGTTAACGTCATCGATATAGCGCCATCTGTCGGAAGCTACTTATAATTTTTACAAAACAACTTAACTTTCTAAAGTACGGCTCAATACACATACTGATGACGCTAGGTGTACAAATTAAATTGTTCTATTCTTTTTGAAGTGATGTGAGCTTTAGGCACGATGAGAGTATTTTTGGATTTTAAATGATGAATGAAGTTTAACACTGCGACATCACCGTTTTTTATAACATTTTCTCATTCAAACAGAGTAAATGAGATCCATAAATAATAAAATAAATGTTCTACTTTAATTAAATAGGTAATTATTTTTGAAGTACATAAACTTTAATTTGAGTTTTTCGTACGTACAGTAGAAATTGTTGTCTTTGCAAAAAATTGTCAATAGACAATATAACCATTGTTTATGGACCTACAATTTGGTCCAATCGGTTTCCCGTTGATACAGAATGATACAAAATCACTACAGGCTATGTGAACGTTTTAAACGGCTGCCCTATTATAAACTTCGTCTGACAAGTGGCAATGAGCTTCTTTCTTTTGACGTTTAAACTTTTTAAAACACATTTAAAAGATCAAAGTCAAAATGTTGATATTTTAACTTTTTAAATTGTGTGTGTAAAAAATAGTTCAAATGTTATAATGAAGATTATCACCACTTGTCAGTTGAAGTTCATAATACTGTACACATTACAATATGTATCGTCGCGCTGGTAGGCATCATGTAAACAAGACGTTCGGAAAATATTTTGTAAAAATTTATTCTGGATAAAATTATTTGACTTTGACTTTAAAAATATCTCTTTTTTCAAGCATACATTTTATACATATTTAATTTTATTAATTCAAAAACGTATGAAGTCGTACAAAATTAAATTATTTGAGTCCCTTCTTCTTCATTAATAATAAAGTGACCAAAAGTTAAATGAACTGAAATTTTTTATTGAAATTTTCTTTCGTAGGAAACAAAATTTCAATAATATTGTTGAAACATATACGTTGGTATTCATAGTCCATAATGTATGTCCAAGGCCACGGAAACGCGTAAACTGTCGTAACGCATGTTATTGAAGTAAAATTTCTTTACGAACCCTTTACAAAAAGTGCGATCGGGCTAGGCGAACGGAAGTTGAGAGGGAGATATAAGTTAGTGAAGATAAAAAAAGAGAAAGTTACGTTTCGTATATTACAGATACTGTAGGGGCAAGAGAGGGAGGTGCGAGCACACATTTTCTTTCTCTCTTTCTCTCATAGCTAGTGCACGAAAAAAGGTTTACTTCAGTCGTATCGTCTCAAGCATACTCTTTATTTTATTAATTCAAAAATATATGGAGCAGCACTAATTATTTGAGTCCATATTGTACATCATCTTCACTTATAATAGATGCTCAGAATAAAAACACCTAAAGTTAGTCATTGATTGAAATTATCTTTCGTAGCATCCTGTATATTGAAACATGCATGTTAGTATTCATAGCCCCTAATGTGTGTTCGAGGTCACGCAAACGCGTAAACTGTCCGAGCTCCAAACACCCCAGCGTTAGAGGCAGAATTGTAATTGACTCATGAATTTACTTCCCATTCCATGGTACAAACGTTGCGTTACTCATCAGTTACATATCAAAATTACCTTAATATATTTGCAACTGTTATACAATAACTGATTCCCGCATTGGAACAACAAATATGTTGTTTCCAAGTTTGGTTAGGACAATGCAGGCTGATCACCTGATTGTCTGACAAGAAAGATGATCCATGCGTCGGATGGACATGTAAAAAGTCGGACCTGCGCCTGATCTCTCGCCAGACGGGTCGGTCTTTCCGTCCCACTGGGTTTCGAGAGTGAAGGAAGAAAGAGTGTTCTTGTGTACTGCGCACACACTTGGGCACTATAAAATAACACTTGCGTAGATATGCCTGGTTTCAATGAAACTGTCAGCGAAATCGGTGTGGGGAGCTATTATATTTGCAACTCGATCATCCACTACGGTACATAGGGTATTCAGAGTGTATATATACACTACAATACGAGGGCTGATTGATAAGTTTCCGAAACGACAAAGAAAAACTTCAAAAATCTATTTAAAATAAATTTATTTCTCAACGTAGTTTCCTTCTACCTCGATGCATTTAGTCTAGCGCTTCTCCAATGCCGTTACACCAGTTTGATAAAATGTTTTCTCCAACCCCTCAAAATACTCGTCCACGGCAACAATGACTTCTTCATTTGATGAAAATCTCTGGCCACCTAACCATTTCTTCAGGTTTGGGAATAAGTGGAAGTCGCACGGGGCCAGATCCGGGGAATAGGGTGGATGCGGTAGCAATTCGAACCACAATTCATGGAGTTTGGCGACTGCAACCATTGACGTGTGTGCAGGTGCGTTGTCATGGTGGAACAAAATTTTTTTCTTGGCCAAATATGGTCGTTTCTTCTGGATTTCTTCACTTAATTTTTGCAGCAAGCTTGTGTAGTACTCTCCATTTATTGTTTTTCCTTTTTGCAGATAATCCACTAAAATAATCCCTCGAGCATCCCAAAAAACAGTCACCATCACTTTGCCGGCCGACAAAACCGTTTTGCTTTCTTCGGCGCAGGTTTTCCGCTCTCAGTCCACTGCGTAGATTGTTCTTTTGTCTCTTTTGTTCTTTTGTTTGTGTCTGAGTATAATGATGTATCCAGGTTTCATCGACTGTTACATAACGCCGCAAAAACTCATTAGGATCTCGGTTAAACAGCGCCAAACACTCCGATGAATCGTCCACTCGACGTTGCTTTTGGTCTACAGTGAGCAAACGCGGCACCCGTCGCGCGCAAAGCTTTTTCATTCTCAAATGTTGGTGCAAAATATTAAAAACGCATTCAGATGAAATGCTCACCATCTCTGCTATCTCTCGCAACTTTAAGCGCCGATCATTCAATACAATTTTATGAATTTTTTTGATCATGTCCGGATTCGTGACTTCATTTGGACGGCCAGACCTGTGGGCGTCTTCGCAGCTCTGTCTTCCACGTTTAAAATCAGTTACCCAGGTGTGAATTGTACTCAATGCAGGAGCAGAATTACCTAAAACACTGTCTAGCTTGGTTTTAATCTGGGTTGCTGTTTTCTCTTTTAAAACGTAAAACTTTATCACCACACGAATTTCGTTTCTTTCCATTGTTAAGAAAATTTACGACAGAGAAAGTTCTACGTCCTCGCAAACAAATTCGATCAGTTCCATTAAATTCAAATTTGGCGTTCTATTTTCAAAAATATGCCAGAATATAATGTGATATTCCTTTTTTGCGTATCATTTTTTTAAGTTCGTCGTTTCGGCCAGTTATCAATCAGCCCAGGTACACTGACCTGCAAAAGAAACTTCAACTGATTTGAAAAAAAAAGAAATTTTAAAAGTGTAGTACTTTCTTTTGTAGGCCAGTATAGTTTTATAATAAAAACTGTAAAGGTACAATCAGGGAATCTAATTCTCAAGCAGGTAGAGTGTTCACATAATTAATTTGTATTATAAAGATTGCATGCTACACTTACAATCACCCTGCTAATGAATTAGATTTCCTAATAGTAATTAATGCACTTATGACCTAGTTATAATAGTACCTGAAAGCTTTAGTAAAACTATATTCAAAACTATTCTTGTTCGGCAGTCAGGCAGTAAAAATTAAACAAGTGTTCGCGACACTGCGTACTTGTACAGCGCACAGTGAACACAGCTTGCCGCGTCTACGGCGCGTATAGATCCTCCCCCCGCGCGCACCTCACGGCCGGGCGCCGACCGGACTTCACGCCAAGCCGTATTAGATATAGCATCGTTTTTGAATTCATATTGTACCTTTCTACTTGAATACAGTCCACATTAGTAATTGTACCAACAATCTTTTATTTACACGAACAAATGGTCCTTCAAATGAAAAAAGCGACCTAAAATAAAAAAAGAAGAATAAAAAACACGTTACACGTGCCATATTGGAATCGATCATTTTGTGCTAATAAGCTTGGAACCAACGATCGCCAGCCACAACTTTTGCAGCTCATAATAAGACGCTTGAAAATAAAGGGACAAGAAGAAAACAGTACAGAGTGAGTTCGTTTCAATTCCTTACCTCCTATCATCAATTTCATATTCCTTAATTTTTTCCATTTCCAAGAATTAGGAGTGCATCAATTCTATCGTCATCGATTTATAAAGTTTACTTATCTATTCATCTAAGTATCATTTAATTTAATCATTTATAAAGGCAAATTGCATATTAATAAGTTTTTTTTTTTTTTACTTGCAGGCTTATCTACCCTTAATTACAAACTTAATCTTTTGAGTATGTTGTAAGATCGTACTTAACATTCATAAATAGGTAGTTACTGCTACATAATATTATAAATAATCATTTCATGTTTTTTTTTCAGCAAACTGTTATTTTTACATCTTCGCGGCATCGGTCGTACCTATCAATCCTTATCTGCGCAGCGTTCAAGCATTACGCGCACCTACCTACATAAATTATTTGTCTATTGAAGTACCGTTAGGAATAATTACACTTATATAATAGTATTCTTTAATTTTCGGTTTTGATTTAATGATGACTGCCTTTAAAGATTTAATTAAAAAACGTGGAAGCTTAAAAGCTAAACTAACATCATTTGGAAGTTTTATAAATCTTATTAAAGGTCACGAAATACTAGCGGATAGGCAAAAATGTGAGCTTGAATGTCGTCTTAATAGAATTAACACTACATTTGACCAATTTGATGCGTTACAGACGGAGATTGAAACATTATCGGAACAAGTTGATGAGGAATATAATGAGCGTATACAATACGAGGAGCAATTTTATAGTCTCGCAGCTGTGGCGCGCTGTATGTTGAATAGTGTGATGTCAACAGCACTTTCTCGAGATGGATCTGTAGCGGGTGACCAGGATGTCAACTATGCTCCTAAGTTTCATTTACCGGTCATCAACGTACCTCAGTTCGGCGGCGACTACCAGGATTGGTTGGAATTTCGAGATACGTATCTTTCAATTATTCATAACAATCATAATATTTCACAAGTGCATAAATTTCATTATTTACGTGCTGCTTTAAAAGGTAGTGCGTCTTTAATTATTCAAAGTCTAGATATAACAGCAAATAATTACCCAATAGCATGGCAACTACTAACAGATAGATTTGACAACACACGACTGTTAATTAATAACCACTTACAAGCTTTGTTTAAAAGTAAAGACATAACTACTGAATCAAGTTCAGAGATTAGAAATTTAATTGATGTTATTAATAAAAATCTACGAGCACTTTTAGCACTTGGTGAACCAGTCGGTCACTGGGACACAATTATTATCTACATGATGGCGAAAAAATTAGATTCCGTTACAATTAGAAGATGGGAGGAATACAAAAGCAGCCTAAACTGTAATTCACCAAGTCTTGAACAATTTACAAATTTTTTAAATAATAGGTGTGATTTGTTAGACATATTAAATACTGACTCACCACCGCTAAATTACATTTATAAAAATCAATCAAACTTGCCCAATAATAATAAAAATTCATATTTTAAAAAAGATATAGTAGGAAACGATAAACATAATAACTATAATAAAATCAATTCATGCCCCATGTGTTCACAAAATCATTTTTTGTTTTCCTGTCCATTATTTATAAAACTTGATGTTGACTCACGAATAAAAAAGGCCACGGAAAACAGAATATGCATCAACTGTTTACGTCCAGGTCATAATCGAAATCGGTGCAGACTATCAAATTGCAAATATTGTAATTTTAAGCACAACACACTTTTGCATAAAGATATTATCAACAAAGCGTCATCATCATCATCACCTCCCAATGTAGTCCTTACAACAAATGTTTCATCATCTAATGCCTCGTATGTCATATTATCCACAGCCTTGGTGCGCGTCAAGGACAAAGATGGCTACTTTCATATAGCAAGAATGTTATTGGATAATGGGAGTACTTGCAACTTCATTACAGAGGAGCTGTGTCTTAAGCTTGGTTTAGTAAGACGTAAGTCCAACTCCACTATTTCTACAATTAACAATCATACAACAAGTGCCATAGAGATATGTGAACTAGTTTTTGAGTCTTGTTTTGGTGATTACAGTGCAAATATCAACTGCTATATTTTGCCGAAAATCACCAGCGCTCTCCCGAGTTCATACATAAACGTAACACATGTACCAATCCCACCAGAAATTAAATTAGCTGACCCTACATTCAACATACCATCTTCTATCGACATTTTAGTAGGCGCAGAAATATTTTGGGCAGTATTAAATTCGGAAACCTGTAACATTGGTTTATCACATCCAAGGTTGCATTCTTCTAAACTAGGATGGATTCTATCCGGTTGCATTTATACAAATTATAGACAAAATGTCTGTTATCATACTTCTAATGACGATTTAGATCGGGTCTTATCAAAATTTTGGGAATTAGACTCTATTTCTTCTCAACATGAATATTCTCATGAAGAAAAATCTTGTGAGGATATATTTAAAAATTCTACCTTTCGCACTTCAACTGGTCAATTTGTAGTTACAATACCATTTAAGAGCTCACCAGATATTTTAGGACACTCATATGCTTTAGCAAAACGACGATTTCTAGCACTTGAGAATAGATTTAAACGAAATAGTAAATTTAAGAATGATTATAATGAATTTATTAGAGAATACATTAATCTCGGCCAGATGTCTTTAAATTCTCCTAATTCACATATGTCTAACAAACAGAATTATTACTTGCCTCATCATGGAGTGATTAGAGAGTCAAGTTCAACATCAAAGTTGCGCGTTGTTTTTAACGCAAGTGCCGTTACGACGTCTGGTAAGAGCTTTAACGACATACAAATGATAGGTCCCAAAACTCAAGATGACCTCATGTCTATATTATTGAGATTTCGTGAACACAAATACGCAGTAACTGGGGACGTAGAGAAGTTTTATAGAGCTGTGTTAGTGCATGAGTCACAACGCCCCTTACAGCAAATTATATATAGATTTAATACTAATGAATCCTTTAACACGTACACACTTAATACAGTTACATATGGTACCTCATCAGCTCCATATTTAGCCACAAGATGTCTAGTGTCTCTTGCTAACGAAACATCTAATTTAATGGCCCAACGCTCTATTAAACATGATTTCTATATAGATGATTATTTAGGCGGCGCAGACTCTATAGAATCAGCCATTGACCTAGTTAAGGATATAAAATCTACTCTAGAATCAGCAAATTTTAACTTACGCAAATTTCAATCAAATAGTCCAGTAATTTTAGAAAACTTAAATTTTAGCAGCGATTGTATTCATAAAAAACTAAATTTAGACTCCTCGCCTTCTAAAACTTTAGGATTATTCTGGGATACTTCACTTGATACCTTTTACTTTTCAATTAATAATTCTTTTGAACAAAAGTACACAAAACGTAACATTCTTTCGTTTATCAGTCAAGTCTTTGACCCTCTAGGCTTAGTAGGTCCTTGCATATTGCAGGCAAAAATTTTACTACAACACTTATGGTTGCAAAAATGTGGATGGGATGATGAGGTACCACCTGAAATCAAACAGCAACTGAATAATTTAACCAATTGTCTCTTTCATCTAAATTCAATACGTATACCACGTTGGACATTACAAGACAATCCCAAAAACGTGCAGCTTCACGTATTTACAGACGCTTCTGAACGTGGTTATGGTGCATGTGTGTACGTCAGAACTATCTCTACCAGTGGCTTAATACATGTGTGCCTTTTAACATCAAAAAATAAGGTGTCGCCTCTAAAATCTACAACTATACCTCGATTAGAGTTATGCGGCGCTTTATTAGGTACAAGACTCTATAGAAAGGTTGCAAAATCTTTAACGATAGAGTTTAATGATTGTTATTTTTGGTGCGACTCCACAATTGTTTTGGGTTGGCTCTCAACAGAGTCAAGTTCTCTTAAGCAATTTGTAAGAAACAGAGTAAACGAAATAAAGGAGTCTACAAGTTGTATGAAATGGAGTTACGTGCAGTCTAAACTGAACCCTGCTGACTTAGCTTCTCGGGGGGTGAATGCTGACTATCTCAGCGCTTCCTCACTTTGGTGGAGAGGCCCTGACTTTTTACATACTTCAGAATTTTGTATCCCTTCTACTCCCAATTTTAATAACATTTCACTTCCAGAGCTTACACATCATAATATAGATAATAATTCACCTATACATAATACAAATTTATTGCATCAATTAATTCATAAATCATCTAATTTTAAAAAATTAATAAGAGTTTTTGCATACATTTATAGATTTATTTTCAATTTCCAAGGTAAATTAAATAAACTTAAACATTTTTTGTCCTCTTCAGAATTACAAACGTCACAAAAACGTCTTCTCAGCTATTCACAACAGGAAATGTTCCCTGACGAATATTTATTACTTAAGGCTTCCAAACCATTACCAAAGGGTAGTAGGTTAAAATCACTTACACCTTTTCTAGACTCAGATAATTTAATACGAGTTGGTGGAAGATTAAAAAATTCATGTTACACATATGACATTAAACATCCGATAGTATTATGCTCAAAACACCATCTAGCTAAAATCATTTTTGAATGTAAGCATAAGGAATTATTTCATGGTGGGGCTCAATTAATTTTATGCAATATAAGAAATCAATTTTGGCCGTTAGGTGGCAGAAATTTAGCGAAATCAATTGTTCATGCTTGCATTCGATGTACACGACATAATGCGAAACCAACACAGCCTATTATGGGTAATTTGCTAGCTGAAAGAACGTATCTTGAATTTCCCTTCCTAAACACAGGAGTCGATTATGCCGGTCCAATTTTAATAGCTGATCGAAAGGGACGCGGTTGTAGATTGCAAAAATCTTATATTTGTGTTTTTATCTGTTTTGCAGTCAAGGCCGTACACTTAGAGCTCGTGACCGATCTAAGCAAGGAGGCATTCTTGGCTGCGTTCAATCGTTTCATATCGAGGAGGGGTAAACCTCAAAACATATATTCCGATAATGGTACAACCTTCGTGGGAGCATGCAATGAACTTAAACGTTTTTTAAAATTTAATAACCCCTATATACAAACCAATTTAGCCGAACTTGATATAAGTTTTAATTTTATACCACCATATTCGCCTCACTTCGGGGGTATTTGGGAGGCTGCAGTCAAGTCTGTTAAAACACTTTTGTGTCGTATTTTAAATTTAACACATCTTGTTTATGAGGAACTTTTAACGTGTTTGTATCAGATAGAAGCAATCCTAAATTCTAGACCTATTACACCTTTGTCCACCGACCCGTTAGACCTGACATTTTTAACACCAGCCCACTTCCTGATTGGACGATCGCTCTTGTCTGTTCCGTATCCTCCACTTGAAGATGTAAACATTCATAGACTTCAACGTTTTCAGAGAATAGAGAAGCTCAGACAGCATTTCTGGAGTCGCTACACACGAGAATATATATATCAACTACAACAGAAACACAAATGGCACGCATCTTCCGGAAAACTTGAAATCGGAGACATGGTCTTGATCAGAGACTCCAGTGTGCCGCCTTTGCTTTGGCTTTTGGGAAGAGTCACAAGGCTCATGAAGGGTAGCGACGGAGTTTGCAGAGTTGCCGAAATACAAACAAAGAATTTTACAAACTTTAATTCGGAGTTTTAATAATATCTGCCCTCTTCCAGTTCATCAATCTTGAAGATCATACTTCAAGGCCCGGGAGTATGTTCGCGACACTGCGTACTTGTACAGCGCACAGTGAACACAGCTTGCCGCGTCTACGGCGCGTATAGATCCTCCCCCCGCGCGCACCTCACGGCCGGGCGCCGACCGGACTTCACGCCAAGCCGTATTAGATATAGCATCGTTTTTTAATTCATATTGTAACTTTCTACTTGAATACAGTCCACATTAGTAATTGTACCAACAATCTTTTATTTACACGAACAACAAGCATTAAAAAAAAAACTGTCGCAGTAGTTTTCGTAACGTTCAAACGCTATTACCAACCCCAAACTACAAAGTGCTAAGACTAATAATAGCTCCGCACACCGATATCAGTGACGGTGGCCGGTTTCGTTTAAGCCAGGTCAGCTATGCAGGAGTTATTTTATAGTGTCCAAATGTGTGCGCAGTACACAAGAGCACTCTGCCTTCCTTTACTCTCGTAAACCAGTGGGACGGATGACCGACACGACTGGCGAGAGATCAGGCGCAGGATCGACTTTTTACATGCCCATCCGACGCATTGATCATCTTTCATGTCAGACGATCAGGTGATCAGCCTGCATTGTCCTTAACCAAACATGAAAACAACAACAACATTCCAATTCGGGAATCGTACCCACGTCCTCCGAGTCAAGAGCCAACCTAAACTACGGGACCACGGAGGCTGTTTAAACTAATAAGACGCTGACAAAACAAACTCATTTATATAGAAAAAGCTATTAAAAGTGTCAATAATAAAATTACGAGACTCCATGCATACGTTAGAAAGTTCACAATGAACTTCGAGATCTATACAAATAGAATAAATGTGATAAAACTCCGGCGTGGACTTGAAACTAGTTTATTTGGTGAGAAGCTCTTACAGAACTAATATCTTCCGGTCTACGATGGAGAGCTTTTCAAAGTTTTTCTATCAACACCGAGGCTTTCTTTTGTTTTCCATCAATGTTGCTTTTTAGTATATTTATAATATCTATTATCGTATGAATACATTTATTTATTTTGTTCAAATATTACATTTTAGACTGGAATGCGACTGCGTGCGCGCGAAAGGAAATCTCGGCGGAAATCTTGCTGCTTTAAAAAGTAGCCTATGCCGAATTTCATAAAAATCGATCCAGTAGTTTGGGAGCATAATAAATTCAAACAAATAAACAAACAAACAATCAACTATTTCCTCTTTTTAATATAATATGTTTAACATCGATAATTACGTTAAAAATACAGAATGTTATTATTTTGAATTTCCAACAATTGTTTTTGATGTTCTCCGATATAAGTGATTTTATACAGGTCCTAGCAGTAGTCCTATATTATATTGGTATTCTTGTCATTTGAAAAAGAAATATTATTTCGTCAACTATACTACGGTTACCATTGTGAAGTAAATTCATCCAAAGTTTTTAAGCATAAATTATTCATCCTTTTTTCCTTACCACAAACCGCCAATTCGAATCTATTTATTTTAAAAATCCATTTATCTTTCTCTTTCCAATGACACATAAAATTTACAGTTCAATTTATATTCCGCGTAACTGTAAGCGAAACAATGATGGACATAAAAGATTGGATCCGTACCGTTAATTTCCAGCGACGTTTTACGTGAATTTTTTAATTGAAATAATTTCTAGAAGATTCTGTATTTCTCAACCTGTCTGATCTGGAATGGCGTTTTTGCCAATTGATTATATTGTACGATTACAATATTATTGACGGCCTTTTTTTAGGATACCGTACCCAAAGGGTCCCGCCCTATTACTAAGACTCCGCTGTCCATCCATCTGTCTGTCCCCCTGTCACCAGACTGTGTCACAAGAACCGTGATAATTAGACAGTTGAAATTTTCACAGATGATGTATTTCTGTTGCAGCTATAACGACGAATACTACATCAGAATAAAATTAATATTTGAGTACCCTTCCTTTACAACGTGTTTTTATTGTCGTTTTATATGGAATCCTTAATAAAAATAGCTATATAGTCTTTTTTTTAATATAGAAGAAATATGATATATTCGTCTGACCGGGTTTCGAACTCGAGACACTAATTCGCCAACAACGCAACAAGTCCAACGCTAACTAAGCAGCCAACCGGATTTGACAGTTATAAATTGAAATCACTCAAATATTATTACGCGACGAAAGAAAAACACAATACATAGCTAGATAGATTTCCCTCCCCTAAAACTCCCTGCATACAAAATTTCATGGATATACTTGCAGCTGTTTCCGAGATTTCGATTATATATATATTATAAATACAATATTTGCTCGCTTAAAGTATTATATTCCTTGAAATTAAATATTAATATGAAACCTAAATATAAATAGTGCCTTCTGATACTAACACCATCAGCTTCACAGATCCTATATTTAGATACACGTACTACTAACATAAGGCACTAACACAGGATGTTATATATCATATTATACAGTAAATGCTTGAATAAATATCTCGAAGGAAGCCCCGGGCGGGATAATGTCGCACAAATGTCTAGTGAGCGCTACGTGCGGCGAATATATTGTGTTCAGTAAAATTTTTATAACTTACTAGGCGTAATATTGTGTTAATTTTGTAATATTTTGTTTAGACAGTTGATATAAAGTATCGGTCTTTTAAAAGAATTGACGCATTTGGAGGTTGCAACATGACGTTTCAGGCGACAGTTAGTTCAACACAAATTATTTAGCCGTGGGAGGCAGTGAGTTCGTAGGTATCATTCGAAGCTGACTTTTATTTTCGTATATTAGTTATGGGAGACAAAAAAAAACACTAGTAATGCTGCGGGAAATACTTAGTGTACTAAAATAATCAACGTGTGAGATGGCTAGAGGGGTATAAAAAACTGGAAAAATAATCGATAAAAGAAAAAGAACATGTAGTCAACAATTTCAGCGATTTATAAAACTGTCACCCGGATGGTTTTCTTATCTATCACCCCGGGATAGTTCATGTACAGTTAGGGACAAAAACAATTACAGAGCTCGTAAATTGAAGCTCTTTGTAGATCGCCTGTGGTCCGGATAACGACTCGCGTCGAGATAAGTTGTTAAATTATCACGTTTATTTATTGGTGTCCTGCCGAGTAACGTCCTGATTCTTTTATAAACACCCTGTGTGTACATTGTACACGTAAGTTACTAAAGTGATAAATAACAGGAAACTATCTTTTACTAGCGATTTCATACGTGCGAATTCATACAAAATTGGGACGTTTGTGCAAGTGAATTTTTAAAAACAGTTTTTTAATAAGCAAATATATTAGAAAACATTTAATTAACGTTCAGATCAACGTAAAGTTACTGAAATACACTCGCGTAAAAACATGGTGGGCAAGAGGCGCATGCCTTATTTATTCGTTGTAGGTAAAAAAGGTCATACTTTTTGTATGGCACTGAACGTCTTTACCTATATATAGCACAGGGGCGACACTCTCTACAAATGACAGCTCGAGCACCGGCGAAGCACGAAACGACCATCAGCTAGCCCCGTGAAAGAAAGTTTTGGCTGGAAAAACTCACGCCCCGCTCGCCGCGCGCAAACCCCGTTTACGTCTAGCCACGCACACATAGCTGTCAATCGTATAAGTCTATCGAATGATGGTTATTTACGCTACTTATATATTATATTCTTTGCCCATAGACCATCTTACCATATTTATGCCCAGTGTTAAAATTATTCTTATTTATTCGACTACGAGGTGAGTTATTTTGGTGTCAAAAAAGTAGCATTCAAAGAAACACAAAAGTTTTATATCCAATTTTAGACCGTTTACAACGGCTGTATTTTATTGATAAGGGTATGATGTTATTACTGTGACGAAGGGTTGAATCTCCATCAGATTGTCGTTTATTAGATTTATATGTATAAGAACTTTATTTATATTTGGGAATCGTATATCCGTTTAAAGCTAGCAACAAACAAACGCGCTATCTGATTGGTACGAAAAACACTAAACTGAGCAAACTCAGATAGAAGTCGCGGTCGTGACCTTGAGCTTACGGACGTCCGAATAGAATATGGCTGACCGGATATTTTTGCGTCCGCGGACCGTGTCCACGGGTCGCGGGACGCGTCCGGGGACGTTTCGTGTCTCAGAAACGAACCAACCTTATTTTTGGAATAACAGGAATAACAGAAATACAACGACAACGAAGACAACGTTCACAAGTATTAAAATTAAATTTAGCTTGCAGTTAGTTTTGGGGAATAAAAATCGATCTAGATAGGTTTTATCCTTAGACTGCGCATTTTTAAGCAATATATGTTTTTTATTTCGTCGTGCAAATATATATCAATAATTTCGACTCTCTTAAGTCAGTCTGATTGGCAGCTTGGTAGTTATATGTATAATTTTTGCATTGTTTGGAAATTCGGAATGTGGTGGGTTCGAATCCCAGTGAGATAAATATTTTTGTGATTTTTATTATTTCTTTTTCTTTTATATATTTTTTAATGATTTTATCGTTCTACTAAAACACCGAGCGAAGCTCGGTCTCCCAGGAACTTGTAACACAAGTTGTGTCTGGTCTTTTAACCGTCGATTTTTCATGTTTTATCATATTTTAAATATCACCAATTTGAACTGAAGCAGTAACTAAAATATTATGATTGAGATAGACACGTACTTCCAAAGACTAAAACTCAATTTTTCCCATTATAAGTATACCTACATAAATTAATTAGGACAAAATCGTATCGCGAATTCCTGTGCATGTTATTCAAGCCCTGACGGTGTATCCACAACTTAAGCACACTCGCTTTGAACACTTTACGGTATTCGCCTCCTGAAATAGTTATACAGGGTGTGTTACAAAGTTGTTGTAGTCAAGTTGCCTTAGAAGCTACCGTTCAATCGGTGAATAATTTGTTGATTCAAAAAAACCAAAAGTATTTGGAACTAGTAAATAAGTATTTAACTAATTTAACACTTTCGTAAGGACAGTCAACGCGTTAAAATATCCTCAATGTGTGTGCCCCAATGGGACTGACGCGACTTGTCGTCTACGATTCTCGAGACTCGAGAAAAGGTCATTTCGTTGATACTGCACGCGCAACAATGACAAAAATAGATTACGATAAAAATATCTATGGACGCTTCTACGCTACGTCAATCCGGCCCTTAATATCCAAAGAACTGCTAGGTATCATAGGTACCAGACAATGGAATGGAAAATGGATGGTACCAGAAAGGAAATATATTTAATACTTTTATACTATACACATAATATTTAATAATATACGTCCATGACCCAGGAACACAAGAAGCATTGGCGAGATACGAACCTCCGACCTCCGGCTTGAGCACTGTCACGCTCAATCACTGAGTCACAAAGGGACAAATCCACGGGTCAGTTGTAATAATAATTATTAGTGCAAAAAGTGAAAATGCAAGAAAGTTAATGCAAAATAGACTTAATTTATTTCATCTGCATTATCTAATTAAAGACGGATGAACCGATTAGCCGATTTTAATCTAGTTTTTTTTTTTTGAAAGCTGACATGATCGAGAGTGTTCTTAGCTATAAATCATCATCATCCACTCCTTTACTTCTTGACAATTCAGGGGTTATATAATTTTTTTTGTGATGTATGTATGTATGTATTTATATTTACAAAATAAAAATAATATTTTATTAAGGTAAAATAACATAAATTATATATTTATAGTCTTATATCATAATATCTATAAATATAAAATTTATGTTCGAAAGTTGGACAATTGGGTTAGTAATATAATTACTCCCCACTCCGATTTCGGTGACGGTGGCCGGTTTCATTGAATCCAGGGCAGCTGCGCAGGAGTTATTTTATAGTGCCCAAGTGTGTGCGCAGTACACAAGAGCACTCTCTCTTTCTTTACTCTCGAAACCCAGTGGGATGGACAGACCGACACGACTACCGTGAGATCAGGCACAGGTCCGACTTTTTACATGCCCCTCCGACGCATGGATCATCTTTCTTGCCAGACAATTAGGTGATCAGCCTGCATTGTCCTAACCAAACATGGAAACAACTTTTTTTGCTGTTCCAATCCAAGCGATCCCACGACCTTCGAGTCGAGAGCCAAGCTCTAAACCACTGGACCTCTGGCTGTTCTAACTGGGTTAGTACGAATTGTGCGACCTTTTTTTTAAACGTGTATTTTGACATATTTGTGGTGTGCCTGCCAAAACCTTTCTTTTGATATCAAACACGTGATGATTATCTAGGTTTAATATTTTAGATGTTAGAATCTGAGGTTCAAAATACAAAATTTGTAGAAAAAATACAGAGTTTCAAAATACAAAATTTTGAAGAAACAAAAAATTGCCTATGTTACCCGCGGCATCATAACGAATCTATTGACACCTCATTTATTAAAATTGGACCAGTAGTTTAGACAATACGATACAAACGATACGAGACAAACATACATACATCATACATAGATTGCCAAAATCATCACCCTTCCTTTGGTTTCGCCGTAGTCGGGTAATCAGGTGTCGTCGAGTTAAGTTTTTACGAGACCCTCTAAATCAGTTTACATTTTATATAAAAATATATTTTTGCTATGAGAACGCTCGCTGTGTTGCTTCGAATACTTTCAAGTGCGGGTACTTACCATTTTAATCACCAATTTTCTTTTGACAAGTGTACAGGCAATTGCCATTTCAACGCTTTGAAAATACACCACTTCAATTTGTGTATCCTTTATATTATGTCCTTAGCAATTTGCGCAGAGTAAACTTAGAAACCGCATTTGATACCCCCATTTGCATGACAAACGCCCCCAAATGTTTACGTATTACTATGAAAATACTTGTTACGCCTACGTTATACTGTACTGAGACTGAAATAACTTAATTCCTGAACAATCTCTAGAAGTGCAATATATATTTTTTATACAAACTAGCTTATGCCCGTGACTTCGTTTTCTTTGTACGAAACTTATGCCACGAAAGTTCTGCGGACATTAACAAACATCCTAGCATAAACTTTATAATTACTTCCCACACCGATTTCTGTGATGGTAGCCAGTTTCATTAAAACCTGGGGGTCTAAAAAGGCCACTTTAGGTGTTTCATAATTATTATGTTTCATATATATTTTTTTAAATCATATTATGTGCGCCATTTTACGCATTTCTATTGAAAACTGTCAAAAATGATGATTTATAATATTATGAAATCACATGAATTATGTAGCCATTTTATAATTTCACGATTTAAAAAAAAAAAAAAAGAAACATAATATGAAACACCTAAAGTGGCATTTTTAGACCCCCAGGTCTGGACACTATAAAATAACTCCTGCGTAGCTGACAAGCTACCTACCTCTACTGCCGAACTCCTCCAGTCCCTGTTCTCCCTGGCCATGAGCATTTATACAAAAATTCAAGCCGGGGAGGACATTTTCACCACTCTTTTACAGGCCCTCCCTGAAGGTGCCTCCTTAATTTCTAAATTAATTTCCAAATGGCTGCCCAACCCTCAAAATTAAATATTGTTCACTGGAACGCCCGGGGGGTCCGAGGTAAGACAGCACTACTTCGTTACCTTCTACAAACGTACGAAGTAGACGTTGCCTTACTTAGCGAGACCCATCTGTCCCCCCAGGACCGCCTGTCCATCCCGGGCTTCCACACATACCGTCAGGATTACCTGGGAAGTGGTAATGTGTGTCGAGGCCTAGCCGTCCTCGTTGGCAGACGATTGCTTCATCAACTGCTCCCCGCTCCCTCTGTGACCTCGCTCTACGCTCTCGGCGTAGAGTTGATGCTCGGTTTACACCGGACGCGCATCTATGCGTGTTACAAACACCCGGGTTCGCGTTTAGATATCTCCGACATCCACGGGCTCCTATCAGAGGATCCTACTGTGATTGCCGGAGATCTAAACTGCAAGCACCCGGGTTGGGGCTCACGCATACCAAACGCAGACGGAAACCGCCTTTTCGCGCGTGCCGGATATTCCGTGGTGGGTACTTATGCCCCCACGCATTACCCCGAGTGTCCCACTCATACTGCCGATGTTCTGGACATTGCCATAATCCACCGCCTCCCTGGAGACTTCCAGCAAGAGGTTCTGGATGTGGCACTAGACTCGGACCACCTCCCAGTGCTGGCCACAATAAGAGCTGCCCCCTCCAGTATTCCCCCATTGCCCCCCCGCCCAACTTACGACTGGGAGGTCTATGCCCTGCAGTTGCACGGTTCCACGCCCAACTTTCCGGTGGTCTCTGTGGACGATGTGGAGCGCATGACACAGCAGATCACCGATGCTATCACCTCTGCGATGGAGGCGGCCACTCAGCAGTTGCCCAGTCCCCACCCAAAAAGATCCCCGCTGCCACGCCACATAGCCGAGCTGATCTCCAAAAAGAAGAAGCTACGGCGGCGTTGGCAGCTAAATAGATGCCCCCGACTGAAGAACGAGCTAAACCGCCTCACCGCAGAGGTGAAGCAGGCACTGCAGGACCACAACGCGGCCTGGTGGACGCGGCGCATCACGAATGTAGGTGAGGACTGGACCTCCCTGCACCGTACGTGCCGCAGTCTCACCGGTGCCACCGTCCCCACAAGACCTCTAATCCACCCAGACGGAAATCCTAGGTCCCGAGCTGAGGACCGTGCCGAGATCCATGGCGTCCACCTGGAGCGGCAGTTCTCGCCCCTACTGACGACGGCGACCGAACATGTTGCGAGGGTATCCGAGGAGGTAAGAAAATTCCTTGATTCCCCCCCCTCCCCTTTTGAACGACCAAGTTTTTCCATTTCACCTAGAGAGGTTAAAAAAACCCTCTCCTGTCTGAAGCCCCGCAAGGCCCCCGGTGCTGACGGGGTCACAAATTCAGCCTTGCGCCACCTACCATTCAGGACAGTGGCTGCCCTTGCTCGCCTCTTTAACAGAAAGCCAACAGGAAAGCCTCTGGAGTGGCCGTCTTCCTGGACATGGAGAAGGCCTTTGACAGCGTGTGGCACGAAGGCCTCCTCCACAAACTCCTGCAGGTAAACGTCCCCAGCCACATGGTAAGACTCCTCTCCTCGTATCTTTTGGGCCGGACCTTTAGGGTCAAGGTCGACGGGGTCCTCTCGGAGGAACGCCCCATCACCGCAGGTGTCCCGCAAGGTGGAGTGTTGTCGCTCAGCCTCTACAACTTTTACGCCAGCGACGTGCCCACTGACGTTGGCACCACCGCGGCGTTGTATGCTGACGACACCGCTTTCATCTGCACCTCCCAAAACCTAACTCACGCAGCCGTGAAACTCCAGAGGACCCTCGACCTCCTCCCGGCATGGCTGAGCAAATGGCGACTCGCCGTCAACGCCGGTAAGTCGCAGGCGCTCGCCGTTACCCGCAAGAGGGGATACCCGCCCGCCCTGAATATAGGAGAGAAGGAGATACCATGGGGTAAGACCGCTAAATATTTAGGCGTCATTATAGATCGGCGGCTGACCATGTACCCCCAGTGCAACTCCGCGGTTGCTAGCGCCAGAGCCGCAGCAGCCAAACTGTCGCCGATCTATGCAGCTCCCCAGGTCCCGCTCAATATGAGGCTGGTCCTGTATAAAACTTACATCCGTTCGCGCCTCACGTACGCGGCTCCTGCGTGGCACCACCTGCTCGCTGCGTCCTACCAAAAAAAGATGCAGCAAACGCAGAATCGCGTGCTGCGCCGCATCGTCGGAGCACCGAGGTACGTGAGCAACGCCACAATAAATAGGGACCTCCGCATAACGAGCGTGGAAGCATTTGTTCGCAGGCTCGCCACCACCCTCTTCGAGCGAGCTGATGCCTCGGACCTGGTCGAGCTTGCCGACCTGGCGCCTTGGCACGCCCGCCCGCCTGACCGCAGACTGCTGCCCCGCGACGCCATCAGAGCTGGGGACCCCGCAGAGCCCCGCTTGCCGCCCCGGCCCCGAAGAGGAGGAGCCTCGGCGCGTTAGCGCGCTCTGCCACCCCGTCCACCGTTGGATTGTCTCCCCCCTGCACCCTACCCCCGCGCCAGTAATTAAAATACTGGCGCATTCTTCTCGCACTCGCCCGGTGTCCGACGTGTGGCAGCCCTAATGCCACTCTGTCGGCATCGCAGCGTGTTTTTCCCCCCCGACATCAAAAGTCTGGGGTTCGGGACAAATCTTTCCCCCTACCTTTTTCCCAGGTCGGTTTGTGTCCGCAGTCCGATAAATGCGGAGCGTGTGGGAGCGGCACCACACGCGTTTCCTTGGTCCCCGGACCGGGACCCACACGCTCCGCCGGAGTCGACTGCTGGTCTTGGCCGTCCTCGGCCGTCGCTGTCTTTTTTCCTAGCTTCCTCGGGTTTACCCCGCGTTCTGTCGCGGGGGGTCTTCCCAAAAAACTGACGTCTTGCGCCCAGTATTCGTACTGGGCGTGTCATCTTAAAAAATAAAAAATAAAAATAGAATTTCACATGCAGAGGGGATAGCCCCTGACCATGTTTTCGCGTCCAAGGCCCCTTTCAAGGGCCCGGCGCGCTTAGAAGACGCCATCTTCTAATAATGACAAGCTTCGCAGGAGTTGCCAAATGCCTCTTCTATTACTCTCGTAACCCAGTGGGACGGATGAACGACAGGATTGGCGAGAAATCAGGCGCAGGACCGACTTTTTACATGCCCATCCGACGCATGGACATCTTTCTTGTCAGTAAATCAGGTGATCACCCTGCATTGTTCTAATCAGACTTAAAAACAATATTTTTGTTCCAAAGCGGGCATTGAACCCACAACCTCCGGAGTCGAGATCCAAGCTGACAACTATTACTGGACTACGTAGGCGACAAACTTCATAAATATTAGTAGATAGTTTGATGGAAGAACGAAATATGAAAGGAGTATTGAAAGTAAACAAGAAAGCAGCGAAATCTGTGATGGCAATTTACAGCACTCCCTGTGCTATGCAAATTTCTTCGAAATTGAACCGATGTTAATTTTTATTAGAGTTCAATTTTGCAAATGGTGAACTTAGGAAGGTATACTAGAATTTGTACTTACTGACATTATAAGCTCTAGGGATCCGTCCTTCCTTTAGCCTTGAATATAGGCCTTTAATGAATTGCCAGAGCTTTTCCTTAATAAAAAACATGGAATTGAGTTTATAAGCTTACATTAATCTAAGTTTATAAACTCTGACTGAAGCATCGTATAAAAAGGCCTTTTATCTATTTTAATATAATAAATAGGAAAGGTTTGTTTGTTTGCATTGAATAGGCTCTGAAACTAGTGGATCAATTTTGATGAAATTTGACACAGCTATAGAATAGACCACGGGAAAGCACATAGACTACTTTTATTGCGGCAAAATGTACGGTTCCTTCGAGTTTTCCTTTGCGCGCACGATGTCGCGGGCAACATCCAGTAACCTGTAGCACGTACGTTGTCAAACATTGTATTTTTAAATTATAATCTGTTCTATATTGAAGGTGACGCGTTATTCGTCACGTATTTATTCGTCACACTACTAAATATAGTCTGATCACTCAAACTATAAGTGTAAGATGTTCAAGACGTAAATCTCAGAAAAGCGAATTCAAAAGTGCGAAAAAAAGGCTTAGAGAAGGTTTTACTAAAATTCCGGTAAGCGCAAGTCTTCTGGGTAATAGGCCGCTTTGGTCTTGACTGCAATTATGGAGGCTTGAAGTCGTGAGTAACTCCTTCAATGCATTACAAGGAGCATGTAATGGTACGCCATAGAACAGCTCCGTTTCGTAGAGTAATTAAACATTTTTCTTTGGTGTCAAACATGGAATATGAAAGAAGTCACTTCTATTAATGCAATTTAAGACTTGGTCATTTAAGACCTATCGTTAAACTAAATCGTAATATTGGCTCAAATGTTTGACGCTAAAATCTAATATATTATGCTTAAAAAAACTAAGTTCTGCTTTTCAAAAAACTACACCTCAAACTCTTAGCAATTGGTTACAATATACACATCTAAAATAATTAGGATTTTAATAGAAGGTATTAAAAATATTTTTGTCTATCTTAATACCCCAATGTAAATTGTGAAAAAAAATAACTTAGAAAAACAATTAATAAATGGCGTTTCAAAAACAATCGGACTTAAAACTTGGGAGAGCCATGCTTAGGCACGAATGGGCCGGCCGAATAAATATCACGGCTTCACAGATAACCGGCGTGAAATAGCGCTAGCGTAATGTTGCACAAAGTGAGTGAGGTTACCGGAGGCTCAAGGGGGGTTTATTTATGGGCCAAGAACACAAATGCGCATCACCAGAGGAGTTACAAGTGTAACTCTTCTGGTGTTGCGAGTGTCAATGGGCGGCGGTAATCGCTTACCATCAGGCGATCCGTCGCTCGTTTCCCGGCCCATTTCATGAAAAAAAAAATGGCACAAAGATTTTACACGTTTAATGAAAAGTCGATAAGCATTATTAAAGCGAATGCCGGCCGGCATTGAGGACAACGTTTCTTCGGTAATTGATTAAGAAATTTCTTTCATCGGGGTCTGTTAGAGCATTTTCTAATTTATTTTAGGTCCGCCATAATGAAACAATGAAGTTTTTTACAGATTCAAGTCATTAATTTGTGTTTTTTGCACCGACAATATAAATGACCAAAGAATTTAATAGAGGTTTAATATGTATTTTTCTTTATACGCTGCGATTTTTTATCTCAATATCTTAAACATCAATAAAGCTTATAATTATACTAAACTCTTTATTGCTTCATCACAAAAATTAAATACAGTAATAAAAAAAAGCAAAATGGCGGTCTCACTGCTTAAAGCGGTTTCTTCCAAGCAACCATTGGAGCAGAGAAAGGCTAATTTATATGAACTTAATATGACTTCTGTAAACGTCCGTGGCCTAGTGGGTAGACCGTTTGATTCGCACTCGAGAGAGTGTGCAGGTTCGATTCCCAGGTTGTGGCGTGTACCAATAGGACTTTTCAGATCTCAAGTACATTATACGGACGCACTAACGGTGAAGGAAAAAATCGAGAGGAAACCCGCACATGGTTGGCCTCATACGTATTGACCAGTCATTCCTCTGGACTAGGCTGACTGTGTTGTGAGAATGCCGTATGTGTTTGGGCAACCATACGACATTTAAAAACCAACTGTCCCAGGCACTACAGTATTTCAAGGGTGGTTACTTCGCTCGGAGAACACTGTATAAATCATCCAATAACGGATAAAAAGGCCTAAGATTTTTTTTTTGTAAACATACAAATTGTCTGGATTTAAAAGAGTGTATATTATTATCATGTTACTTTAAACGCAGGTCATGTTAATTATTTTTTTAGTTTATTTACGTGAAAAAGAACAGTCATTAGAATTACATAACTATTGACAGTGTTTTATAACGATGTGCACTGTATGATGATCTGTAAACATTCAAAATAATATTAAACGTATGTCAATAGCTCTCGGTTTGTCAGGCACATTACAGCATACTCGAGCTAGTTATGGACGTCAAGTGATTGGATCAGCGTTCATAAAAGCTCCACAAAATCCTTGATGCCTACATAAATCACTCTAAGGGTGGAATATAAATAATGCTATAAGTGTTATATTATTTGATAGACATACTATAAAATGTTAGAATTCGTAGATACATTGATAACTCTCGACAACCTGTGTGACTCAGTGGTTAGCGCTATGGCGCTCAAGCCGGAGGTCGTGGCTTTGAATCCCGCCAAGAGAACAAAATGTTTTCAGTGTTCCTGCGTTATGTTAAATTTTTTTAAATATAAGTATAGTATAATAAGAAGTATTAAATATATTTCCGTTGTTTGGTACCAGTAGACCCTACTTACTACCCGTAGTAGATACTTTTCTATTCTATTTTTGTTTATAATACTTTGCAAAATTGTTTAAGGAAACCAGCCTTCCTTACTAAAAGGAGAAAATAAAGTTTTAAATTCAAACAAAACAAAGGTAAATAATAGTGTCCCGTTATTATTTCCAAACAAAAAGTAACTAATTACTAATTCTAACAATATACTTAGTAATAGTAACGTAATTCAATTCATAACCTGTATATTCTCATTACGCCTAAGTAATAAACTTAAAATATAGGGAAAACAGCACTTAAACTCAAAGGTTCATTTTATTCGTGAATAGGCTACTTAAATACGAGTACTATTGAATTCGCTGCGAACAATTTCGTGGCGTTTTTAAAACTTTCCCGGTCAAAGTTCCGAGTTTTCGGTTTACGAGTACTGAAAAACCCACGTTTGAAGGTTTTATCCAATGAAATTTATTTACTGAGTGTAATTCTGTTAACATCTGGGTTAAAAGTTTCATGTTTAGTTTTCGCTTTTTATGGAGGCATTTTACAATTGCTTACCATAGTCACGAATACTGTTTAATACACAAGATGTTGCCCACTTCGTGCGCGCTAGAGTTAATCTCACAGAAACGTACATTTTTCCGCGGTAAAAAGTAGCCTACATCCTTCCCCGTGGTCTACCTATATCTGTGCCAAATTTCATCAAAATTGATCCTGGTGGATTTGGAGCCTATTAAATGCAAACAAACAAACTTTTCCCTTATATAATATTAAGACGTATAAAGAATATAGATATAGATAATAATCAAATTTGTTTTAAATTTATGACACATCTCGACAAGAAAGATACTACGGCCTCACAGAAGGTCAGCGTGAAATAAGCCTTGCATTGTTCATTTCTACAAATGAGTGAGGATGAACGGAGAATCAGCACTACAAAAACTGGGACTAACATTAAACTCTGGTGTAACTCCACTGTCCACTGTGCGGCTGTGGTTACCACTTCCCACCAAGCGATTCGTCTGCTCGCTTACCACACTTATGCAATCCTACTATATCCTGCTAATATTATAAATGTGAAAGTTTGTGAGGATGGATGGACGGATGTATGGATGGATGTTTGTTACTCTTTCACGCAAAAACTACTGAACGGATTTCAATGAAATTTGGTACGGTAGTAGCTTAGGCTCTGGATTATAACATAGGCTACTTTTCCTATCCCAACAAAGTACAGTATTCCCGTGGAATGCCCAATACTATATTTATGCGGGCGAAGCCGCGGGAAAAGTCTAGTAAAAATAAATAAACGCACGAACTAGCTGTTTCCCGCGGTTCCGCCCGCGTAAATACAGTATCTCTCGGGAACACTGTACTTTTTCGGGATAAAAGTAGCCTATGTTTTAATCCAGAGCCTAAACTACTACCATACCAAATTTCAACGAAACACGTTTAGTGGTTTTTGCGTGAAAGAGTAACAAACATCCATCCATCCATCCATCCATCCATCCTTACAAACTCACATTTATAATATTAGTAGGATAGTAGGATTATACTACTTCTAGCCTTATCCTCCCTGTGAGTGTGAAAGTTTGTGAGGATGAATGAATAGATAAATATGAATGGATGTTTGTGACTCTTTGACGCACGGATTTTGATGAAACTTAGTATGGTAGTTTATGCTTTGGATTAAAACAAACGCTACATTTTATCCCTTAAATCTAGTTTTCCCTTGGGATACTGTATTTACTACTTCCTAACATACCAATTCTCATCGAAATCGGTTATGTACTTCTTGCGTGAACGAGTAACAAACATCCATCCATCCATACATCCATACTGACAAACATTCACATTTATAATAGAAGTAAAGAATGTTAACGATTGAGTAACTCGCTTCCCATATTTTATGTAAGTTTGTCTGACGTCGTAAATTATTTAATATCAAAGGAAATTAACGATTTTCAGATAATTATCATCGTTCGGTCTTGAATAGGATAATTAATATGATCCTTTTCACTAATATTATGGGGAGTGGGGATAGGTACTTGAGCTATTTTTGAAGGGAATTTATTATATTAGCCAATCAAAGTACTTTTATGATTAAAATCGATAGTAGGTACGTTTAAATGATTATGTTGACAGACATTGACAGATGTTGACATTACTACAGACAGGAGTTACTTGGCTATCTTACCGAGTGCCGTTTTTGTAAAGTACCCTAAATAATAATGATACCTATGGACGCTTTCGTCGTCGTAGGGAACAAAAACGTTCTATGAACGTTCGGCGTTCTGGCAGGATTTGAACCCGCGACCTCCGGCTTGAGCGCCAACGCGCTAGCCACTGAGCCACAGAGGTCGTCTAAAATATCACTAGATAAGACCTTACCAAAAATCTAACACAGTCCAAAAATTTTCACCAGACCAACAATTTTCAAGAACTAGAACCTAGAATACAGCTGAAACTAAACTCATGTCGAGAAAAATCCAATCCGATGAACAAAGGACATGTTGAAATACAACAAAAATGGCTTATCATTTTCAAATATGAATATATATGAAACTATAGCTTATTACCGCGCATTTATTAAAGTACAGTATTCCCGTGGGCTTAAATATAGTATCCCACGGGAATACTGTACTTTTTCAGGATAGAAAGTAGCCTATTTTCAATCCAGACACTAACCACTACCATGCCGAATTCATCGAAATTCATTAGTTTTTGCGTGAAAGATCATCACCAGAAGAAACATCCATCCAGCCTCCATAAACTTTCACATCGATGTTTAAATGGAGAATGTTCACTAATATTTAATGTGAGCTTTCTGTATTCTCCGTGGAAAATAAATAATACTCGTGAAAGAATTAGATATACGTTATTTAGCTTCCAAGATATTAAAGTTTAAGCCTTTTGAGTTCAGTAGGTACGTTGTGAAGTCACAGCATAGCTTTTTAGGCCGCTTCGTGCCGCAGCCATACTTTATCCTACTACTATTATAAATGTAAAAATTTGTGAGGATGGATAGATGGGTGGATGGATGGGTGGATGTTTGTTCTCTTTCACGCATAAACTACTGAACGGGTTTTAATGAAATTTGGTATGGTAGTAGTTTGGCTTTGGTTTAACACATAAGCTTTTGTAAAGAAAAAGAACAGTATTCCCGTGAGATATTATATTGAAACAGACGGAGTCGCGGGAAAAATATAGTAATGAATATATGGCAGTATTGAGTACCACTTACAGAGTTCTTCAGAGTGAATAGTGAAACACACAATAATATTATATTATATTGAAACAGGCGGAGTCGCGGGCAAAATATAGTAATGAATATATGGCAGTATTGAGTACCACTTGCAGAGTTCTTCAGAGTGAATAGTGAAACACACAATAATCGGTATAGGAATGTATATTTTGGGTGATAATGTATGGACATCGACATCACGGATAAATTAATGAAAGTTGATACATGTATACTTATTTACATATAAAGTACGTAATTTATATCTTCACAAAATGTTGGGTCCCCGTAATTTATATATTTAGACTCTACTGTCCACTAAAACTCGTTCGTTCTACGTAAAATAAATGGATTACGAAACAGAATAAAAGTTACTTATTCACAGACGTAATATTTTTGAGCTTTTGATCGAACATATTTTACAAAGTCGTACCCCAAAAACTTGGAATATTATTTATTGGGAGAGCGACAAATTTTCCAATTTCTCCTTGTCTGCGACTCGCCGCTCTTTAATTTACTTCCTGTAACAAACTGAGAGTTTTTGTGACTGATACATTTCATTTAAAATAGTCGGCAAGGTTTATATTTGTAGTTACAACTTTGTGAAAAGCTGATTACCTTTGGAAACTAAAACTACTAAGGCAGTTTACAATACATTACTATACAGCGTGAGGATCGTAAATAAACCTTCGAGGAATCAATATTTAGTGGTCATGTCACTACACCGCGTAATTATGAAAACAAATTTTGGGACCGACATCAGGGTTATATACTATATATAGTATATTATTTTTCTCGATTAGCTATGAAACATTTTGAAATTTTTTACGAACATTGGGATGATCCAAAAATTAGGTTACGATCATGTAAGCGTAATTGCATCTGGATTACTACTGTTACGGGGGAAATTAAAATAAAAAGAGATTTCCCGTGACAATATATATATATATATATATATATATATATATATATATATATATATATATATATATATATATATATATATATATATATATATATATATATATATTATGATTTATTTCACATAATTTATTAAAATAAATTATGTGAAATGAAATGTGAATGTGTTGTGTTCGCGACTTTTTTTAAATCGGGTAAAAATGCCTAATATCTTTTATGACGAGGTTTTGGTCGTTTCATTAAAGGCCTGTCTAGACGTATCCGTAACTTATAAAGTTTGTAATAAAAGGAAATACCGAGTGTATATCATGAAGGAATACCAGCTTTATTAGATTCTCTCTTCAAATTTGACTAAAGTCCTTTCAAGCAAGCAACGCTTTCAGTAGGACTTTAATCAATTTCAAAATTAAATGTTTACCTTTGAAACCCTCCACCACAATTTAAGAGCACCTGAAGATATTTTATAGCGAATTTAATCAATGTCCGTAATTATTTTTAAATTGTTCTCATAATGAAAGTTAATTAAACGTGAAATAAAATAATTAAACCCGAATTTGTTTAGGATGAAGGTTGGAAATACTTGTGAATTCTATCCGGATCTACGGCTTCCTTACGGAACTTCCTTAACCTAATCCCTTACGGCCTAAAATAATAATCCTGGTATTGTATTTAAATTTCCGTATTTAATGCCGTCCGAGAGAGTCTGTGGCCAGTGGGCTTAGCATGAACAATTGACAAGAACGTATTCGTAGCGTCATCGAAAAAGCATTGTATGAAATACATGACAGAGCCTATTCAATTTTCATTCGATAACGTTAAAATACAATAGCGCCCGTCACACGTATGGTTCAGACCGCGGAGGGATCTGTGCGATTTGGCCTGCGCGATCAAACTTTCATGCAAACGACGTAAAATTCGTCCACGGTTTGGACTGCTATGTAAGAACATAAGACGTCAAAATATGTCAATCGACATGCTAGATTAGACTCATTCGTATCGGAGTCTGTTGAAATGGCGCGTGCTATTTCCCGCGGCCCGAACTGTACTTGTGACGGGCGCTGTTTTATCAATTGTTCGTTCTAAGCTCTCTGAGCTTAATCTGCACTCGAGAGGGTTCAGGTAAGCTTCCAGGTACTAATAGTAATAGTAATAACTAGTGATTGTAAGACTTTTCTTAAGTAAAACGGGTGGAAGAAAATATTACAATCTTCGGATACCGATAAAGTTTGCCAACCCGCGTATACATAATAAATATCTGCTAAACTAAACTAAAAAAACTAAATAACCTAAACTTTTAAATATTTATTTAAATAGATGATAGTATCATTGAAAATATCAAAGATATGAACGTCCAAAGTAGTCAATGAAATAGAGAGATCCGATGTGTAACCTGACGTCATTTAACAATGACATGCCTTGCGTAGAAAGATCATACTAAATTTCGTCTTGCTAGAATGAATATTTCAAATTTTTAACAGCTATTGGTGATTTTTACGTCATTTCGTTTATATATTACAGTCTAGTATCATATTTTTTTTTCACGTAAATTTTCTGTTATATGAAAAATATTCCTTATTATTCAATCTGTGGCATTAGGTCTAAAATAATAAATCATCGCATTTCAACAAGCATAACTTGTATTGTATATTTGTTAATTACATCGGTGTTTGTACAGCATTTGAGAAATGTTGTTGTAAATCTTAACTCACGCAATCCGTCACGCGGAATGGCTTAAGTCCCTTCAACAGCTGCTATGAAGCTCATTTACAGAACAGGTGCTTTGAATTTATTGTTTTATAGTATTACAATTTTTTGAAGCACAACAAATAATATCATTGTTTTCTCGAAAGACTGTGAGAACTTATAAAGGATTTTCATCATCCATGCCAATAGGTATTAAAAAGAAAATTCAGTCAATAAAAACTTTCAATATTTTGCCACAACTGATTAAAGACTACTCGTATTCACGTTAAGAAGTCATTAAATGTCAATGAACCACGCGTACATTAATCAAAATGACTTACTTTAATTGGTTAACACGGCTTATGCGTCATTGGTCAATTTTGACATTTATCTGACTTCTTAATGCGAATAGGTCCATATCCTACTAATATTATAATTGTATAAGTTTTTCAGGATGGATGGATGAATGGATGGTTGTTACTCTTTCACGCAAAAACTACTGAACTAATTTCGATGAAATTTGGTATGGTAGTAGTTTAGGCTCTAAAATCAAAATCAAAATAAAATTTTTTTTTATTTAAAATTGGTACTTTTAAATACTCTTTTTGAACGTCGATACTACGTGATGCCTACCACCGGTTCGAGAACTAACCCAGCGAGAAGAGCCGGCAAGAAACTCGTCTGGGGCCATCTTTTACCAAAAAGATGGAAAATTATTCTTTTAAAATCAAAATTATTACAATGTTTACTTATGTCTATGTAACAAATAATAAGATAAGATAAGGAGCCACCTTATTCCCAAGATGTGCCGTCTTGAATGAAGTCATTAATTTTATAATACGCTTTGGCACACAAACGTTCTTTAACTACTTTTTTAAACTTATTAATGGGAAGGTTTTGAACATTTTCTGGGATTATATTGTATAAGCGTATACATTGGCCTTTAAAGGATTTACTAACTTTGCTTAGTCTGAACACTGGCATATCTAACTTGTTCTTATTTCTAGTGTTTACACAATGATTATCACATTTCTTTTTGAAGTTGTTTAGATTCTTTCTTACATATAACACATTTTCCGAAATGTATTGAGATGCGACGGTCAGAACTTTTATTTCTTTAAACTTTTCCCTTAGAGATTCAAAAGTCGACATCTTATAAATAGAACGTATAGTGTTTCTAGTGTTTACACAATGATTATCACATTTCTTTTTGAAGTTGTTTAGATTCTTTCTTACATATAACACATTTTCCGAAATGTATTGAGATGCAATGGTCAGAACTTTTATTTCTTTAAACTTTTCCCTTAGAGATTCAAAAGTCGACATCTTATAAATAGAACGTATAGCACGTTTCTGCAGCACAAATATTGTATTAATGTCCGCAGCGTTTCCCCACAAGAGGATGCCGTACGACATTATGTTATGAAAATAGCTAAAGTAAACTAATCGCGCGGTCTTTATGTCGGTAATTTCTCTAATTTTTTAACAGCGTATGCTACAGAACTCAGCTTATCTGCCAATTTAGTAATATGTGGTCCCCACTGTAACTTACTATCTAATGTTATACCTAGAAATACAGTGGTGTCTACTAATTTCATTTTCTCATTATTTAATAGTATATTGGTTTGTGCCTGCGTAACATTTGGCAAGCTGAATTTTAAACATTTTGTTTTATTAGAATTCAACAGTAAATTATTAGCATTAAACCAATGTACTATTTTTGAGAGAGCACTATTTACCTCGTCATTGTTAGATTGTCGTCGCTTCACATTAAAAATTAGTGAAGTGTCATCAGCAAAAAGTACTATCTCATGCTTATCATTAACTAGATAAGGTAGATCATTTATATAGATGAGAAATAGAAAAGGGCCCAAAATAGACCCCTGTGGTACTCCTAGTTTAATTTTAGTACCATTAGACCTTTTGGAATTAACTTCTACAGTCTGTGTTCTATTTATTAGATAAGAGCTTAGAAGCTTTAGTGCCGTGCCCCTTACACCATAATGGTATAATTTCCTGAACAGCGTATCATGCTCCACACAGTATTTGACTGTGTGGAGCATGCATGGACTGTGTGTGCTTTGGATAAATCACAGAATATACCAAGTGCATCCTGTGACCTCTCCCAAGTTTCAAATATACTGCACAGAAGACTGATGGCTGCATCTGTTGTGGACCGACCTTTAGTAAAACCAAACTGATTACTATGTAACAATTTATTCGAGTTGAAGTGAAAAAGTAATTGATTTAGAATAATTTTCTCAAAAATTTTACTTAAAGTCGGTAATATGGATATTGGTCTATAGTTAGCTGGGTCTGATTTATTCCCAGCTTTAAAGAGAGGCATCACCTTGCTGTGCTTCATCAAGTCAGGGAACACGCCACTTTTAATACAATTATTAAAAACTAATGCTAGGTGAGGGGCAATGATGTCAGTTACTGGTTTTATAACTTTTGTGGACATACCCCAGAGATTAGTTGTACTTTTAATATTAAGTAATTTAAATGTCTCTAGAGTCTATTTCTTTGAAAATAAAATTTACATCACATTCCTTCACATTATCTCTAAGTAATTTTTCGGCAACTGTAGGTGATGAATTTAAGTTTTTTGTAGTTGAGATCGGAATGTCTGCAAAAAATTTCTCAAATACTGTCACAACTTCAATGTCAGAACTAACTTTTTTATCATTAATATAAAGTTCAAATTTAGAGTTGCGACTGGCGACTTTTCCAGTCTCATCTGCAATTATTTTCCAGGTGGTTTTCGCTTTGTTTTTAGAGTTCTTAATTTTTTCTTTGATGTGAAGAACCTTCGCCGCTTGACATACCTTCTTGAAAATCTTCGAGTATTTCTTGACATATAGTTTAAAAGCTTCACTCCTGTTCATTGACTTCTCGTTATACAAGTCATACAATCTTTGTCTACTAACAATAATACCTGCAGTTGCCCAGTTACTAAAATTATTTCTTTTATTACTAAATCTGACCGATTTAGAAGTAAATACAGAGTCAAATTGGTTTTTTACTACTTTAAATAAATTATTAAAAGTTTCATTTGGATTAATTGACTCATTCAAACATTGAAAACTTGAAAGTAATTTACTTCTAAATTTCTCAATACGTTTTGTGTTTACAGGAATAAACTCAATATTTTCTATCGGATTTTTATCACATTTAAGATCAAATGATGCTAGCTGTCCACAGTGATCAGAGTTAAGTACATTAATTATGTCTTTCCTAAAAGGAGTGACATTTGTGAAAATATTATCTATACAAGTAGCTGTTGTTTCACATATTCTTGTTGGTTCATAAAATAAATTAATTAGATTATACGATTTGAACAAAGATGTGAATCTAACAGTGGTGGAGTTAGAGTCTAATAAATTAATATTAAAATTACCACATACAATAATCTTCTTATTAGAGACACATACTTTCGTCAGCACTTGATCCATTATTTGTTCAAAAGAATCGTATAAGCTTGATGGAGGCCTGTATACGCATACAATAAGGTGGCTCAACTCAATACAAGCCAACTCAATAATTCGTTCACTAGACAGTTTTACAATATCTTTACGTTCTTTACATTTCAATTTATTATTAATCAAAATTAAGGAGCCACCCCTAATGACATTTTCTCGACAGAAAGAGCTCCCTACTTGGTGATCACAATAGTTAAATATTAATTCATGATTTTTTAACCAATGTTCTGTTACGCATATAATGTCAATTTTAAATTCATTTAAAAATAACTCAAGTTCTAATTCTTTCCCTATTATGCCTTGTAAATTTTGATGCACCAAGTTTATATTAAAATTACAGTTTTTCCCAGAGTTCTTACTAGGCCCTTCGTAGGAGGCATCAGTATAAATATTTCCAGCTAAGAAAATGCTAGAGTGAGCCTCTGTTGTCCTATAATCTAATTTAAATTATTTGGAACATATTCCAAGTTTTTACTAATAAAATTGTCAGTATAAGAACACTGCTCAATAAAGGCAGTGGTCGGCTTAGCCAATTTTTTGGCTTGTCTTAAAACTAAAAAATTATATAGCCATTTAGCTAAATGTCATGTAAAAAATTTAGATAAGTAATACTTATCATATGTTAGATTATTTAACCTTGAGATAAAATTATTATTAAAGTCAACCACATCGATTTGTGGTAAAGTTTTACTTAAAACTAAACAATTTTGATTAGTAGCACTACACAGTAGGCTTTTCAATTTAAACCTAATATAATTTTCTTCAGTCTCGTGCGGCAGTTTATTATTTGATAATTTGATGTAAGGAAAGGTAAACAATAAGATTTTTTAAATATTTTCTTTGTTACTTAATGTGTCTATATAATCTAACATCTGTTTTTTGTTTATCTTTCCTCTTCTCCCGACGAGTATAACTAAAGTTGTATTGGGGCAACAAGTAGAATTGATTGCCCGGCTAATGATTTGTTCAAATGATGCCCCCGGCAAACAAGTGCTAATTACTTGTTGTCCCAAACACAATTTATTTAGATACACACCAAGTCCATGGCCTATTTCATCACAGTAAATGCTAATGAAACCAGACTCTGGGGTATGTGTCTGTGTCTTATTATAATATTTTGAGGATTCAGTACAAGCCTTCGACTCTGAACAGATAACTGACTTATTAATATCGTACTGAGAATTATTGATATTTTTGTGGCAATTACAATTGTTATAAAAAGAATTTACACGGTCCTCATTATACCGTCCAATTTCAATCAGGTCATCCATAGCTGATATATGTGCAGAAATTTCTTTCTGCGCTAATTCATACTTTTGTTGAATAAGTGTCAATGAGCAGTGCAACTGTGAAATTTCAGATTGAAGGCTACTTACATCCGCCTCATAGCTAAGCCTAGTATTTTCTAGCTCTTTACAGCAGCTTAATAATTGATTTTTAATAATGTTTTTATTTTTTGTCAACCGTATAAGCTGCCTTACATTTTTTTTGTTTTTCTGCACTAGTAACTCGGTTTTCCTAATACATTTTTTAACTTTAATATACTTTTTTAATTTATTTTTGCTACACATAGTATGATAGTTATTTATTGTATCATCCCCAGTGAGATCTATGGTAGTAATGTTATTCTTTGTAAAGTTATTTCCGTTACCTAAAAGTTCATCGTATAAACATTGAGTTTCTTCCAACTTTTTGCATTGTAACTGATGTTCAATGGACTTGATATACTCCTGAGCATCTTGCAACATCTTTTTAATATTATGTGTGTCCTGCAAACATTGTTCATATTCTAATCTACAATTGTTAAAGCCGTCCACAACACTTTGCAGTTCTAAGTTATGGTCACAGATGTTTTCATATTGTTGATTTAACTTGTTAAGTTCTGTTTTTTAATCCACATTTTTTTTCAAAATTAAAAGCATTTCCTTTTCACTTTCTTCACGTTCAATGAGTAGCTGCTGGCATTGATCCTTTGAGTCCTTCAACTCCTGAAGAGCGACCCGGAGCTGCTCTTCTGACCGGCGAGCTAAGTTTGAACGTGTCATCATTTTGCAGATGTATTTATTCCTGATATCTGAAACTGAGCACAGTAATTATTTAATGGGGTGATATTGTAAAGCAAGTGTTCACCTCCTGCTCAAATAACACTTGTCAACCCCAAATGTTGCTTCAGTTGTACAGTAAGTACACAGGAAAAGGTAGAAATTAATGCAGCAAAATGAAAAAATGAAAAGAAGAACTTAAGAGAAGAAAAAATATTAAAAAGGGAGAGACAGAATAGACAGATTAAAGTAGTGACTGAAATCTGTGTATACTGTACTTTATTCAGAAAATAAAGAATACTTGTGTAATTTAACAAATTTGAGTATGACAGGGCTAACTTTTATAAATAATTACAATAAAACTACAACAACTACAACAATCTGGATTAGAACATAGGCTACTTTTTATCCCGAAAAATTACAGTTTGTTTTATAGTGTAAAAGTATTAAATATATTTCCGTTGTCTGGTACTCGTAACACAAGTTCTTCGAAAAACTTACCACGGGACCAGACCGACGTGGTGTTAAAGCGTCCATAGATATGATATATGTAAAGAAAACTTACCTTCGCGAAATAATAACATGACCAAACTATAGTATAAAATATGGTAGATGAATGTTCTTATGAAAAGGCATAGTTATGATGGAGTATAATAACCACGGAATAAGTTAAGACAAAAGACACGAGTTTCCGTCCAGAACGATTGCGCTATGGTAATTTATATGGACTAGTTCGTAGTGTTCGTGACCGAAGCACCTCGCCATCAAATTGAGAAACTTGGTAAAAATAGAATCTTTTATAATTCATTAAATTTGTATTGCATAAATAAATCAGTGTGATTTTTTTATAAACGAAAGTATAATTATATTAATCACATATCTAACTTTATTTTGGTAGATGATTTGTGCGTGTTTCTAGTAAGTAACTATTTATTTTTAGCTTAGTTGTAGAGGGCTACGACCTCTTGATTTTACATATTCTTCTTACGCTTGAGTGGTGGCCTAATTAAATAGGCTTTACCTGTGACATCTGTCAATATAACATTGACTATTATATTTGTCATAACTACTGTTGACATTATGCAACATTCTGAACTTATCAGCAATAATAATCTAAGCTAATTAGTATGTTTCTGGTCACTTCAATACTTATCATTTTATAAAGAGGAATTTGTTTGTTTCTTTGTTTGTGTTGAATAGGCTCCAAAAGTACTGGACTGATTTTGATTAAATTTGGCACATCACTAATCACTAATTAGTACCTATAAAACAGAGTCGGTTTGTACACTGATAATTTTAGAGGTTTCTAATGTAGTATATGAACACATTTTTTGTGCTTACATTGCAAACGCTGCCTGAACCCTACGAGATAGATCAAAATAATGTACTACAGTTTTTTGTACACCTTAGAAAGGTCTACAAAAAAGTCCGCAATGGTATATGTCTATCTCTTAGGGATAACCCACAATAACCATTTTTTATCCTTTACGAGAAATAATGGCTTATTTACGAAGCGATTTTAAGCAAAAGAGCATTAATCCTAATAAATCCAATTAAGTACCATAATTACAGTGTAAATATGTGTAAAAATAGATCAAGGTGGCCCTTTACAGCATGCAATTTAAATTAATATTTTCGAAGATATTACAGATTTAAAATACAGGGACTTAGCGGTTGGATCGTAAAATTTATATTCAAGCGCGAAAATTTTAATAGTTATATGTGAGGTCTCACTGGTCGGGTCTAGGTGATAGGGTCCCGTTTTTACCCATTGGATACGAAACCCTAAAAACATTTTAATATTGTAACAGATGTATATTGCAGTGTGTAGAGTTATTTGCTGAAGAAGTTTTTTCTCCAAGAACACTATTCCACGCGGGCGAACCCGCGGGCAAAAGCTAGTATTATATAGATTAAACCATGAGGAAGGACAACAGCTACTTTTTGTCGCGGCAAAATGTACGGTTCCCACGAAATTTACTTTACATCTAGTATGTTATAAAAAAAATCAACTAAAAACCTAAAAATATTCTTTGCTCCGCTTTGTTCAAACGAGGAAAATGTGTGTTTGTCTGACCATTCTCATAATTTTTAACCGATTTCCAAAAAAAGAGGCGGTTATACGTTCGGCTGTTATATTTTTATTTTTTTTGTATGTTCAACGATTACTCCGCCGTCCCACCCTATACATCAAAAAAAGAGTTTTGAAAAAAAAAAAGATGATGTATAGGGTATAATCCAAAATTGGTCCTTTTGACATCAAAGGACCAATTTTGGATTATGACCACCGCCTGACTATGCGATCCATGAAGAATCGAGGGAACTTCTCGAAATTTATATGGACATATATGGTGATTTTGCCTTTTTCTGAAGTAGTCCAAGCATATGCTACCAAAAAGTAAGATTTATACCAAGGTATACCCTAGATCCAAAAGTATTGGACAGAACTCCTGAGTCCTTATAGATACATGTTTGGGGATTCCGCAATTGTTTAAAGAATTATATATAGCATATGCCATTATACCACTTACAGTAATATCATCATCATAACCACCTTCAGACGAAACACCAACATATTATTATGATGACATAGGTACTAACTACTCATCGAGTGCACGAGTTTTGTGGACCGATATCAATGTCTTTGAATTTTGCAAATATTATATTCGTGATCATCATCATCACTATAGTATATTATTTTAATGCTATATTTAATAATATAGTATGTAATCACTATCATCACTGGTGATTGTTTAGTAGGTCCGCAGATCGGTAATGCTAATTTGGGGGAATATCACGGCCTCTGAGAAAACTGGTATGAAATAACGTTTGAGTTTGTTTTGCCGTGAGAGTGAGAATAGCGGATAATTTTTGAATTTATAACTTTCATAAGATGTGTTCATAATAATTACTTCAAATTGATGAAGATTGTGTAGAGAAATAGTTAAAATTTGAGCCTAATTTAAAAGGGGAATTATTTAGAAAATAAGGTTTATTTCATACTTTTTTGTGCATTTTTACTTTGGAACTCGGGTTTAATTTTTTGTTTAAAAATAATTTCGTGTTATAGTAAGCACCTAAAACGCGATGCAGCTCCAGCAGCGCCGCCGGATTTTACATGGATTTGCAGAACAATAAATTTTATATCATCCTACTACTATCATAAATGTGAAAGTTTGTGAGGATAGATGGATGGATGTTTGTTACTCTTTCGCGCTAAAAATATTAAACAGATTTTAATTATTTCGGTATGGTAGTTATATGGGACTGCACTATTCCACAGGGTTTCAACCGCCGGCTCAGTTTAGACTCGAAGATAGCAAGGTTACACCGAATTGGGCAGAGCCGGGGCGATAATAAAACACTGGTTTTTGAGGAGAACATTTATCACAAATTTAGCTTTGCTTACCTGGCTCATGGCAATGCCGTATAGAGAGCCGCTCCCGTACGCCTCTTTCAGGCCGATTTGCCATCTCGTTTTTACCTCTCTATACGGCTATTTTCCACAATTTTCCTTATTTTTCATGAGCCAGGTGAAGTAAAACGCATTGTGTGAAATTCTTTATTCATTTTCCCAAATACTTAAGGTCTTATTTACTAACAATCTTATTTAATACTAAAGATATTCAGAATCTAAGGTACACATTCTATGAAAAGTTAAATAATTTTATCACTATTCGCTTAAAAATTACGTATCTATTTATTATATGTATAAACCAAACTGTTTTTATTTACGTTAGGTATTATATTTATCTACACAAGATAAAAGAAATTGAGTTAAAATTCACTATAGTTTAAAAAATATAAGCAAAATAACCTTAAGTTCGTAAAACACTATTTAGTACAACTTATTTCAAACTATATATAGATTTCTGCTATAGAAATCTATAGCAGAAATCTATATATATATATGCTATAGAAATCTATACATATATTGTCACTGAATGTTTACCGTTATAGTTTATGTACTGTTTTAAATCACTTGTTTATCGCTCACATTTCAACTCACTGATATTATTTTCGTTGCGAGGCCGTTGTTGGCCGCAAAATACACAATCCCGTTTCACAGTTCAAAAACAACTTTTGAATTTAATAATGGTCTATTGGAATGATGTCGAATGTGTATTACTTTATTTGGAATATCTCAAATTCGGATGCAATGCGATTTTATTGAAAGAACAACATTTTTGCGCAGTATTATTAAATTAAAACTGTAAATACTGTGGCTGAGATATTCGGGATGAATCGAAATGGAAATCTTCTTGATCAAATAGATACCATTTTGTGTTTAGCTATGTAAGTATGACCCAGAGAGGGTAAGGGGCTTAAGTGACTGGGAACGCATAATTTATTACTAATATTATAAATGTGAATGTGAGTTTGTTGGTTTGGTTGTTACGCTTTCACCTAAAAACTACCTAACCGAACATCATAAAAAAAATTCCGAAAATTTCTATCTTGAATCTTCGGAAATTTTTCTATGTCCAATACAGCTGTTCAAATTTTTCTAAGTTTCGTCTTCGTTATTTTCAACCCGATATGGACTTCGATAATTTCTTCAATCTTCCAATCCGTCTCGCCGAAGGACCACGTACTACTATATGGGACTGTACTATTCCACAGGGTTTCAACCGCCGGCTCAGATTAGACTTGAATATAGCAAGGTTACACCGAATTGGGCAGAGCCGGGGCGATAATAAAACACTGGTTTTTGAGAACATTAATTACAATTTTCGCTTTGCTTACCTGGCTCATAGCAATGCCGTATAGAGAGCCGCGCCCGTACGCCTCTTTCAGGCCGATTTGCCATCTCGTTTTTACCTCTCTATACGGCTATTTTCCACAATTTTCCCTATTTTTCATGAGCCAGGTGAAGTAAAACGCATTGTGTGAAATTCTTTATTCATTTTCCCAAATACTTAAGGTTTTATTTACTAACAATCTTATTTAATACTAAAGATATTCAGAATCTAAGGTACACATTCTATGAAAAGTTAAGTAATTTTATCACTATTCGCTTAAAAATTACGTATCTATTTATTATATGTATAAACCAAACTGTTTTTATTTACGTTAGGTATTATATTTATCTACACAAGATAAAAGAAATTGAGTTAAAATTCACTATAGTTTAAAAAATATAAGCAAAATAACCTTAAGTTCGTAAAACACTATTTAGTACAACTTATTTCAAACTATATATAGATTTCTGCTATAGAAATCTATAGCAGAAATCTATATATATATATGCTATAGAAATCTATACATATATTGTCACTGAATGTTTACCGTTATAGTTTATGTACTGTTTTAAATCACTTGTTTATCGCTCACATTTCAACTCACTGATATTATTTTCGTTGCGAGGCCGTTGTCCTTAACATCCTCCCCCCGGCGCAGTAGCCAGGGTCTACGCAGCCTCCTCAGGTGACTGCGGGCTCGCCGATCCCGCCGTGGACTGCTCTGGTGACTGCGAGCTGTTTGTGCTCGCTGCAGGCTGGTCCGGTGACGACTGCGAGCCGTTCGTGCTCGCTGTGGGCCGCTCCGGCGGCGTCTGCGGGCCGTTCATGCTGGCTGTAGGCCGCTCCGGTGCTCGTTCTGCGCCCGGAACCGCCACCGGCGTCGTCTACTCCGCTCCCGGCTCCGTCTGCTCCGCCAGCGGTCGCAACTGCGACTGCGGCGCCTCCTCCAGCACCGCCAGCTTCGATGTTGGCCTCCGAAACACGCCACTGCGCGTGCGAACGTCCGCAAAACGCACTTGTTCGTCCGGGCCAGGGTAGACCCGGTGTACGACGCCCCGCGGCCACGTATTACGCGTCAGCGTCGGGTCGACGACGACGACCAGGTCCCCCGGCACAAGGGCTCGGCTTCTCTGCGAGGCCCGTAGCGTGGTGTGAGCATGGGAAGGTATTCCTTCACACAGTGCCTCCAGAACTCGTCGGCAAGGGCTTGCGCGACTGTCCATGTCTTCTTGTCCGCCGGCACACACGGTCCGACGTACGGCAGGCTGGTGGACGACCCGAGGCGGAAATGATTCAGTGTAATCGCCTCCGGGTCGTTGGGGTCCGCCGATACGTGAACGAGCGGTCGAGCGTTCACTGAGTACTCCGCCTCAGCCATCAGTGTCTGGAGTACCTCCTCCTTGGGCGACTTCTCGTTCAGCGTAGCTAGTAAGGCAGTTTTCACTGATCTTGCGATCCTTTCCCAGGCACCTCCTTGACTCGGCGCCCCGAGCGGTGTGAACTTCCACTGCATTCGATGAGTGAGGCCCAGCTGAGCCATAACCGACGCCCACTCGGCGTACGCCTGCCGCAACTCGACGTCCGCGCCTCTGAAGTTCGCACCGTTGTCGCTGTACATGACTGACGGCGATCCTCGCCGCGCAGCCATTCTTCTTATAACTATCAGTGCGGAGTCCGTCGACAGCGAGGCCACCAGCTCCAGGTGGACCGCCCGCGTCGTCAGGCATGTGAAGAGAGCTCCCCATCTCTTCTCGTGACGTCGGCCGATAGTTACCGTCACCGGGCCGATACAGTCGAGACCACAGTATGAGAATGGTCTCTGGAACCCTAGCCGATGTGCGACGTGTCGCGTGTATTTTCGGCTGCCGTTCTGTATCTAACACAGAACTACTTGTACGTCGATCCAGTAGAAAATCGTGTCCGTTTTCCACCTGTGCTCTGCTACGACGGCGTTTCCCAGCCTCGCCCCGACCAGGGCAGACTGTAGCTCCAACCTTGGTATTGTTTGTGCCTTCAGTGGCGCCACCTTGGCCTTGGCGGCGGCCAACACAACTTGTATTTCCCCATTTTCTTGTTCCAACCTCCAGTAGACGGCTGTGGCATATGCGTCCTTGCTCGCGTCGCAGAATATGTGCAGCTGCCGGCTTCTCGTCGGGCTCCCCCCGTCGTAACTCCGGGGTAGCTCGAGCTGACTGATGTACTCCATATCTGTCAGCCAACGGGCGAAGTATTCGGCTGCCTCAGCGGGCAGCGGCTCGTCCCAGTCCAGCTTCTGACGCCCCACAAGCCTTGTAGGATGACTTTGGCGGTAATCGTGTAGCAGCTCAGCAGTCCCAGCGGGTCTTAGATGCTCATCACAGTTTTAAGGGCCTCTCTCTTCGTCGGTACGCGCTGTAGCTCGCGGACCTGCTTGGGGACTCTGGATAGCGACGTGTTGAATTGTAGTTTGTCGCCTCGGGAGTCCCACAGCATGCCCAGGGTCTTCTGCTCATCTTTGGTGACATGCTGTGTCGTGTTCTCGGCCAGGCGGTCCTCAGGCAGTCCCTCTAGGTGAACAAGTTGCTCCGAAGATCATTATCATCATCTTGTATGCGGACGGCGGCTCGACTTTATCTTCTCTCCACAATAACATCTGGGCCGGTTGGTCTTCTTTTCTGACCTTGACGCGAAGGAGGCTTCTTCTATGAACCGGAACAATATCTTCGGTAGAGAGGTGAGAAGGTCAGGCCCTTCTAACAAGTGATCGTTGAGGCTCACGCCGTTTGTTCTCGCCGCTGCATCGAAAACCAGTCGCAACTTGTCCGGTTTGTTTGGGTTTTTAACCGAGAAGTGCGGCAGGTACCATGTGATGTCACTTCCGGGCTCTCTCCCGTCGCATTTTTCCGCATATCCTTTGCTTATGAGATTCTTCATACTGCGCCTCGTCCAGGGGGTTCTTCTTGAGCTTATGTTCCAAGTTCTTGAGCCTCTTTAGCGCATTGTTGTAGCTAAGAAGTAGTTTGACGCCGTTCGTGCGCCACAGAAGTCCCACTTCGAATTGACCGTCTTCCGTTCGCTTGGTCGTTCTGCCTAAGAGGTCGATGGCTCGCTGCTACTTGTTGCTCAGCCTCGCCTTAGCCGCTATTCCCAGTGCGTCTATATCGATGTGATTCTTCACTATTTCCTTCAGTCGTTCGCCTCGGGTCTCGATCGTAGACACGTGCAGGATGTTCTCGTGTTCTTCCTGATTTATGAGGCATCTGGGGAAACTTCCATGTATTACCCAGCCGAGCTTCGTTTTTGAGGCTGCAGGCTGGTTTCTCTTGCCGATCCTCAGCTCCCTGGATACAATGAGCTGCCAGTTGTCTGTTCCGATGAGAAATTGGGGTTTTTTGTCTTCATAGCATATCTCTTCGTTCTTGAGATCGTGCAGGTGAGATAGTCGTAACAGTGATTCCGGGACGGACTGAGTAAGTAGGTTCAATCCATCGACGGTTCTCGCAGTGATGTCATATCTGGTACCGTCCTGACCCCGTACGCCAAGTTGTACGAGTCGGCTTTTTTCTTCTCTCCTCTCGGCATTGATCCCATGCATCCTCAGTATCTTCGGTGGGCCGTCTGCGCCGATAGCCTTCGCGACGTCTTCATCCAGTAGTGTGACTGTCGAGCCCTCGTCGAACAGCGCGAAGATATACACTTTGCCCCGTGGACCGACAACTTGAATTCTTCTCATCTTGAGATTCACCGCACGGTGGGAGGTGACCGATGCGGTAATCATGGCGTCCTCGGTCTATGGAGCGCCGTCGGACCTGTCTTCGTGCAGCAGCGAATGGTGAGGCAAATTGCAGCCCTTGACGCCGCACGGCTTCGCTCTGCAGTTGTACCTTCTGTGCCTGCTTCGTATGCACAGGAAACACAGCCCTTCCTTTTTGACTGTGTCCCATCTATTCTGCACGCTCAGTTTCTTGAAAGCAGCGCAGCGAAACAGAGCGTGATCTTCGGCACATATCGGGCACTTCGTTGACTCTTCACGTATTATCTTTGGCTGGCTGTGGCTCAGCGAATCCCTGCCCTCTTCTGCTATCGCGAAGACTGGCCTTCTTGTTCTGGCTTCGTTCTTGTTAGGCGGTGGACGCGGTTTTTCCTTCTTTGGTGCCGTGCTGAACCCGTAGCGCAGCGCCCTGTCCGCTTCTCTCATTAAGAATTCAGAGAGAAGGACGACATCGGGCTCGTTCCTAGATTGCAACGTCTATTCTGCGTAGTCGTACCACTAACTCTTCTCGTATGGGCTGAGCTTCTCCAGGATGTCTCTCGGGAGCAACGGGTTAAAGAGGTACCCGTGCCTCAGCTTCCTCAGGATGGCTACCATGTTCTGAATATTCACTGCAAATGGGTTGGGTTCTGCCGCCGAACCTCCTAGCCTCGGTATCTTCTACAGGTCTTCCATCATGCGGTCGACCATAACTTCGGGTCGACCGAAGCATTGTTCCAAGGTCTTCATTATTTGTTCGGGCGTCGTCGCGACGCTCAGCAGTGGTGCCACGGCTTCCCTTGCTTCTCCCCGTAGGCAGCTTCTCAGACGGGCTAAGTTCTCAATCGGCTTGAGCTTGTAGAATGCAGTGGTGTCTTTCATGGCTGCTTTGAATGGCAACCATTCGGTGGGAGCACCCGAGAATATGGGCAACTCCGTGGTGCGGCGCGGCGTGGGGTGTCCGATGTTTCGGCAAGATGCTGATTCCACCCCATTAGCCGGTGTGGGTGAACGTGGGTGGCGTAGTTCCGGCCACTCGAACCTCGTTTTCTGGGTTTCCCGTCTTCCTTCCTGTGGTGGCATGTCTTCTGGCTTCGGCGTCTCTCTTTCTTACATTGCTACCGGCTCTTGTTTAGCCTCTTCGGGTTCGGGACCCTGTCCGCTTAGCCAGGCTCGGACACGTTGCTCCACCTGTTCTGATGGCTCGTCGTCGTCGGGGCGGGGCGTTGAATACGCGCGACGACACTTGCTGTCGATCGACGCGATCTAATTGAAATAGCCTTCTTTCTGGCTAAGGTTTGTACTTCCGAGGATGCAGGCGCCTTGCTGGTACCTGGTCTCGGTTTCAAAATAGTTTGAAGCAGATCCGCTCTTCCCTCGGTCGGCGGCGGCTGGCTCGTAGCGGCAGCGGACGGCGATCGTGGCGGATCCGGAAATCTTCGTGGTTGCTGCTGGTTCTCCTCGGCCCCACTCTGACTTCTTGTCATAACCATCTTCAAATGTTAATCTTCAAATGTTAATCTCAAATGTTAATCTTCAATGTTAATCTTCAATGTTAATCTTCCTTTTCAAGAATCTTCGGGAGGTTTTTCCGACGAAAAATCTGCGAACTCTTGCTTCCGTAGGCAGCGGTGTATCCTTGTATCCTCGAGTCCACTCTTCTGAGTCCAATCTAATCCCCGGCGTTGATTCCTGTTGATAAATCTTGATAAAGTTTCCAAAGTTCTGACCTGATAAAATTCTTCTATGTTCGGTGTTGAATAAATCTTCTAAGTCCAGTGTTCAGTAAATATTTATATATTGAATCTTCAAAAATTTTTCTATGTCCAAACAGCCGATGAAAATTTTCCAAGTCCGGTCTTCAGTAAAAATTTCTATCTTGAATCTTCGGAAATTTTTCTATGTCCAATACAGCTGTTCAAATTTTTCTAAGTTTCGTCTTCGTTATTTTCAACCCGATATGGACGATATGAAAAGTCACGACATCCTTGGACCCACCGCTTTACACTGAAAACCTCCTCGTCTCGGCCTCGTCACACCAAGAGACGTTACACCCACCGCCACAGAGTAGAAAATATACTATATTTTTACGCTTAGAGAAACAGCTTTCATAGAACGACGCAATCCGATCCCAATTACAAAATGTTGACGTCCCCTTCAACGGTCCACAATATTTCCACGCAATCGTGGACACACCGGATGCTTGTAGTAGTGCAATCAAATCGAAAGATATATAGCTGTTTATCTGTTCATCTTTCTTAAATATATAGCCACCGCTTCGATTTACATCAAAAACTCTCGACTGTCATATCGTACCCTCTAAGTGAGAGAATTCTCTAAATGGAACGGAGTCAGACGTCGTGCTTTATCCGTGACGTGTGTTAGTTCAGATTTAGACTGAAAGCTCCGTGGGACGTGACCAGAGCTTTTTACGAACGGCTTAGCCTAAAACATTTTTAAATCTCGACCTGAGGTGAGCTTTGCTTCGTATATGATAAGCTGTATAGTATTGACAAGCTTTGTTATCGCCGTGGAACTACGTTGGGTTGTGTAGAAATGTAGTATAAAGTTTTTAGCTCTATTTTTAGGGTCAATACACACTGCAACGATATGAGATGCGGTGCTGCATATTTAAGATAGCTATTCAAAATTGAACTTTTTACACTACACAAAAATATCCACTTTTCATTGCAAGAGCGGCGCCTTGGACATTTTACTTTAATTATATTGACATTCGAGCTCTTGCAATTAAACGGGTAGGTATCTTCTTCTGTAGTGATTAAAGTTCAATAGTTATCTTAAAAATGCAGCGCGTCGCATCGCCTCTCATCGTGGTATAAACTGACCCTTATTGGCTAGCGAAAAATATTTTACATTAGGTACTGTAAGTATACTGCGAAATACGATGTTTTGTAAGTAAATTCTCCATTTTTGGTTACATGTAACTTGGAGTGCAAAATTCTACTTACGATATTTTGTGAGTAAATTCTCCAAATTTGGATATAAGTAGCTTAGTCTGAAAATTTCTACTTTACTATTTACTGGAAAATAAAAAGGAATACTTTTACAAATGATCACTCAGATTTTAGGACATGTCTTATTACGCATTGCGTCTTTTAAACTACTAATAAAGACGACGAAAAATTGCACAAACACAATTGGTATTCCGTATTTTATTCCTTAAATGATGATGAAGCCGTTCAAAAACTTTAAAATAAAAACAATCCGTAACTTCCATTTATGTAAAACATTTATGGACGGTTAAACATTTTAAAGGCATGCATATAAAAATAGTTGCAACAATGCCGCAAAATACACAATCCCGTTTCACAGTTCAAAAACAACTTTTGAATTTAATAATGGTCTATTGGAATGATGTCGAATGTGTATTACTTTATTTGGAATATCTCAAATTCGGATGCAATGCGATTTTATTGAAAGAACAACATTTTTGCGCAGTATTATTAAATTAAAACTGTAAATACTGTGGCTGAGATATTCGGGATGAATCGAAATGGAAATCTTCTTGATCAAATAGATACCATTTTGTGTTTAGCTATGTAAGTATGACCCAGAGAGGGTAAGGGGCTTAAGTGACTGGGAACGCATAATTTATTACTAATATTATAAATGTGAATGTAAGTTTGTTGGTTTGGTTGTTACGCTTTCACCTAAAAACTACCTAACCGAACATCATAAAAAAATTTCCGAAAATTTCTATCTTGAATCTTCGGAAATTTTTCTATGTCCAATACAGCTGTTCAAATTTTTCTAAGTTTCGTCTTCGTTATTTTCAACCCGATATGGACTTCGATAATTTCTTCAATCTTCCAATCCGTCTCGCCGAAGGACCACGTACTACTATATGGGACTGTACTATTCCACAGGGTTTCAACCGCCGGCTCAGATTAGACTTGAATATAGCAAGGTTACACCGAATTGGGCAGAGCCGGGGCGATAATAAAACACTGGTTTTTGTGAACATTAATTACAATTTTCGCTTTGCTTACCTGGCTCATAGCAATGCCGTATAGAGAGCCGCGCCCGTACGCCTCTTTCAGGCCGATTTGCCATCTCGTTTTTACCTCTCTATACGGCTATTTTCCATAATTTTCCCTATTTTCCATGAGCCAGGTGAAGTAAAACGCATTGTGTGAAATTCTTTATTCATTTTCCCAAATACATAAAGCCTTATTTACTAACAATCTTATTTAATACTAAAGATATTCACAATCTAAGGTACACATTCTATGAAATGTTAAGAAATTTTACCACTATTCGCTTAATAATTACGTATATATTTATTATATAAACCAAACTGTTATTATTTACATTAGGTATTATATTTATCTACACAAAATAAAAGAAAATGAGTTAAAATTCACTATAATTTAAAAAATATATGCAAAATAAGTTAATAAGTAACCTTAAGTTCGTAAAACACTATTTAGCACAACTTATTTCACACTGATGCTATATAAATCTATACATATATTGTCACTGAATGTTCACCGTTATAGTTTATGTACTATTTTAAATCACTTGTTTATCACTCACATTTCAACTCACTGATATTATTTTCGTTGCGAGGCCGCTGTCCTTAACAGTAGTAGTTCGAGTTCTGGATAAACATATAGGCTACTTTTTATCCTAAAAAATTACAAAGTTGCCGTCGGATAAAATATTTACGCGGGCGAAGCTGCGGGGATAAGCTAGTATTATTATAATATGAAAAGTCATGCAATTTTGTATATGGGTATTTCTGAACCAAAAATCCTGTTACTAAAAGTGCATTTCGATTTTATTGAAATGTTTTGTCGGAATATTTTGAACACTTGTCGGTTGTGACGAGCGCTATAGAAGGTATGAATATTGTGAAGCTATAGAATATGAATATGTAACTTGTTGAAAGAAGAAGTTATTACATCAAAAATGCAGGTAGATAGTTATATAAAAGTAGCCCACAAATAAATAAGCAAGATTTTTGTGTATCAATAAAATTGTCCCACCTGTACGGTATACTGTATGACCCCAAGTCGCCACCTTACTTAAAAGAAAGGTTTAAATTTTTGTACGATAGTGTAAAATCTTTTCGAAATTCTAATATATCATTAAAACCCCCTACGAGAAACACAAAATTTTTGACTCTTCATTCACAGCTTGTGCAGTCAGGCTGTGGAACAGATTACCAATTTCATTAAATCACTCAATCTTTGCATGTATTTAAAAATGGAGTTAAGGAACATTTTGTGACACAATTAATATGGTGATATTTACTATAAGTCCATAATTTGTATGCATTATTTCTACTTTTAATAATAGTATTTATTTATTTATTCTATATTACGATATGTAAGTATTTGTGTATGTATTAACAAATATTCTAAAGTAGTGTACCTAAATAGTATATATCTTATAAAAAGTATTATGAAATCTCAAATTACAATATGTTATTATAATAATTTTCTCTTTACCTGTCTATAAAGCCACCTACCAGTATATTACATGTAAACATGTGTCATGATTATAAAGGTTGTCTGGCAGAAATCGCTTGTAGCGATAAGACCTCCTTTAGTGCTTTTATAAGTTTAGTTTCGTATGTTCTGTGTGTCCTATTTGTTTTTGGTGCAATAAAGAGTTTTTCATTCATTAACTCATTCATTAATCAAATGGATTGCCTCGTGGTAAGCAAATACTGTCGCTCAAGTTATACTATTACTACATACTAGATGACGCGCCTTCGTACGCGCAAAATGAAATAACCGTTCATTTTCCCGCGACAAAAAGTAGCATATGTTCTTCCGCGTAGTCTACTTATATCTGTGCCCTAATTTTATGATGTTCGGTTAGGTAGTTTTTAGGTGAAAGCGTAACAACCAAACCAACAAACTCACATTCACATTTATAATATTAGTAATAAATTATGCGTTCCCAGTCACTTAAGCCCCTTACCCTCTCTGGGTCATACTTACATAGCTAAACACAAAATGGTATCTCTTTGATCAAGAAGATTTCCATTTCCATTCGTACCGAATATCTCAGCCACAGTATTTACAGTTTTAATTTAATAATACTGCGCAAAAATGTTGTTCTTTCAATAAAATCGCATCGCATCCGAATTTGAGATATTCCAAATAAAGTAATACACATTCGACATCATTCCAATATACCATTATTAAATTCAAAAGTTGTTTTTGAACTGTGAAACGGGATTGTGTATTTTGCGGTATTATTGCAACTATTTTTATATGCATGCCTTTAAAATGTTTAACCGTCCATAAATGTTTTACATAAATGGAAGTTACGGATTGTTTTTATTTTAAAGTTTTTGAACGGCTTCATCATCATTTAAGGAATAAAATACGGAATACCAATTGTGTTTGTGCAATTTTTCGTCGTCTTTATTAGTAGTTTAAAAGACGCAATGCGTAATCAGACATGTCCTAAAATCTGAGTGATCATTTGTAAAAGTATTCCTTTTTATTTTCCAGTAAATAGTAAAGTAGAAATTTTCAGACTAGCTACTTATATCCAAATTTGGAGAATTTACTCACAAAATATCGTAAGTCGAATTTTGCACTCCAAGTTACATGTAACCAAAAATGGAGAATTTACTTACAAAACATCGTATTTCGCAGTATACTCACAGTACCTAATGTAAAACATTTTTCGCTAGCCAATAAGGGTCAGTTTATACCACGATGAGAGACGATGCGACGCGCTGCATTTTTAAGATAACTATTGAACTTTAATCACTACAGAAGAAGATACCTACCCGTTTAATTGCAAGAGCTCGAATGTCAATGTAATTAAAGTAAAATGTCCAAGGCGCCGCTCTTGCAATGAAAAGTGTATATTTTTGTGTAGTGTAAAAAGTTCAATTTTGAATAGCTGTCTTAAATATGCAGCACCGCATCGCATATCGTTGCAGTGTGTATTGACCCTAAAAATAGAGCTAAAAACTTTATACTACATTTCTACACAACCCAACGTAGTTCCACGGCGATAACAAAGCTTGTCAATACTATACAGCTTATCATATACGAAGCAAAGCTCACCTCAGGTCGAGATTTAAAAATGTTTTAGGCTAAGCCGTTCGTAAAAAGCTCTGGTCACGTCCCACGGAGCTTTCAGTCTAAATCTGAACTAACACACGTCACGGATAAAGCACGACGTCTGACTCCGTTCCATTTAGAGAATTCTCTCACTTAGAGGGTACGATATGACAGTCGAGAGTTTTTGATGTAAATCGAAGCGGTGGCTATATATTTAAGAAAGATGAACAGATAAACAGCTATATATCTTTCGATTTGATTGCACTACTACAAGCATACGGTGTGTCCACGATTGCGTGGAAATATTGTGGACCGTTGAAGGGGACGTCAACATTTTGTAATTGGGATCGGTTTGCGTCGTTCTATGAAAGCTGTTTCTCTAAGCGTAAAAATATAGTATATTTTCTACTCTGTGGCGGTGGGTGTAACGTCTCTTGGTGTGACGAGGCCGAGACGAGGAGGTTTTCAGTGTAAAGCGGTGGGTCCAAGGATGTCGTGGCAAGCCAATGAGTGTTAATGATTTGGAAAACAATAAATATATAATATACGATTTATTTTTCTATTTTCATATTAATTTACATGCGTTAAGTTTTCTGCAATTTAACAATTACTTCAAATCTAATTTATCCACGCATTAATGTCAGAATCAAACTGTTTGAACCAGTGCGATTAGAATTAGTAAAATACTTGTGGCGGCTAACATGAATATTGAATATTAGTGGAAATTGTATTCACGAAATCGTATCGTACCCGTATAGAGAAAAAGAACCGTAGCTAAAAACTACGGAAAACGGAAAGAGTGCGATAAATAAAACCTGCAGGGGCTAATTGAAAAGATATATAAATCAGAGAGCTTTTGGAACGTTCCAGAACTTAGACACAAAAACAATTGCCACTAAATTTGCGGTTCACACTTGGATCCCAGTCAATTTGAGTTAGGGGATCTGACCATAGATACGATATTGGGAAGATTGAGCACAACGTGACTATCTTGGTCGACGACATAATATTCTCGTGAATTAATAAATATGCACATTGCACTTGAATTACCATTTTGAAAAACTTTTTAACAACTACTTCGATAATATCTTACATCATTTAGTAATATCTTTTTCTTTATAATGCAAAAAGCATGTACGTTGATTTGTTTACAAAATTTTGCAAGTCTTTTGAAAACGCTCCATACAAAAGTCGTCATACAAAATTGAACGTCCTGATGTCACGATTAAATATGCAAAGCAGATTAAATAAAAGGGCGCAGGAACATGTTTGTATAATATCTACGGAGTTTGTGCGTTTAAGTTCATACTTAAAATAATTAATGTTTTTTTTAAGATGTAAGTAAACTAATGATGAAGATTTTTTTACTAATTTAGCAAAAAAATTTAAACATTTTTATATTTTAGATGTATCTATATAATATCTATGATATTTACTAAAAAACAAATACACATAAAATATATTTTTTACTTTTATCAAGTAGTAATAACTTAATATTTCTGCGTAACATATTAAACTAAATATTTTTTATGTAGTGATCTCCCCAATTATTACTCGCTAAAATCTGTAGTTTTTCAGTTTTCTACTGAGAATCTGTTTTGACCAGTTTCGGCTAGTCTCTGGCAACAAAACATTATTTGTTATTACAGCTTGTTTGCTCCTGTGAAATATATCTGAAGTTATTCTTACAGCTTCGCGCTTCAGTGATTCTAAATTATTTGTGTAGTCCGAGAGTAAAACTTAGTGCTAGTATTTTATCATAAGTTTACTCAGTTGACAGAGAGCTTCGACAAGTACTAGTTTAACACTAAAAGGTCGTAAGAAAGCTTGATTACGAATTGGATGACCGATAAATACTATAGTCTCGCAGAGAACCGGTGTGAAATAACGCTTAAGTAGACGAGTGAGTACGATGCGTTAGGTTAGTCAAGTGCAATTTTCACCATACCATTTTAACATGTAGGTATAGACCGAACCGTTTTTGTAGCTATTGTTTGACTACTATTTTCATTTGAGTTACTCTATAATGCCTACAACATAAAATAAATACCTACTAGCAATTTTTGTAACACAATTGTTCAGTATTAAACAATCTGTATCACAATAATTAATTAATTTTATTATGCTCTGAAACACAAATAATTCAATTACACAATGACATTTTCTGTAGTACAACTCCATTTCAAATACTATCGTGGAATAATTGATTAATTGAATCGAACAAACTTGATTAAAGCCACAATAGGAATGATAATTAATTTATAAGTAATTTACATACCTACTAAGCTAAACATTTTATCACACAGACGTACAGTTCTGTCGGTATTAGACAGTCTTTAAACGACTTCCAAATCATTACCCTTCCTTTTGGCTTCGCCGTAGTCGGATAAAAAGGAGGAGGTTATACATTCGGCAGTGCATGTATTTTTTAAATTTTTTTTGTATGTTCAATGATAGTTCCGCCGTCTTTAGACCGATTTTCGAAATTTTTTTTTCGTTGCATAGGGTATAATACCAAGTTAGTCCCGTTTTCATCAAAGTGGTGGCCTGATGATGGGATCTATGAGGAATCGAGAGAACTCCTTCAAATCTATATGGACACATATAGTGATTTCGACTTTTTCTGAAGTAGTCTAAGCATATTATACTACCAAAAAGTAAGCTTTCGCGCCAACTACCAAAGTATACCCTGGAACCAAAAGTACTAAACACAGCTCCCGAGTCCTGCAGTTGTCCTTGATATATTATACATGTTTGGGGATTCCGGCGTTGTTTAAAGAATCGCAAGCATATGCCATCATACCACTTGCAGTAGTCATCATCATCATCACCACCATCTTCACAAGAAACAGCAACATATTAATAAGATGACATAGGTACTCATCAGAGTTTTGTGCACCGATATCAAAGTGTTCATAATAATATAGATAGTCAATTTAACTAAAAAGAGAATAATGATTATTTTTAAACAAAAAATTAAAACCGACTCCCAAAGTAAAAATGCACAAAAAAGTATGAAATAAAACTTATTTTCTAAATAATTCCCCTTTTAAATTCGGCTAAACTTTTAACTATTTCTCTACTCAATCTTCTTAAATTTGAAGTCGGTACCAGCAAATTTGAACGTGAGTTCTATAAAATACTATAGGATATTCTTTGGGCTGGTACTGGAAGTCGATTTTTTTTAAAATGTCTATGACCCGTTTGTTTCCAGTGTGCGTCTATCATCATCATATTATTATTATAAGTGAATCCAACGTTTGACTAGGTACTGCTTTACGAGAATTTTTCGAACGGAGGAGTATAAAATTTGGCAGAGGTTAAGTTTATCTTTAGGCAAGTGTGCAGAAAGCTAATATTTTTTTTTAATGAATGCTAAGATAAAACAATAAATTAATTACATAAAATTAATAAAAATATAAATATACACACTAACTCAATTACAATACTATGCGTTTGTAGTATGTATAGAATATATTATTATAATAACAGTAGTTGTTGATTGACACAATCAATCAATCTTTTTTTACATTCTTTAGACGACACTAGCTGTTACCCGCAACTCTGCCCACGTAAACAAAGTATCCCATAGGAACACTGTACTTTTTCGGGACAAAAATTTGCCTATGTTTTAATCCAGAGCCTAAACTACCAAATAGTACTATACCAAATTTCATCGAAATCCGTTAAGTAGTTTTGGCGTGAACGAGTAACATCCATCCATCCACCCATCCATCCATCCATCCATCCATCCATCCATCCATCCATCCATCCATCCGTCCGTGCGTCCATTCATCCTCACATGTAAAACTTTGACATTTATAATATTTGTACGATTTATACTCAGAGGCAAAAGAACCCTGATTAAGTTGAAACTTTAAATTTAAAATATGAATTACCTAAGGTCGAATTGTCACTACAGGTGACCTCTTGTTCATAATATCTACTTAAACTAACAATAAAATAAAGAGGAAGAAATTATTAGTTTGCATTTACGTTGACGATATTTGGCACAGATGTAGAGCTGACTACGAGGAAGGCCATATGCTACTTTTTATCGCGGCAAAATGTACGGTTCCCGGGAGATTTCCTTTCGCGTGTACGATTTCGTGGGCAACATCTAGTTTTTCGTTGCTTGAAAAGCCATAGTCTGTCTTAGGACTATCGTAACCTAAGTGAGCGCTCGCCCTTAGTCAACAATTTAATACGAGTCAGCTCACACCGCGATGATACGCAACGCTACGCGGCGCTGCATTTTTAAGACGGCTATTCAAAATTGAACTTTATTTCACTACACAAAAAAGATACACGTTTCATATGACATCAGTCATACACTGCACATGCGCTTTGTAGCGCGGTGCAACATGACATTGGAACTTCTACAATGAAACGTGTAACTTTACCTTTATGTCCCAATAGCTGGTTTGAAGGCCACTAATGAAATAATAATACTTAATGTTGTAAGCGTCAAAAATTGCTTAACATTAGTTGGCCATTAATAGTCCTCATTAGTCCTACAAAAGTACTCACTAAAAAGTATACTTCCACTTTCCTACTGGATATTATTTCAATACCTACTAATGTCATTACTATAAGACTAGAAGACATTTAACTTTCAAAATTTAAAAGTAAATAACCAAATAAAAGCCATTTCACCGTGAGTATTATAAAGGGTGTTAAAAATTCACTATAGTTTTATTGCTATTGCAGACTGTAATAATAATAATCAAAGGTTCACCCCAACGAGCGTATAAAATCAAAAAGACAAAGAAATAATTATTTTAAATATTACACACTTATTATTTAAATTCTATAACCGAACTTAAAGCTGTCTAACGTCTTTGAGATTAGTATTCTTTAGCAATGATAAATTGTCCATCTATAATTCGCGGACAATCGTCAACACACATCTCAAAGAATTGAAGTCCATAGTCGATTTTTAGAAGACTATTTTTAATAAAACAGAGCACTCTGTATAGTGAACACTCAATGTTTTGTAGTGTAATGTTATTTGGCACCGATTTGGCACGGCCCGTCTCCCGCGGTGCCAATTTCGTGTCCCGCGACCGCAGCACGCCGTCAGCTGCTGTCATTCCGCCATTTTGTGACGTCACAGCTATGTACAGAATTTTGTTACCGTTCAATTGTTATTAACATAGAAACAAGATAGTGTTGTTCACAAAATCCAACCAGCCAAATTAAATACTAATCATTAATTTATTTCTTAAACCTTTGATCATTTAATTTTTAACATCAAAAAACCGAACAACTAAAAACAACGTTTAAAATAATTGTTATTAGAGAAACATTAAAAAATATTACCTATTATTTTTGGCAGACTACTTTCGCTTGCCTAATTTTATCTAAATATGAAAATAATTCTACAAAGTGTCAGAGATTATTTTGTTTGAACATATAGAAGCGTTAAGTTACCTTTACCTTAGACAAAGATGGGTGAAGTGTGAAATCGACTTACAGGATTTGTTCTACCGACCAAAATATGTTACATAAAATTTCACTGTAGAGGCAGAATATTTTCGTAAATAGACGATATTACCATCAGATTTATGTCACCTTTAGGGATGTATGTATTGATGTTCGTTTCTATCAATGAGGTAAACACTATAATTTATGCAATGTTTGTATTAAAGTATTCCACTGGGATGGAGACTTTTTGTAGGCAAAGGTATCATCTTGAATGAATGAATGAAATATTCTTTATTGTGCACACAACATTATCAAAAAAAAAACATAAAAAAAGAGGTAAAAAAAATACAATTTACACAGGTATCACAATGGCGGCCTTATTACTATCATATTATAGGTAGCAATCTCTTTCAGGCAACCTTGGGTAGAGGAAATAATAGAAAAGAATTTGGCGTGCATGAGCAGTTAAAAAGAACACAATAAAATACAAAAAAAATATATATATTATACATGCGTTTAAACAATAATATACATATATTAATATATATATATATAAATTTCTATTATTAAATAAGTACGTACATACATAAATAAATACATAATATATATTACACGGATACACAAATAATTTTAATTAAACTTTATAGTCTTAAGACAGAAAATAATAAACAATAGTAAAAACAACAAAAAAAATATTGATTTAACTGACTACACATAGTCAAATAATGCATCTTAACCATAGTTTTAAAGCCATTTAACGTTTTAGCAAGTTTGATATGTTTTGGTAACGAATTCCACAGCTTTACCCCAGTTTAACAGTAAACGAGGAGGCATAATATTTAGTTTTATGCATGGGTAATTCTAGTTAAAAATTGGATGCAGATCGTAATTCTTTAACAGTAGCTTGTTGAAATATAAAAATATCTTTTAAATATGAGGGTAAACAAGGGTCATGTATAATAGAGAAAACAAGAGAGAGAATACGAGCGTCCCGGCGAAAACGTATAGGCAACCACTTCAGTCTTGATCGAAAATCAGACAAATGGTCAAATTTTTTTAGACCGAAGATAAACCTTATCGAGAGATTCTGTAGTCGCTCGAGCTTATTTAGTTGTTCTTCGGTGAGATTAGTAAAACATGCATCTGCGTAATCAAGAATTGACAGGAACAGGGATTCAGCGATTTTAATCTTAGTTAGAATTGGAAGAAGGTAACGAAGGCGACAAACGGAGAAACAAGTTGCAAAAATCTTTTTACTAATTTCTTTAATATGCTGTGACCATGATAATGTGTCGTCAAAATAAACACCCAAATTTTTACACATGTGCTAAAATAAATGTTTACATTATTTAAAAGAACGGGGGGCAAGCTGTTCCAGTCAATCTTCGACACCAGCCCAGGGCTTCCAATAGCAATCAACTGTGTTTTAGCAGGATTAATAAAGAGACCGTGACGCTTGCTCCAATTACAGATCATTTCCAAGTCTCTGTTAAGGGAGTCAATAGCATTACGCAGATTAATCAAGGAAGATTGAGTATAGACTTGGAAGTCATCAGCATACAAATGAAACAATGAAGTAGTAGATTTAGTAATGGAGTTTATAAAAATCGCAAAGAGAAGTGGGGACAAGACGCCACCCTGAGTAACACCGGTAGTGATAGAGGTCCAGCACGAAAAACTATCAGCCACTTTAACTCTTTGACGACGACCCACAAGGTAACTACGGAGTAAGTCAATCAGTGGGGGAGACAGATTTATAGACCTTAGCAAACTCAGTAGTACATCATGATTGACAGTGTTAAATGCATTGCTAAAGTCTAACAAGGCTAAAATGGTAATTAGCTTATTGTCCATGCCAAGAGGAATGTCATCGGTAACCCTAATTAGTGCGGTAGTGAAACTGTGTCCACGACGAAAGCCAGATTGAAAGGAGCTAATAAAGTTATTATCTATTACGTAGTTGGTAAGCTGGTGACTGATCAGCCGTTCTAAAACTTTAGAGAGAAAAGGTAAAACTGAGATAGGGCGGAAGTCAGACACCAGCCTAGGCCGCGATGTCTTTGGTAATGGAATTACGTTGGCATCCTTCCATTCACTTGGGAAAATACAGGTATCAATACAATAATTATAGATATGAACAAGTACAGGCGTAATAATATCAAGAATCGGAATAATAATCTTACGACTTATTTCATCATCACCTACGGCATTTGAGGAGATGGACATAACATGTCTTTTGACATCATCCCCAGTTACTTGGATAACAACGAAAGGCGTAGAATCGGGAATTGGTGACCTAGAAAGGTGATTAAGCGTTTCAGATTTGATATAATGGTCAAATGAGTTAGAAACGGAAGTAAAATGTTTATTTAACAAATCTTTATTTATTAAACAAGAATTATCATCCGAGCTTTTGCCTACTCCAAGTGTCCTCAAAAACTTCCAGCCTTTACATGGATCACCATTTTCCACAGAAGAGTGGATGTAACGACGCTGGGCATCCCTACACATTTTATTACAGCGATTTCTAATTCTTATATATTTCTCTCGGTGGACTTCGCAATTAGATTGCTTATATTTGGTTTTTGCGGAATGTTTTTGTTTAATTAATAATTATAAACCATCAGTAAGCCAAGGAGTTGGCAGCTGTTTGATTTTAACGGGTCTAATTGGTGCATGAGTGTCAAAGAGTTGAGTTATAAAAGAATTAAAAATACTTAACTTAGTATCAACATGGTCAGCAGTAGAAACCAATGACCAGTCGATATTATTTGCATCTAATTTTAAATTATCAATATTCAAGGCTGCGAAATTCCCCTGCATCACAACCTTCTTTCTTACTTTAGGGGGGCGCAAGCTAAATGAAGTATAAATAAGATCGTGATAAGAAAATAAATCTGCTGAGCACTGTCCATGCTTGACAACAAGGTTAGGGGACGACACAATAATCAGGTCTAAAAGAGACGGCGAGTAACCGGGAAAAGTATGAGTAGGATTAAGTGGAAGCATGTGCAAATTGCAACCATCCAAAACAGAACTAAGTTTTCTAGATCTAAGATCGTTTTTAACCATGCAGGTATTAAAGTCACCCATAATGATAGCGTGTGGGTAATTAGGTGTATACAATTCAAGAGTATGTTCAAGGACAGGAAAGTAATCCATTTGTGATGAGGGACAGTAACAGACGCCAAGGAGAACTTTGTTATTAAATGATAATTGTATCTCAACAAATAAATATTCAGGTGAGTTAGGAGGCGGAGGTTGTACAGACGAACTAACAAGTGGGTGCGTCAAATCAGACCTAAGATACATCGCGACGCCACCACCAACCCTACCAACGCGATCATTACGGATTAACTTAAGCCCAGGCAAGCAGTAGCTTGAAGACGGAAGACATGGCTTGAGCCACGACTCCGATACAAGGATTGCATCAACATGACGAGCTCCACCAAAGGAAGTCAGTAAATCAGAGTAGTGTGCTGGAATGCCCTGTGCATTGATATGTACTACGTTAAAGTTTTTCTTGAAATTTGCAAAAATTAAAACAAGATTTTCATTGAGAGGAACGAATGATGCACTAAGGTAACTGTCCTCGCTGTCACTAGACGAAAATGAGAAAAAATCGTCTGCAACAGTATGATCAACACTATATAAAGTATCCATGTTGTATATAATATATAATATAATATACTAATAAATAATAAGAATTATAATCAATAATATTATTAATGCAAGTTATATATACAACCCATCTTAGCTCACCGTAGTGTAAACAAAAGAAAAATAACTTTAGACACACTTATAATAACATAATATAGAATTTAATATAAATTCACCAAAACCAAATACGTAGTAGTCTAGTAGCTTGCAGTATACATTACGCTATAATATTATTAGAAAACAATGTATTTTAAAACTATTCAAATTGATTAATAAACCTAAGACTACAATTATTTATATAAAAAAAAAACATATCATGTGTCATTGATAGTTGACATTCACATAAAGATAGTTCAAAGTAGGTAGGTAATTTACAAAGTTTTACTTTATTTTAGCGAGTGAACCGAGAAAAATAACTATACTACCTTAATTAACAACAGAGACAAAAATAAATAATAATCAAAAGAATAATATGAGACGATCTAAGATGAGACAATAAGTAGATTACCTATAGTTATAAGTTTATATTTCACAGCGCTACGAACTAAGTTCTTTTAACACGGCGAGATGAGGATGCAGCTCTGCTAGAGGGCTTATTTTCTGTAATGCTAGGCTTTGCCACCACTCCGTGAGCACTCTTATCCAACGGAGGAGGGGCTGCCTTGGAGTCCTTGACAGCAGGGAATGAAGCCATTAGCGATTTAAGCTCCTGCATCGATTCAATCTTTCGACGCGATATGTCAGGCAATATGATCACAATCTTTCCCTCGGTGGACCAACAGCTTCGTATTCCAAAGTGCTGGCGTGCAGTCACAAACAATTGGTGCCTAGACTTAGTGAGGAACTCCGAAATGACAATGCCTGTATCTTTAAGTGTAGTCATTAAATGCCTGTATCTTTAAGTATTCATCCCAAACCATACGCCGCTGCTCATAATCTCGGAATCTAACGAGGACTGCACGGGCTTTTGTATTGGAGGACCCAAGACGATGACAGGACTGAATATCATTACCGGTGCACTCAATTTGCATTTTGTCTGAGATAGTATTCAGAATGACATTAAATAAATTTTTATATTTTGTTTCAGTTATGCCATGGAACAGAAGTATTTTCTTGCGAAGGAATGTCTCGTGCCTATCCAGTCCTAAAGTTAGGAGATCTATCTGGATTTTTAATTTTGACAGTGTTTGCCAAATAAAGGTTTTGAAATCAAGGAACTCACTGCTTAAGCTGGAGAGGTCTGGTTGTGATAGTGCTGATGCAGCATTATGGAGGCGCTGCTCGTAGGACTCCATACGTGACTGGAAGAGTCTAGCCAGATCCTCCATGTTGGCAGGAAGTTGTGAAGACATATCCATTGTTGTCACGAAGTCGCAGTGATGAGTATGTTAAAGGTGATGAAAGTGCTTAAGTTATGGAAACTTTATATTGTGACGAGCAAAGAGGGGTTTTAAGTATAATTTAGTCCAGTACATACATTGTTTTGGTAACTGTAAGTATTTTTATTTTCAATTCTATGATCCCGAGTTTAAATTAGATGTGGTTGCTACGCCTACCCGCAAAAAAAAAAAAAGTCATGTTATCATATTATCATATCGTATCGTCTTCCTTTCCTTATAATCTTATAAGCATGAAAGTTTGTATGTTTGGATGTTTTTTTTCTCAAATAAAGGGCGAACGAGCAGACGGATCACCTGATGGAAAGTGATTACCATCGCCCATGGACATACGCAACATCAGAGGAATCGCAAGTGCGTTGTCGGTCTTTTCAATGGGAGTACGCTCTTTTCTTGAAGTTATGAAGGTCGTAGTGCTTCGGAAATACCGCTGGCTAGTTCATTCCTAAATTAATAAGTTCGCGGCAAGAAAAGTGCACAGTGGGTGACTGTCACTTATCAAGATGATGAGGATGTATGGATGTTTGTTATTTTTCATTCAATAACTACTGAACGGAATTCGTTTAAATTTCGTATGGTAGTAGATTAGGCTCTGGACAAAGGCTACTTTTTATGGCAGCAAAATAATATGGTTTCCGCGGAATTTCTTTTTGTGCGTACTAAGTCGCGGGTAACTTCTAATACCGTTATAGATGTGTTTTTTATAAGTATAAATGGATGGATGGATGTTTGTAACTCTTTGACGTAAAAATTCCTGATCTAATTTTGATGAAATTTGCTATGGTAGTAGTTAATGCTCTGAATTAATACATAGGCTACTTTTTATACCGAAAAGTAGTGTTCCCATGGGATACTGTATTTACACAGGCGGAGCCGCAGGAAAATCTAGTTTGAAATACATTTTAAAAGTTAATCTGTGAATAGTTTGAATGAAAATGCCACTATTATTTTAAATTTTGTGTATTTAATATAAGCAGCGGTTCGGATTTAAGGGCTCACTTGTAAAATATGTGGTCGAGACAATAATGTATTGAAATATTTTCGTATCATTAATAAACTACAATTAATATGCATCACGACTGATCGAATAAAATAATTACACTAAAAGCCTTGCTTTTTGATAGGGTAATAATGCCCATGAATATTTTATAGCAGATGCGTTTTCTTTTTACCCAAAAAATGTTTTACGTCAGGCATTTTTATGTTTATTTTGGTTATTGGTGAATCTGTGGGAAGAGTTACCGATGCAGAAAAGCAGAAACTGGACGATTTTTATTATTGATGCCAGAGCAATATAAGACTTAAATTATTATAGCTATAGTAATTGGATATAATTATTGTGAATCGTTTCTAAGCTACGTAAATAAAATTCTATTTTGATTATTCAGCGCCAGAATTGAAGCTATTATATATTGAGAAGTACCAGGAATGCAGAACTTCTCGAGAGGTCTATTAAATAATATATTATTACAAAATAATATCTGTTTCTCGCAATATCGCTGCCAGAGCACATTTGTGTCAGTATATCATTAGCTCTACTGTGCGTAAATTACGCTTGAATAAAAAGAGAGGATCACATAACTTATTTCAAGAGGTAGGTAATCAACTTTAAGAAAATGTCATTTGAATTCTTTCAGCCGTATAAAGTTAGAGGAATTTGATATAATCGACTTATCATCAGTATATATGTGTGTTCGCTATAATAAAGTAACAGGCCAAGTGAGAATGGGAATCACGCACGAAGGGTTCCGTACAAAACGGCAAAAAAAACATGTTTTTTGTATGGCAGAAACATCAATTTTGTTATAACAGAAATACATCATCTGTAAAAAATTCACTACCTGTCTAGTTATCACGGTTCATGAGATACAACCTGGTGACAGACAGACGGACAACGGAGTCTCAGTAATAGGGTCCCGTTTTAACCCTTTGGGTACGGAACCCTAATAGTCATAAATATTTTATATAATGTTAAAACTAAATAGTCAAGGGGAAAGATGTATTAACACATAGGTTAGCTTGACGAGGGACACACCACGGCCTCACAGAATAGCGGTGTGGAAAACGCAGGACTTGTGTTTCACCGAGTGACGGGAGCTGGAGGCGTCCACTCTTCATGGGGCGGGAATCGCTTATCACCAGGAGCTCTGTCTGCTCGTTGGAATAAAATATATGAAGGGATAACAATAATATAATGTAATTCTTGAAAAATGTTGGTAGGTAAATTCGGAAATAAGTAAAATCAATTCATAAAATAAACATTTTATTATCTTGAGTTTCTTAATTTAATTGTTTTTCCATAGAACTCTTCCCGAAATGAACGTTATGATTATTTTCGCTTTATAAATAGTCGGCTAATTTGCAGACCAGCCACAAGCGACAGCGATTGGTCGCTCTAGCAAAATCTAATTAATTCACTTTATATTACACGCGGATTCATTCGCGCGAGGCCAAATCCTGCGGGAACACTACATTTTTCATACACTATTTCAGCATAAATAGTAGCCTATGTGTTAGTCCAGGCTTGTAATGTGATTTTGAGTTGCGACAACGTGACCGGCAGCACGACCGTGTCCTCGAATGGGAGTTCAAAAAGAAACCATTTTATTTAAATATTCATTGAAATTAAAATTAAAAATGATTTTAAATTTAAACTTAACTAAATGAATCAGATCTATGTTGGATCTGAAGTGTCGAACTTAACACCAAATTCACGGTCCCACGTAACTGGTGACCACCACGATGATGCGGCGTCAGCATTTCCAGTATATTATGATGACTTGTTACGTAATTTATGAAGATACTGCACGACTTGTATTTTCTTTATGGTCCAAGAGGTGGCTTCAATTATTATGTGTTATATGTTAATTATAGTCCAAGAGCATATTCGACTGCAACTGACTGATGATGTTGGTTCCCATATGATGGTATTCAGCAATTCGGTGCTAAGTCCATGTTACATAGGACAGAGATGGCGAACCTTTATGTATTAACGTGCCATTTTTGTAAATAAATGTTTAATGAGATTATAGACCTACCATCAAACTTTTCATTTAATTTTTTTCTTTGTAATTAAGAGGCGTATTTCAAGATTTAGCGCTGTCGATACATTTTTTTTTTTGTTTTACCTGATTAAACTTTAAACCCAGAACATCAGTACTAAATACTATAATATTATGTTCTTTAAGTCAAACACGAGTAAGCGGAGCGAGCGAGCAAAACTGTTTCCCATTTTTCAGTTAAAATCTGTTTAAAGTAAAACACTAAAAACGGTGGAGTTCGGAAAAACAACAGGCTAAAACAGAACATCGGTACTAAATAATATAATATGTTGTTTATATTAAACGCCAGCGAGTGAAGCGAGCGACCAAACTTTTTTCCTATTTAACAGTTTAAATCTGTTTAAACTTTTTACCCTTTTAGACTGTGAAAATAGGATCATTTTATAATTTCTGATGTTGTAAAATATATGACAAATAACGTCCATTATTTTAGGTTTGCAATATAACACCTACTTCACACTTTATTCGCAGTATATAGTTACAAAATTTTGTGATCAGTGACGTGCCCAAAATAATGTCTCGCGTGCCATAGGTTCGCCACCCCTGACATAGGGGGTACATATTATGTAACACACGTTTCAACAGGTTGCTGTGTCGCTTGTGGTCATTCTAGGCTGAAATAAATTTATGTTTTCATTTGCTTCTCATAAAACCATGACAATCTGGTGTCGTATTAACTTTTGTTATGGTTGACAAAATAACATACGGAAACCATACATTTTACTTACAGCCTCCGTGATCCAGTGGTTTCGAACTTGGCCCACGACTCGGAGGTCGTGGATTCGATTCCCAATTCGGAACAACGAAAAATATGGTTTCCATGTTTGGTTAGGACGATGCAGGTTGATCACCTAATTGTCTCCCAACAAGAAAGATGATCCACGCGTCAAATGGGCATATAAAAAGTCGGTCCTACGTCTGATCTCTCGCCAGTGGTATCGGTTATCCGTCCCACTAGGTTTCGAGAGTGAAGGAAGAGAATGTGCTCTTGTGTATTGCGCACACTCTGGCACTATAAAAAAACTCCTGCGTAGCTGGCCTGGTTTCAAAGCAAACGGCTACCATCACCGACATCGGTGGGCGGAGCTATTATTTTGCTTACCAACGATTTTTACACAAACTTCTATTTGTATAAGCATTAAACATTTTAAGTGCTCAGTTTTCTTTTACATGTCGTAAATCTTTATTTTTCTATTAATATCCCCTTACACAGGATTCTATTTTGCTCATTTTTCTTATGAAAATACCTGCATTTGATTTATTTCAACAGGCACCTGTATAAGACGTTCCGTTCTTAATAAAAAACACACAGCATTTGCATACAGACCTGAGCTAAAACGTAAAAGATAAACTCTTTATACGGCTCAGCTAAAAAAAGCTATAAGAGAAAGCATTTTTCTTTATACGTAAAGCTTTATAGAAATAGAAAGTAAAGAATTGATGCTGTACCATCCATGCGAAGACTTTGGTTTAAGGCGGTTGTAATTTTTACAACCATCTATCGTATGTGAACGGGTGAAAATTGGATGTAATAACCTCACCAAAAGCATGTCAGGATATGTTTTAGAAGGGTTCCGGACATATAAATGCGTAATAGGTTTTTTTAAATTATTTCCAAAGTTACTGTACGTAGTGTATTTGATTGAAAATAGATTTCTTAAAAAGTATTTAGCATGATCTATCAGCTTGGAAAATTGCAAGTTTCTAAATCTTATAGTTTAGAAATGCTAGAAAACCAACTTATAAACCACTTTGGATTCCGATTACTCGAAAATGGTTGACTTTGTTTTTACACAGCCAACCATTTTCGAGTAATCGGAAAAGGTAAGTAATAAAAGTTATAAATGAAACCTTACTTTTATTTTAATCTACCTATTCAACCATACCCCACACGATAGGGTAGAATGCAAAAATATTTTTCATACCCATTTTATACACCGCGCCGTTTCACGTTGACGACGCGACGTCGTGACGTGGACATGCGCACAAGCCATTATCCAATAAAAAAACAGTTTTTAGTAAACAAGCCAGGATTAACTGTACAACATAACCATGTGTTAGCAACAAATTTATGTCTCATTCATATAAGACAAATGAACATTCGCATAATTTCCACGCTGCGGTGGGATAATTACTGCAATATTAACGTTAATTTACTGTATAATTAGTGCACAGTTCATGCAGTAAATATCTGCGGAATCGGTAGATTGTATCTCATACAATGGTAGACTGAGTTGCTTAGGTTATACAGTAGTGCGGCAATAGCGCCCGTCACACGTACATTTCTGACCGCGGAAAATAACACGCATCGTTCAAACCCGCGCTCCGAACCGAACGTGTAAATGCGCGAGGCCACCACTCCTATCTGGCATGTCAATGACAGCGCATTTTCCACAGTTTAAGCCTTTGTTGCTTACGATTTAGACATACACGATCAAATCGTTGTAACGATCGATCTGAAACGACGACTGGTTGACGATCTAACGCGATGACAAAGTTTTTGAGGATGGGTAGATGTTTGTTACTACAAAACGGATTTTTATTAAAATTTGGTATGGTAGTTGTTTAAGCTCTGGATTAACACATAGGTTACTTTTTATCCCTCAGAGTGTTGCCGTGGGATACAGTATATTTACGCGGGCAGAGCCGCGGGCGAAAACTAGTTAATAATAATATAATCAAATTGTGGCGTTTTTCAAGTTTAATTAATTTTAAGAAGCTAGTTACTGTAACACTAATTAATAATGTTTTGTTAGATTGTCGTTTACGAGGGTTTGAGTAAAACGGATTATACTAAAAGGTTATCTGGTTTAATTTTACAAAGCCAATTTCGTATTCATTAGTTAATTTCATAATTAATTATTCTCATCCCTGCATTTTCGGTTTGAGTATTAAGACAAAAATATTTTAAAGTGACTGGATCGACGGAGTGACTTGTCAATTGATTTTTAGGGTTCTGTACCTGTTTTGCCCACTAAAGGCCCTCCCAAGAGAAACAACCGATCGACTTAACAGATTTAATGAAACTTCACCTTTTACAATATTTGACAATCAATTTATACAAAATATACACTTTAAAAATAGTACACAATATGTTGAACCTCTATGCGCTGAAACGGCGTAACATAAAAATGTAACGCATATTGAGTTTTATAAAAACCTCAAGCGAGAAGTGGCTCTGGCACTGGCTAGAGAAAAAACAGCTTATTTCCATTTGTGCATAAGCTGCAATATCAAACAGCCGCGACTTATATGGAAGCACCTTAAAGAGAATGTAACTATTTGCAATAGTAAAACAATTATTTCTCTTCTGTTACATCTGAAAAATCCTACTTTAATAAATTTACACCTTCTAGATATCCCAGGCTGTAATTCTACACCTTCTTTCCTAAGTTTCTTTACATCGAATAGATTTAACTCTTCCACTTTCTCGTTTACCTCTGTATGTAGTTATAACGTTCAAAAGATTCTAAACTCGTTTAAGTCAAACGCTATGGGTGCTAATTGCATTACGCTGGATATGCTACTGACAGTCTGTCGTCTACTTGTCTTAATAGTTTAACTCAAGTAATCAATAAATCAATGAGCTCTGGTGTATTCCCTGAAGCCTGGCGCCTAGCCTTGGTTAAACTCGTTCCCAAAAAGAAAAATGTTAGCAAACTAAAGGATTTGAGACCTATAAGCATTCTTGCTTGTACGTCAAAGGTCCTCGTGAAGGTTGTTCGTAACCAAATAACTCAGTACCTAGACACTAACCATATTTTTCCTGAGGTTCAGTCAGGATTTCGGAGAAGACACAGCACTACCACGGCGCTCATAGACGTAGTAGTTAATATTCTTGCTGCGCAAGATGCAGGCGAGGGTACTATACTTGTACTACTTGATTGTTCACGTGCGTTTGATACTATTAACATCTCTTTACTACTAGCTAAAATGAAATATTACGGTTTCGATCAAAATTCTTTCGATTGGTTCTCAAGCTATTTAAACAATCGTACCCAACCCAACTTGTGGAGATAATTGATGATTGTAGTGGAACATCGTCACGTTCAGACCCATGTGATGTAAGTAGAGGAGTGCCTCAGGGGTCGGTTATTGGATCAGTGGCCTTCGCGTTATACTGTGCTGACATTGTAAGAATCATAAAATACTGCAAATTCCATATTTACGCGGACGACATACAATTATAAATATCTTTCAGGCCAAGTAAAATTATTGAGGCTGTTAGTAAGCTGAATAGTGATATGGCTGGGATTTCAGATTGGGCTAAGGCCAATGCACTTGTTCTCAATCCGGCGAAAACTAAGTACATGACATTGGGAACGAAGCTACAAATTTAAAAAATAAAAGCATCGCAACCAATAATATATGTACATGGAGAATTAATCGAAAGAGTAGACGAGGCTCGTAATCTAGGGGTATTAATGGACGAAAAATTGAAGTTCGAGAAGCATGTTATAAAAACCGTCAGCGATTGTTTCTACCGGCTAAAGGTACTGTATAAAATTAGAAATGTTCTACCCGTCGACATACGTGTTATACTGTGTGAGTCCCTAATCTTATCTAAACTAAATTACGCTGATGTGGTAGTCGGCCCCTGTTTGTCATGTAAGTCAAAAAGACTAATACAAAAGGTTCAGAACTCTTGTACCAGATTTTGTCATAACGTCCCTCCTCGTGCTCATGTATTTAACGAAACTTACATTAACGAAATGCGTTGGCTTAGAATGGATAATAGAAGGCAACTGCAATTTGCCACACTGCTGTTTGGGATTGTAAAATTTAAATTACCAACCTATCTCTATAATAAACTACAGTGGGCAGGAAATAAACAGCTGACTATCACAACTAGGGGATCATCCTATCTTCTTATTAGTCTTCTGCATCACACCTCTGCATTCAGAGGTAGTTTCCGGTATTTGTCGAGTAAGGTCTGGAACAATCTGCCGCCACCAATCCGAGCTCTGCAAACAATACAGGGGTTCAAGTTAAAATACAAAGCCTTTATAATGCAGCAACAACTTTCTTCTTACCAGTCTTTTCAAAACTAATGACAACTGAATAGTAATTACCAATTAGTATTTAATTTATATATAGCTGTGTCGTTATTACTTATATTAATTATAGTATTTGTAATATATTATTTAATTTCGAAACGTAGAATGCAAACCCTATCTATATATACTCTCCCTATAACTACAATAACTACAATATTATATACGTATATTACATTAAGTACGAAATAATTTTCATTATACTTACCGAAGTGTTGTAAGCTGGAGTTATGGCGGTGTAAATTCTTATCACCAACGTCAATGTCTGCTCACTGCATAAATGTAGTAAATAACAGAGGATTCTTTATTTATTATTCTTCCCGTATATTTATCAATTACATATTATATGATTATGTTTATATTTACTAAAAGTATTATTACATCTTTCTGTTACACCCTTTATTACTCGCAATTATCATTTTTTCAATTACATATTATATTACATATTATATAATATATGCGTTGTGTTATATATTATATTTTATTATTTTTTTTTTCTGTACCTTTATAATTATGATTGTGTGACGTCGTGAGGTCGCGAACTTACAAGGGGGTCACAGAAGATCAGGCGCCATGGCTTGCCGCGGCCGAAGCCTGAGTGGCATCCCTTTAAACACATGGTGTGGGCATTGCATAGCCTTAATCAGCTGTGTTTTTAAAACTGTCTCTTTTCGTATTCTTTAAATGCTATAGTGCGTTAGTGTATAATTTACTTGTTTTTTGTTAAAATTTGGCTGTGTCATGTCCCTTATGTGTTTAAGATATTTTATTATAATTATTATTATTATTATTATACCGGCCGCCAAGGACATCGTGAGTTCCTTAGCTAGACGTATTTTCTCTCTGTAAGCTGTAAAGTACTAATTAAAATTATTTTCTGAAAACTTGTTTTTCAAGCATCTTTGATATGCATGTCTGTGCTCTACCCATCCGTTTTCATTATTGTCCCTAAATGGGTTGTAGCCATTCATATTATGTTTTCTCTCAATAAAGGCTTTTTCATTCCACTTGTGTTTATGTTCCCGTATATAACGCCACCATGTATATTATCAGCTGCATCTAAAAGCCAATCTGCATCTTCAATATTGTTTGTGGACTGTATTAATTTTTGTTCGTTTTTCGAAATTTCCTCTGTTCTGAATATTGAATATCTGTTGTCGCTTCTGGGAAGTATATGATTGTAGTGCTCGTTCATATGGCAGTACTTATTTCTGTTCTTTGTCTCTGTATCATTAATTATCTTAATTGCATTTACATCTCTTTTATTATTTACAGGGTTTGTTCTTCCTTGTATTGTATCAAGTATTGTGACTTTAGTTGCAGTATATTTCTCCTCACAGTCGTTATAAATATGATTATTTATGTATTTTGTTTCCTCTAATTTCATGCTATATTAAATTAGTTCAAAATGGTTTTCCTGTATTATTTTCCATGTTTGTTCTAAAATTATTAACTCAATATTTATATTTATACAATTTACATTCAGACTGCCATTTGGAAATTTTTTGACGTTCAAATAACTTCTGGGAACTTGCTCTAAAAGCATTTGTTGTGCGCTAATAAGTTTTTCCATCTTGATTGATGTATAATCCTTCTTTGTCTCTGACAATTCTTGCCACATTTCTCTGACACTTTGCTTTTATTTCTCTCGTTGACAAACATGTCACTTATTTTCCATTATTTTTTCAATACTTTTATGCACTATTTATTAGTTTAATTTCTCTGTTTACGCTCTTTGTTTTTCTCGTTTTCCTTTCTCTTCTTTAGCTTATTTCTTCTCTTGCATTGCTTCTTACTTTTATTTCATTTTTACTGTTTATACTTTGTATTTAATTCTCTATAAACTCTCTAAAACTCGATACGACCAGCCTACCAGGCTAAATTTGTCAATTCGGCTCTTGGAGGACCATGTTTTGCCCACTACGGGCAGGCCTCTTGGGAGGCCAAGAGAGACAACCGGCCGCCTCAAAAGATTTAATGAAACTGCACCCTTTACAATATTTCACAATCAAATTGTTAAAAACACAATATGTTGAAACTCTATACGCTGAAACGGCGTAAAAAAGCCAAAGCGTAAAAACGGGACTTTATTAATGAAACTTCGCTGTTTGTCCGTCTGTCTGTCACCAGGCTGTATCTAATACTGCCGTGATAGCTACATAGTTGAAAATCTCACAGACGATATATTTCCGTTTTTTTGTATAACAAAAAATATTAAAAATAGAATAAAATGAATATTTAAGTGGGGCTCCCGTACAACAAATGTAATTTTTAGGGTTCCGCAATACACAAGGAACCCTTATAGTTTCGCTCTGTCCGTCCGTCTGTCTGTCTGTCTGACTGTCTGTCTGTCTGTCTGTCCGAGCTTCTAGATTCTGTAATTATGAATATAAATGGATGAAATTTGGTATAGTTGTAGATTGTGTACAGATCTCAAATTTGGCATCAAATAATAATAATAATTATACATTTTAGGGGTGGCTTTCCATACATGAGAAGTGGATATGAAAAATATTTTATCATTCTACCCTATCGTGTGGGGTATCGTTGAATAGGTATTTTAAAATAATGGCAAAATTTTGTACATTACTTTTTTACAAAGTCGACAATTTTCGAGTAATTGGTTGGCCTCCAAAGTAAGTTTATCCTCCCCCCCTTGCATTTCTAAACTTTAAGAGATAGAAACTTGTTTTCATGCTGATAGATCGTATTAAAAACTCTTTAAAAAAATTATATTGAACGAAATTGGTCAGTAACTTTTGAAGTAATTCGAAAAAATTATAGTTTAAAAAACAAAAAAAACACGCTTTTATAGAAAATCTAACTAAAAAATAAAAAATAAAATTTAATAAATTTGGAATAAGAATAGTGTAAATGAAAAATAAATGTTTATTATTGTAAAAAAGCGTGGGGTGCAGTGTCTTCACCTGTACGTTTGTTTGTATGTAACCGACTCCAGTGGCTTTGATTTCGATCCACTTCAAACGGTCAGATTTCGTTTAAAGTGATTTTTAAGATATTATCAAAGTGAAGATCCTTCTCATAATAGATCTGCCAATAAAATGCTTATAACTATTGACACTATGCACCCCACGCTTTTTTACAATAATAAACATTTATTTTTCATTTACAGTATTCTTAATCCAAATTTATTAAATTATGTTTTTATTTTTTAGTTACATTTTCTATAAAAGCGTGTTTTTTTAGTTTTTTTTTAACTATAATTTATTTTTTGCTTTCTAGTACGATTTGCCAAAGAGTAAGCATGGAACTGCACGCATGCGTAGTTCGTGCACTAGTTCCATGTCTCTTACTCTCATGCAAAGGATGCGGAAAGAAATTGATGAATCCTGGCGAATTTAATCAGGATAATCGGATATTTTGATCGAATTATTGCATTGTCATCGGTCTTTGACAGGTGTGCAAAGTTTGAATCGACAAAATCGAGCCCAAAGGAGTCGGTTACAAACTAGCAAGCAAGCAAGCAAACATGCAGGTAAAACTAATCAAAGCGTTATAAAAACCTTTTACGCGTTGATATTTACGGAACCCTCCTTAGACATGTCCTGACATGCTCTTGGTTAGGTTATTTTGCCGTTTTGTCTGACTCACCCCGGTTTTTTATTGACTTGCTAAAAAATATGCTTTAAAACATAATATCAGTCTGTTCTGTATAGTTCTGTATGTGTTGAATAAAGAATTTCAATCTACTAATACCATACTATTTCAAACTACTTGTTACTTGGAAAGATCCAAAAATTATGTATTATTTACATATTATATAAACACCCATAAAGACTGGGAGTTAGATGTGAGAAAACAATAATTAAGCAGTAAGGAAAAAACATTAGGAAGTATAAAAGTACCTACTCACCATAGATTTTCTCGATTACCAGCCATGTCTAAAGAAGTGTTACCCCAAAATCGATTAGTAATTTATGGTTAAGGGTGAGCGCTTATAAATAATAGAGCGTCCAAGACACCAAGGGGATGAATAGAAAGAACACCCTTGTTTCGCGAAGCTTGAATGTGTTTTGTAAACGCTTAAGACATACAGAATGTTCAAATATTTCATTTATAAACCACTAGATGTAGCCCGCTACAACTTTCACGCAAAATAAAATACCACCAGAATCATAAAATTTTTCGCAATAAAGAGTAGCCTATGTATTTGTCTACTTTATGTCTGTACAGATGCAAACACAATAAATCTTTCCTCTTCATAGTATTATTATAGAAGTATTGTATATTTGCAAAGATTAAGTATAAATAAAATAGCGTCGTAGTATAAAATTTAATGTAAGGCATAACTTTAAAACAAATATTATTTATACGGACATAATTATATTGTCAAGCCCCGTGGACTTCCGGAGACCAAAGTTGATAATAAAAATTGAAGGCTATTTTGGAAGCAGATCCATCGCAAACCACATCCGAGTTAGCTGCAGGCTGCGGTGTTAGTGATAAAACTGTTTTAATCCACTTGAAGCATATGGGAAGGTGAAAAAGCTTGAAATACCTTACCTACCTTAAGAATTGAGTGCAGCAAACCGACAAACGCGCGTCGACTGCTGCGTTACATTACTCAACCGGCACAATAATGAAGGGATTTTAAATTGAACCATTACATTCAATTGAATCATGAAAAGTGGATCCTGTACGATAATCGGAATTGCTCATGGCAATGACTGAACCCTGACGAACCAGCCAAAGCCTGCCCCAAGCGAAAATTGACTCAAAAAAGGTACTTGCGAGCGTTTGGTGGACTAGTGCCGGTGTCGTTCACTACAGCTTTCTTAAATCTGGCCAGACGATTACGGCAAATGTCTATTGCCAGCAACTGCAAATCATGATGGAAAAGCTAGCCGCTAAACAACCGTTGTCGGTCATTCGCTCTAGCCCACTGCTACTTCAGGACAATGCTAGACCACACACTGCTTCAATTGGAATGTCTAACATATCCACCGTACTCACCTTGCTACAACAGCTTATCATTTTTTTCGAAATTTAGATAACTTCTTGCAAGGGGAAAAATTCAACTCCGATGGCGCAGTCCAAAGCGCCTTCAAAGATTTTATTGGTTCCTGTCCTGAATGTTTTTCTTAGTAAAGGAATCAATGAACTACCTATGAGATGGCAAAAGTGCATAGATAGCAATATATACTTTGATTAAATAAATATATTTTGTTTGTTTGTTTGAATTTAATAGGTTTCTAAACTACTGGACCTATTTCGATGCAATTTAACGCAGAAATAGAGTAGACCATGGGGTACATAGGCAAAGACAAACTCTACTTTTGATTGCGTCAAAATGTACGGTTCCCGCAGGATTTCCCTTTGCGCGTAGAAACTTGCGGGCAACATCCAGTTTTTTTTATAAATTCAGTATATTTAAAATTTATCGATCACATCCTGTATATCATCCTTACTTACTCCTAAAGTGCTTTCTGGGATAGCTTTACTTATTCAAGTAGCTGTATTATCTTAAACCTCATATCTACTTACAACGGCCCCGTGCCAACTTTTGAAATTTTATTCAAATAGAAAACTTTGTCATTTTAGCTACTGAGTATGCCTGCTTTAGCGGTAAAATTAAACTGCTCTTTTAAGCTTATTTCAGGGTTATTAGAAGGCAACACTTTTTAAAAATCATTTAAATTCAACTGTATAATGCCCGCTACTAAGCACAACGATAAAACTGCACAGTTCGGTCACAGTAGACGTAAACAGTACTACACCTTCATACTAGACTGACCGAATCGGCGCACGCATACATACTAATGCCTGCTATACAGCACAACGATAAAAATGCACAGTTCGGTCACAGTAGACATTAGAATGTCCCAAATATGGGCAATAAAAAATTTTTTGAAACGCATACCCTTCACATTTTTTATAAATGCTTAAATAAATCTAAATATTCATTTTTATCCTTGTAGGATAATTGCAACCCGTGCCGACTGGGCCGTAAAGTTTACAAAAAATCACGTTCTGGGCTGATATTTTGTTCTGCTACAAAACCAATATAAATGCAAAAATTTGGTAAATTAGGATCAAAATAAAACAAGTCTGACATGAATACTTATATAAACTCATAAAATAATAACAACGCGTTTGGATTACTTCTCTTTAGTTCAGCTTTTACAGGCGTGATACAAGTTTGTATGTGACGACACAACGCAACAAGAATCTTCGTTATTTTAATCTTTTTAGTCGTGATTTACGTACTTTTTATGAAGATTAAAAGATTACAGTTTAGATGTCTTTAACATGATCTTTCCCGATTCCCTGGTTTTTTAAGTCCAAGAAGCTGTTCACTATCGTCAAATGTAGCAATAATTGACAAATTTCCTTCTTTTCAACTTCGTCGATACATATAATTAGAATTACAGTTTCCTACCTTGATAGATTAACATTACTATAGACAAGTTGTTCTGAAAGACATTTTGATTGCTTCTGTCCTGGATTCGTACATAGACGAGTAAATATCGTCTGGCATGCTGCGTCCAGAACTCAGAATCTGTTATATGACCGAAACCATGTCATTTACGGAAAACGTAGAAATAATAACTAATAACTCCTTTGTTGTAAATCATTATTTGATATTGCACATCCTAATGCCTTCAAAAGATGATAATTGAGGGAGTTCAATTTTTAAGAATCAAAGGTAAAGACAAAAAAATGAAATAATAAATAAAAGGTCAAGAAGTAAACTTTCTTTCTTTTTATTGTAATCGGTTTTGTCTAAGTTTTTTTCTTTCTCCGCAATTTGTTTGTCTAAATCACCTAAGCAATGGTTTTGGTGACCTTGCTCTCTTTGTTTCTTTGAAAATGATATGTCTTCCTTAATTGTAATCTTTTCAAGTTGTCAGAATATTATGTTTTATAATCTTATTAAACATCTAATCTTATTATTATTACGTTTCTTTAACTGTCAGTCAGTTTAACTTCATAAATAATGTAAAATACACTTAAAATAGGACTGCCAAAACTTGACAATTATGTGTTGATTTTGCATCATTTATTTGGTGGCTAGGCAGTATTTATTATCACTCTTCAATTTTACAGACATCTTTAGGTACGCAATAAACAATAATTGCGCACAAGAAATCTTAAAAAACCTATGAAACGAAAAAAAAAAACATTTAATTGCAGGTCATAGGGTTGTCCCCTTTTGGCTTGTATAGGAAAAGCACCACAAGCAAGTCGGCACGGGTTATCGTTTATCAAATGCGATAATATATTTTTCTAGGCTATATTGAGTCAGTACGAACATTTTAAGAGAGTATGCGTAAAAAATATCGAACTTGAAATTTCTGGAACACCCTAGTAGACATATTTGGTATGTGTGTGCGCCAATCGGGCGGTCTAGCAATGAAAAAGAGACAAAAACTTTGATTTTTATTAAATTATTTATTAAATTATTAAATTATTTTTATATAAATATATTTTTATTAATAAACACTTTATTACTATAATTAAATATTATGTTTAAGATGTTTATTTGTATTATACACATATTTTACACATATCCATGACCCAGGAATACAGAAAACTTTTTTGTTCCTTTGGTGGGATTCGACCTGTGACCGGGGTCTTATCACGCGCTCAAACACTAAGTCACAGAGGTCTTTCTGATGGGAGTGTGAGGCATTTTGTGAGTCAAACGCGTAAGAACACGTCATTTGAAATAAAGCTATATTATATAGTCTTTTATCATATAAAGCGTTCTTATACTTTAGAAAAACCTACAATACCGAATAATATTAGGAAGATTAATGTAGGCATTACGTAATTAATGAGTGACCATACAACTTTTGTTACACCCAGGTACGTTGACAGTATTTGTTTGATATAAATGATTCTTCATACAAAAGGGACAAAATATGTAAAACATAATATTATTATGTTTTTGACGTGGGTTTCATTTCGAGTACACAAACATTTTTGCGATTATCAACAAATCCCTTATTTGTTTGGATATGAAATCGTATATTTTTATTTGTTTGCGAAATATATTCCTCAAAAGACGTGGTAATTAAATTAGAGTTTCAGCGCATACGGGCGACCAGGGATAGTTGCTGTCACTCGCCGCACACGTGTAGCCAGTCGCGGCAAGTTAAAATAAAATATAATAACCTAAGAATGAGACTTAAAATAAAACATAATAACCTAAGAAAGAGCATATCAGGACATGTCTAAGGAGGGTTCCGTAACTATCAACGCGCAATAGGTTTTCTTTGAATTACTTCAGAAGTTACTGTCCGATTTTGTTCAAAATATTTTTCATAAAGTGTATTTATCTATAAGCATGGAAAATCGCTAGTTTCTTAGTCTCATAGTTAAGAAATGCCAGGGGGACCAACTTGTAAACCACGTTGAAGGAAAATAGTTTATAAAAAAAGTTATGTATGAATTCTTGCCTTTATTTGAAACGACCTATTCGACGATTCCCCACATGATGGGATGGAATGAAAATAAATTTCATCCCCACTTGACATATTGTGTGGGAAGCTACCCGTAAAATATAAAATTATTATTACTTTATGATGCCAAAACCGAGATAATATATACACTATAATATATAACTATAACAAATTTATTCATATAATATTTTCATAATTACAGAAGCTAGAAGGGCGGACAGACAGAAAGACAGACGGACGGACAGAACGAAACTATAGGGGTTCCTTGAGTATTACGGAACCCTAAAAACTGTGAAGTGGTAGCACTCGACAGGTACAATCGCGCCGTTTGCACCTTATAAGCATTGCAGCAACTAACATTAAGAGCCTCCGTGGTCCAGTGGTTTACAACTTGGCTCCCGACTCAGGGACAGTTTTCACGTCAACATGCCTCGTCTATAACATGTAATATTATGTCTATAGTCGCAAGGGTGTAAAGTGACAAAATTCTTCAGTTATATTTATAAAATATAGAGGTCGCCCTGTGGTCGAAATTCGACCATAATTCATGTATTATCTTAAGTTTCAACTCTTTTAGGTTTCTTTTGCCTCTTAGATACGCAATAAAAATATGTATATGTCGTTTATGGATTGTGAAAGAAAGATTGACACTTATTGACTATTATGTCAAACCTACTGTAATATATACAAAAATGCTGGTGTAGGTGTATAATGTATAGTAATGTAATTGTATTAGTCTGTAGTTATGTACGTTGTGCAATGGAATTAGAGTCAGTTCTCGGGCAAAGGTGCACTCGACAGGTTGCACCCTCAGAATACATAGTGTACACTATCTACTAGTTGAATAGTTGATCAATAAACGTGTAAGAGACATTGTTTTCTTAATCCCTCCCACACCACTATGAGTGAGGTAGTGTGTGATGTTGTTATTTTTATAAATTTAATGTAATTCTAAGCGTTATTTTTTTTAATATTAGCTTTTGGCAGGCCTTCCTCGACTTGAACTTTAAATGTGCCAAACTTCACACTGATCCGTAATGCACAATTCTCGTAAAACCGTACTGGAAATGTTTGTTTTACGTATTAATATAATGATGTTTCCGACTACGCGAGTAATTAAAATGAACTAACCAGGACATGTTTAAGGAGGGTTCCGTAACTATCAACGCGTAATAGGTTAAAAAAAAGTGCGTAAACCTCCTAAAGAGGTTTTAGCGTGATCTATCAGCATGGAAATTTACTAGTTTCTATCTTGTATAGTTAAAAAATGCTAAAAAAAATAAAAAACCAACTTATAAACCACTTTGGAGGCCGATTACTCTAAAGCGGTCGACTTTGTAAAAAAGTCATGTTTAAACCTTGCATTTATTTTAAAAAACCTATTCAACGATACCCCACACGATGGGGTAGAATGAAAAAATATTTTTCACCCCACTTCATATGTATAGAGAGCGACACCTAAAATATAAAATTGTTATTATTTTATGGTACCAAAACCGAGATATATACACAATCTATAACAATACTAAATTTTATCCATTTAGATTTATAATGACCGAAGCTGGAAGCGCGGACAGACAGACAGACAGACAGACATACGGACGGACAAAGCGAAACTATAAGGGTTCCTTGTGTATTACGGAACCCTAAAACTACTAATATACGTATATACGGCGTATACGACGTATATACGGGACATGTTGAGGCAAAAAGTGTCTCCAGTTAAATGGCCCCATTTTTGAGATTTTTAGGGCCATTTTGACATTTGCAGTATGGTGAAAACAAGATCGCTGACATTTACAGTATGGTGTAAACCGAGATGGCGGAACTTTTTTTGTATGAACGTTTGTTCTGTCAAATGTACGTCATAGCCTATCTTGAGTTTTGAAATCTTTGACTAAAGTCGTAAAAAAAATTAAACTACTAAGCTCAACTCACTTCCCTCTTAACTTCACTCCATCTCTGATTGTTAATTTCATAGTGCCGCTGTGGCTAGTTATGTAACTATTATTATTTAACTACTTTTGTCAGACACTTTTAGGTTTTGTCTGAGAGAGATGATGCTCCTTTAGTCTCCATGCTTATAAGCGTGTGCGAAGTTAGGTGTGCTCATAACAAACTGATTGGCGAGTGAATTCATCGCCGAATTAATAACCTCCTCCTTTTGTAATTGGCTAAGAAAGTTAACTAACAGTTTCATTTTATGGCTCAATGTAGACTCATATGCAAACAAAGTTAAAATCAAATTATAGTTTCAATAAAGTTTCCTACCCGTTGTCACTGAATATTCAAGTTATTCGAAAAGCTTGTATATTTCCAAGAAATGTTGTGTGTCGGATCTTCTTTGTGGAGAACTTTAATATTGTGTTCATTAAAATTTTTAGTTTGTAAGGCCCATAGCACACGGCGTATTTTAAACGCGCTGACGACGCGCAGAGAACGCGCCTATACGCGATTCAAACGAGATTGGATCGCAATTATAATAATTAAGCACACGGGGCGATTGTAAAACGTTCCTCTACTGCGCGTATACGCGCAGATACAGCAGTACAGACGCGCTGTAGTCGCTCGTAGCTTTTGCGTTTTGATCAGAGACTCCTCTTCTTCAGTTGTACAATGGCGTCGGTTGAGACAACACTGCTTACGTTGGCTTTAGTACTTCTTTTAAAAAGTAAAAAACGTAAAAAAAAGCGAATTTATTGGATAGACCCATTTACGAGTGAAAAAAGATTGGGTGGTCATTATCATACAACTTTTAAAAAATTGTTAGTACATAGAAGATGGAAGAAATTTTATAATTGTTATCGAATGTCATATTCGTCATTCCAAGAACTTCTTTCGATTCTAAAACCTGAGTTAACTCGTCAAAATACAGCAATGAGATCATGTATATCGGCAGAAGAACGTTTGCTCATCACATTGAGGTAAGAAAACAACTAGTATTTATTTATTATGTATTTATTTATTTATTGACCTGTTACATTTTAAAATCAACCGTAAATTGTTATAAGTGCACTTAGATTATGAATAAGAGAAAAAGATTTATTCAATATCATCATACATGTCAGATATGATGTCGGAGTCATTTGTAACCGATTCATTGCTATCCAAATTTTGGAGTGAACTGACAGATTCATTTCTTGGCGCTGATTGATTACTTGGATATTGTGGCTGAAATTCAGACTGATATCCAGATCCAGACTGATATCCAGACTGGTATCCATACTGATGTTCATATTGAAATGCACCTTGGTATCTATTTTCATTTAATGTCCTCGATGACTGTCCCATATTTTTATATTTACGAATTAAATTTATCATATCAGCTTTGGCCTCTAACTTAAATTCCTCTTTGATAGCAGAAAAATCTTTAGCCAACGAAACTAAGAACAGTTTGTCGGGATTTTCAGATAAAATTGTATTATTTGCTTCCTTAGACTGTTTGAGATTTGCTGTCAGTGCTTCATACAATTTGTCTTGTGGGTCTTCATGTTTTGGAGTCTTTTTAGACTTCTTTGGTGAATGTGGTTTTTGAAAATCACAGTCTTGGTTATTCCGCAGAGCTGCATCATCATTTTGACTTGGAGATCTTATTTCGTAAAGCGGGTCTAAAAAAGTTAGCAAATTGGAATATATGTAGGGTCTTCTAGGTTTAGCTCCAGATCCACTGGAACAGTTATTGTTCTTCGCTTTGTCTCTTTTATAAGCGTCCTTAATACTCTTCCATTTTCTTTGAAGTTCAATGACTGAAAACGATAAATAATGTTAATAGTTTAGTTGTTTTTTAGGTTAATTTTAATTCATTTGAAATAAGTAGTTGTAGGTTTATTTTAATTAAAATATGTAAAATTTACGATAATAAGTGATTTTTAATAATGTTATTCTTTTCAGGTATTTAGCTACGGGTTGCTATTTCTCAGATATTCACTATGACTTTAAGTGTGGACAAACGACGGCAGGCATTATAGTCCGTGAAACAGTGAAAATAATATGGGATAAATTAAAAAACATCTGTATGCCAGAACCAACCGAAGAATCACATCTAAAAACTGCTGAAGGATTTATGAAATACGCAAATTTTCCCAACCTACTTGGGGCTATCGATGGGAAACATATTAGAGTTATAAAACCTCAACATAGTGGATCAGAGTATTTTAATTATAAAAAATATTTTTCCATCGTATTGCTTGCAATATGTGACGCAAATTACAGATTTATCGATATAGATGTTGGATGCTATGGAAAAGCTGCAGACTCAACAATACATGAATTTAGTGAATGGACCAAAAAGATAAGGCAAGGAAATTATAATATACCAAATGCGAGACCAATATCTAATAATGGGGTACCAATACCATTTACGTTTGTTGGAGATGAAGGCTTTGCATTATCTCAACATTTACAGAGACCATATGCTGGAAAAATCTTGCCACGGCAGAAAAGAATATATAATTACCGCTTGACACGTGCCAGACGATACATTGAATGTACATTTGGTATATTAAGCAACAAATTTAAAATCTTTAATCGGCCACTGAACGTTAGCGTGGACTTCAGTGTGGCTATTGTGAAAGCCTGTTGTGTACTGCATAATTTCATACGTGAACGTGACGGTTATAATTTTCATAATTCTTTGAGTGTAGCTGGTTTTGAAGATCCTCCTGAAGATGCAAGTTTGATTTCGATTGGTGCAAGACGGTCACAGGGACAACTAAGCGGAACTATGATACGAAATATGTACGCTGACTATTTTATTAGTGATGAAGGTGCAGTACCATGGCAAGATTCTAAAATTTAGGGTACCTACCTAATTACATTTTCTACTGTTTTACTGTTCTATGTACCGTCGAACTATAAACTATAATACATTATTTTTAAATAAATATAAGAAATCTTACCTGCCAGGTTTTTTTCCTTACTGGTTTTTTCATTGAAATTGTCATAAAAAATGTGGCACAATTCATCCCAAGCATTTCTTTTTAACACTTTGTTTGAATATTCGGGCAGTAGTGAATTCCATGTAGCTGGACGATTGTTTATTTCTGTTATAAAGCGGTCGGTGTCGAAGGGTTCCATTTTAAACGAAATACACGCGCAGCACACAATAAAACCTTATTGCAACTGAGGCGCGGGCGCAGTGGTGGCGTGAGCACCCCCACCCCCTCTGCCCGTACTCCGCTCCTTTGTACGCGCGTTTGTACCGCTTCAAATGCACGTATACGCGCTTCATGCGCGCGTTTCTATTATCAGTGCAAACGCAACTATCAGCGTTTACGGCGCCGAAGAAGCGCGTTCCTGAAACGCGCGTCGTCAGCGCGTTTAAAAAACGCCGTGTGCTATGGGCCTAAAGCATCATAATATCACTCGTGTTTTATTTTGCATTGCATGAGATATTAAGTACTTTAAAACATAAATGTACTCATATATTTTGACAATCGCTCAGACTTTAAGGCTGGAACTGTATTGTCCGGAATCCGGAAGGCCGGAGAAAATTCAGAGCATTAATAATAGAACTCTGGGCTTATATAAAATAGAGTTAAAAAACGAGCACAGTCTAGCTGGCTATCCGGCTAAGTCCAATGGACTCACCGACCAACGTAGTATGCGGTCCTCCAGAATTTCAGGGGTTGTGCGGCGGGTTACACAGAAAAATCACAAGTTCAGGAACTGACTAAGAGAAATAAGCGATCTGTGTGCTGTGTGCGAGTTTTTGGCACTACTCACCGTGAAGAAGTTAACTACAATTTGTATGGCATTGAATTAGTTACCATTGTTTGCCACTAGGGGCGCTGTTTCGATGCCATACAAATTGTAGGTAACTTCTTCACGGTGAGTAGTGACAAAATCTCGCACACAGCACACTGATCTCGACACCAACGACTCACGGCGAAGAAATACGAATTTTCGATTAGCCTCATGGAATGTACATTGTACGCTCTCTGTATAGACCCGGTGCCCTTTGTCAAGCAAATAAAAAGTTAAATAGATATAGTGTAGGTATAGCAGCCCTCCAAGAGGTAAGATGGCCCGGAAAGAGAGAATGTAATATATATAATATTTCAGAGTCTGGACGTCATACACGCAACACGGGCTTCCTGTTATCCAATATATTATATATATTATATATTTACATATATCCAACAGAAAACGTGATCCGATATGAAGCAATATCAGACAGAATCTCAGTTCTTTGCATTAGAATTAAATTCTTCAACGTCTCTCCAATTAATGCATATGCTCCAACCGAAGCAGCTGATGAGAACGACAAAGATGAATTTTATGAACATCTCGATTCGGTATACGATCAACTGCCAAGGTATGATACCAAAATTATGATAGGCGATTTTAACGCTAAAGTTGGCCGCGAGGATATTTTTGCACCAACAATTGGGAAACAGCAAACATGACCAGTCAAACGACAATGATCTGAGACTGATAAGTTTTGCAACATTGTTATAACATGGTTATGAAGAGCACTATGTTCCCTACTTGTCTTCCTTTCTTATACCATAACATTTACCTAAACTTCAAATCGTACAGATGTGAAACGCGTGAAAATCAATAGATGAGAAATTCCTATGCTATTATTTAAACTGACAATGGGCGTTCCATCACAATAGCACAATAGAAATTTGCAGCTAACGACTATATAATATACTAGTTCAATTATAGTCACTTTTATTTATTCTTATAACTTCTTGTAACTAAGGTAAATTTTACATCTTCTATATCATAAAGAGGAAAGATTTGTATTTTGTATGTTCGTATTTTTCACTCAAAAACTACTGGACCGATTTCAAAAAAGGTTTTACCATTAAATTGCTACAAAACATATATTTGATAAGTTGAGAATACATTTAGAAATCGGCTACAGCCAGTATAATCTAATATTAGTTATTTTTTTGAACCCTTTTAAGGTTCCCTAATACCTATGGTAATTTCTACAAAGGTATGGCTATTCAAAGTCCGGCACCAGCAATACTCGTATACGACGCAAGGTGCTTACGAAAATTCGCGGCTGCACAAGATGTCTCAAAAACTTTCAATTAAAAATATATTTTGGATCCCGTGACTCTAATAAAAAGGCTGGGACTATATGATCTGGAAACCAGAAGGCTTGAGTAAAATCAGAGCACTGAAAATAGAAATCTAGGCATTAGCCTATACAATAGAGTTGAAAATCGAACAAACAAGTGTCAAGTAAAATGTCAATGTCAAATATGACAACTCGAAACTAATGTGTTTTATTTTCAACTCTATTGTATTAAGTCCAGAGTTCTATTTCCAATGCTCTGAATTTTCTCCGGCCTTCCGGATTTCGGACAATATAGTCCCAGCCTAATAATTGCGTTAGTTGTAAGAATTAATAGTCTTTAAACGAGAATTTGCACGCCACCTAAAGGCAAAATAAGAAGGAGCTAATGTACCTAAACTGTAACACAATATTGTACCTTATTTAGACAAATAACTGATTTCTTTCTTTCTAATCAAAAGTATCATAAGTCTGTTTCGCTTCAGAATCAAAAAAAACATTTAAGCTCCGTCCCATGTCCAGGGCACCTCGAACTGTGGGGGCGCGGCTGCAAACCAAGCAGAGAACCTCAAGTGGCGCAAGTATTAGAACCTTAGCGGAGACCTCATATTGGAACCATTTTAGGAATTTAAATAATGATCTTGCATTGGCAGATTTTAGTCGGGTATATCTCACCTCCGATGCAAATTTGGCTGCGACTACCTTTGTTGAAATCGTTTCTAACGCAGTGTCGGCTAACTCTACAAAAGTACGAGTTCCCCATAAAAAACGTCCTATTAAGCCATGGCTTACACCTGGTCTTGTACGATGCATCAGAAACCGTGATACTTTACATAAAAAAGCCAAATTAAACCCTAACAATCCTATTTTACAGATGACTTACTCTAGATATAGAAATTTTTGTAATAATTTGCTAAAAAAGCTTAAAACTGCATACGAACAAAACGAATTTAAAAAATTTAAAAATAATCCTAATGGTATGTGGAGTACTATTAATAAAATAACATACTTAAAAAAGACAAATACGTCACCAATCTTCGATCTTTTAAATATTTCCCAAAATTCTCACGACTGGGTGAATTATGTTAACAGTTACTTTGCAGAAATAGGCAAAACTTTGGCTGATGCGATATTACTTAAGCGAAACACTAACTCGCCAAATCTAGTCAATACTCCCGAACAACACTCACAAAGAGATTCAATGGTACTAGGTGATGTAGATCACGCAGAAGAGGAAGCCATAATAGAAAATTTAAAAAATGATTGTGCAACAGGCGTAGATAATATTTCGACATTGGTTATAAAGAATGCCGTGACAAACTTGACCCCCCCCCCCCCATTATTATTTAATTTATGCTTCTCTACTGGGACTTTCCCGGAGACCCTTAAGCGTGCACTCGTTCATCCCATTCATAAAGGTGGTAACAGAGATTGTGTAAGCAACTATAGACCTATTTCTGTATTGACTATCGTTTCGAAGATCCTAGAAAAGCTTCTAAATACTAGGTTAATTGGGTTCTTAAGTAAGAATCATATTATTGCTGAAAATCAGTATGGTTTTTCTAAAGGTAAATCGACAGATGATGCTACTTTACACCTCACCGAAACGATAGCTAAATGCTTAGACAAGGGTGATAAAGTTTTAGGAGTGTTTTTGGATTTATCTAAGGCCTTCGACACGGTTTCTGTGCCACTTTTATTGAATAAGTTAAAGTCTATCGGGGTGCGAGGTGTTGTTTTGGATATTTTTCAGGACTACCTTTTGGAGCACTCTCAGTGTGTAAAGATAGGAGAATTTCTGAGCAGTCCCACTCGGCTCTCTTACGGTGTGCCACAAGGAAGTGTTTTAGGACCTACCCTCTTCCTTATATATGTGAATACCTTATGTACTGTCAAGCTAAATAACTGCGAGATTTTCGCATATGCTGATGACACGGCCTTGATTGTATATGGGGGTAGTTGGGAGGAGGTTAAGCTTCATACAGAGGTTGCTCTCAGAGAGATTATGAAGTGGTTAGATATTAACTTGTTAACCTTGAACCTGGACAAAACTAAATATATACCATTTTCTGCACGCTGTAATCCTAAACTACCTGAGAATTTTTGTATTGTGGCCCATACCTGTGCTGGTAATGTCTGTCATTGTTCCAACTTAACGTTAGTAACTAAAATTAAATATCTAGGACTTGCCCTAGACAACAATCTCTGTTGGTCTCGCCACATACAAATTCTTACATCGCGCATAAGAAAACTGATCCCTGTCTTTCGCAAACTAAGGAGCTCGGCAGATATCAATACGCTAAGGTGTGCATACTTTGCTCTCGCACAATCTCTTATGCAATACTGCATTATCGCATGGGGAGGGTGTGGAACCCGTACTTTATTGCCACTGGAGCGTGCTCAGCGCGCTATCTTAAAGGTAATCTATGGGTATCCTCGTCGCTATAGTACTCATCCTTTATATAGAGAGTCTGAGGTGCTCACGGTTAGGCAACTGTTCATCATGAGTGTGATTCTTCGTAAACATAGAGAGCTCCCCTACGTACAACCTAGCAAACGAAGTACATGGAAAATCTGTTCGACAGTTCGTCACCGAACCTCACTTGCTAGGCGACAATTCTACGTCATTTCCTCTCACCTCTACAATACAGCGAATAAACATAGTAATTTGTATCCTCTTACAGTGAGCAAATGCCAACGAGTTATTTTAAATTATCTTAGTTTCTTTAGATTACAATAGTACTGAAAAATGTTTACAAAATCCATATCCATAATTTACATCCCTATTAATATAATATATATACTCACACCCACAACACACACACATACACACAGCACATAAACACACACACAACATATTGCATGGTACCATCTTGGAATTTACTAATATTTTTTTTATGTTAACTTAATTCAATTATGCTTGAATTTATTTATTTGTTACCTGTATTAGTTCAACAGTCATATTGTACCTACTTGTTATTTAAGGCTTTTTCCTTTTTCCTCGAGCCGAAAACTCAGGCAGCTGTGACACAGTTAATACTAGTACGGCTGCCGATGTTACCTTTATTGTCTATTTTGTGGAAATGTCTTTGTTATTTGCTAAATTGTATTTTGTATTATTTTAGTTGAATAATAAATAAATAAATAAATAAAAAAAATAAAAAAAATTGGGGTGGAAACACTAGGCTCGTCTCTAGGTCGCACATAAGCTTTTTAAACTAACAACAAAAAATCTTACTGAAACGATCCGAGATCCTAGAGCCGGGAACTATCTGGCACAACGGATAGCCATTGTTATCCAACGAGGCATGCTATCAGTTGGCTAGGTACTACCAGATGGGGACGACCTGGGGAAGTTTTTCTATACTATCTCTAAAAATATATATAATATTTTTATATATATAGATAGCGAGATAGTCATATTTGTAGATAAGTCTTCTTTTTTATTCGTATTAATTTTTAGTGTATTATGTGATCGACACAATTAATTATATATTATGTTAATATTACAATCTTATTTATTATAGTGCTAATTTTTACAGCCTATCACAATCGTACAACCAAGAATAAATAAAAAGTACAGTCGGAAGATATCTGATTTTGGCTACAATATATTAAAAACTTTTTTGCTCAGAGTAGTTTTATCCCCTCCATCCGGCTACATACTCACTCCACATATCACTGTCACACTGCACAGAGGGTCACTAAGTGAGCGCTATTCATATGTAACTTAACTTAGTCACAAAAACGCCACTTGTAGTCTCTGCACAATATCTAATCCTTTTCGGTTACAATTCTATTTTAAATTGTTAAGAAATATAAGTTATTCAAGTAATTGTGGGTTAGTGTACGTGCGCCTACTCTCTCCAAGACATTGACAAAGAAACATCAGTCCAAAGAGAGCTAATTCCAATCTTTAACAAGCATGCCAAAGTAAAGTACTACGACGTACATTTGACATAAAAATCTTCATATACAAGAAAAAGTTACGCCATCTTGATTTCAGAAGTATTTGTCAATTATATGCGGACTGATTGAACAACATGACATTTGACATGACAGTATACAGCGGAAAGCAAATGTCAAATGTCATGTTGACAAATGTCAGACCTCGACAGCCCCAAAAAACCTCAAAAGTTTAAGTGTGGACACTTTTTGCCTCGACATGCCTCGTCTATAATATATCTATAGGTGTATGTTTTACGAGACACATTATTTTTCCTTATAAACAACTTATGTGCACACATAAAACCATAAAGATACAGTTAACCGCCCAAGTGTTTGGAGCATCGCCAAACCTGGTTTTTGGGTCAACCGATACCAATTCATATTTCACGTTATGGTTTCTGTTTTTTTTCCAGAAACAAACTGGTCATGTAAAACATAATGTTCATCCGTTTGCAATTAGGATAAAATATATTATTAAACATAATACCATTTCTGTGAATTCATTAATGATGAATTTCGATTTACTGATTCACTTTTGAATAATATTAAGAAAAGATGGGTAATATCATCACCGTTAGCAAAATTATTTAATAGTGTCTTTCTTACGTAAACTAAGCATATTCTTCTTTCATGTATGTAATAAGTAGTAGATATTTATTATATCACTAGCTGTCCGGACAGACTTTGTTCTGTCTTAACTATGAGCTGGAATATATAATAACCAAGCAGGTAAACTGAACGCTAATCTATAAATATTTGACAGTCAAGTGAGAAACTGAACACAGTGAGCAGTTACTTTGGGAAAATTCAATTGACGTTTTAAGTATGTTCCCTGCAGTTGTCCCAATGTCTCTCACCGTTTAGATCTTTTTTCAGGATCAAAATTAGCCTAATTGGTCTAGCTGTTCTCGAGTTTTAGCGAGATATTGGCATTGCAACCCATTTTTATTTCATTTGATAGGATTACCGAAAACCATAGCTTACTTAGCATTAAATTTCGTTTAAATACGATGGTGAAATGCGATACGAAGACGAAGTTTAAAAAAATATATAATATATTATATATAACACCCGTGACACAAGTTCATCGGGAACGTACCACGGGACCGGATTGACGTGGTCTGAAAGCGTCCATAAATATATATACTCCTAAATCCTAATCCTGGAGCGTCTAATAGTACGGCTATCAGGAGCTCAAATAAAAATACACAAAAAAAAATATTCGAAGTGGTGCCAAAAATATGAAGTTTTAAAAAAAAATGTTTTTATTGACCTTACTGTACTTTCATGTACACCAGTGCTGCAAATTAATGAAATTTGTTGCATTTTTGGTATTATCTTATTCCTCACAGACCATTCTATTCGAAATACAGGAAAAAGAGTGAGTATCTATTGTACTTTTTTGGAAAAACAAATATCAACTTAAATTTTAGCATGAAATTTGATAAATAAATAATTTTGACAAAGTTTGAGAGCCTTTCGTGAAAAAAATAGTATAAAGACCTAAGTGGCCAATTGTTTCAAAAATATGCGCAAATAATACACTTTACAAAATGGTTTATTACATAATTTTATCTAAAGACAAAAAATTAAAAAAAAATCTTATCTTGTCTTAAACGGTGACCAAGACGGTGTCAGGCGTTCTAAAAGAGCCCTTTTTACTGCAGTAAAGATCGTGTAAAATATAGGTATTTACTACCTGAGCCTAGTATTTACTACCTGGCCCATGCTACCCATCTTTTGTTTATTACGAGACAGGTAGAGTGTGAGCGAGCGAGAGAAGAGTATAATGTTAATACATTGTACCTTTCCTCTCGCGACAGGGCACATAACAATGCCTTTGTTATGTGCCCTGTCGCGAGTATTTACAATTTAGTGCGTATCTCGACTTGTTCGGTATTGCATGTGTACATTCCTTTTAGACTTCTCTGTAATTTTAAAATCAGTGTTATAAAGACGACTCCTGGCTATATCATTGGACTCTTATTTTTGCTCAGTGATTTGGGTTTTATTTGATGATTTTACGACGACTTGGCTTGTATCTGAACTAGTATTGTGTATTAAGATGCCACGTATTCAATATACGGCTCAAGAATACGCAAACATGCACTTCATTTATGGTGAATGTAGAGGCAACGCAAGTGCTGCTGCAGCTCTTTATAGGGAAAGATACCCTACCGCGCGTCATCCAGATTACCGCATATTCATCAGAGTCCACAGGTGATATCCGGAAGGTAGAATACCTGGCAGCGGCATTGGTGGTACGAGCACTGGTAGACTGACTAATATCGATACACAAGACATTGTAATTGACGAAATTGAGCTAGACCCGTCCACCTCTACTAGAGTAATAGCACGACGTACTGGAATCTCAAAGATGACCGTGCACCGTGTACTGAAAAAAAAAAAATTCATCCCTACCACATTAGACGCGTCCAAGCTCTACAACTGAGAAATTACAAAGCAAGATTGTTTTTTTGTCGACAAATGCTTGCAAAAATAGAACAAGATCCACAATTCTTCGACAAAGCAGCTCTTTATAGGGAAAGATACCCTACCGCGCGTCATCCAGATTACTGCATATTCATCAGAGTCCACAGGTGATATCCGGAAGGTAGAATACCTGGCAGCGGCATTGGTGGTACGAGCACTGGTAGACTGACTAATATCGATACACAAGACATTGTAATTGACGAAATTGAGCTAGACCCGTCCACCTCTACTAGAGTAATAGCACGACGTACTGGAATCTCAAAGATGACCGTGCACCGTGTACTGAAAAAAAAAAATTCATCCCTACCACATTAGACGCGTCCAAGCTCTACAACTGAGAAATTACAAAGCAAGATTGTTTTTTTGTCGACAAATGCTTGCAAAAATAGAACAAGATCCACAATTTTTCGACAAAATTCTGTGGAGCGATGAATCCACTCTTAAAAAAGATGGATACTTCAACATGCATAATCTGCACAGCTGGCAACTCTCGAATCCGCATCTAATGCGAGAAGAGAGATCACAATACCGGTTCAAAATAAATTATTGGACTGGTATATTAAACGGGAAAATCATTGGTTCATTTGAACTGCCCGGAAATTTATCTGGACAAAGTTACTTGATTTTTTTACAAAATGATCTGCCAAATTTAATGGAGGAGGTGCCTGAGGAGTTGAGACAATGCCACTGGCTACAAAATGATGGTTGTCCTGCACATTTTGCTGTAAACGTCCGTGCGTATTTAAATGCCACGTATCCAAAAAAAGGATGGTCGTTTGGGTTCCATTTTGTGGCCTCCGCGATCCCCAGACTTAAATCCATTAGATTTTTTTACTGGGGCTGTCTAAAAGAACAGGTGTATTTTAAGCCTATTTCGAGTTTGGAGGAATTACGCAGTCATGTGCAGGAGGCCGCTTCAAAAATAACTGAACGGCGCTACGCACGACTTCTTAGAAGAGCATTTATTAGAAGATGTTGAGCTTGTATCAGAGTCGGTGGCAGACAATTCGAACACTTGTTATGAAATAAAGATTGATTTATGTACAACTTAACGCTTTTATTTTGACAATTTAAGACAATATTATTATTTTCTTTCTTCAGTCAATCAATTTACCAATTTTGCGTCTTAATGTTAAAAAAAATTGTAATACGTAATTTTATGACCACTTTGTAAACTCTATTAACTGCGCATATTTTTAAATAGTTGGCCACATCGGTCTTCATACTATTTTTTTTCACAAAAGGCTCTCAAACTTTGTCAAAATTATTTATTTTAAATTAATTATATTTAAATTATAAAAATTTAAGTTGATATTTATTTTTCCAAAAAAGTACAATAGATACTCATTCTTTTTACTGTATTTCTAATAGTATGGTCTGTGAGAAATAGGATAACACCAAAAATGCAACGAATTTCCATAATTTGCGGCAATAGTGTACATGAAAGTACAGTAAGGTCAATAAAAACGATTTAAAAAAAAAAAACTTCATATTTTTGGCACCACTTAGAATTTTTTTTTTGTTTATTTTTATTTGAGCGCCTGACACTATTAGGTACTCCAGGATTATCCATTCTTCCTGGGACACCCTGTATATATATATATATATATATATATATATATATATATATATCTATGGACTAGACAACGGAAATATTTACCCGCGGCTTCGCCCGCGTGAAATTTGTTTTTAAACACTATCTTAATAATAATTTAAATCTTTCATCCCCTTCTTGGGGCTGAATTTGAGGAAAGGCTGAAATACATAACTCATTATTTTATCCGTACTCAATTCATACGAAATATCATGCAAATATGTCCAAGGGACAAAAAGTCACATACAAACTTTTACCTCCTATTTGACCCAAGAACATAGAAAGCTTTTTGTTCCTTTGGCAGGATTCGAACCCGCGACCTGCGGCTATATTGCCGACACGCTAACCACAGAGTCTTAGAGGTCGTCAAGTGGGGCTAAGATTTTTGTTTCAAGTGTATTAGTATTAAGCTTAAGTAGTTTTCTGTTATCCATAAGTATCTCAAAGCCTCCAGAGCCTCCTGGTCCAGAGATTGGCTCTCGACTCGGAGGTTCGATTCCCGCGTCGGAACATCAAAAAATGTTGTTTCAAAGTTTTGTTAGGACAATGCAGGCTGATCACCTGATTTTCTGACAAGAAAGATGATCAATGCGTCGGATGGGCATGCAAAAAGTCGGTCCTGCGCCTGATCTCTCGCAAGTCGTGTCGATCATCTGTCCCACTGAGTTACGAGAGTAAAAGAGGAGAGAGTGCTCTTGTGTACTTGGGCACTATAAAATAACTCGTACGTAACTGATCTAGTTTCAATGAAACCGGCCACCGTCACCGAAATTGGTGTGGTGGAGCTAGCTATAAAGTATCTCAAAACGTTATGGACATTGGACATTCTGCTATGCTTACAATACTCATCTAAGGATAACATTTGGACAACTGTTTGGACGTCGTCCAAGCTGACTCTCTGGTCAGCAACTTTCTCCTAACTACATTACTGCAGTTATTGGTATGTTTATGTGCGCATTTCGAGCTGTTACCGTTTTAAATTTAATAATTATAATAGCTCCTCACGCCAATTTCGGTGACAGTGGCCGATTTTATTAAAGCCAGACCAGCTACGCAGGTTATATTTTATATTATTTATAGTGTCCAGTATGACAGATGACCCATACGACTGGTGAGAGTTCAGGCGCAGGAACGACTTTTTACATGCCCATCCTACCCATGGATCATCTTCCTTGCCAGACAATCAGGTGACGGGCCTGCATTGTCCTGATCACTGACCAACTTATAAACAACATAATTATTTTGTTGCTCTATAAAAACTTTGGACCCCCATTTCATCTCCCTAAAGGAGGAATTTCAAAAAACTATAAAATTTAATTCACTGATGTGTATTTATTAGCACGGATATTGAAACAGCCTCCGTGGCCTAGTCATTAGAGCTTGGCCCTCGTCTCGGAGGTAGTGTGTACTCTAGTGTACTGCGCACACACTTAGGCACTATAAAATAACTCCTGCGTTGCTGGCATTGAAACCATTTCAATGAAAACGGCCACCGTCACCGAAATCGGTGTGGGGAATTTCCATGAAAATGTCATTCATGTCATTTCCATCAAAAATTTTTCATGGAAATTTGACACTCACAGAGAGTGAATTCTAATAAACCTCGAAACACGTATTTAATAAATATGTATTAAAGAGCATGAATCTTAATTTTTGTCAACTATTGTCAATTATTATCATCCGAAACGGGACAAAGGACCATGTAAAATATCGTCCCCCCAACAGATTCCAAACTTATCTAAGTTAATAACTCTTGCCACACTGATTATTATTATTTAGTATGATGTTTGGATATCGCATACCTACATTCCCCGATACATCGCACCCGTGCGAAGCTGGAGTGGGTCGCTAATATAAAATTCCAAATCCTGTCAAAACCCCACTCCTGAAGTGAATGTGGCAAAAAAAAATACAAAATATTTTTTAGCGTGGCAAGAGCTATTAACTGAAATAGGCTTAAAATCTGTTGGTGGGTGGGGACACTGCCCATACAGTTATTGCATGGTCCTTTAAAGATATTTCCAATTTCAATACAAAATTTCAACTCCTATTTCACCCCTTTATAATTGGAATTTTTCAAAATCCCTTCTTAATTAAGGGATATTAATAAAGTATTAATAAAGCGTTCTTATCGCTAAGACAATTCTCAAGAAAGTACTTAAGATGTTGCTTTAATTAATAGATCGTACTTAAGAACAGCTGTTGGTACGGCATATCAAGTGAGTGCGACCGTATTATTAAACGAGACTCGTTACTCAAGTACGCTATCAATGCTGTCAAACTGTTACTTGAAACGCGGTTTCGTGAGTACAGTCAAACCTTGACTTGAGTACGGCTTGAGATGAAGTACAGTACTTGATTTAATACTTGACAGCAGATCTTTTTTTTTCGTTTTCCAAAAAACAATCCTCATTATATGATTCCCTCCCTCCTATAATTCCTTGCCCTATCGACCTTAAATCTGTTCTGTGTTTTGTGAATACTTCTTTTATTGAAACTTTATGTACATAATATATTCTTACTAACAAAATAAAACTGTGGTACTAACCCTAAATATTTGTGTTTGTTCTTGGTTTTAGATTATTCAATAGACCGTATACTTACTCCAGTACACCGTAGCCTTGTTTATTCGTAAGACCCACTTATAGGGCAGAGTTTTCGTCAACACACACATTGGTGAATTACTAAGGAGCCATTTTAAAGAATTAGAAGAAGAATAACTTTTTTTCGTATGGCAATGATCCGCATTCCGTATTACGTAGTTGTTTTAAGAATATGGATAATAATATGTTAGAGAATAATAAATATCAATATCTACGTGAATATTATTTAAAATCAGTTTTTTCAATATAAAAAATAGACCAAACTTTTTTGGTATTTATATTAAATATTACATTTTTAAAAAGAAATATTGGAGGAATGTATAACCAATAAATCTTTTCTTTGCAGAAGTGTAAACGAAACGTTATTTCATTCATTCGTTGTCGTGTAGATGATGCTTAAAAGTTGAGTAAGTGGTCTCAATAACTTTATCAACTGATACGGTCTTGAGATCATACTATGAATTAAAGACTAAGAAAGAGCTAATAGTTACTTGAGACCGTCTCAGCCAAGAAAGGTCTTGAAAACGAGTTTGAGAACGGTTTATTAATACGGGCCTTAGTGAGCATGTACATTATAAATTAATACAACCGTTCAAATGTCACGTTTCTACCATTAGCGGTTACATGTGTGCGAGCGTCTATATTATATCAGTGAGTCAGTGGGGACATCTCTTTTCACATTTATATAGATTACATACAATTATATTGATCCATCAACATATAGCTCACACCACTAATTGGATTGCACTAAAAGGTGAGCAGATACTATGTTCTTATTACATGAGTGTAAGCAGTTGACAAGAAATATTTTAAAATTCACATGGGTCTAAAGTTTCTTATGATTCAACGCAACCGACGCCCTTAACAAAAATGATATATTAATATTAAGTTAATCTGTACAAATAAATAAAATTTGAGTGCATTTTAAAGGGTTTAATTAATTAAACCCTTTAAAATGCATATTATGAAAGTGTAAGCGGCACTTTGGTGCAGTATTTAAATTTTTTATTTTGTCTGTCTGTTTGTTCCGGCTAATCTCTGAAACGACTGGACCTACTTTCCCGGGACTTTCACTGGCAGATAACTGATATTATAAAGAGTGAATTAGGCCACTTTTATCTTAGGGTTTCGTTTAAAAAAGTAGCATTCCGTTTCCGTTAGTTCTACGTAAACGAAGTTGCGGGCACTAGTTAGTAAAGTAATAAAAATACCTGGGTAACCGAGCTTTACAAAAAAGAATAACAAAATTTTCATCCTGGTTTCGAACCCATCACATTCCAAATTTTTTAACGGAGCAAAAATTATACACACGCATGCCAAACTGCCAGCCAGGCTGACATAATAGAGTCTAAATTATTGATATATTGTTGCATGACGAAACAATATATATATATAGCTTAAAAATGCACAGTTTCCTCCTGATAAAACATAGCTAGATCGATTTTTCTCCCCCACAACTCCCTGAATACTTTCATGGTAATACTTGCAGCCGTTTTCAAAAAACCTATTTTGTATACAAGATTGTCTCGTTTAATGTATAAGATAATGCAAACGAGAGTCTCATTTAAGCGCAGAATACATTACATACAGTGAATAATGTAACTGAAAACATCAATCCGTACGAAATGACATTTCAAAGGGCTTATTATAAAATACGAGCGTCATTTACGGAACCCGACAATTGGCATGTTTTATTCAAGAGCTATGCTACAATGTCAACAGGGGAAGGAAATTGAATTAAAAAGCATAATATTTTATGGGTATCAGCAAATGTTTGTTATCTTACTTCTTAGTCGTCATTTCTTTAATTTGCCTTAATTATTTTTAAAATAAATACATTTTTATTCCACTGCAGAGTAGACAACCATACTTAAAATTTAAGATAACTTTAGAGGTGTTTAATTGTTAAATCAGCTTAATGGCACTTGTCACAACGAGACAAAACGAAACGCGATATGGCGCTGCATTATTAAAAATTTTACGTTACGTTTTACGTTACGTTATACGTTACGTTATAATACGTTTCATTGTAATGTCAGGTTCCACCACGCTGCATAGCGCATGTGCAGTGTATGACTGATGTCATATGAAACGTGTATCTTTTAGTGTAGGGAATAAAGTTTTTGGATAGCTATCTGAAAAATGCGACGTCGCGGTGCTAACTGACCCTTACCAGCCCGGCAACGGCTCGACGATGACTACCTCATTACACTGGCCTCCCCGGTGCCAGGCCGGTAAGTGGAAAAACAACCATTAGGCTGGACTATATGATTCGGAATCCGGTAGGCCGAGGAAAATTCAGAGCATTGAAAATAGAACTCTGCGCTAATACAATGGAGCTTAAAATCGAACACACAATTGTTGAGTCAATTGTCAATGTCATACTATATGACAGCTCGACTCCGACACATTGATTTTCAGCTCTATTGTAACAGCGCACGGTTCTATTTTCAGTGCTCTGAATTTTCTCTGGCCTTTCGGATTCTGGACAGTATAGATGGGTCTATACTGTCCAGCCTTAGGTTTCTATAAAGTTTTAACACACATATATTAATTTACTTTATCCTTTTTCCCAGTAGGGACGACCGAACCATGTCGCCATTAATAATAACTATAATATGGAGTTTATGGAATTCCATTGTTTCCATGCCTCACTACAATGTACTGGGGCAGACGTCACATCCCTATGCCAACCAGTAAACGATTAAACCTCTGTATATTTCTAAAGATATTTTGTACTAGATGTTTTCCGCAACTGCGTGCGCGCTAAAAGAAATGTCGCGGGGATGTCCTTCCCCGTGGTTTATTCCATGTCTGTGTAAAATTTCATCAATATGGTTCCATTAGTTTTGGAGTATATTTAATGCAAACAAACAAACAAACCGTTCCTCTTTATGATATTAGTGTAGATAAAATTACGTAAAAATAAATCAGCAGAAAACAGCTAATCACGTCCTATATAAAACTTTTAACGTGAAATGTGAGGACTGATAAAACTCAGCAAATGATAAATTGAATGTAAAGGATTTTTCACTTTGAAAACTAGTACTAAAAATTCTGTAAATACATGTTTTCAAATCTAACCTTTGACGGCGCACCTCAATTGAAAATGAGCCCTCTTCATATAGTAATATGTCGCATAATTGCAAACCATTATATGGATGCACGAACCATGAAATATGGGCACATAACGTTAAAATAAATTTAAAAAATGCTACCTCCTTTCTATTGAAGGCGATTGAAGCGCCACATTTAGATTAGGGCGTGTGTGCACAGATAAATATGAAATTTATTGGAAATATTTTTTTCTTGTTAAAGAGGATTTATGTTCTACTAGGGCAAAATCGCGGCATCGCTTACCTTAATCAAGTATCTCACGGGAAATTTTCGGCATAAAATGTAGCCTATGTCTTAATCCAGAGCCAACTATTACCATACCAAATTTAATCAGAATCCGTTCAGTAGCTTTTGCGTAAAAGAGTTACAAACATCCATCCATCCATCCATCCTCACAAACTTTCACATTTATAATAGTAGTAGGATTTAAAAGAAAAACTCATAGGCGGGTTTCTCGCTTAGGTTTTCGGTGTTGTCGAATATTACTGGCACAATAATTATAACAACAGTCTACGCCAAAATTAATTTTACATGAAAATGCACTCGATTTAAAGTATTTCACTTGCTGAATCGAAAAATACAACTTATTAAATTTGGCAAAAATTTTAACTATTTCTCTACACAATCTTCATAATTTTGAAGTCGGTACCAGCCCAAACATTATCCTGATAAATCATTATTTTATAGAGCTTTATTACACTTAAGTTGGCTGGCCATTTCAAAATAATGAAGATTGTGTAGAGAAATATTTAAAATTTTAGCCGAATTCAAAAGGGAAACTATTTATTTAGAAAATAATATTTATTTCCTTTTTTATTTTCATTTGTGTAATTTTACTTTGGAAGTCGGTTTAATTATTTGTTTTAAAAATAATATTTTTTCTCTTTTTAGTCATATTTGTTATATTATTAACACATTTTAAGAAATTTTAAAATAAACTATCGAACGTACGAGTGTAATTGAATACGCGCCAAGATTCCATTGGGTATTGTATATAAGATGATGATCATGATTATTGTAAGTTACATAATGGCATAAATGCTTGCAGCTATTTTAAGAATAACGAAATTTTCAAACGCGTTTCTTCAACGACTGAGGAGTTCCGTTCAATCCTTTTGGATCCAGGGTATACCTTGGTACAAAATCTTACTTTTTGTTAGCAGATGCTTGGGTTACTTCAGAAAAAGAAAAAGTCAAAATCACTATAACAATAATGTGTCCATATAAATTTCGAGGAGTTCCATGGATGTTATCATCAGGTCACCACTTTGGTGACAAGGGATTCCACCTTCGCCTACCACCTATACCACCTTCGGATTGACCACCACCACCACCTTGAAAATCGGCTAACAGACGGCGGAGTTATCGTTGAACATACAAAACAGACCGTCACGGTTTGAGATACTTTTGTTTTTTTTTTATTTTTTTTTATTTATTTAAGGTCGCTTTCAACATCTACGGTCATTAGCGACCACAAGTATTAACAGATAACATATAATTACATATCAAATCAAAGAATAATAGTTAGTCAGTCTTAAGAATTTAATAGTGTTTACATAATCTGATAAACAATCTTTTAATGTCTTATGAAGCTTAACTTTACTTCTTTCTGAATTGAACATTGGACAATCTATTAATAAACCATCACATCTAGAACATTTGTTCTTAGGTACTTTGGTAATAAGGTGAATGTGTGTAATATTACCTATTCTTAATCTATTTATAACTATTTCATCTCTTCTATTGTTAAATTAAATATTAAATTTTTCAAAAATTGATTTCCTAATATCATACAGTGAACTCTTATTATTTCTAGCCCAATAGCTGTTCCATAGTTTTTTAATATTTTACTTTAGGTGTTTTTTAAGATCAGAAATATTAGAAATCATTAAATTACATTCATTTAAATTTGTAGCTTCCTTAGCTAGAACATCGGCTTTTTCATTTCCCGGGATGCCTTGGTGACTAGGAATCCAAATAATTTCAATAGAAAAGTTATTATCAATTAGATTTGTAAGATTTTCTTTTATAATATTAATTAAGGGATCAATATTTTTATTATTCGATAAGGCAGTTAAACATGATAGTGAATCAGAAAAAATTATATATTTTTTTGCAGTCCGAGGATTATTTTTAATGAGCTCCAAACATTTCAAAATGGCCATAGCCTCGCATGTGAATATAGATGTATAGTCAGGTCATCTGTACTTGCAACTATAATTTTCTGCAACAATTGCACAACCCGTTCTATCATTGTAAATAGATCCATCAGTAAATAATAAATATATTTCATAGTAGTTCATAAAAATAATTTCTATAAATATAGTCGGGAGTAGATTCTCGGGGACATTTGCTAGCTATATCTATATTTATTTTATATTTAATTTTATTCCAAGGTGAGATCTTATAAGGAAAACGACGACAAAATAATGGGGGTAGATCAAATTTAATTTCTTTCAAATAGTTTTTAACTCTGACTCTAATGGGAACAGAAAGAGAGGGTCGTAAGCTGTATTCTATATCAGACAATAATGTTGGTTTTAAAAAGAGAGAATCTATATTATTAACAATATGTTTGGCTGGATACGTAAGGCATAGCTCCTTCCCTCGATATTTTAAAGGCATTTTATTAGACTCAACAAGAATACTGTCAACTGGACTTGTTGGAAAGGCTCCTAAACTTAACCTTAGACACGTATTATGGATACTTTCTAAAATGTTTAAAATGTTATTTGAAGCCGAGTCATACAATATCGAATCGTAATAAATTTTTTGTCTTATCAAGGCTTTGTAGGTATTCTTAATACATTTACAATCAGATCCCCAACTATTTGATGACAAAATTTAATAATATTCATTCGACTATAACAATCAGATTTAAGTTTTTTAATGTGTGAAACCCAATTTAATCTAGGATCAAAGGTAAGTCCCAATATTTTTGTTTCATTCACTTCATTTATTTTACAATTATTAATGAATACATTTAATTTATATTTATTTTTCTTTTTTGACATTACCATGAGCTCCGTTTTGGTGTCAGAAAACTTAAAGCCTGCTTCTAGACTCCATTTACTTAAATTATCTAAGGTGTCTTGTAAATCTTTTTTAAATAATTTTTAGATCATTACCAATACATAAAATTGTTAAATCGTCTGCAAATAAAAACCCTTTAACAGGCGGTTTTATAATCTCTAGAACGTTATTAATTGATATTAAAAATAAAATCACACTCAAAATAGAACCCTGTGGGAGTCCATTTTCAGTGCAAAGGGGATTTGAAAGAATTTCATTAATTTTAACCCTTACAAGTCTATCAGACAAAAAAATTATAACAAAAGCTAGGCCATTACCTTTAAGGTTAAACTGTTGCAGAAGTAATACAACTCCAAATTTCCATACCATTTCGTAAGCTTTTTCCAAATCTAGGGCAATTAATACTACTTTATTGTTATTGCAAAATACTTGAGAATATCATCTTCTAAAAGGCATAAGTGATCTAATGTTGATTTATACTGTTAGACAGTGACAGAGACAGACAGAGACCCAAAGTGAGAAGACGCTAAATAGGTACTGATTTTGCTCCAAATACCATCTAATTCTATTGCTCAAAATGTTTTCTAAAATTTTACACAGGTTACATGTAAGTGAAATTGGTCTGTAGCTTGATGTCAGTGTAGGTAGTTTACCTGGTTTTAAGATAGGTACAACAATGGCCTCTTTCCACAGATCAGGTAAAAAAAATTGTTTTAACCAAATGTAATTATAAATATCTAAAAGTCGTTCGAGAGCTATTAAGGGAAGTTTTTTAATTATTGTATTTGATATTTTTTCAAGACCAGGGCTGGAATTTCCTAATTTTTGTATAATTAAGTTAAGTTCATCCATAGTTATATTATTATTGATAGGATGACTATTATCATGTTTATCAAAACCTATATTATGACTTTCTTCTTTTTATTTTTTATAATATAAGAATTCTTTTCTATAATTATTTGAGCTTGAACTTGCAGCAAAACCTCTAACTAATAACTCAGAGTTAATTTTAGGGTCCCTACAAAATTCTCCTTCATTATTCTTTAAAATTATTTCTACTTTATTCCTTCTTTTACCATTTATATAATTTATTCTTTGCCATACAGTTCTTAATGGAGTTTGACTATTAATTGATGAAATATATCTTCCCCAATTTACCTTTCTACTTTCTTTAAAAATTCTTCTGGTCTTAGATCTAATTTTACGATATTCTATCTTTAATAATTCATCTTTACGTGTATCATCTTGGTTATATACTTGTCTAATTTGGTTATTTAGATTTTCTTTTTTCATTATTATATATTTTCTATAATCCCTTTTCGTTTCTTTTAATAATTTAGAACATTCATCATTCCACCAAGGTAGCTGATTATTTTTTAGCTTTCCACTAGTTTTAGGTATATTCTTTTCAGCTGAGTTAACTATTATTTTGTTGAATTCATCTATAGTTTTATTAATACAAATACGCGACGTACGATTCAATTTTTTTAATTGTTTAATTTGATTTTTAATGTCATTATAAAAATTAATCCAATCAGCATTTGAATATTTCCAATACTTTGAAACAGGATGTATGAATGGACCTAAATTAATTTCTAAGGTTAGGTTATTAGGTTTAGTTATAAGGTTATTAATTATTTAGGCTTCCCGTTAGGTTCGGTGGCCTGGGTGTTCGAAAGCCCTCTGACATATCGCTTCCGGCCTTCTTGTCCTCAGTCCACGCGAACCACAGTCTTATCTCCAAAATACTACATCACCCATCCTACTCCAATACAGTTCCCTTTCTGGACGAGGCCAAGGACGCCTGGAGCGCAACTAGTGCTTGTAGCGAATTGCCTGATAATACTTTTCCCAAAGGCTCTGGGACGAGCCACTCTGCAGACTGGTACGGAATAATCTTCTTAATACGTCCTCCAGTCCTGTGGAGCAGGCTCGCCTCTTAGCTGCGGAGAAGTGGGAGTCGGGCCTTTGGCTACAAGCATTACCGTCACCCAATACGGGCACATTGCTGGATCGAACAGCTTTCCGGTTAGCAACTTCCCTGCGTCTTGGCACCCCCCACGTCGTCTCCCATCGCTGTGTTTGTGGTGCAAGCGTGGACAGCCTCGGACACCACGGGCTGTCCTGTCAACGAAGCGCCGGCCGCATCTCCCGACATCACTGCCTGAACGATCTCATCCGTCGGGCTCTTGTCACCGCCGGAGTGCCAGCTGTGCTGGAATCCTCTGGTTTGGCGCGCGACGATGGCAGGAGACCAGACGGTATGACCCTGGTCCCTTGGAGAGTGGGACGGGCTCTTGTGTGGGACGCTACTTGCGTCGATACACTTGCTCCGTCCCATGTCCAGGGCATCTCGAGTTCTGCAGGTGCGGCCGCCAATCAGGCGGAAAACCTCAAGCGGCGCAAGTATGAGAACATTAGTGGGGATCTCATATTTGAACCGTTTGGGGTTGAAACCTTAGGTACATGGGGTCTGGGTGCGCACAAACTTTTCAGAGAAATCTCCAAAAAAACTCATTGAGACCACCCGAGACCCCAGAACCGGCACCTACCTGGCCCAGAGAATAAGTATCGCAATCCAGCGAGGAAACTCTTTGAGCCTTCTAGGTACTCTGCCTGGTGGGGACGACCTGGGAGATTTCTTTTTTTTGTAGCATTTTATGTTTTGGAGTAGTTATTTTTTTTTTAGTACGTACCATATTTAAATTTGATTTTTGTTTTTGTGTTTATAAACCAGCCTTTATTTTCCAAATAATTTCTGCAGATATTATTATAGGAAAATGGTCACTGTCATAAAGGTAGTCCCAATGCATTCCAGTTAAAATAGGTCGATATATTTTGAGAAGCAAAAGATAAATCAATATTACTTGTATGACCTGTAATAGCATTAAAATGTGTTGGTTTATTTTTGTTAAGCAGGATTATACTGTCATTCAGATCCAACCACTCAGCTATTATTTTCCCCCTTTAATCGCAATGATTTGAACCCCAATAAAAATGATGACAATTGAAATCTTCTAATAGAAGAAACGGCGACGGAAGCTGATTGACTAAATTATTAAGCTCATTAACATTAAAAGAACAGCTATTAGGTAGGTATACATTACAAATAGTAATTACTAGAGGAAATTTAATACTTATTGTAACAACTTCAAGACCACTATTAATACTTATCGGTTCAGGTAGTGAATGAGTAGTAGGCTTAATATAAGTAGCCACACTACCGTGTGGCTACTTATATTAAGGCCTACTAGCAATACTGCTATGTATACGGTTTTTATTAAAACATGCATACTTTTTTAATTTAGCAAAATAACTATCTTTAAAATTTGTTTCTTGTACACAAAAACATAAAGGATCGACATCATTTAAAAGTAATTTTATGCTTTCGAATCTTACATGAAAACCGTTTGCGTTCCACTGCAAAATTCTCATATTAACTTTCTTAACAATATAGTATGTCTACTTATTTAAATTAACAATTAATTTAAAGGAAAACGAACAAAAAAATATATCACTTATTTTTTCTTAAATTAAGTTCTTGAAGTTTACTCGTAAATCTCGAAATCTATTCTTTAAATTTCTATTGAGCTTCGGATGAAGAAATAGGCACATGTTAATTAAATCGGCCATGTTTTCTGTGTAGTGTTGTATAATTTCTTGGATAATTTGTTTGTTGCGTGTTTCGTCTAGGAGATTGCTAAATTTGTCCAATGTTAAGGGAAAGCGAGGTAAAGAGTCTTTATTTATTATTTCTTTAATTTCATTTCTTACATCAGTCCACACTTGTTCTTCCGATCTATTGTCTAATGTTTTCTTTTTCAGGTTTTTCTTATTAGGTGCTTCTTCTTCTAACGAAAAATTGCTGTCGGTGTCATTAGTATAATCACTCACTGGTACTATTTCTTCCAAAATAAGGTCTTTGTTTTGATTCACGTCTGATTGCGAAGGTTCTGAGGTGGCATTTGAGTGAATTCGTTTAATGCCCTTGATATGTTCATATTCTTTTATAGTTTCTACTAAAACGGAGTTACGGTTTTCAATAGGTTCTAGTGCATCTTTAAGGTTTAAGAGGTAGTTAAAGCATGATTACTTTGGGGACACTTTTTAGCCAAATGTCCCATAGTATTGCAAACAAAACATTTCATTGTCTCATTTGATATATAAATCCAGTAATTAGTGTTTTCATATTGGATTTTTAACGATTCAGGAAGTCTTTTTTCATCCTCAGGAGAAACATACAATTGACGTCTAAAACTCATAATGTGGGAGAAACCAACATCCGGTATTCCAACTTTCATAAAAGTAATCGGACTTACGATTTTAATATTTATTTCATTTCATTTTTCTATTAAAACTTCGTGCGGAATAATCGGGCAAACATTCGATAAAACAATACGTTTATTTCTTGAAATCAGTGGTCGAATTTCTAGGATGTGATCTTTAATTTTGATTTTTTTAGTTACATCAACAAGTTCATTTATAGTTTCTTTGGAATCCATGTATACACATATTCTTGAATTGGCGATCCGGGAAATAAAATATTCGATGATTTTGTCACAGTCGAGAGTGCCAGTAAATAATCTCTTAACATTAATCCGTCAATAGAATCAATTACGATAGCTTGGTCTTTCTTTGGGTACATTATTTTAGAGGTAACGTTGGCATAACTTACTGTAGGGGTACTCGTTATATTCTCCATAACGAACAAAGGTGTCCCTGCAGGCAGGAGCACCCGCGATAATAATTGTTTAGGTAGTTACGATATCTAATAGGCGAGCCGTTGCGTCGGAGTACGATAACGCGTGAACCGATCGGCGCGGTAGTCGCGGGGTAACTGTTTTGAGACACTTTATAGCTAGCTCCACCACACCGATTTCGGTGACGGTGGCCGGTTTCGTTGAAACCAGGCCACCGCTACGCAGGAGTTATTTTGTAGTGCGCAAGTGTGTGCGCAGTACACAAGAGCACTCTTTCCTCCTTTACTCTCGTAACCCAGTGGGGCGGATAACCGACACGACTGGCGAGAGATCAGGCGCAGGTCCGACTTTTTACATGCCCATCCGACGCATGGATCATCTTTCTTGTCAGACAATCAGGAGATCAGCCTGAATTGTCCTAACCAAACTTGGAAACAACATTTTTTGTTGTTCCAATGCGGGAATCGAACCCACGACCTCCGAGTCGAGAGCCAAGCTCTAACAACTAGGCCACGGAGGCTGTTAATATATATATATATATATTATAGCCTCCTTTTTTGGAAGTCGGTTACAAAGCTCGTATTGCTGAGTAATTTAGAACGTATGGGGTATTTCGGATATATTATTATTTTAGACATATGTGTGTGTGTGTGACACAAGTGTTTTGTAAAGTAAATACTAAAGAGTAAAAAAGAGTAAAAAGTAAAATGGTGAAAATACCTACATAGCATTTGTTCGTACTTGTAACTTTGTATATGAATATTAGTAATTGTACATAAATGTGTGCTTATGTTATGCGTTGTATATATGGGAAAAGTTAATAAGGAGTTTCGCATAATGTGTTTAGTTATCCTACGCTCATGGTAAATAAGAAAAATCGGTAGAAAATAGCCGTATAAGATAGTACAAGTGAGACGTCAAATAGTCTCAAAGGAGGCGTGACCGAACGGGTCTCTATACGGCATTGTCATGAGCTAGGATGATAAACTGAATTTTGCGTACAATGTTCTCATCAATTAGTCCTATTATTTTTACGCTTTGCTCTGCCTATTTCGGTATAACCTTGGTATCTTCGAGTCCGATCCGAACCGGCGTAGGAAAATATTTTTTTAAAATTTCAAAAATTAGAAATTCAAGTAAACATGTTTAAACATAAATAGATAAATAAACAAAATTTTCAATTTTAGCCATTTGTACTATAGATCCAAAATACATATAAGAATTTTTCATACGAGTCATATTTAATAAACAAGACCTTACCCGACAAAAATATTTTTGTTTCCGTTTTCAAAGACCCCAAATTAGTATAAAAAGTAGGTTTTAATTAAAAGGCAAAAAAAGGGTCTTTTTGTTTTTGTTCAACAGTATAATTAATCTAACCTCAATTATTGTATGTAGGTTTTCAAATATTTTTTTTTCCGCAATTATAATTACAAGTAGTCGCCTCGTGGCACAGATTATTAAATAGTTACAACGTAACTAGTGGTTGAAATTCAACCATGATGACATGATTAATATTTTAATTTTTAAGTTTCAACTTTTTCAGAGTTTTTTTTTATGCCGCTTGGGTACGCAATAAAATATCTAAATGTTATCTATGGAATGTGAAAGAAAGATCGACATTTGTGTCAAACCAAAACCTACTGTTATTATACATACGCACGGTAGTGTGAGTTATTAATCTGAGATAGTGTGTGTAACTTTGTTTTTATTAGTTTAATGTATTTCTAAGCATTGTTTAAAAAAATATTAGCTTTTTGCAACATCTTCCTCCATAATATCAACTTTAACTGTGCCAAATATCATACTCCTCCGCTCGCACAATTATCGTAAAACTGTACTGAACGTTTTTGCTTCACGTAATCACGTAATATGATTAGTATCACTTCGTAATGTGGTGATTTGATGTTTCGTATGGGCTTTACTGAAGCTTTGGTTGTTATTTTCAGGAAATAAAGAAGCTTTAGTCGGTGCATATAGAAAATTGTCGCTATATAAAGAATAATTCTAAGATATAAGGCACATTTTTAGTACCCAACCAGTGTGTTATCACCCTTACTTAAACGTTGCATAGATTCCTGAAGTTTGGTCGAACACACTTACGGGGAGCTTACCAAAATCATTTTCCATTTATACTTAATGTTTGTCTTTTATTTTGAAAGCTTTTGCTTGTTTAAGTTTTGAAAAGGACTGAGAACAACGACGGATATGACGATAGATTACTTATCTAAACAAGTTGTATTTATTTTAACGTGTTCTGTGTGTTTCAAGAAATTAGATACCTTAATAAATTCTTACTGTCAAAAATCAGTCCGAAGATATTTCCATATGGAATCATGGAGATATCATGGAGATATCACTTGCCGCGTGAAATCAGTATCCTACGGGAACAGTGTACTTTTTTTTGGATAAAAAGTATCCTGAGCCTAAACTATACTACCACACAAACTTTCACATTTATAATAGTATATAGTAGGAAAGATGATTGTGAAATTTCGGATACAAAACTGGGAAAATCTAGTGAATAACCTCGCAAGCGACTTCATTAAAATATTTTTTGCGAGAATGAAATGAACAATGCCACCAGAATGGTTCCATATGTGTCACATTGTTGGCTCGTATAATGGGAACGCATTCATTGTATCAAAACAAAACGGATGAATATTAGGCAGTGTAGGGTAAATGGAAGATCTAAAATCATTCTAGCAGTCAAAGTTAGTTTGACGGCCTTTGTGGCTCAGTGGTTAGCACGTCGGTGCTCATGACGGAGGTTGCGGATTCGAATCCCGCCGAGAGAACAAAAAGTTTTCAATGTTCCTGGGTTATGGATATATATTAAAATATAATATGTTTATAATATTATAAAAATATCTATGGACGCTTCGTACCACGTCAATCTGTTACCGTGGTAACTTCTCGAATAACTTGTGTTACGGATACCAGACAACGGAAGTAATATGTTTAATAATTTTTATACTATACATATATTTAAGATTTTTATTATATTATACACACATATTTAATACACATCCATGGCCCAGGAACACAGAAAAACTTTTGTTCCTTCGTCGAGATTCAAACCGGCGACCCCCGGCTTGAGCTCCAACAATACTGAACTGAACCACTGAGCTATAGAGGTCGTCAATTATTATAATATAATATAGTAAATCATTAATATATGTTTATTGTATATTATAAAAGTATTAAATATACTTCCCGTTGTCTGGTCCCCGTAACACAAGTTCTTCGGGTACTTAGCATGGGTTAACCAAATTGACGTAATGACGTAATGAAGCGTCGAAAGATTAAAAAACGTCAAAAGGCTCCAAAATCACCCTTGTATACGGCGAAGTAGTCCAAGTAGTCCTTAAAATAAATTATATCTGCTCAAAGTAAATCGTAAAAGGCTTAGAAACTAAGCTTAAATAACCCTTCAAATTTTCATAAGTCACTTACGGCCAAATTCTCAAAAGACATTCATAATAAGGAGCCCACAATTAGAGAATATTAATGTTCCTGCCCGGCAGAATTACAAAAACAGCATGTAATTGAGCCACTTAATTTTAGAAACGACTGCGTTCGTTGAAAGTCTACCTAACAATAGTTTACAGCTAATGACTGTAAATGAGACTAAATTTTCAAAGGCACGTGAAGTTAGTAAGTAGACTTTACTCTAGAAAGATATTATTTTATAGTACTGAAAAGATAAACATGCGCCTGAGAGGCGCTCAATTTTAAAAACTGATTTTACTAGAAATTAAATTACTTATTCGTTTTTTTAATACTGTAATAATACGATCCATTATCGACGAGTAAATAGAACAAAAATATATGTTATTATACTTTTCATATAACAATTTAAAGAAATTTGGAGTTTTACAAACGCTTAGAAAAACTTTTAGAAACATTTGAGTTATTTGTATTAGGACCTAAATTTAGATAGAAATGTAAAAAAGTCTATTACTGACTAACAAATAATAATAAAATCATACTCAATTACTGAAAAAATATCAATATTACATATATTTGTGACAAACTTATTTCTTCTGTAACTTTTTATAATGTTAACCGAAATTTTCGGGAGGTTTTGAGGTGACCATTAGGTTTTCGTCAATAGCTTCTTCTACATAATCATCGTTAATATCCCTTTGAACATCGTCATCACTTACAATGGCCTTCCATCTCGCTGTTACAGCCATCATATTTTTCATACAATAAAAAACTACATCTAATTTTGCCAACACTATTCTGCTCCCCATGATGTTAAACTATTCTAAAAATAATCAAAATGAATTAATAGTATATTTACTTTTAGAAATGACCATATGTAAGCAAAAAGTAAATAAAAATTATTTATAAAGAGTATAAAAGATAAACATACGCCTTTCGAGCACACGGGTTTATTATAATTACAAAACTGTGATACTTACCGAACTGTTTCGAACGAACCGAAGTGGTTGTCCTTCGGGAGTGGTGAGTAGCACCTGAGTTTGCGCGGGAACATAAGGTCATAAACGCGTTATTTTAATAAACACAGTGATATATGTCGCGTGTGTTATCTTTTTAGGGTTAAAACGTCTTCATATAAGCAGTAATACATGTGTCCAGGGTAGGGATTTTGTGAAACCTTCAGAGAAATTATAATAATATACCCACAAAAAACAGTAACCCTACATTGTAAAGGAGTAAGCAAGCTGATGCTGATGTGTAGTAGGTACTCACGCACATGCTAAGTTCACATCGAGACGCGACGCGCACTTTATTAGGAAACTATTTAAAACTTAACTTTATTCACTACACAAGAAGATACACAATACCGCGCTGCGTAGCGCGATGCAGCTCGTAATGAGAAATTTTACAATAAAACGTGTTTCTTTCGGTGTGAGCTAATCGATGTCACAGATGCACAGACGATATTATTATACCCCTATTTGCAACGTGGCTTAAAAAACGACTAGCTAGTCTCCCCACTATACACTTCGTGAAACTTTATTATTATTGGGCTATTACTATTTATCTCTTTTTCTGTCTTCTGCAGTTCTCGTCCATCAATGTGTTTTCCATAAAGAATCACTTGTGTTCGATAAAATAATATTCTGCTTACACGAGAATATTCTAGTATCAATAAACTACGAATACTCGAGCGCTCAAAGGTTTATGTATACATAAAAGTTATTTTCTGATATAAGTATGTACTATCAATAAAATGTAACAAACATGTATATAAAGTTTATGTCATTCTGTTTTGAGGCCCACCACATTTCTTAATTTTGAACAGAAAAGAGTTTCATATTGTTTATGATTGATATATCAATATAAAGATTGATATATCATATATAAAGAATATCGGGTGGCGTTTGAAATCACACATAGAGTTGCTATTTGCGATGCATTTTTAAAATAGCTATTCAAAATTGAACTTTATTCACTACACAAGAAGATGTACGTGGGAGCTGACTTTAAGCTTTTACAAAAGCAAAACGTATAATTAATTAAAAATGTTTCCAAACTTCTACGCTTCACTTCTAAGAACACCAAAATTAATTAATACGAAATATTTATGTTTGAATAATAATAAACAAATTAAACAGGCCTTAAGTTATTTGGTAAGAAATTTGGTTGTGTTGTTGTAATGCACAAGAGTTGTGCATTAAATTTTCATACTTCAATCGAACTGCCGATGAGGCAGACCTTTTTCAATAAAATATATTATATTACACTTTTTATGCTCGGATTCCTAAAAATAAACAAACAGTATTTCAACACTGTTATATATAAAATAGTGGTATGTAAATATAAAATAAATAAAACATTCACTAGTATATTTTTTTATCAAAAGAAACGAATGTGATGAAAAGTAATAACATGTATGACTATCTATATATTAGGTCATGACATATGAAATTTGCGTTTTGTAAAGGAGGAACATAAAGTAGTTTTTTTTTAACATAATAATATATTTATTTAATCAAAGTATATACCATTGCTATCTGTGCACTTTTGCCATCTCATAGGTAGTTCATTAATTCCTTTACAAAATAAACCATTCTAACAGGATTCAATAAAATCTTTGAAGGCGCTTTGAACTGCCCCATAGGAGTTGAATTTTTTCCCTTGCAAGAAGTTATCCAAATTTCGAAAAAAAATGGTAGTCTGTTGGAGCAGGGTTCGGGGAGTACGGTGGATTTCTTAGACATTCCAATAGAAGCTCCTCTAATTTGGTAGCCGTCTGTTGTGCAGTGTGTGGTCTAGCGTTGTCCTGAAGCAGCAGTGGACTAGAGCGAATGACCAAACTCGGTTTTTTAGCAGCTAGCTTTTCCATCACGATTCGCAGTTGCTGGTAATAGACATCTGCCGTAATCGTCTGGCCAGATACAGAAAGCTGTAGTGAAAGACACCGGCACTAGTCCACCGAACGCTCACAAGTACCTTTTTTTGAGTAAATTTTTGCTTGGGGCAGGCTTTGGCTGGTTCGCCAGGGTTCAGCCATTGCGATGAGCGTTTCCTATTATTGTACAGGTTCCACTTTTCATCACAGGTAATGATTCGATTTAAAATTCTTTCATTATTGTGCCGGTTGAGTAATGTAACGCTGCAGTCGACGCGCGTTTGTCGGTTTGATGCACTCAATTATGAGGTACCCACCTTTCAAGCTTTTTCACGTTCCCAATTGCTTCAAGTAGATTAAAACAGATTTGTTACTAACACCGCAGCTCGCAGATAACTCGGACGTGGTTCGCGATTGATCCGCTTCCACAATAGCCTTCAATTCTTCATTATCAACTTTGGTCTCCGGCCGTCCACGGGGCTTGTTCTGCAGGTCGAAATTTCCAGAACGAAAACGTTAGAACCAGAAACGCAGTGTGTTTTTTTTGCGACACTGCCACCATACCTATCATTAGTCCTTCGAGTTGTTTCTGCAGCACTGGTGCCACAGTGAAACTCGTACTCGAAAATAATACGATATTTCAAGTTTTCCATTTTGTAAACAGAGTGACGCAAATATAAAACCTAAAGAGGAAAAAACAAATGAATCACAGTTATCGAAACAAAAATGCATGAGTAAATAGCGGTATCAATTTGAAATTGGAATTCCTAACCCAAGAAGATATATTTTAGATTAAATTGGCCAGTACGACAAAACGCCAATTTCATGTGTCAGGACCTAATATATAAAGTAAAGTCGTGTTAGTTACACAATTTATAACTCAAGAACAGCTAAACCGATTTGGCTGAAATTTGGTGAGGAGGTAGCTTAGAACCAGGAGACGGAAATAAGATAACTTAAGTGCCCCGCCGAGTCTCTCTGTCTGAATGTTCGCGATAATCTCAAAAACTACTGATAGGATTTCATGCCGTTTACATTTACAGACAGAGTGATTCCTTAGGAAGGTTAAGGTCGATACTAATTTGTTAAGGTTTTATGGAAATTATCGGAAATATATCGATAAAATCAAGCCGTCTGGGACATTTATCGAAAACGCTGCCTAGCCCGTTAGAGATAAATAACAACACAATGTATGGTGGAATTTTTTCTAGGTCTAGGTTTAGGTCTACAAAAAAGTCCCGATGGCATAGATATGTCTATTTTTTAAGGATAGGTATAGTAATACCCATTCTAAGTTTAAAAAAATTATCACAATTAAAATACCAAATTTGGTATTTTCAGAAGATATTAAGACGGATACAATATTACCTAATCATTATATATAATTATAATAATATGAAAAGTACGTGTGAAAATTTATTATAAAGTAGGTATATATTTCTACTCCGTGTTATTACTATATTGTAGGTATATTTGCTTAAAGAAGTATTTGCTACGAACACTCTCCGATGCAGGCGAAGCTGCGGGCTAAAGCTAGTTACAGATTTTTTTTCAGTTTTTATCCTTATCTGCCTAAAATACTCATTCTTTGTCAAAATCTACCCAAGAGCATGTCAGGACATGTCTAAATACCAAAAATAAAGTCCATTTGCAATCTTTAACCATACAAAATTTTGTCTATTTATATTCCCTGTATATATAAGTATAATTACCGATGTTATGTAGCGCCTAACCTATGGGTGTGTTGTCGTTATTACGGAACCCTAAACGTAATAATTCTGTTATTGTTATTATATATTTTATCCTTCATTATCATCAGCTCGCTATTATCATTTGTAATAAAGCAATAAGCGAACAATAAAAACAATAAAATGTCCTAGATTCATGCCAAAGTATAGGAAATTATTTTTCCGCTTCGCAGAGACATGTCTGCAAAACGCTTACGGGGTATTATATACCCCACTATACATTGAAGTATTGCTCTTTACGTTACATGGTTAGATATCGACGACCTCTGTGGCTCTGTGATTAGCGCGTGGGCGCTGAAGCTGCAGGTCGTAGGTTCGTATCTCGCTGAAAAAACGAATAACTAGTTTTCTATGAACACGGGACACGGATATATATTAAATACGTGTATAATATTATATATAAAAGTATTAAATATTATACTTCGCATTGTCTGGTCACCGTAACTGGTGAAGCGTCCACTACATTATAATATTAATATATTGTATCTATTTTTGGCTAATAAAACCCATTTACTGAAATAAAAAATATACATATTTATACCGTGGCAGGGCAGAGCAATGCTTCGGGACTAGTGACACTCCGGACAGATGCCATGGCCTCACAGAAAACTTAATTTTAATCTCACAGAACGAAGTATAGTTTTTGTGTCCAACAAAAAATACAAGTGTACTGTTTCTTAGGGTCAGTTAACACCACGACGATACTTGGTGTTACGCGGTACTATTCTGTGCTACGAGGTACTGCGCAGTTCCTCGCGGTGCTACGACGTGCTACGTGGTGCTTTACGGTACTACACAGTACTACGAGGTTCTATACGGTGCAAAGCAATGCTACGCGGTGCTACTCAGTGCTACGCGGAGCTACTCGGTGTTAAGCATGCTACGCGGTGCTACGCGGTTATACGAGGTGCTAAGCAGTGACTGTGCTATGCGGTGCTACGCGGTGCTAAGCGCCTTACGTGGCGCGATGCGGCGCTGCATTTTTAATATACCTATTCAAAATTTAACTTTATTCACTATACGAAAAATACACGTATCATATGACATCAGTCATACACTGCACATGCGCTGGGCAGAGCGGTGTAATATGACATTCGAACTCTTACGATGAAACGTGTGTCTTATTGTGTAATAAAAATTAAAAAAATTGAATACCTATCTTAAAATTGCCTGGTCTTGCCTTGCCTTGTCGCGTATCGTTTTGTTTCGATGGGAATCGAACCTTAGTCTTCTAGTGTATAACAGATTTTTTTCGGTTTCGGAGATAAATAATTATTGATTGTTAATAAAACTTTGTCGATCGAAATGGCCACGAAAATCGCCATTCATTATGTTAAGGAAATAGCAAGTTTAGCAAAACTCCGTTCTACACGATAATATTATTTTCGCGACAAAAGTTATCGATTTTCCTTTTACAAAACTATGTACTACTAATAAAATAACAAAATATTGATTTGTTATGCTTACGCTAATATTGTTCATTGTTTTAAATACTTACGGATTGTGTCGCGAAGCATTTTTCTTCTTCCCGACGATACGGCTACTTTCGAGCAGCTGTGGTCACGGGAGGACTGAGGTGACAATTGTCATATTTGTTGAAGTTGTTCAAACTACCCAAAGATTATTCAATTATTATTTGTGTTCCGATCCACGCAAAACATATTAACAGTATCTTGAAGCCGCGGTAATTTTAAATTACATTTTATTTAGTTAATTATTGGATCCCAACTAGACGGCAGTACCCAGCCATTTTCTCGGTTAAAATTAGGGTACTTTTAATTTCTATAGCCTAGCGTATCATCCTTTGGCGATAACGGTGTTCCTTTGCCAGTACTTGCGGCTTATCAAATCTTATCTAATGACGAGGTTGATCCAGTGTGTGTTCGCAAATTGCAGATTTATTGTTGCGACAGTGTTGAACATCTGCGATGTGTTCCTTTACGCGGGTGTTGATGGATCTTTTAGTTTGCCCTATATAGGAGAGACCGCAGTCACAGTCGAGCTTGTAGACTCCTGCATCTTGAAGGGAAATGTTACATTTCACTGATGGTAAAAATTGACTTATCTTTTTGGGCGACTTGAAATGTTTTTATAGAATCTTACCTTAGAATATAGCCAACTTTATCAGTGACTCCATTCATAAAAGGTAGAACTACAGAAATTTCCAAAATAATCAGCAGCATTTGGAAACCGAGATTCATCATGTAACACAAGTTCTACTGGACAATAAGCTTCGAGTCCCATGCTTGCATCACAGTGACCGAGTGAATCCAGCCACTGTCGAACGAACAGCTGCAGTTCTACCTTTTATGTAAGGGTTCGTTTGAATTTCGCAAGCAACATTTAGTACAGAATATTTATGAAATCAACATCGTTAAAAGTTAAAGCACAATCTGCATTCGATATTTCTATTTTGCTTTTAACAGAGTTGTTCAGTTACTAAAAAGTTTCTATAAAGTTACTTCCGACATTGTTACCTCACTTTTCTGCCAGGTTTTAAACTAAACTCAATTTAGCATCAAGAGTAATGTTGTGGTTAAAAGCAAAAAATAACAAACCTTTTTATTTAACCATAATAATTAAGTTCTTACACTAATGTAAGTATACTCAAGTAATTTTGAGTCTGCGCGAAACGTTTACTTTAATATTTATATAAACGTCTCAGATTAAATAAATATAGCCAGTAGTAATGCGGGGAATGAATAGATTGTTGCTACCTTTTAAACATGTGTGCGTAAGGTACTCGAGAACTGTCGGTATACGCATGCGGTTTTCGGTCGTGGGTTTGGGTTTTAACTTTGATTGGAGAGTGTTCCTATACAGGTTTTATGATTATAACTCACCAGTAGTGCAGTTAGTGCAGTAAAAAATAACATTATTTGCCACTTATCCCCAAAATTACTATTCCGATTTTGATATGGTTTTCAGTAATGGCTTTGAGTTTACGACTCATAATATCACAATTCGATTGGAAATTAAAATAAATTGTTATTATTATTACGATAAACCGTTTATTAAGATAATTATTATTATTTTGCATTTATTGAAATTCTAACATTGATACCATTGATCCAACAAGTAAGATCGCCAAATATAAGGAAAATATTCGACTTTACGAAGGGTCGCTCTACAACAGATGCTGGCGTTGATCTGATTAGTTATATTTTGATACTTGGGAGGGGTCGCAGGATGCTCTAGGAGTTTTTTGCGATCTCTCTAAGGCATTTGATTGCGTGCAGCACACAACGTTGATCACCAAACTATGCCACTATGGAGTAAGGGGACCAGCACTCGTCCTCTTTAAATCTTATTTATCAAATAGGACTCAGAGGGTTGAGATAAATGGAAAAAGATCCACAGGTACCAAGATTGAGATGGGGGTCCCACAAGGATCCATTTTAGGACCCCTTCTTTTTCTGGTCTATATAAATGACCTACCATACCTTATTAATAGAAAAAACGGGATAGTCTTATTTGCCGATGACACGTTACTTACTTTTAATATTAATCGCCAAAACTCAGGCTATGACGAAGTAAATAATGCTTTCTCAAAAATAGTACACTGGTTTAGTGTGGATAATATTTTGTTAAATAGCAAAAAAACTAAATGTATAAAGTTCACGTTGCCAAATGTAAGGCAAACTGAAACCAATGTTCTATTGAATGGAAAAGGTATGGAACCAGTAGATACAGCTGTCTTTTTAGGAATAACTTTAGACGCAAAACTACAGTGGGGCCCTCATATTGCTGGGTTGGCCGACAGACTCAGTTCAGCAGCGTTTGCAGTAAGTAAGATAAGACAATTTCCAGACGAAAACAGAGCAAGACTTGTATATTTTAGTTACTTCCACAGTATAATGTCCTATGGCATTCTACTGTGGGGAAATGCTACCGATATAAATACTATATTTGTGCTGCAGAAGCGAGCTGTTCGGGCAATCTACAAGCTGACCCCCAACACGTCATTAAGAGAGAAATTTAAAGAAACTGGAATCTTAACTGAAGCTTCTCAGTATGTTCTATCAAATGTATTATATGTTAAAAAAAATTTAAACCTATTCAAAAAGAAAAGTGACAACCACAATAGAAATACCCGAAATAAGCATAAGCTTGATGTACCAGTGACTAGACTTAGTAAAGTACAGAATTCGTTTAAAGGCCAGTGCATACGCCTATACAATAAGATCCCAGAAAGCATTCAAAATTTTTCAATCAATAAATTTAAAAAAGTAGTCAAAGAACGTTTGTGTGCTAAAGCCTATTATAAAGTTAATGATTTTATGAATGATAGCACACCTTGGGAATGAGGTGACCCCCTGCAAGGCTACTTCTAATTTACATATATTATTGTACTCTTGTTATGTAGTTTTAGTTATAACATTGTTATATATGCCTTTTTTATATTTTAAAAGAATTTTGATAAAAGATGGCCCGGCGCGAGTATCTTACGCGGGTTCTTGTCGCCGGGCTAGTTCCCGAACCGGTGGTAGGCATCATGTAGATCTACGTTCAGAAAGTGTATGAAAATACCTATTTTGAATAAAAAATTTTGACTTTGACTTTGACTTCGACTGAAAACTTGCAACACTGACTTGATGCAGACATTTTGTTTTCCGAGAGAACCGCAAAGTAATATTGTAAATATTAATTAAATTAACGAAATAATCAATAGTTACCTGTGAAATGATATTCCACCTTCTTTTTTTTCTTTTTGGAGACTACTTTTGCAGTGTTTGCACAAGACGGCTTTTTATGTATTTACACCATGACGTGTGTTAAAAGTAAAAACATCAATACTAGTGTAAAAGACTATGAGAAGCACCTATATCATCATAATATGATATAGGTACTTCTCATAGTAGGTATGTACTTCTTATATTATGTATCTACATAATATGAGAAGTACATACTATGAGAATACATCCACCACACCATACATCTGTATGGTGTGATGATGGTGGTAATGATGATGATGATGATTACTTTAATAGGCATCGTAGCAATTGCTTGCTGTTCTTTAATTCAACAACTCTGAAATCCCCAAACATGTATATTTAAAGACTCAGAAGTTCTGTTCAGTGGTTTTGGATCCAAGGTGTATCTTGGTACAAAAACTTAATTTTTGGTAGCATATGGCTGGGTTACTTCAAAAAAAGTCGTAATCACTATAGGTGTCCATATATATTTCGAAGAGTTCCCCGATTCCTCATGGTATCCATCACCAGGTCTACCATTTGGTACCAGTGGAACCAACTTGGAAGTTAACTTATTGCAACAAAAAAAATATCAAAATCGGAACTCACTATTAAAAGTTATGCGTAAATAATACATAAAAAAAATTAATACGCGTTGACTTGAGAACTTCCTCCGGTTTTATCGTCGGTTAAAAACGCTTAGGGCCTGTTTCACAATCTTAATCACACAAGATAAGTGTCAGATAGCCAATTTGAATGTTTTGTCTCTGTCGCATGAAACAAGCAGTTTAACTGAACACTTATAACAATCTTTAATGAGATTGAATTCGTTTAATATATCTAAGACACATCCCACTACTATTGTAAATGCGAAAGTTTGTGAGGATGGATGGATGGATGTTTATTACTCTTTCACGCAAAAACTACTGAACGGATTTTGATAAAATTTGGTATGGTGGTAGTGTAAAGCTTTCGAAAGATAAGCAACAAAGTACATGCTTTTCTAAGCATGTACTTTGCATTAGGACACCTCAAAATATAAAAACACAAAGAAAGTGGCCTTACCAACTGCAGACGTGGTTGAATTACGCCTTCACACCTGATTATGTGTGCGTGCACACAATTCAACAGCGAGCGTTAAGTGATTTTCGTCGTATGCCTGATGGAGCGGCACTGATTCGATATTATTTTATTATTTTCTTTATTAGAATCACCAACAGCAAAACACACGAATACATTATATTATATATAACAAACATTTCATGTAAAGCATGCACTTATGTGTACGTATGCCACTTATAGGCGTGTACAACAAATAGTAGATATTTAATATAATAATTACTTCACATCAAGTACATACGCGTATTAAGAAACTAAGCGGTACAATTTATTTAAAATGATCTATTATTATTGTTATTATGAACATGACTGTAGTTGTATGAAATGTTACCTGTTCAAAAACACAAGGTGACCTGTATACAAAATACAAACTGTAGTGCTATATATTGAATTCTTATGTTAACGCGTGAATATTGTTCATTGTTTTAAACACTTACGGATTATGTCGCGGTGCGCTTTTCTTTTTTCGACGTTTCGGCTACTTTTCAGCAGTCCTCCCGCGACCACGGCTGCTGGGAAGTAGCGGAACGTTGGAAAAAGAAAAGGGCCCCGCGACACATTCTATAAGTGTTTAAAACTATGTAGTGTTGCTTGTGTAGCTTGTAAAGTACTTATAAAATAAAACCTAGTAATTTATTTACGACGATTTGACGACCTCTGTGATTCAGTGGTTCAGCGCGTTGGTGCTCAAGCCGGGTTGCGGGTTCGAATTCCGCCGAAGGAACAAACAGTTTTTCTGTGTTCCTGGGTCATGGATGTGTTTTAAATATGTGTATAATATAATAAAAATCTTAAATATTTGTATAGTATAAAAGTATTAACTTCCCGTTTTCTGGTACCTGTAATTTAGGTAGGTTCTTCGGATACTTAGCACGGGGCCAGATTGACGTGGTGTAAAGAGTCCATACATATTTATTATTATTTATATTTAGTAAATCCAAGTAGTAGTAGATTCAAGTCTGCAGTTCGCTGTAGCACGTAGGTGGGCAGGATCGACCGGTGAAACACTACCCTCTCACAGAAAATCAGCGTGAAGTGTAGGCCTCCTAGTGGCCACCGCGTTTCGACTGGTGAGTGAGAGTCCCGGCGCCCTTATCCCTCTACCTCGGGGCCCAAATAGTAACTGGCACTTTCATTTTACTACACGTATCGCAACAGATTTTCTAGGGACTGTTGCGTTGCGTGTGGGAATGAGTATCAGTTGGCCCCTTACTGTCTTTTTATTCCCTGTCCCACAATTCCTCACCCTCTGTCACCTTTCTCCTTCCCTTTCCTTCCCCACCCCTTATGCTCAATTTGTGATGGCGACGAGTGATACAAATAAAATACCCCAGGAGGGTACCAGTCTCTTAGAGACTAGAGAATCCCTCTCTGAGCGAGAGCGAGAGATGCTATCCTCTCGCTCCAGCTCAGGCTGCCCACCGTATTCTGGGGGGGCACATCAAGCGTCGCTTATCACAGCTGCTGGGTGCAAACTGAGCCAAATCACGAGGAAGTCCCCCTCTACTTTAACAGTGGATTTTTCTAACATCAGGGGACTTCACTCGAACTTAAATGCCGTCCACCACCATCTCGAGACGAAAAAGCCAGATTTGCTTTTTCTGACGGAGACGCAGATTTCCTCCCCGATGGACACTTCATATCTAAAGTACCCGGCCTATAGCCTGGAGCACTTTTTTGTGCCACGCGCCGGCGTGTGTGTGTACGTCAGGGAGGGAATTTGTTACCGTAGGCTCAGCAGTCTTGAAGGCAGAGACCTGTCGATCCTTTGGGTGCGCGTCGATTGTGAGGATCACATTCGCGTCTACGCGTGCCTTTACAGGTCTCATAGCGGAAATTCGGAAATTGACCGGCTCTTCGAGCACCTGCAGGTGTCCACTGACAGAATACTTGAGCAGATTCCTACCGCAGAAATTGTGGTTTTGGGCGACTTTAATGCCCACCACTCTGACTGGCTTGGGTCAACACGTACCGACCATGCGGGAAGGTCTGCTCACGATTTTGCCATCGCCAATGGTATGACGCAGATGGTACCTTATCCCACACGTGTGCCGGATGTAGAAGACCATTCGCCTTCCTTATTGGACCTTCTGCTGACCTCTCGCCCCGAACCCATTCGGGTATGGGTCGATGCTCCCCTTGGGTCATCGGACCATTGCCTAGTTCGGAGCGTGGTGCCTCTCACCATCTCATCGCAACCACTTCCATCTGGTAGACGACGTGTTTGGCACTACAGGTCGGCAGACTGGGACGGGATGCGCTCTTTCTTTGCATCCTACCCATGGGGGCAGATTTTCTTCAAGTCAGAGGATCCTAGCACCTGCGCTGACTCGGTTGCCGGCGTCGTGCTGCAGGGCATGGAATTGTTTGTTCTTAGCTCAGCGGTGCCCGTCGGTGGCAGGTCTCAGCCCTGGTTTGGTGGGTCCTGCCGTGACGCACATCGTCGCAAGCGGGAATGCTACCAAGCTTGGGCTAGGGCAAAGGCCGCTAAGGATGTAAACTCTGACTCACTCAAGAAGAAGTACAACTCTGCTTCCAGGTTCTTTAAGAGGCAAATTGCATTGGCAAAATCGAATTACGTTGGGAGAATTGGCGAGAGACTGGCACGCCTGCCATCTGGCTCTCGTGCGTTCTGGTCTCTCGCCAAGGCTGTCCAGGGTAATTTCTGTCGGTCGACACTTCCACCTTTGCGCGGGGAGGATGGTTCATTGGCCTATTCCGCAAGGGAGAAAGCCGATCTTCTTGGCTCTATCTTTGCGGAAAACTCGACTCTTGACGACAGGGGGAACACTCCTCCTACCATCCCGAGGTGTGAAACCACAATGGCGGACGTCCGCTTCACACAGTGTGCTGTGCGGAAAGCACTATTCTCCCTGGATGTCAACAAGTCGAGTGGGCCCGATGGAGTATCTCCTATTGTGCTGAGGGTGTGTGCTCCAGAGCTGGCACCGGTTTTAACGCGCTTATTCAGACACTCTTATGTCCTCGGCGTTGTTCCACGTTCATGGAAGACGGCTCTAGTACACCCGATCCCTAAAAAAGGTGACCGCTCAGATCCGTCCAACTATAGGCCTATCGCCATCACCTCCTTACTCTCCAAAATTATGGAATCCATAATCAACCGCCAGCTCATGGGCTACCTGGAAGAGCACCAGCTGATCAGCGACCACCAATATGGCTTCCGCAAAGGCCGATCAGCTGGTGATCTTCTGGCTTTACTAACTCACCGTTGGGCGCAGGCGATTGAGAGTAGGGGTGAGGCACTAGGCGCTAGTTTGGACATAGCGAAAGCCTTCGATCGGGTTTGGCATAAAGCCTTACTATCGAAGCTTCCTTCCTATGGGCTTCCTGAGAGACTTTGTAGGTGGATTGGCAGTTTCCTTGCGGAAAGGAGAGTTAAAGTCGTCGTAGACGGCTCATGCTCGGACTCCCGGACCGTAAATGCTGGTGTTCCCCAAGGCTGCGTGTTATCCCCGACATTGTTCATTCTGCATATCAATGATTTGTTGCATACCAGTGGCATTCATTGCTATGCGGATGACAGTACCGTGAATGCACTGTATTTCGGCCGCAGCAATATCTCTCGGGATCACGTCGATGAGTGTCAGAACAAACTTGTGTCTGAAATCGAATCATCCCTTGTGAAGATTTCCGATTGGGGGGGACTAAATCTAGTCCAGTTTAACCCTTCTAAGACTCAAGTTTGCGCGTTCACCGCTAAAAAAGCCCCCTTTGTCGCATCACCACTCTTCGGAAACACTCACCTTTGTGCCAAGCCAAACATTGGCATTCTGGGCGTCGACATTTCGAGTGTTGTCCAGTTTGGCGGTCATTTGGAGAGCAAGGCTAAAATGGCTTCCAAAAAACTCGGAGTACTCAACAGGGCCAAACAGTACTTCAAGCCGGCTCACCGCCTTAAACTGTATAAGCCGCAGGTGCGGCCTCACATGGAGTATTGTTGCCACCTTTGGGCCGGGTCTCCGGGTTATCAGCTATCTCCATTTGACCGAATCCAACGAAGGGCATCTCGGATTGTCGACGATCCTGAACTTGCCGATCGGCTAGATCCTTTGGCACTGCGTAGGGATCTATCTTCCCTATGCATACTTTACAGAATTTACAATGGGGAGTGTTCTGAGGAGTTGTTCAATTTAATAGAAGCCGCTGATTTCCGCAACCGATCGTCTCGCCGGAACTATCATCCGCACCATCTGGATGGTTGGCGTTCCACTACAATGCGTTTTAAAAACAGTTTTCTGCCACGCACAGTAAATCTCTGGAATTCGTTGCCATCAGCGGTCTTCCCCAACAACTGCGACATTGGGTTTTTCAAGAAAAGAGCATATTCTTACCTGAAGGGTAGGCAACGCACTGGCGTCGCTGGTGACCGTGGGCGGCGGTGAATCACTCAGGTGACCCGTCTTGCTCGTTTGCCTCCTACCTGTTATAAAAAAAAAAAAAAATTATTTTATTTAACACGAAAACAAAACGGTAATCAAGTGACAATATAAAAATCTACAGTGCTAAAAAGATACAGAATTACATTGTTTTCGCATATAGGTTAGACTTAAACAAAAATAAATGAATGCTTAACTATTACTTAAATTACTTATATTACTTAAGAACTATGATCGGTTTTTGAACACCAGTTTTTAGAAAGAGCACTTCTGAAAATGTTAGGTAATGAGGTAAAGAGATCGAGTGCGAAGCTATCTGCCGATTGATTAAGAGAGTGGTTGAATACTTATACGTAGTATTGCTCTTGCTATGACGTCCAATAATAACAATCAAGTCTATAACTTTAAGAATTGTTAAGCAGGGAGCGAGCTGATGATGATGAATTATGATAAGAACACTCTCGCTCATGTAAGTTTTCATACAAAAAAACTTGATCAAAATCGGCTCATCCGTTTGGGAGCTACGAGGCCATGGACAGATATACACACAAGACAGACACGTCGAACTAACGGCACCTCTGTTTTTGTTGGGGGTTAAAAATGCCATGCTGCGTCGCGTCTCGATGTGAGATGACCCTTGTATAATACTTAAATTTTATTTAACAAACGCTTACACTGATAATACTATAAAATTTTGATTGCAGTAACTCGCGCAGTCGAATTGCGAATTTTGCATGAAAAAGTTAAAAATGGTCTTTATTATTTTACTCGCTTTATAAAATTTGTTGTTCATTTAATTGGTTTAGTTAGTCATTGAACTGTGTTATTTAAATATTATTGATTCTACTTTTGAGTAACCCACTCAAAAGTAAATAATATTATACCTAACTAGATATACCTACTTAAACCCCCTTATTAATTTATATTCTTATATTTTATAAAGGCCATACATCATAAGATTAAGCCGGCCTTAATTACATCTTTACAAAGTTAAATCGGGTACGCAGTCTAATTCTCTTAAATTGCAATGTGTATAAAAAAGCTTATTAACCTATCAGTATATTCTATCTTGAAATCAGCACTAGCAATATTATGTATAAAGAAATAAAAATCCAATTTACTGCATACTGATAAAAATATTTATACAGTGTGAGTGTATATAAAGCTAAACGATGTTTTGTCCTTGTCTGTCGTGTAACTTTTTGACAAAACATTGTAAAGCTTTAAATACACTCACACTGTATAAATATTTTTATTAGTGAGGGAAAAAGGTATACATTTTCTTATGCCTAAAATAAATAGTCACATAATTATCCTACAACTATTTAATTATAAATGTGAAAGTTTGTGACAATGTATGAATGAATTTTACTTTTTCACACAAAAACCACTGAACGGATTTCGATGAAATGTGGTATGATAGTAGTTTAGGCTCCGGATTAAAATTTAAAGCCTTTTATAATTTTATTAAAAAAGGCTACTTTTTATTCCAATAAGTAGGAGTATTCTCGTGTGATACTATATTTACGCTGGTGGAGCCGCGGGCAAAAGCTAGTGTATTATATTTTAGAATTAGAAGATTTACGTTGCTTCCATAATATATTTATGACGTAATGTCGTTCTCGTCCTTATTATACTTTCGCTCGTGTTCATCTTAAAATCATACATATATACATTACACACACACATACATAAGCCTATTTCCCAATAGGGCTAAGTAGGCACAGACCACCGAGCCCCATAGAGTCAATTCACACCGAAACTAATTGCATATTTAAGGTAGATATTCGAAATTGAACTTCATTAATTACACCAAGAACATACAGGTTACATTGTAAAAGTTCGAATGTCAGGTTGCACCGTGCTGCACAGCGCATGTCATAACATGAAGCGTGTATCTTTTTGTGTAGTGAATGAAGTTCAATTTTGAATAGTTATCTTTAAAATTTAGCGCCGCGTAGCGTCGCGCATCGTCGTGGTGTGAACTGACCCATAGGGGTAAGCAAAAGGCACAGAGAAAATATGTGACCCACTTCACACCCTGACCCTTTTGGTACGGGTGTCGAACTACATAGGCACCAATAATGAAGGATTTTAATCATGCCATCGAAACAATTGCCGCTCGACTAGGCTTAAAATAATCGCTTAACAGCACCGTTGAATCGAGCGCACGCGCCACATACACATACTGACGTGTAAATACGTAGATAAACCTAATATGAAAAGCATAGTTATAGCAAAAGCGACTTGTTGCTTTATGTCAAAAGAACTACTGTTTCATTGCACGAATGTAAGTTTTCATTTTAAAAGAATAATGCATTAAATTGATATACAACGTTCATAAAACAAACTTCCATTATATCTGACTGCTAGAGAACATAATATTTTCATACATTAAAAATATGATTTATGCATAATAAAGGGAGATACAACTCTATGCCACTATTTTTAGTGTGTGTGTGTATAATGATGATTTAAAACTACATAGGAATTTGGAACTAATTTTTACAACCAATTGTCCAATAACCATGAAAAACGGCTTGACTGCTAGCTAGGATTTATAACATAGCAGTTTCTTTTACACTATCGCAATGTTCCTACTCGGCTAATTTTCAAGCATTTTGCTTTACACTAGAACGCTTCAAAATATTTTAACAAAACGGAAGTAACCACAACGACTGCAGACGTGGTTTAACTCCGTATTTACACATGAGTATAAAAGTCGTGGTTTAGCTACGTATAATTGACACTTGCGAGTATGTGTGCATGCGCACGATTTAACGGCGCTGTTAGCCGTTCATATTATGCCTGTCGAGCGGGTACTTATTAGATACCTAATGAGGATCACCTATAATCTGATCAGATTAAATTTAATCCAAACATGAACAAAAATATCAAATTCGAACAAATTATTGTGTCATTGTATTTCTTTGTTGCACAGTAAACGAGCGTAATTAAAATTCGCAGCATTAGGGTCAGTTTACATCGAGACGAAGCGATACGCGACATGACTCTACTTTTTTAAGATAGTTATTTAAAATTGTACTTTATTTATTACACAAAAAATATACGTTTCATATGACATCAGTCGCATACTGCACACGCGCTGTACAACATGATATTCAAACTCTTACAATGACACGTGTATCTTCGTGTGTAATAAATAAAGTACAATTTTAAATAACTATCTTAAAAAAGCAGCGTCATGTCGCGTATCGCTTCGTCTCGGTGTGAATTTACCCTTAGTGCGCACAAATTTCTTTGTTTACGTTTAGATTTAATTGGATGATTGGATGAATTGAACGGAGAATTGACTGCAGGCCACCATGCTAGCCTACGGCGTTTAAGTGCACGAGTGCACTTAGAAGACCCTAAGGTCTCTATTAAGATTAAGATTGTAAGGCAGAAAAACATGTTTTCTTACGATATAGCTTGTGAAATGTATTAAAATACTAGTCTTGATACTTGGTGTAAAATGATATAGTGAAACCAACTAGTTTTGAGAGTAATGTAATAATTTGTAAGTAGAACGAGCCACAATAAGTCGTGCACAAGTTATGAGAACGGTACGTGCCTCCCTACACTGTTTGGATAGGATCAAAAGGAATACGCGTAAAAATATATTTATCATCACTTTTATAATACGTATACGTTTATTTTTTCTCCTTTTTTCCCACGAGAGCTCCTTGGCCTAGTGGGTAGACCGTTTGATTCGCACTAGACAGAGTGCAGGCTCGATTCCCAGGTTTTGGCGTGTACCAATGATATTTTTTCAGATCTCAAGTACATTATACGGACGCTCTAACGGTGAAGGAAAACTTCATGAGGAAACCCGCACATGGTTGGCCCCAGTCATTCCTCTGGACTAGGCTGACTGTGTTGTTAGAACGCCGTATATGCTTGGGTAACCACACGACATTTAAAACCGACTATTGCAAATTAAATACAATCCCGATTAAAACAAAATTAGAAAAAGAAACAATGAAAATACTTTTTTACAAATAGATATAAAATATTTAGTGATAATCGGATGATTAATATTATAAGAGGTTTATAGTAGTTCTTAGCTATCAATGATATTTTTTTTACCATGTGGTGGCTTTACGGGTGAAAAGTCTTTCAATAAACACTAAGAAGACTGATATTACGGAACCTGTCCAAAACAATTTCCATCAAACTCAACCGCATTATTGAGTCCCGAAATTCGGGACGACGAAAATATTACAAATATTCCAAGCTTTTCCCATTTTAATATATTGGGCTTAGGACGTCATTTTTCTGAATCTCTTGAAGAATTGATCGAGATGATTGACTTTTAAGACTTGAGTGGTTTATCGAATGGAAAGAAAAAAACCAGTGTGTCTATGTCATTGACACAGTTGTTTGTTGTAAAATACGATTAAAATGGCGGCGCTTTTTACCTACGACGGAACGGAGAAGGTGTATGCGTTTGGGGTGAGATATTGTGTGTATGTGTGTGTGCGCAAACGTATGTTCCCAAAAGTACTAGTCCGATTTCAATGCGGTTTCAAAGATGGCTTTGGTTTTGCTAGGCGAATGTTCGTAGATAGATTTTATGAAAATAACTCACCAGGTGGCGCTATTCTTGCCATATATCTTTTTTAAATTTATTTACAATGATTCCAATTATCAAAAATCCTACTACTTATAAATTTGAAAGTTTGTGACGGTGGGATAGATTAATGGATGTTTGCGACTCTTTCACTCTTTCAACGAATTTTGATGAAATTTGGTGTGGTAGCAGTTGAGGCTCTGTATTAACAAAGGCTACTTTTATCCCGCAAATGTTCCCCCGTGGGATACTGTATGTACTCTATTCACGCACGCGGAGCCGGCCGGTCTAAAGCTAGCTACTAGCTACTAGCTACTAAAATTAAGTATACTATAGCCGTGTGAATGTGCCCCTTAATTTATGACGTCATCAAATCTAGCGCGGCGTTATGTAGTCTGTACAAACACCAAAATTAGTTTAGTTTATATTTGCTCCTGGCATTGACAAATAATATGATGAATATTCCTGATAATTAATGATGCTGTGTTTTGTTACGATACTATTGTATTCAAAACTAGATTTTGCCCGCGGCTCCGCCCGCGTAAATATAGTTAACACTGCAATTTTTCGGAATAAAACGTAGTAGCCTATATGTTAATCCAGAGCTTAAGCTACCATATCAAATTTTATCAAAATCAGTTTAGTAGTTTTTGCGTGAAAGTGTTACAAATATCCATCGTACCATCCTCAGGAAATCACATTTATAATAGTTATTAGGATAAATAGTTCGTTTTGTCGTCTATCTAACGAAATGGTGCATTGCTAAAGCTGTTTTTGAAAATAAATAATATAGGGGGCATAGATTAGCAGGCTATTAAAATTAGCCCTTGTAGGAAGCCTAGCAGGCGCAAAACATTTGACACACTAGCTGCAGGTAGGCAAATAATAATCAGAAGAATCACCTGATGGTAATCAATCAGTTATAAGCGCGTTGTTTTTTAAAACCCCCAAACCTTCCTTCAGCTCCGATAACCTTACAGCGAGACAACGTAAGTGTTGTCTGTACATATACACATAGTTAAATTTGAAGTGTCTGTTTGTACTTTCAAATTAATGCATATGATAGTATACACGGTGCCTACGCCAAAAAAGTATTTTATTTTTATTTTTGTCTGTCTATCTGTTTGTCTGTCTGTCTTGTTTCTTCCGGATAATCCCTCAAACTCCAGACCTATTTTGATCGGACTTTCACTGGCAGATAGCTGATGTTATAAGCGGTAATTTAGATTACTTTTATATTAAAGGTTCCGTTTACAATAATAGTTTCACGCAAACGAAGTTGCGGGCACCAGCCGGTTTCAGTGTGCTGTGTACGAGTTTCTGTCAATACTCACCATGAAGAAGTTAAATACAATTTGTATGGTATCGAATTAATTACCATTGTTTGCCACTAGGGGCGTTGTTTCGATGCCATACAAATGGTAGTTAACTTCTTCACGGCGAGTGACACAAAACTTGCAAACAGCTCATTGAAATAAAATTCAGTTATTTTCCCAAAAACATCTATTAAAATAGTACCTAATTAATTTCTATTAAAAGTTTTTCTGAGTATAATTGTAGCTTCGGTAATATTATCCAATAATATCTACGAAGTTTCGTACAATAATGGGTGCTCTTAATTTGTTATAATGCTTTTTCAATTCACTTAACGGCAATACGGACAGTCAATTATAATAACGAGATAATGGCGAGCCTTACTCCAATACTAATAAAATTATAGCATTAACAAATGATTACGCCTACTACTGTTATAAATGTGAAAGTTTGTGAGGATGGATGGATGACTGGATGGACGTTTGTTACTCTTTAACACAAAAACTACTGAACGGATTTTGGTGAAATTGGTATGGTAGTATTTTAGGCCCTAGATTAACACATAGGCTACATGTTATCTCGAATAAGTACAGTGTTCTCGTAGGATACTGTATTTACGCGGAGCCACGGGCAAAAGCTAGTAACAATTTTATAGTTGTAATAATGCGCAAGAAATCAAGTATAAGCGAGCTGGTCAGTATGAATTATAGCTAAGAACACTCTCGAACTCGTCAGCTTTGTCGTGCTTTTTGCTCGTCAGCAAAGAAAAAAAATGATCAGCCGGTTCGTCCGTTTGGGAGTTACGATGCCAGATACAGACATACACACACACACACACACAGGCAGAGAGATACGTCATTTTAAAAACTTATAATATTAATGATTATAAACTTTATCGTATTTATAACAAAGAGCATGTCAGGACTTGTCTAAGGAGGGTTCCGTTACTATGTAATAGGTTTTTTTTCCAAATCACTGCAAAATTTATTGACCAATTTCGCTCAAAATATTTTTCCTAAAGAGTATTTAACATGACCTATCAGCATGGAAAGTAACAAGTTTCTACCCTTTAAAGTTTAGAAATTCCACGGGAGGGCCAACTTGTAAATCACTTTGGAGGCTGATTTCTCGAAAATGGTTTACATTCAAAGATTTCAAAACTCAAGATCGGCTATGACGTACATTTGACAGAACAAATCTTCGAATACAGTAAAAAAGTTACGCCATCTTGGTTTTCACCATACTTAAAATGTCAGCCATCTTGTTTTCGACATATTTCAAATGTCAAAATGGCCGCAAAAATCTCGAAAGTGGGACCATTTAACTGGAGACACTTTTTCCTCAACATGCCTCGTCTATAATTTATACGTCTATGTTTACATTAGATTATAAAAAACTCATGTATCAGGTGTGATACATGTTTTTTTTTTAAAACGCATATTCAACGATATAACACAGGATGAGGTAGAATGAAAAAAAACATTCATCCACAATTCACAATTCACATTTTGTTATCATAAAATACTTTATCATTATTTTATGATGACAAAATTAAACTCTATATGCAATTTATAACCATTTAAAATTTCGTCTATTCAAATTCATAATAATTACCGAAGCTATTAAGGGAGGACAGAGGAACGGATGAACGGATTGAGCGAAACTATATGGGTTTCTTGTAGCTACTACGGAGCCCTGAAAACAATACATAAAGCAATTTAAATTCTTTATTACACGCTCTCTTAAATATTTTCAGCGTTTGGGTTCAAGCCGTTAAACATGACACTTTTTTTGTTGACGCTACTTGAGTTGTTCAACGGAATTATATTAGAATTACCAGAAGGCGTTCCGGAAATCTCTATCACTGTATCTCGCCGCAACGGTAATTAATTTAAGCTCGGTGTAACGCTAACTGGATTCTCCGTTGCAACGGTCAATTTATGAACAAAGTTGCTCACTAATAACGCTAATTGAGATTTAACTGTTGCGGAAGTTTAAAACAATGGAGGTTTCTTTATTTCGAAACTCATTTGAGCGTCGAGGTAGAAAATAGTAGTCGTATTTTGGATGTTTTATTTGGCGAATTGTATTATACACGCTATGCTATAAAAATTTACGAAAAACTTTTATTTAGTTGTAATTATTACTTTAGCATGATAAAATTGTTTTCGGTTGTATCAATAAACCTACTACTATTATAAATAAGTTTGTGATGGATAGATGCTTGTTACTCTTTAGCGCCAAAACTACTGAACGGATTTCGATGAAATTTGGTATGGCAGTAGTTTTGGTCTCTGGGTTAAAACACAGGCTACTTTTATTTTAAGAAGTACAGTATTCTCGTGGGATACCCGATACTATATTTAGGTGGGCGGAGCCTCGGGAAAATGCTAGTCATTTATAAATTTTGTTTCGTTGTTGTCCCTCAATATTGTATTCGCTCAACATATTCTTCATATATTTATCTTACCCTTTTAGAGATACAAAGAGTACATAAAAATGTTAAAGATGAGTGGGTAAGTGTAAATAACAAATTGAACGAAAAGGCTCACTTGCGAAGATTTGGTTTAAAGTTAATCGTGGGTTAAAATATCACGCCTTCTCTTTCATAAATATGAAGAACGAGAGAGGTAACGTGATATTTAATCGAGGGTTAACTATAACTCACATCTGCGCAAGTGGGCCTAAGCGTAAATAGTTTAAACGAAAATGTTCCTAGCCACTTTTAAGCGCGGATTACGTAAAAGTTTCTAAAGGTAAAGATGACTATTATACATTTACTTATATTTTGTTTCTTTAAATAAATACACAAAATTGTTGGTTAAGATATAGTTGGTTTTGTTTGTAATCAAATTGAGACAAGTGTTCGTATTATAATATTATTATTGTGTAAAATTATTGTATATTACATGACTACAATATTTTGTAATATAACACACAAAAATAGCTTATTGATTTGATTTGGCATTAAAACCTTTAAGTATTAGCGCCTAAAAGGCCGGCAACGCACTTGGAACTCCTATAATGTTCCGTTCTCCGTTTGCTCGTTTGCCCCCTAGTTTTATAGATTTATAGTTTTTTTTACCCTACTCGGTCCTTTTAACATATCGACGTAAATAGAATTGTGGGCAAAATAATAAGTTCTGCTCAAAGATACACTCATATATATCAAGCACACTTATCTTGAAGCACATTTGCCAAGCTACTACATTACAACTTCCTAATTTCGGGATTCGGCACGTTAGAGCTCTTAAACTTGGGGACTTCTTAATAACATTTGCAGATACGCAAGTGACGAGCAGGGTTGACAAGAATCGGGCGCAGCTTTTTGTTGCGTGTCCCGCCAACACCTGTTATATAATAGTATAATATATTGATCTTCATAAGACTTTTTAAAATCTACTTGGTTTTTTAATTTACCATGTAAGGTTTTCCCCTCGCTTGTTAAACTGTGTAGCTTTAAACTTCAGCCAACTCGATTGGCCATGTTGGAGCCAAACAGAAAAATATATAAATAATATTGTTATTTTATGTTGTGTTGTTAAATTATATTACAATACTCAGCCACACAAGTTCCTAGAGTCATGAAATAGTAGCTAGTGATACGATATGATAAACATTAGCTATATTATCTAAATTCTTATTGTCACACATTCATAATTGATAACAATAAATCTTGAATATTTACAAGGGCATATGAGGCGAGCCTCAATATAAGATATCGATTCTACCGACTTTTAGTAAAATATTAAAAAAAAAATTTTAAGGCAGCTATAATTAATACATTTTAATTATTATATCGGTAAGTATTAAGTGGATATTGTTGGTTAGTGCTTGCATTGGCATGGCTTGGAATAGCTATTGGCCATGAGAAATCATTGTGAAGATCAGGTATAAGCTATTAGTGCATTGGTAAGTATTGATTTCCCCGACTATTATTATATTATTAATACGAGAGGCAAAAACTTTCAGTACAGTCTTACGAAAATTCTGGCACCGGAGGGCTATGAAATTTGGCCAGTAATTTAATGTTTATATGAAGGAAGGGGTGCAGAAAGAAAATATTATTATAAATAATGCTTAGAAATATTATATAAAATGAATAAGAATACCAACAACACACACTATCTCAGATTAATATCACACATGTGCGTTTGGCTGTTTTTTGTTACACGTTGAAGTTTGTATTTACAAATTTACATTTTTTTTTTTTTATATCTAAGAAGTAAAGGAAGCCTTAAATTTCAAACTTAAACATAAAATATAAATTGTTATGGATGATTTTCGACCACAGGGTGACCTGTATCTCCCTTTTTCCCTTTTTACCTCTAATAAAAAAAGGCCACCCGAGACCCCAGAGCCGGCACCAATCTGGCCCATAAGGTGAGTATCGCAATCCAGCGAGTAAACTCTCTGAGCCTTGTAGGTACTCTCAAAGAAATCTCCCAGGCCGTCCCCACCAGGCAGAGTACCTTGAAGGCTCAAAGAGTTTCCCCGCTGGATTGCGATACTTATTCTCTGGGCCAGGTAGGTGCCGACTCTGGGGTCTCGGGTGGCCTCAATGAGTTTTTTGGAGATTTCTCTGAAAAGTTTGTGCGCACCCAGACCCCATGTACCTAGGGTTTCTACCCCAAAAGGTTCAAATATGAGATCCCCACTAAGGTTCTCATATTTGCGCCGCTTGAGGTTTTCCGCCTGATTGGCGGCTGCACCTGCAGAACTCGAGGTGCTCTGGACATGGGACGGAGCAAATGTATCGACGCAAGTAGCGTCCCATACAAGAGCCCGTCCCACTCTCCAAGGGACCAGGATCCCGTCTGGTCTCCTGCCATCGTCGCGCGCCAAACCAGAGGGTTCTAGCACAGCTGGCACTCCGGCGGTGACAAGAGCCCGACGGATAAGATCGTTCAGGCAGTGATGTCGGAAGATGCGGCCGGCGCTTCGTTGACAGGACAGCGGGTGATGTCCGAGGCTGTCCACGTTTGCGCCACAAACACAGCGATGGGGGACGACATGGGAGGTGCCAAGACGCAGGAAAGTGGCTAACCGGAAAGCTGTTCGATCCAGCAATGTGCCCGTATTGGGTGACGGTAATGCTTGTAGCCAAAGGCCCGACTTCCACTTCTCCGCAGCTAACAGGCGAGCCTGCTCCACAAGACTGGAGGACGCATTAAGAAGATTATTCCGTACCAGACTGCAGAGTGGCTCGTCCCAGAGCCTTTGGGAAAAAGTATTGTCAGGCTATTCGCCACAAGCACTAGTTGTGCTCCAGGCGTCCTTGGCCTCGTCCAGAAAGGGAACTGTATTGGAGTAGGATGGGTGATGTACTATTTTGGAGATAAGACTATTGTTCGCGTGGACTGAGGACAAGAAAGCCGGAAGCGATATGTCAGAGGGCTTTCGAACACCTAGGCCACCGAACCTAACTGGAAGCGTTGCCTGAGTCCATGCGCGGTCATCGAAATTTATGTTCAAAATATTGGAGAGCGTTAGTCTTATAGTATCATCCAACTGTTTGAGAAGTTGAGGGAACTTCCACAATGGACAACACCGTAACACATATTATGTCAATTTAGGTACGAAAATGCAAAAACGGATTAGGATAAAGGCCATGTGACAGTTAATTTGGCGGAGGCGGTCTAAAGTTTCATTAAAATTTTGTAATTTGTTATCTCTGAAGTCAGGGAGAGATTCAGTCAGTTATTAAATTAAATAATTGTGTAAATTTTTAATTTAAGCCGTGTTGCTCCTCAAAGCACTGTAAAAAAATATATATTGGTATTTCATTTTAATATGACGTGGCGCCGTCATTATTTGTGTATTTAAAAAAAAAACAACATCACTTAATAATTTCACTCGTACTACAATTATCCAATAAGTGTCCAAATAAATCATCTTATTTGTCCAGTTGTCCGGTTTTAGTCTGGCAACCCTGACTGGCTGGCTGGCTTAAGTTAGCTAGAAACGCTAACACTACTCTGTGGTTTTATTTACGAAACTTGTTCTCTATTTACATAATTTAATGCTAAGCTTGGACCCTTTTTATGACTAGTGTAGTAATTTAACTTTCCTCGTGATAACATACATTTAGAGTTATATAGTTTAGAGAAGATTATAGCACGGACGTTCAAATAACTTTGAAATTACTGGCTCAAAATATTCTGTCAAGTTGACATATAAACATATTGTGTGGAAAAAAAGCTGGAAAACGAGAATAATTAAATGTTTTTTGAACAAAAATGCGTCGTTCTATTTGGCATAAAAGTATAGCTGTATAGTGTATATTCCACCGTTAAATTGTGAAAACTGTTAGATTGTAATATAACTAGTATGATTGTAAAATGTCGAAAGATTGTGAACCCAAACATTCTGCTTACAATTTTACTCACTATTTTTCGTTATATTATAAGCTAACGAACTGAAACTGTTATATTGCAGTCTGTCACCCGTTAAATCAGCTGTCCGAAGGCTATCCCTGATCGGACGCTCTTATTCTTAACTCTTGAATAACACTAACTAATTTATCATTGAAACTGCACTTCTATGGTTAATCACAGATTTATTTTACTTACATAAGAATTTTATATTAATAATTCTTAAGGTATGAGTTATTTTAAACATAAATTCAATTTTAAATCACCAATAACAAATTAACTAACAAATATGGCCGGACATAAGCCGTTCCACCAATCAGCACGCGAGTTGCGTTCCTTCGCATGCCATTTCACAATTAGATAGATACTTGCCGATATATTACAATGTAACAAAAAAGGATGCGTTAAATTGTAAGCATTGTGTTCGGGTTCACAATCGTTTGACATTTTACAATCACGCCGGTTATATTACAATCTAACGGTTTTTTAGTATTTTACGGTGGCCTATTCACTATACAGCTAACACCAAAACATGAAGATCAACGTATACGTAAATTGGCCATCTAAATACACACAAATTACAATTTAGAATGTTTCAACGTGTAACTCAACAGAAAAATTGTCGACTTCTTTTGTCTACGCCTAAGCGCCCCGCATAAGGCTGCATAAGCGGACTTCGTGCACAAGCGCGTATGAAAGGGGTCTCATTTGCGAGGACTGTCTTACCGCCTCTAAAGTCCCATTTGTTAAGGCGCGATGAGTTCCCTGAATAAAACATTAAGGCGTTAACACACCTAATTTTATATATAATGGAAGTTCTTAATATGCCTGGTGCCTGGTGCATCACAATAATTCTGAGAGTAGAGTTTCTAAAGAAAGAGAAGAGTTTCTACGGACATACATACCATTACTCTCCAGATTCTAGATAGTAATGTTATGTGAGTTAGTATAGTGTTATTAGCGTGCATTGATCACGATAGTTATAATTTATAATTTATAATCATATGAAGATTTTTATTCAAATGTTAAAAGCTAAAATTAACTAAAATCTATTTAAAATATTTACAAACTATAAAAGTAGGTAAGTACTAAAAAAAAATAATAACTACTCCAAAACTTAAAATGCTACAAAACAAAGAAATCTCCCAGGTCGTCCCCACCAGGCAGAGTACCTAGAAGGCTCAAAGAGTTTCCTCGCTGGATTGCGATACTTTTTCTCTGGGCCAGGTAGGTGCCGGCTCTGGGGTCTCGGGTGGCCTCAATGAGTTTTTTGGAGATTTCTCTGAAAAGTTTGTGCGCACTCAGACCCCATGTACCTAGGGTTTCAACCCCAAACGGTTCAAATATGAGATTCCCACTAATGTTCTCATACTTGCGCCGCTTGAGATTTTCCACCTGATTGGCGGCCGCACCTGCAGAACTCGAGGTGCCCTGGACATGGGACGGAGCAAGTGTATCGACGCAAGTAGCATCCCATACAAGAGCCCGTCCCACTCTCCAAGGGACCAAGGTCATACCGTCTGGTCTCTTGCCATCGTTGCGCGCCAAATCAGAGGGTTCCAGCACAGCTGGCACTCCGGCGGTGACAAGAGCCCGACGGATGAGATCGTTCAGGCAGTGATGTCAGGAGATGCGGCCAGCGCTTCGTTGACAGGACAGCCCGTGGTGTCCGAGGCTGTCCACGTTTGCACCACAAATACAGCGATGGGGGGTGGGGGGACGTGGGGGGTGCCAAGACGCAGGGAAGTGGCTAACCGGAAAGCTATTCGATCCAGCAATGTGCCCGTATTGGGTGACGGTAATGCTTGTAGCCAAAGGCCCGACTCCCACTTCTCCGCAGCTAAGAGGCGAGCCTGCTCCACAGGACTGGAGGGCGTATTAAGAAGATTATTTAGTACCAGTCTGCAGAGTGGCTCGTTCCAGAGCCTTTGGGAAAAAGTATTATCAGGCAATTCGCTACAAGCACTAGTTGCGCTCCAGGCGTCCTTGGCCTCGCCCAGGAAGGAATCTGTATTGGAGTAGGATGGGTGATGTAGTATTTTGAAGATCAGACTGAGGACAAGAAGGCCGGAAGCGATATGTCAGAGGGCTTTCGAACACCCAGGCCACCGAAACTAACTGGAAGCGTTGCCTGAGTCCATGCGCGGTCATCGAAATTTGTATTCAAAATAGTGGAGAGCGTTTGTCTTATGGTATCATCCAACTGTTTTAGAAGTTGAGGGAACTTCTACAGTTGACAACACCGTAAGATATATGTCAATTTAGGTACGAAAATGAAAAAACGGATTAGGGTAAAGGCCATGTGCCAGTTAATTTGGAGGAAATATATGAATCATATGAATCTATGAACTTAGGGGGAAAAGGTTGAAAATTAATAAAAAAGGGTCCCTATGGGCAGAGCGAAATCTAAATTTATACTTTTCTAAACGCAACATAAATTCCTCGGCGTATGAGATATAGTTTTCGACCGTCTGGTTACTGGTTTCAACGTATTAGTTTTAGCGTTATATGAATTTCGATTCGCACTCGAGAGAGTGCATTTTTGATTCCCAGATTGTAGCGTGTATCAATGAGACTTTTTCAGATCTCAAGTACACTATACGGACGCTCTAACGGTGAAGGAAAACATTGTAAAAAACCCGCACATGGTTGGCCTCAGAGGTATTGACCAGTCATTCCTCTAGACTAGGCTGACTGTGTTGTGAGAATGCCGTATGTGCTTGGGCAACCATACGACATTTAAAAACCAACTGTCCCAGGCACTACAGTATTTCAAGAGTGGTTACTTCGCTCGGAGAATACTGTATAAATCATCCAATAATGGATGAAAAGGCCTAAGTTAAGTTATATGAATTATCGTTAAGATTAATGTTAGCCAATCCAGTATCATTGTAATCTTATACTTTAAGCGAGACAATTTTGCATATATATATAATCGGTTTCTCGAAAACGGCTGCAAGTATTAACATGAAATTTAGTACGCAGTGAGTTTTGGGGGAGAAAAATAGATTTAGCTAGGTCTTATCCCTAGGAATAAGCGCATTTTTAAGCTATATACATTTTTTTTTCTTCTTGTAACAATATTATTCTCAATAATTTCGACACTATTAAGTCAGTCCGATTGACAATTTGGTATGCGTATGTGTATTTTTTACTGTGTTCGAAAAAAATGTGTTGGGTTCGAATTACGGTCCAATTAATATTTTTGTGATTCTTTTTATTTTTTAAACTTATCAGAACTCCGAGTAAAGGTCGGTTACCCAGGTACTCCTTTACATCAACAATATTTTCAATTATAAATATTGTTTTTACCGGTGTACCCCGCACCTTATATGTACGACATACATGAATAACGCTTCATTTTTGTCCCCGCCTCATCCGACGCTCTCCCGCGTGGCGTCGCGTCGGGACTTTCAGGAATTGCAGGTTAATTTTGTCAAAGTTGCTTATGAAGGCTTTATGACAACTTTAATTTCAGATTCTTTTACATTTTTGGCAGACAGTAAGGGGTACAAACGGCGAAGATACTACAATATTATATTTTTAGATAATATATCGTTTGGTATACAGCTTGTTTGAACTATAACAGATGGCTAAGGTACTAAATATTTTCATATTACGTAATGTAATATAAAATATGTGTTGCCATTGTTTTACTGTCCTGTAATGTCTAATACGTCCCGAATAAAGATTTATTTATTTAAATATCAGAGAGGCATCTTAAGATACAATTTTAGTTAGAGTATCTCGCCGTCTGTGACGTCCTTAGCATAAACACCTCGTGTACAAATGAAGTGAGAATTTAGGCTAATTTCGATATAATATCAAAGCAGTAGGGCATACTGTTTTTTGAGTTAAATCTAAGTACAGAATAATTATTGTAAGCAAATTATTTAAGGTTATATAATATTAATAATAATAGCTCCCCACACTGATTTCGGTGATGGTGGCCGGTTTCATTAAAACCAGGCCAGTTACGCAGGAGTTATTTTATAGTACCAAGTGTGTGCAAAGTACACAAGAGCACTCTATTCTCCTTTACTCTCGTAACACAGTGGACGGATAAACGACGATGGCGAGAGATCAGGCGCAGGTCCGACTTTTTACATGCCCATACGACGCATGGATCATCTTTCTTGTCAGATAATCAGGTGATCAGCCTGCATTGTCCTAACCAAACTCGGAAACGACATTGTTTTGTTGTTCCAATGCGGGAATCGAACCCACGACCTCGAGAGCCAAGGTCTCACTACTAGACCACGGAAGCTGTTAAGGTGTGCTGTCGGTCGGCTGATGTTTTAAAGTTATATAAAATACTTATAAATAATAATATTACGTAATCGAACAATGAATGACTTAAATTTCCAAGGAAACAAAAAGTTTTCAATATTTCTGAGCTATGGATGTGTATTAAATCCTACTAATATTATAAATGTGAAAGTTTGTGAGGATGGATGGATGGATGGCTGTTTGTTACTTTTTCACGCAAACACTGCTAAGCTGATTTTAAAATTTTATATGGTAGAAGGTTAGACTCTGAATTAAAATATAGGTTACTTTTTATCCCGGAAAAGTACAGTGTTCCCGCTGGATACTCGATAGTATATTTACGCGGGCGGAGCCGCGGGAAACAGCTGGTATGATTATAATATGTATAGTATAAAAGTATTAAACATACTTCCGTTGTCTGATCCCCGTAACACATGTTCTTCGGGAACTTACCACCGTACCAGATTGACGTAGTGTGAAGCGTCTATATATATTATATTACTATACTATCAAACTCAAAACACTTGAGTAGATACAGCCGTTTAAGTGTTCTAGGAGTCCTACTGAAAAAAACCCTCTGACCATAAAAAAAATCTTATCTATTATTATTAAGTTTGGGGTGAGTCAGCTCAAGCAGCAGTTGAGCTTAAATGTAAAAATTGACCGATAACGCGTCTTATACGTCGCGATTGAATGGCTTTCTTCAATTGGTCAATACGTGTATGAACATGACCTGAGCGTCATTGATAAACTTTCTATAACTACAAACTTAACGCACATATACCATAATTCCTTATTTACTTATTACAGATAATCAATTGGCTGTAATATAATTTTCCATTTGCATTAATAATTTTATTGGCGATTAAATCGCTGTACAGATGTGTCATTTCTGGAAAAGAAGACTGGGAATTCGCCATATTATTCTCACTGCCTTATTCTTAAAATATACATTCACAAAAAGTTTTTATTGTTAATTGCACATTTTAATTTTATAGCAACAAATAAAGCAATAATAAAAAAACATCAAAGTCCGGAAATCAAATATATTCGACTCAGTAAAACCTCGCCTATTGTCCACTTTGTCAACAACCAAATCACTAAACCTCAAAATGTAAATGTAAATGCGTTTTTTTTTATGAAATGAATCAGGTGACGGATGGTAGCTGCCTGGAAACGAGCAGATGGATCGCCTGATGGTATGCTATTACCGCCGCCCAAGAACACACTTGTTGGAAACACCAGAGGAGTTACACTTGTAACTCCTCTGGCGTTTCAACTTGCGTTCCCAGTCCTTAAAATCCCCAACCCCCCTTGAGCTTCTGGTAACCTCACTCACTCGGCGAAACACAACGCAAGCGTTATTTCACGCCGGTTTTCTGTGAGGCCGTGGTATTTACCCGGTCAAACCAGCCTATTCATGCCGAAGCGTGGCTCTCCCACAGTTAAAAACTGAAGAATAAATTAACAATTTAATAAGGTCGCAGTAAATCGTTAATACGAGTATAATTATAAAAACGCATATGAATTAATAACTAATCAATTGCATATTATGTAAAATCAACAACTTTGACATTAATAATAATAATAATAAAACACTTATACCACAAAATAAGACATTACATAGCATACATAGATTTACGCTATAAAACACAATAACATGAAATAAACTAACATCATACAAAAAAAAAAAAACAAAACAGATATTACACAATAAACAAAAACAGAAAAAGGTACCTACTCATTGAACAAAAAACAAAAACAAAATATAACGCATGCCAAGATGCGTGCGTATAGGAAGGTAGGTAGTGTACTCGTAATGTGAAATGTCCTGTTGCCGAAACGGAGATCACTCAGGCGTATCACCGCGGTATGAACACCACAGGGCCTGGTATTATGTCATTCCATTAGCTTTGTCATTTGGAGTACAGATGTACACTCAGCAACAGCATTTAGAAAGTTACATATATACAAACGAGAGAATTTAATTCCATTGACAGTATGCTGCCAAAAACTTGAACGACTTTACTCATAAGCAAGGCAAAATTTACCAGTGCTTATAATCCACCTCGCGTCTCAAATTAACCTATTTCAGTTCTTGTCAATGATAGTTTTAGGCGTTATAAAATATTCAAAAATGTATCAGAATTAAGTGTATTGTAAGCAACTATAAAATAAATGACAACAATGTCATATTTTATATTATAGTTGCCAGTCCCGGTATGTTAAAACTGCAAAATGGTATTCTCATAAACGTCAAACCCGTTTCGGTTTATCCAAGCTTCAAATGTTAGTTTATTGAAGACGATTCATTTATAATTCAATAAAATTAAAATTTATTTGTCAGTTAATTAATAAAATTGAGGTTCTGATTAAAAACTATGTGTGCATACTCTTTTCTAGGTGTATACCAAAAAAAAAACACTTTTACATATTAGGTTTACAATTATAATTTTTTTATAGCGTCTATATAGATGAGGGTTCGTTTTGATAATAATATAATAATATCTATGGACTCTTCACACCACGTTAAACTGGTTCCGAGGTAAGTTCTCGAAGGACTTGTGTTGCGGGTTCCATAAAACGGAAATATATTTAATACTTTTTATACTATACATATATTTAAGATTTTTATTATATTATACACATCCATTACCAAGGAACACAGAAAAACTTTTTGTTCCTTTGGCGGTTTTCGAACCCGCGACCCCCAATGACTCAGCCACAGAGTCATATTATTTCGGATTAACAAAGTATCGTCAAATCCTTTTAATGATACTTTGTTAATCCGAAATAATATGATTGTGTATATTTTACATCGATTTAGAATGTTTAAAGTTTCTGCTCTTTTCAGTTAATCTGTCTGGAATGCGCTTCAAAGATTTCAATAAAACTTAACGAAGCTGTCGAAAACATCCTTCCCTCGTATATACACTCTTACTTTGTTGTTAATTTAAACAGTTTAAATTGAATTATGATTATTTTTCTGTGTAGGATTGAATTAATTATTTTTTTACTTTGCAGAAGAAGTCTTATTTTGTCCACAATAATGAAAATAAATAAATTTCTGTTGGCTTTTAAAGTTTAAAGATGTTTATCTACGAGTTTTTACGCTTTCAAAAACTGAACAACATCGGCCAACCTAAGAAAGTGATATTATATTATCTGTAGGTATTTAAGTATAACCAAGTCAAGCTTAATAACGATTAATAACTAATAATGTAGCTGAAAATTTCAAATTTTAATGCAATCGGCTTATTATATTCAATGAATTGCAAATGGTGGTGCACTAAATGGCTCGAAGCGCCATTTCAAACAATACTATATGCTTTATGAGTTTTGTCTTTGGAGTTAAACCAAATTCAATTTTAGACGTGTAACGATTTAAAATTTAATCTTTTGTTCTGCTTTTGTGGAATTTCGTTTCAAAATATCTCTTCATTTCATTTTTTTGCTAATTAATAAACGCAGTTCGCTTTACGACTACGAGCGTTTTGTTCGTTATAATAATATTAAATTTATAAACATGGGGCAATCAGGATGCACAGTGCATGCGCCTTAAAAAATGTTATACTTTCAGGTTTCCACCATTATAAGAGTTCCGTACCCATTCAGTAATAACTGACACTTCGTTGTTTGTCAGTCTGTCCGTCCATCTGTCCATCACCAGGCTGTATCTCTATCTAATTGTGATAGCTAGACAGTTGAAATTTTTACAGATAATGTATTTCTGTTGGCGCTATAACATCAAATACTAAATACAAAATAAAATAAATATTGAATGGGCTCCCATACAACAAACATGATTTTTCGACGGGACCGTTTGTGCGTTAGTCTGACTTGCACCTATTTTGGTTATAGTTTCGGGGTAAATATACAACATAGTACTTGTAAAAAATGTCAAAGAAAAAAAAACTTAGTATACGAACAAAAAACGATACATTACTTTTATTGTCCCTACATACGAATAGAAATAGATAAAGAACAATTTCATAAATACACACGAAACATAAAATAACTGAAGTATTTCAATAAAAGTCAATAGACGTGCAATTGATATTACACATACAGCTGACTTGACATAATAAATCGGTATACGCTGATGCCGGCTTGGAGACATTCCAAAATGCTCATTTTGCCTTAAGGTCATATTTATTCGACGTAACAATATGAATTCTTATAAGTGTTAAGTTGTTACTCAAATAAGACGAAACTTAGGCATGAATGCACTGAATATATCGCATACCATGGCTTCAAAAATCCCACTTGAAATTGCCGTGGAGGTAAGGGTTATTAAAGCCCTTATAGAATGTGTTTATTTTAAAGCAGGCAAAATAAATAAATTTTATCTGGATTATGATTTTATCTGGTTATGTTGTCATAGGGTGCAATAATTGTTTATCATGAATAAATTACATCAATGTATCAATATTTTTAAAAACATGCTACATGAATAATGATGTTTATATGTATGATACAATAATGATGTTTATTTTACGTACATACGAAAAAAAATATAGCGCTCCGAAGTATTTCGTAACGTTACGGCTTGGCAAATTCTGCGATAGCGATACGACGTATGCCATAGTATAAAGAGTAGTGCTACGATGTAGCAAATATAGTAGCGCTACGACGTAGCACATAGAGTAGCGCTACGATGTAGCGTATAGATAGATGTAGTGTGGTGCTTCGGCGTAGAATATCATAGTGTACTGTGTAGTTGTACGACGTAGCATATAGAGTAGCGCTACGACGTAGCATATAGAGTATCGCTACGATGTAGCAGAATGAGTAGCGCTACGATGTAGCGTATAGATAGATGTAGTGTGGTGCTTCGGCGTATAATATCATAGTGTACTGTGTAGTTGTACGACGTAGCATATAGAGTAGCGCTACGACGTAGCACATAGAGTAGCGCTACGATGTAGCGTATAGATAGATGTAGTGTGGTGCTTCGGCGTATAATATCATAGTGTACTGTGTAGTTGTACGACGTAGCATATAGAGTAGCGCTACGATGCAGCGCAGCGATAGTAGTGTGGTGCTTCGGCGTCGAATATCATAGTGTACTATGTAGTGGTAGGACGTAGCTTTACTTTCGAAACCTAGTGCGACGGATAACCGATACGACTGGCGAGAGATCAGGCGTAAGGCCGAGTTTTTATATGCCCATTTGACGCATGGATCATCTTTCTTGTCAGACAATTAGGTGATCAGCCGCATTGTCCTAAGCAAACTTGGAAACAACATTTTTTGTTGTTCCAATGCGGGAATCGAACCTACGACCTCCGAGTCGAGAGCCAAGCTCGAACCACTAGACCACGGAGGCTGTTATAGCGTAGCATATTATAGTATACAGTGTAGCAATACGACGAAGCATATACGCTACGTCGTATTGCTATGCTACGGCGTAGCATACGATAGTGCGTATATAGCATATAGTGTGGAGCTACGGCGACGTGCCGCTACGACGACGTAGAGCTACGTACTTTTACCCAAATACAGAGTTATTTTATACAAATTAGATTCAACTTTAATATGTTTCGGAAAACCATTCTTACTCTCATACAAAACTAATCCATTCATCTGTCAAAAGTTCAGACTATAAAAATACTTTTATCATACCTGTGGCCTGCCTTATTTAAGTTGGACGTGTCGAAACCTTTTGCGGGAAGTTTTAATCGAATCCCACATTTTCAGAACAAATCCCTCACCAGATAATTTAACGGATCAACATCACAATCTTGTTTCGAAACGAGATTCAACTATTCGCGTTATCATCAGCAAGAGTTATGTTGAAATAAATTTAAAATCTATCATTCTAATTTGACGAAAAGCTTTACTTATACTGTTAGTAATAAATCACTGGGTGGACTTATCTATCAATACACCCAAAATTGTGAACGGATGGAGCTAAAATAGAGTACAGATAGTTATGATCGACCATTGAATATTTTTTATTTGTGGCCCTAGATTTAACCCAATATCTTATTAAATACACAGTTAAATTAATGTAATTGAAACATTAAGAGACTCTTAGAAATATTAAGAGACACTTAGCAACATTAAGAGACACTTAGCAACATTAATAGACACTTAGCAACATTAAGAGACACTTAGAAATAATAAGAGATTATTGGTTTTTATTTATTGTTATAAAATAAAATAACTAAAAACAATTATTCATTTTACACTAGCGGACCCGATACACTTTGCACTTCTCTAATAACTAGTTAGCTGAAACGGTCCAGCCGTTCTCGAGTTTTAGCGACTGGAATTCATTTTAACCGACTTCCAAAAAGGAGGAGGTAAGGTATTCGAACCATGTTTTTTGTTATACGATAACGCCGTCGTTTGTGAACCGAGTTTCAAATATTTTTTTAATTGTATGCCTAACTTTAAAGTTGGTACCTTTGAAATTTTAGAGCAGATCCCATCAGGGTCGTGTGTCAGTGCAGCTAGTATATTTTAAATGTTTGACTTGTGAGCTCGCCGTCTTGGTTCTTGCGTGTCCTTCTTATGTAAGGGTATACCAACGATACAGCAACACTTATATTGAATCTTTATTTACGTGATATAAATACTACAGATATCAGAGAGATGCTTATGACAGATACGTATACACTCAACATATCCTTTTAGCTAACTAAATTAGACTTAGGCATCAAAGTGACATCTGTCATTCAGACATTGACATTGTACAGTTTTTATAACTACTTTGATATGCAACAGTGTGTTATATAGATTTCTGAGATTGTTCGGGCTCCAAAGCTTGGGAAGTCGGCACACTTCAATAATATGACGTGTGAGTAGAGAAATAGTAGATAATTTATAAGTTTTGGATCAGTAGAAAACGAGAACTTTTTAAAGATACGAATTATTTTTTAACTTTTTTATGAACATTTTTGATCTTGGAAGTCGGTTTTTATTTTTTGTTAAAAATTAATTTTAATAAAAGATAACGTATAATAACTACACAAACTCCTTTCAACTCACACAACAAATAGCTATAATTGTTTGCTCGCGCCACAGTTGACAAGACTGTGCTTGTTTTCAATTTCTAACTTTCATACGTACAATTATTGGCTGTGTAAATATCTCCAACTTTTGCAACTTCGAACATTGTTTGCGGAACTGTGTACACGATTTAAATTTGTCGTGTTTAACTTCATATTTGGGTAAAAGATAAATTATTACACGAAAGAAGAATAATAACCTAATCGAGAGCATGTCACTACATGTTTCATGATGGTTTCGTAACCTTTATCGCGCAATAGGTATTTTCAAAAAGTTATTTTTGAAAATACCTATTACGCGTAATTATAAAAATCATTATCCGATTTCACCTAAAATGATTTTCCTATAGAGTATTTAGCATGACATAATTGCGTGGAAAGTGAGAAGTTTCTACCTCTTATAATTTAGAAATACCAGGGCCTTTAGTCAAGTTGCATTCGATAATTTCGACAGCGAAGTTCGAAATCAAAAACGTATGGGATTTGATATAAGTCATCGCTTAGTGACGTGTCGCTTGCGATGCCTTATGTCAAATTCCATCATATCCTTTAGCAGTTGTACTCTTATTTACAAGTTTTGACTATAAATTTTGTAAAACGGCAATAGACAATTGGGGTTACAATTTTCGCGGCCCTATAGCAATGGCTTTTAGTCCAATTTTCCTCTATTTTAAAATAATATCTGTTGCATATTGACAAAAGTAAGTGTCAATGTCATTTTTGACATTGATAGATGTCATGAAATAAAGCCTATTTAGTTAGTTTTATTTTAGATAAGTAAAAGGCTATTCTCAGTGTAGACTGTAGTATATATATATGTTAGACATATCTCTTTTGTAATACGTATCTGTGATAAGCACCAATAAAGGTGAATATAAGAATTCCTGCTGTATTATTATCATCACCACTCAAACGTAAGAAGGACTTACATATCAAGAGGTCGTAGCTCGCTACAATATCTATGGCCGCTTCACACCACCTCAATCTGGTGCCGCGCTAAGTACTCAAAAAATTTGTGTTGCGGAGGATCAGACAAATATTTAATAATTTTAAATTACACATGTATTTAAGATTTTTATTTTATTATAAAGATCATATTTAATACACATATATGAAGAAACACAGAAAAATTTTGTTTCTTCGGCGGTATTCGAATCCGTGTCTCCCGGCTTGAGCACCAACACGCTGAACCACTGAGTCATAGAGGTCTATTCTCTGGGATAGATATATCTCTAGAATATCGATAGAAGAACGTTGATTTGCGGCTCACTCCTAAACGAGCTGTTGACTTGACAGCGCAAACACAATAGTCGACAAAACAACAGTAGACAAAACAACCGCACAAAGCTTTGTCAGTTTAATCACGTTGATTCAGTTTTACAATTGATAAATGTTTGTTGTCTAACTACATCATTCCTACTAATCCTACTAATATAATAAATGTGAAAGTTTGTGAGGATGGATGGATGGATGTATGTTACTCTTTCACGCAAAAACTACAGAACTGATTTCGATTAATTTTTGTATGGTTGTAGTTTAGTTTTTTTAAGTAATGCATATACAATGTGTGTAAAGATTTACAATAAAATACCAGATCACATAAAACACTTGTCTAAAAAACACTCTATTAAAGAACTAAAAAAAATACTAATAAACAAATCTTATTACGATGTAAAGAAATTCCTAAACAGTTGACATAAATTATTTTATTTTATGATAATAGTTTTAAAATTAATTGACATTTTCTACTTTATCTAATTTCTTGACATAAATATAATATATATTTCTCATTATATTCATGACATGATTAATTATTATTGTGAATGACCTATGTTTAAAATTGATTTGAATATTGTTAGCGTAAAATATATTTTGTATGATTATAATTATTATATATTCTTATGACATGTTTAATTATTACTATTATTAATGACTTATATTGTATAAAATTGATTTGAATATTGTTAGCGTAAAATATGTTTTGTATGATTATAATTTATTTAAATTATTATATTTGCATGCTATTTTATATATAGCTAAAAGTGTTAGTTCTTAAGAAAATGATCATTACCACCTACTGTATTCACCACTTTTATAGCAAATAAACGAATTGAATTGAATAGGCTCTGGATTAAAACATATGCTATTTTTCATCCCGAAAAAGTACAGTGTTCCTATGAGATATTGTATTTACGCAGGCGGAGCAGAAGGAATGGAGGGGAACAGCTAGCTAAGAGATAAACAGAGAAATGTTTGAAAGGTACATGATAATGGAATGTGAAGAACAATTTAAAATAACTAATTTTGAAACAACCAATTTGACAACAGGATTATCATAGCCTCACAGAACACTGTCGTGAAACAACGCACACACACACACACACACACACACACACACACACACACACACACACACACACACACACACACACACACACACACACACACACACACACGCACGCACGCACGCACGCACGCACGCACGCACGCACACACTGCGTTTTTCCTAGGACATGAGTTCTTATTAACTGGATGAAATACAACGATGGGATCCTAAGAGTGATTGGAGGTGTGTAGTCGTTTTAACCAGGGAGCACACGCGCCCTTGAAAGTTACATGAGCACACGCGCATACTGCATTTTGCTCATGTTTTCTAAGCTGGCAAATAGTACACAGGACAGAATTAATTACATATTTTATGACTTTATTTTAATAAAACAATTTAATCAAATAAAATGAGTATTTAAAGTTTGCAACGTCTTTTACACTTTGAATTTTTAAAATCAAACGTAGGAACTAAATTTCTAAACATTACCTATATGTACTTTTGGAAAAAACGAAATAGTTAACTGCAATATTGCAAATAAAATAGGTAAGTATTTAAATATAAAAAAAGAAATAAATGTTAAAAAAAAAAAACAAAATATATCTTATCACTCTTTATGATATGCTTCAGCTTAGCCTATTATATTATACAAAGTAAAAGCATGTTCCATAAGTAAACATTTTTTGGAGGTAATGCATATCTTTTTTTTCTTGCGATTTTGTACAGATTGCGCGAATCCCATAAGGTTTTTTAGAGCCTGAAACCTCAGGTTTATTTGTAAGTCTATTTAGTATTAGCTCTTTTGGTCGTTATCCGCAATAAATATAAAAAATAATAAATTTTCTACAATAACTTTTAGGGAAAAGCTCGCTTTGACTTACCACGCCAAAATTGTTGCTGAAGTGTATCCATATGGAAAAATGTTAAATTATATAAATTAACAGCTTACTATAATAATAAGTAACAATTATTTACTTGAAAATAACAATAAAACCGTTAAATAATTTTATTTTTTCAATTCAAGTAAAGGCACAACAAAAAAACATACATTCAATTCTCGCGATGAGCAAAATGCCGCGTAACACGACTTTGCCGATCAAACTCCCCTACAAATTTCTGTTTCTGATCAACCTCTCCTAATAGACAAGGATGCCACTGCACCGATGTAACTACTATGCGAGGGGCGGGGGAGTACAAAACTCAGCTATAGCGTGGACGATATGCGTACGCCCATTTTTGACGAAATGCCGCAAGTTTTAAATTCGTCGTGAGGGAAATGCTCATAGCGCGAGTGCTCGAAGGTTAAAGGACAGCTACGCGCTCAATTCTACCATAATAATAGCTCCCCACACCAGTTTTGGTAACGGTGGCCGGTTTCATATTTCATGGCGGGCGGCGGTAGTTTCTAATCCATCCTTACATATACCAAGGATGGATGGATGGAGGTATGTATGGATGAATGTATGAAAGATTGTATGTATGGATGTGTGGATGTTGAAAAATGTACGGTTCCTGTGGATTTTATTATGTGCGTACGACACTATACATACTAGATGTACGCTATTCGCGGGCAACATCTATTATGAAAAAAAACTTTAAAACATTTAAAAAAAACTTTTAAAAAAATAAAGAAAACCTTTTTTTATTTAAATTGTTTGTTCCTTAGTCGCTATAAACAACTAGCACCTGCCAGTGCTAACAATTTCCCTAATGAAATAATGATCAAACGCCATCAATACGAGTCAATAATTATAAAGCTCTAGTACTAATAACATACCTTACCCTCTGATTATAAATGTGGAACGGTTAAGAATCATTTACACTTATACTTTCTGCAGACAGTAAGACATATAATTTTAACACACGAGATGAAAGCACTATCACTCTGATAGTCTTATCAAAAAGCAGCATAAAATAACAACTAGGCTGCTGCCTTCTATAAATGGAACGAATAAATAATTTGTATTTTTTTTTTACAAATAAACTGAACCAAACTACATACGAAAGGTCGGGGGCGGTTACCGCTCACTGCTTGTCACCTGCCACTCCGCCGCCGCCGCACCGCTGTATTCAAGAATAGGTCCATTTGATTGTATGCAAACAATCTCGCCGCTAGCCCTGCTCTCGCCGCCGCGCCACTCCCGCGCCGCTCGCGCGGAGTTCGAGCTACAGCTAAATTATGAACTACAGCTACTATCCTAATAAAGGGCATAATCAAAAATTCATACTGATAAAACCTAGCGTCGACAGCAATGAAATGTTTGCCAATAGGTTCACTTTAAATAATAATATTTGATAACACTAAAGAGGTAACCCTGAAATACGCCGGGTATAGAAGTTATTAGGAAGAATAAAATCCAAAATCATAATAGGTGGATATATAGGTGTAGATGTATTTGTAGGAGTGTAGGAGTATGTAGTTAGGTTACTGTTGTAGGTGGGTAGGTGTAGGCATAGATTATAGTTGTAACGGAGCTTTGTTTCCGCCTTCACAATTACGGAACTTCCGCCACAAATCGTACCTCCGTACATTGAAACTGTATGCGTAATATTTACGAGTATACTTAGAATTTCCACACCAAAAACTACACCTACACCTACTTCCTACACCGACCAACATATGTTATTACATGGTTGTAACGTGGTTGTAATGTATTCATTACAACCACGTTTTAATTTAATTCAGGAATCGTCATTTTTCATACATCGTATCACGTCTGTCATTTCTATAGAAAAACTGATACTATTTTAGCACATATATCCCATTCGGTGACAGTAAATATGGTTTAAAGTGAACAGATTGGCATTTCATTGCTGTCGACCCGATTTCGGGACAATTTCGGACCTTTATCTAAAGCCGAACGAACGAAAAAAGCTAACGAAAGCCGACATAATATTACTATCTCTAGTTTTATATCTAGCATATTCTGCTAGAGAACAGAAAGTCAAAAAATATATGCAGCATATAAGTAACCGCATTGTCTCTGTTCGTTAAGAGTATCTATTATTATGATAATATTATGTTTATGGTAGTCAAATCCTGCGAATCGTATGCTTGTAACTGAGGTATAAGCTAAGATTCTTCTATTCATTATTCAGTCTGGCGCCACTAATAATATGTCGATACTAATGAATACGCAAGAGAGGGTATGAGACATTGAATCTTTATTTTTTTTTATTATTACAGCTAATAATTATTGTGTAAAGGTATTTACTGAATGAAAACCATTGACCATGCTTATACAATCAGCTGATTCGACTAGTGAAATAACATGGCCTCACATAAATCCAGCGTAAAGTATGTATCGTGTATCGTTGATACGATTGTATCGTGTTTTCCCTAGATTATAACACGTCTGAGTTCAGTTTTGTTGTATTGTTCCATTTTGATGGTAGTTACCGCTTTTAATCCTATTTCACAAGAGTGGAAGTGGTGGTATCACGTAATATCATAAATAGGTTCACATAGGTTTTCGTTTACTCAAAAAGGTATTAAGTCCGAGCCAGTATATTATTCACAGTATTTCCTGTTTCAATGGTATAAAATATTCGCTCGCAAACACATCTAAGTTTGCATGGAATACATTATTTAAGTTCCAATTGTAAAGAACTGCTACAATAGTCTTTTAACTTCTAAGAGAATATAAAATGTGGCCTTTCCTTATCTGTAATTTACTCTTCAAACTATTTTAATTCTCTCGTAGTCCATTCCTGTTTGAATTAAATGTTTGTAGTATTGTTTTACTCGTGAATTTATTGTTAGTTGAGATACAATTTTAGCTGTTTTTTTAAGCAGATACCACATATACAAATAATATGAAATTCATAAATCAATTGGAATTTGAAGAATCTAAACATAGCATAAGCTAAGTTACCAATTAATACCATTATTGGTTTCATTGGTATCTTGTCTTAAGAGTCTTTGATTTTCAAGCCCCGACACAAATAGAGGAGTATTATAAGTTTGACGTGTCTGTCTGTCTGTAGCTCCTGTACGGAAGGTCTGATTAAGATGCGGTTTTTTTTGGTTAAACGCTGAGGATCGAGATGGGTTTTACACCCCATCCCGTTCCACGAAAATATGCGCAGCCATTTGAAGATCATCAGCTCTTATCTAGTTGATGAAAGGTTATTTCATATAAATTAAGGTAATTAATTTACAAAGATTTGTATCATAAGGTTACAATATATATATTTCCTCATGGATGCATCAAGTACATTAGGATTTACCTCTTCACTTATTTATTATACGTAGATTGTGTATCCACGCTCGCAGGTGAATGTCAGTGACAGACTCCTATTTATTCAGATCACATTCCCAACTCACACCGTTTGGAAAGCGTGTTTATTGTATGAACCATGGTAATAAAATGCACGAAAAATTCTACAGCATTCTAGAATAACTGTGTCGAATATTGTGGTGTCGTCATAGACATATTATTATACAGAAGGGACATGGAAGAAGGGCATGTCGAGGCTAAAACCGTCCTTACTTTTACATTTGACAAAATATATATTAGTGTTGCGCCGTAAAAGGCTGGAAAATTACGACAAACAAGTAAAATATGGTCGAGATAATATATTAATAACGGTAAAAGAATTCAGCTTATTTTTGTTTTATTTTGTTGCATTAAAGTATGTACTTACTTACTTTTAAAATAATTTTAAAATTAAATACTGTTACGGAGGCCATCGCGGCCTACGATAATACGCGTCGTTCGATCGGATTCAACATATGGCAGTAGTTTTTTCTTATATGGAGATTTTTTTGATAATGTTTGACATGCTATGTCCTAAGTACACATCTATGGGTGTAGTAGGTATACAAATTGCCTGCGGCCATGACTGGTAGGAAGAAAAAATTATCCAACTATACAGGGTACTTTTTCAGTCTATATCCAAGCTTTCAGGAGTGGCTGGAAAGGCTAGGGGCATATATAGCATTTTGTAGGAAACAGCTGATTTTTTTTTCAAGTAGGAAAGTTGATCCCATAGTAAAAGTTGCTTATTTTCAAGAGTATATTTACTCCTGAAAGTTTGGAAACTGAATGAAAAAACACCCAGTATCGTAGGAACGGTCGTTGACTTTATTTCAATGGCAATACGATTAAAAAGTGGTACGCCTAATTTGTCGGCAACCATACATACAAGATTCTAGTGGACTACGAAATAACTAGGAAATAATACTAGCAATTGAGGTGGCACTAGACACTACGCTTCCCCGCCTACAATGGGAAACATGCTTACTGAATAGTTTTATTTTATTTGCTTTTCAAAAAGTGCGTAATAAGCTAGGAAATAATCTAGTCCTTGCAATGGAATATCTACGATCAACCGTTGACGACATACAGTCATCACTAAAGTATGATCGTTGAAGAGCATTAAAACGCTACATACAAAAAATGCACGAGTGTCGTCACAGTAGTGGAAAATGTATGAAGATAAAATATATAATACAATATTGATTTTAGTAACTTAAATACTTCGTTTGAATATATCGTTATCATAACAAAAAGTCACTGTGAGATTAGTGGGCATGCCCCAATGATATCCGACCGAGCGTGGTTACCACCTCAAGTCTGGTGCTCTGTGCTCTGTCAGGCCAAAGCCCACTTGTAAGCATTTCAGATGTTGTATATATAGCGCCGATATGAATTTTAGTAACTTAAATACTGCGCTTAAATACATAATTCTCAGAACAAAAAGGCACTGTGGGATTAGTGGGCAGGCCCCAAAGATATCCGACCGAGCGAGGTTACCACCTCAAGTCTTGTGCTCTGTGCTCTGTCAGGCCCACTTGTAAGCATTTCAGGTGTTGTATATAGAGCGCCGAGCTGTGAAAACTTCGATTGCGCGATTTAGGATCGTGGCGCTAATTGGGCTGCCACATCACTTTCCCTGAAGACAGGAGGTCGAATCTTGAGTCGACAGTGCCAGAGAGTCCCAGTGAGTCGCAACTGTGCTGCTGCTGCACGGGCTCCAGGGAGTCGGAGTGCTGCCATGCAGGGCCCATGCTACGTGCTGACCGGTCGTTGTAGTGAGAGTGTCCGTTGAAGCCTATGAGAGTTTGACCAGGCCGCGGTGCGTTGCGGGCTGGGGGTCGAGGTGCCCGATGAGGGTGAAGCTGGCTGGCGTGGTGCGAAGGGGTGGGGAGTGATGATAATGATGTCCAGAAGAAAGTGTGATCTGCCAAGGGTCACCAATGATCTAAGTTAAGTTGGAGAGGTAAATAAAAAGTCCTGATAACATATTTTATTGTTCTTTCACTTATATTACGTACATACAACGTTTAGCTTAATATACCATTTAGGTCGGAGATTAGAACGAGACTGTTTAACTAGCAATATAAATATAATAATGAAATGACTTGGAACCAAAAGTGCAAGTATGCACTTTTGTGTGATCCCTACAGTCACAAATAACATTAGGATTTGACAGTAATTTTCGTTTTTCTATCGTAGCAAAAATAAGTCTTCTTTTTTTAATCCTGTACCTTTTTGATTTAGCAACTGATTACTGTACATTTTGCATTTTTATATTGCCTTTCGGAATTTTGGCTAATTCGAAACAAATGCACGTTCCCTCTTTGAAAATTTGACCTCCTTGCGTGCGTGAGAATCGCCTTTGTTGACGTAAGAGCGACTAGTGATTACTGATCTCACATTAAGTAAACAATAGAAAAACTTATAAATATGTGTAACTTATGAAGCGTATGATCACTTAGTACACAAAACAAGAGCTACAGTACAAGACAGACACTGAAAACACGAATAGTTTCGCTCTGCCCGTCCGCCTGTCTGTCTGTCTGTCTGCGCTTCTAGCTTCTGTAATTATGAATATAAATGGACAAAATTTGTTATAGTTATAGACTGTGTATAGATCTTGGTTCTGGAATTATAAAATAATAATAGCTTTACATTTTAGGGGTGGCTCTCCATACATGTGAAGTGGGGATGAAAAATATTTTTTCCTTCTACACCATTGTGTGGGATATCGTTAAATAGGTCTTTTAAAATAAAGGCAAGATCTCATACATGATTTTTTTACAAATTCGATCTTTTTCGAGTAATGGCAAGGAGGCCTCCGTGGTTTGTAAGTTGCCACCCCTGTTGCCCCTTAACTTTTCTAAACTATATGAGATAGAAACTTGTAAGTTTCCATGCTGATAGATCATACTAAAAACGCTTTAAGAAAATTATTTTGAATGAAATCGGACAGTAACTTTTAAAGTACTTTAAAAAAACCTATTACGCGGTGATAGTTACGGAACCCTCATTAGACATGTCGTGACATGCTCTTGGTTAGGTTTTTTATAATTCAAAAGCGCTTTCAAATATGAAAAAAGTTTCAACTTGACAACACTTCGCAGAGTCCATTAAAAGTTAGCTTTAAATGTTTCACGGTAGTTATAGCGGAAAATAAGTGCAGCCATCTGAACACTTAAAACTATAAAAATGATTTATAGAAAATATTACTTAAGAGTAATAAATTTCATAGTATAATACAATAAGACAGACTCATGGCGAAAAATATCGCGCGAACTCTTTCAAGTCTCTGTGCAAGAGCGTAAATAACAAGGGCTCGCACTCTTGCCAATAATTCCCGAGAAACATTCACGAGTCCCAAGGCTTCTCCGCGTTTAATTATTAAATTATTTATTAATCATAGAATGTAATCTAAAATAATATTTAAATGCTAATATTAATGTTTAATACATATTAACTATTTATAAACATTTAACTGTTAATATGCATAAAATTTATAAAAAGGGCGGTAACTGATAAATGTGGTTTATTCAACTACTGATTGCTGACCAACAAAGGTTCTAGGTTCTATTCTACTAGTGTAGCTTTTTGCTATTGCTGCTGCTGCCACTGACCTTATTCCTATTTCAGTAGTAAGCAGCAGTTTACAGTGGTGGAACTGAACCAAAATTAGAAATTTTGGTTCAGTTCCAAACAGAAAGGATAAAATTATGGAAAATAAAAACATAGAGTACATTTACTATTGTACTGATATTTGATTATTTAGTTCAAAAATAAAATAAGTTACGTTCTGTCCAAAATCCACAAAACTTAGGCCTTTTCATCCGTTGTTGGATGATTTATACAATATTCTCCGAGCGAAGTAAAACTCTTGAAATACTGTAGTTCCTGAGACAGCTGGTTTTTAAATGTCCTATGGTTGCCCAAGCACACACGGGATTCTCACAACATAGTCAACCTAGTTCAGAGGAATGACTGGTCGATACGTCTGGGGCCAACCATGTGCGGGTTTCCTCACGATGTTATCCTTCACCGTTGGAGCATCCATATAATGTACTTGAGATCTGAAAAAGTTTCATTGGTACACGCCACAATAACTGTGGCGTGTACCACTGGGAATAGAACCTGCACTCTCTCGAATGCTAATCAAACGGTCTACCCACTAGGCCACGGAGCTATTTTAAAAACACAAAGCGTTGGATAAAAATATAGCTTTGTACGATTATCGCCTCGAGTGACACTTAAAAAAATTACTAAACAAATACAACTATCGACTGAGAGAGCACGCCAAACTACCCTTTATATTCTTACGGATAAAATGTATTTCTTATTGTAGTACCTATGTGTGCGTACAATAAACGTATGCATACCCGCTGTTTTGCGCAATAATATTGCCTATGCTAATATAAAAGCCTGTGTTAATCCAGAGCTTAAATTACTACCATACAAAATTTTATCAAAATACGTTTAATAGTTTTTGCGTGAAAGAGAATCAAACATCCATCCATCCCCAGAAACTTTCACATTTATAATAGTAGAGGATAGGTATAATTATTAGTGATAGGTATTAGTCAAGCCCCAGAAATGAATGTCGGTTAAGGCGATGAATATCCTATTGATACTACACTGATACACAAGTTTTCAGCACGTTTGATTTACTAACTCCATTATTTTGGATCATAAGTTTCTGAACTTTATTCGTATCTGAATTGAAAGGGTAGGGCGATTGCAAACTACCAGTGGTAATAAAATTTGTCACTTGGATATTTCATTATCTATGGGGTCTGTTACAGAATAGCTCTTAGTCATTTGACCGTCGAAGATCGTCTTACAATATTTTATGGTAAGCATAGACGGATCGCCTGATGGTAAGAGGTTACAGCTGTCTATAGATATCCGAAACACCAGAATTATATTATGTTACTGATGCATTGCCGGGCTTTGAGCCCCCGGTTTGGACCTCTGGTACACTCAACTCACTTGGCGAAACATAATAAAATAATTATATCAAGAGGTTTCTTCTTATATATAAAACGAACTGCTATTCCAATGTCTCGTTAAAACTCGAGAACGGCTGGATAGATTTGTCTAATTTAGTCTTGAAATAATTGTGGAAGTTTAAGAAAGGTTTAGAAGGTGAGAAATATAGGAAAAACTGCGGGAAAAATATTATTAAGGGTTCTTTGTAGTACTACGGAACCCTACTAACGCCAATAAATTTTCCCGTACTAACTGTTTACTGTGTTCGATTTGTCTCTTGACTGTGAAATATTTATAGGTGCGTTTAGTTTACCCCAGACCTAAGCCCCAGACGCCCGTAGGTTTTTTTTTTTTTTTTTTTTTTTTTTTTTTTTCCTTGTTCCCCCTACCATAAGCAGGGCCAATTTTTTGCTTGTTTCTTTTATTACATTACAATTACTTATTATTTATACATTTCCTTCTCCTCCTACATCTTATTCTTACATTCCTTTTCTTACATTTATTTAACTAATATATAACATTCCTTTTTCCTATTTTAAGACAACTTCGCATTAATTATTCCTTACAATTTTTACTATCCTTATTAGTTTACATTTCTTTCTTATTTATACATTTCCTTCTCCTTCTATCTCTACTACATCTTATTCTTACATTCCTTTCCTTACATTTATTCCTATTATTAAATTTCAGACAAAACTTTACATTAATTATTTCTTAAAATTATTTACTATCTTTATTACATTTATATCATTTATCATTTTTTAACATTTCCTTTTCATTTTTTACATTTACAGTTACAATTATTTATTATCTTTATTACCTTTCACACTTCCTTTTCTCAATTTTAGCTTAACATTAATTATTTCTTTTAATTTTTTCCATCTTTATTGCATTCTTAATTGCTTCTACAACTTTACCATTTCAAACTTTACATTAATTATTTCTTAAAATTATTTACTATCTTTATTACATTTCCATCATTTACCATTTTTTATCATTTCCTTTTCATTATTCACATTTACAGTTACAATTATTTACTATCTTTATTACTTTTCCATCATTTATCGTCTTTCCTTATTACATTTCTTGCTACTTCTGCATCTCTACCCTTATACTTTTTTAGCCCCCCTGCGCCCAGGTCGAAGTGTCCGTCCCGACAATTAGTATGCTCGGGATTCATATTAATATGGATCCTTTGCATACCTTGTGGGACTCCATGGCGCGCGCATACGCTAATGGTACCAGATTTTGGTTGCTATGGGTACATATGCTACCTTATGTCACCATAATCATATGTATCCCCAGCTTCACCCCAACAGTGTCGCACCGCCCACTTATATTGTTTCTAATTAGTGTTTTAAAAATCTAAGTTTAAATGACATCTAATTGTTATGGGCGGTGCTGACACTACTGGTCCTCCGGACCATACGCGACTGTTGCGCGCGCCATAGCGTCCCACTTTTGTCGGACCGGACGCCCGACGCCCGACGCCCGTAGGTTGGTAGGTGTAGGTGTAGAGATGCAGGTTGTTATTTATTTATTTCTGTTCATAGTTAAGATGAATAGAACAACGTGTGTCGGGACAGCTAGTAAAATATAATATGCTTACTTTTTATTATAATTTTCGATCATTATGTTGTTCCCAAGTGTGTGCGCAGTACACAAGAGTGCTCTCTCTATGAGAGTAAGGGACTCTCATAACCCAGTGAGACGGATAATCGACACGACTGGCGAGAGATCAGGTGCAGGTGCGACTTTTTACATGCCCATCCGACGTATGGATCAACTTTCTTGTCAGACAATCAGGTGATCAGCCTGCATTCTCCTTATCAAACTTGGAAACAAAATTTTTTGTTGTTCCGATGCGGGAATCGAACCCACGACCTCCGAGTCGAGAGTCAAGCTCGAACCACTAGACCAGGCTGTTATATAATAAATGTGTACATAATAAAGTATCGAATCATAGTTCCAAAGGCATAATTGTCTGAGTTTCAAAGAAATATGTTTGTATAAAAGTTTTTTCATTCCAATGTCAATTTGTAAGCCAACACAGGATTGCAATCGACTGCACAGCCATATCTAATATTCAAAGGGAATCGTGGTATAGAGTACTGGCCATTATTTTTGTTCTACCTAATTTCTCAGGTTATCTCTAAGGTCTTCTAAGGGCTCCGGCTCAAAGAGTTTTAAAACTTCACCTCAGTGATATCCCACGGTACAGGACGGACATGTTTTAGATATAAAATTCTCGAATCATATTTACGATACGTGAATTATACATTGTATATGTTTAGAAGAAAGATAACTAAAATCCCTCGTCGAATCGACAAAAAATTGCTAAGCGTAAATATTTTAATGCGTTGGGTTCCGTGATATATTTGTTTGTCATAATATTGTTCTGGTACAAATAGAGGTTGTTTAAGCAACGGTAATCACTTACCACTCGTAATTAATTGTCATTGTCGTAACATAAATCAAAACATGAAGAAAAACAAATCAACATTTAATCTTGTAGTCAGAAAATATATAAATTTCTAGCTAATTGCGCTTTTGTCATTACATTTGTCATTTGGCGGTCTCCAGCTTTGCTTAGGGAGGGAAACTGGAACACTCCTTCTCGGCGGTTGCGTCCCAAGACAGATTTAGCATGTCCCTCGGGCACCCCTGAAATTATATCGAAGGGTTTCTGAGGTTGGTTACCACTGTCGATTCTCTTGACATAGTAGTTACAGTTGTGGGTAAGTGTGGTGGGTCAATTATCTCTCAGTGATCGATCTATTCGTTCCAAAGTTTATTTTTAAAATATAATTTTTATATTGTGCTTGTTTTAACTGACTGACCTAAAGCTTGAATTCTAGGAAACATATTATTATAATACGAAGGCTATTTCCAAATAAAAATTAATTGTTTAAAATATTACACGTCAGATACACTATGTTGAAATTCTTCGAACAATTTAAGCTGGAGATATGGCTTTTTGTAGCTTATAGAAAAATACCTGTATCATGCTCCAGTGATAATAAATCCATATTATGCTCGAAAATGAACCTTTATGAAAATTTGGTGCAATGTTTCCTGTTTAAATATTCTGATCATTAAGTTACCTACGATATTAATATATAGATTTTAGGACTTATAATTATTATTAATTATGAAAATAATGAATTTCTGAAGGTATTATTACATAAGGGTATAAATAAATATGTAACGAATAAAAAACAAAGTCATTATTTATTCTAATTACTTACTTTTGCCTGCGGCTAGCCCGCGTAAATACATTTTCCCGCGGGAATACTGTACCTTTCCGGATAAAAAATAGCCTATTTGTTAATTCAGAGCTCAAACTACTACCAAGATCACTACCTTACCAAGTTTCATCAAAATCCGTTCAGCAATTTTTGCATAGAAGAGTGTTTTGCATAGTAATGTGGGAGAGCCATGCTTCGGCACGAATGGGCCGGCTCGACCGGAGAAATACCACGGGCTCACAGAAAACTGGCGTGAAACAGCGCTTGCGGTGTGTTTCGCCGAGTGAGTGAGTTTACCGGAGGCCCAATCCCCTACCCCCCTAGAAATGCCGCAGTTGAAAAGCAATTTGTTACCCCAGGAGGGTACCAACTGCGTTGGAGAATCCCTCTCTGGACGTCCATGTTCAGGAACACCTGGAACTGAACGTGGACGTCCAGGCTGCCCCTCGTATTCTGGGGAGGGCAAAACTGCGCTCCAATCTGCTCGGGGCAAGAGCAAACGCACAAAGGACCCCCCTCGATATTAAACATGGACTTTTGTAATATCAGGGGATTACATTCCAACCTTAATGCCGTCCATTACCACATTGAGACGGCAAAGCCGGCTTTGCTCTTTTTAACCGAGACGCAGATATCATCTCCGAGTGACACATCATACCTTTCCCACCCAGGGTATTCTCTCGAGCACTCCTTTCTGCCCAAAGCTAGAGTGTGTGTGTATATCAGAGATGATATCAGCTCTCGCCGCCTCAGAAATCTTGAGGACAGGGACCTGTCAACGTTATGGCTCCGCATAGATTGCGACGACCACCCTCGCGTCTATGCGTGCCTATATAGGTCCCATAGTGGTGACCCCGAGACGGACCGACTCTTGGAACACCTGCAAGCTGCTTCAGATTTTGTGCAGCGGCAGATCCCATCCGCAGAGATCATAATACTTGGCGACTTTAATGCCCACCACGCCGACTGGCTCAATTCCAGTAAAACTGATTATGCGGGGATATCTGTCTGCAACTTTGCCCTTGCGAACGACTTGACACAACTGGTTACTACGCCTACGCGAATCCCAGATGTGGATGGTCAGAATCCTTCCTTGTTGGACCTTCTGCTGACTTCAAATCCTGACGACTACCAAATATCCGTAATCGCACTTGGTTCATCAGATCATTGCCTTGTTAGGAGTTCTGTGCCACTTACGACGGTGTTACGACAGCGTGCTGTTAAGTACCGTCGTGTGTGGCACTACAAGTCAGCAGACTGGGATGCGATGCAATCGTTTTTTGCATCCTATCCTTGGGGGAACGTGTGCTTCTCGCCGGATGATCCCGACAACACTGCCAACTCTGTTGCCGATGTGGTGATGCAAGGGATGGAACTTTTCATTCCGTCCTCTGTGGTGCCAACTGGCGGCAGATTTCGTCCCTGGTTTGGTTCATCCCCCAAAAAAGCTTCTCGCCGGAAGCAGGAGGCTTACCAATCCTGGGCCAATGCAGTGTCTGCTCGGGATTTAAATACCAGCACATATAAAAAGGAGTACAACCTTGCCTCTAGGTCCCTCAAGAAAGAGATCACTTCGGCAAAGAAACAGCACGTCAATAGAATTGGTAAGAGACTTGAGCGCCTCCCCTCGGTAACCCGTGCATTCTGGTCTCTGGCCAAATCTATTGAAGGAAATTTCTGCAAGCCAACCCTACCATCCCTACGCGTAGGAAATGGATCGTTGGCCCAGGACGCAAAGGATAAAGCCGATCTTCTGGGCAAGCTCTTTGCGTCAAACTCGACCCTGGATGACGGGGGGCAGAAACCGCCGACCATACCGCGATGCACGAGCATCATGTCGGATATTCGGTTTCATCAGCGCTCAGTGCGAAAAGCCCTCCGTTCCCTTGATATCCAAAAGTCGAGTGGGCCTGACGGAATCCCTCCTATTGTGTTGAAAAAGTGTGCTCCAGAGTTGGCTCCGGTCTTGACGCGTCTTTTTCGGTTCTCCTACTTTTCTGGCATCGTCCCGGCTTCTTGGAAGACAGCCTTGGTGCACCCGATCCCCAAAAAAGGTGATCGCTCAAATCCTTCCAACTACAGACCAATCGCTATAACCTCTCTCTTCTCGAAGATAATGGAATCCATTATCAATAGCCAGCTTCTTCGATACTTGGACGGCCAGGGATTACTAAGCGACAAACAATACGGGTTCCGTAAGGGTCGCTCGGCTGGTGATCTCTTGGCGTACCTAACTCATCGTTGGGCTCAGGCAATTGAGTAGAAGGGAGAGGCATTGGCTGTTAGTTTGGACATTGCGAAGGCCTTTGATCGGGTTTGGCATAAAGCGCTGCTATCAAAGCTTCCATCATACGGGCTGCCCGAGAAATTATATAAGTGGGTCACTAGTTTCTTAGCAGATAGAAGCATAAAGGTCGTAGTTGACGGCGAATGCTCGGAAACTCAGTCTGTTGATGCTGGTGTCCCTCAGGGCTGTGTGCTATCGCCTACCCTATTCATACTGCATATCAATGACATGTTACAGACCAACGGCATTCATTGCTATGCGGATGATAGTACAGGTGATGCTGTATATACCGGCTCCCCCAATATTTCTCGGCTAAGTGTCATTGAGAGTCGAAACGAACTTGTGTCTAAAATGGAGAGTTCATTGGAGAAAGTCTCTGAATGGGGTAGATGTAACTTAGTCCAATTCAACCCCGCCAAGACACAAGTCTGCGCGTTCACCACTAAAAAGTCACCAATGGTCGTATATCCTCGTTTCGAGGGCACATCTTTAACCATCTCCCCTAGCATTGAGATACTTGGCGTCAGCATATCGAGCGAAGTCCAGTTCCGATATCATCTAGAGGGTAAGGCCAAGTTAGCCTCGAAGAAGCTTGGTGTTCGTAACAGAGCGAGACAGTACTTCAGTCCAGAACAACGCCTACAACTCTACAAGGCGCAGGTTCGGCCTCATATGGAATATTGTTCTCATCTCTGGGCAGGGGCGCCAAAATACCAACTTTAGTGTACAAAGGCTGGGGTCTTCAAATTAAATACTGGATGTGCTGAATCACTTTATTTGCACAACTAGTTAGGTAGGCGGTGGGCAGACGACTAACTCTCGCAGGAGTTAATTCGCCACGCCACGAATATAGCTGACTTTACATTATGCAATTTCCGAGAATTATAACACACACTACATACACCCCCTTCTAAAAAAAAAAATGATTTACATAATTGACAAATAACAAAAAAAAAAATTGAACTTAGCAAACGTTAACATTTGGGAGCTTATGTTGTGACGAAACACTTAAATCTGTACCCTGATTACAACTTAATTCCTTCCTTAACATCTTCCTTGCACGTGAAATACAAACTTTGTATATTAGAAAAGCACAAAATTGGAAATAAAGTGAATGCAAATATTTCTAACTTAACGTCTTATAACAATTAATATGTGCTGAGATGACATTACGCAACCTTCGCGTACCTACTTGCTAACAAAAATGCCAATGCACCATTAACCTAGTTATCATCCAAGAATCTTACAGGTCTTTTAATTTTTCTGCCACTACGTGATTTCTGTAAAGGCGTATACACATTAGCCTCACTATGCTGATCTAATCTACTGTCATGTCTGACTTCATTTTCTTCTAAAATATACGCGGGCTTAAGTCTATCAATCGACACATTACGTTCTCTATTATCAATTAATATTTTAAAAACTTTACTATTTCTTTCTAAAACTTTATATGGTCCGCTGTACGGAGGCGTTAGCGGTCTCCGTACCGCGTCCACTCTTAGAAAAACATGTGAATAGGAATTTAGATCAGCATGCACAAAAGTACTATTACTATTTTTACATGCCCTTTTTATGGGCTTAATTTTGTTCAAAGTGTCTCTTAAATTACTTATAAATGAATGTGGATTATCAATTTTCATACTTTTATCTGAACAAAATTCCCCCGGCAACCTTAAACAATGTCCCAGAGCAAATTACGCCGCGCTAATATTATCGTTGTCCGCTTGACAAGCAGCTCTCAATCCTAACATGACCGTAGGTAGTTCTACTAACCATGACAGATTATTATTCAATCTAGCCACCAGAGCCGACTTCAAAGACCTATGCCACCTTTCTATCTTACCGTTACACTGTGGGTGGTATGGGGTAGTTCTCGTTTTTTGGATACCTAACAATTTCATTAAATCTGTGAATAATTCGCTTTCGAACTGTCTACCTTGATCGGTGGTAATAATTTTAGGACAACCGAAACGACAAATCCATCCTTCATAAACTGCTCTAGCTACCGACTCTGCGGTCATGTCCTTCACAGGGCAAATCTCAGGCCATCGTGTTAATCTATCGATCATAGTGACGCAGTAACGGAAACCGTGCTCAGTTTCCGGTAAAGGTCCTATCAAATCAACGTGCAAATGTTCGTAACGTTCGCTATGGTTAAAATCGCTAAGTTTCGAAACTGTGTGCCGAATAACCTTACTTCTCTGACACCTCACGCACGTCTTGGCCCAGGTCCCTACGTCCTTATTCATACCTGGCCAAAAAACTTTTTTACTAATTAATGCACGTGATGCTCTAACTCCAGGATGAGAAACGTCATGAAATTTATGAAAAATACTTTTCCTAAACTGCGATGGTATATACGGCCTAATATTCTGAGCTGATGTTTCACAATATATTTTAATATCATCATTATTATCGAGCGCTAGCTGTTTCCATTGCAATTTATCATTCGTTTTCATTAAATCCGCGAGCTCAGCGTCTGTCGCCTGTGCTCTCGCAACCTCCACGTATTCGCTTGAACTAGGGCATATGATACTCTCTATTCTCGATAAAGCGTCGGCCACCTGATTTTCAGTGCCTTGTATATGTTGTATGTCGCTTGTAAATTCGCTAATATACAACAATTGACGCGCTCGCCTAGGTAACTCTTTATTAGAACTTATTTTACTTAAAGCAAAAGTGAGCGGCTTATGGTCCGTGTAAACTGTTAAATTTCTACCTTCGATTAAATCTCTAAAATAAACTATTCCCGAATAAATCGCTAAAAGCTCCTTGTCGTACGTGGAGTACTTCTTTTGCGGTTCTGATAACCTTTTTGAAAAATATCCTAAAGGTTTCCAAGAATTGCCTTCCCACTGATTTAACACTGCCCCTATACTAAAATCTGACGCGTCAGTCATTAACCCTAATTTAGCATTAGATATCGGATGCGAAATAGTGACGGCCTTTTTCAAATTCTCTTTACACACTTCAAATGCACTATTCGCCTCGTCTGTCCAATCTATATGCGTCTTATCTCGTTTTTTAGCCCCGTGTAAATACCTATCTAGAACTCCTTGAACTCGAGCAGCGTTAGGAATATGATTTCTGTAAAAATTTAACATGCCCAAAAATCTACGTAATTGTTCTATTGTTTTATTGGTTTTTTATTGGTTTTTGTTTTTATTTTTTTATTTTATTTTTATTTTTATTTATTTTTTTATTTTTTTTGTTTTTCTATTGGTTTCGGATATGACTCGATAGCTTTAACTTTTTCCGGCATCGGACTTATACCTTTTTCTGAAACTAAATAACCTAAAAATTCTATAGACGACTGTCCAAAAACACATTTACTTAAATTAATAGACATTTTATATTTACTCAATCTTTCAAATACTAATCGCAAATGTTCTCTATGTATATCGGGGTTATCCGATCCAACGATGACGTCATCTATGTACCCGAACACGACTGACTGACCTTTGCCCCCTGTACAGTCGCCGCCATAATTCAATTGTTCTATGCCTGATAAGACTGTATTATTGATAAATCTTTGAAATGTTTGTGCCGCGTTACGCAGGCCAAACGTCATTCTTGGAAATTCAAAAAGGCCAAATGGCGTAATAATAGCTGTTTTTTTAATGTCATCTGGATTAATACCTATAAAATGATAAGCTCTACAAATATCTAATTTTGAAAAAAAATTCTTATTATGTAACCCATACGTAAAATCTTGTACTTTAGGTATCGGATAACGATCTGGCTTTGTAATTGCGTTTAACATCCTATAGTCCCCACAGGGTCGCATACCACCATCCTTCTTAGGTACAATATGTAAAGGACTGGCCCACTCACTATTTGAAGGTCTAAGGTATATTCCTAGTTCTTGCATCAACTGAAATTCTTTTTTAACCCTATCGTACCTGTCGGCCGGTAACCTCCTGGCACGCGCGTGGACAGGTGGTCCAGTAGTCTCTATGTGATGATAAACGGAATGCTCTGGGACGTCCTTGAAGGTTGGCGGTCGCGTGATGTCCTGAAATTGTTCCAGTAAATCCGCGTAAGGATGGTTGCTATTTATGCTTTTAATAGTGTCGACAAAATTTGTACTTTTAATTCCACAGACCCTTAGGGTGGTCACCGTATCAATTAACTTATTATTATACAGATCTACATTTAATTTAAAATTCCTCAAAAAATCGGCACCTATTATCGGCTGTTTTACATCACATACGACAAAAGGCCATTTAAATGACCGTCTTAAGCCTAACGATAACTCTAAATTACATATTCCATAACATTTAATTTCGCTGTCATTAGCAGCATACAACTTTAGATCGATTTTTTTGATAGGCTTTCTAACACACCACTTTGGAATTACGGAAATGTTAGCGCCTGTGTCGATCAAAAAACTATATTTCGTTACATTATCTCTAATCAATAAACGATGGCTTTTGGTTACCTGACCTTGAGTACATCCGTCCACCGAGCCCGCATGTACCCCATCTAGTTTTCCGGCTGATTGGCTCGCCACGCGCAGGGTTGCTCGCAGCGGTTAGCCCTCGATCTGTACCGAAAATGAAAACGGCACAGCCAGTCCGGGTCCCCAGGTACTCTTCGCGGCCGCGATGTCGATCTTCTCCTGAAGTCGGTCGGTCTGTAGTTGCTCCTCGAGCGCCCGCGACCCCTTAGATCGGCGCGGAGCGCTGCAACCTCCAGCTCCAATCTGCTCAACTGCTCGTCCGACTGTCCATCTGCTGCCTTCTTGCATGACACGGCTGCCACATCTCCGACGTTGGTGTATTCAGTAATCTTGTCTGCCATGGCCGCCAGCTTGTCCAGAGACTGATCTTCACAAACCGCCATGACTGCTCGAACTGATGACGGCATCTTCGACAACCACAGGCTCTTCAGTGTGTTGTCCGCAATTTGTGCGCTGCGCCCCAGATCTTTCATGCGCCTTAAAAACTGGGAGGGTCTTTGCGAACCCAACTCCAGCTCCGACACCAACTTCTGCATTTGTCTTTCGGCACTCTCTTCATAAACCTGCAGCAGTCTCTCCTTAAGCGCCGTATACTTGTCCTGGGCGGGCGGTGACATCACGAGGTCGCTGACCTGCTGAATGGCCTCTTTTCCGAGTTTCGATATGACCAGGTTGAATTTGGTCTCTTCACCCTGCTTCTGTGGGGCCATCACAGCCTCGAACTGCGCGAACCATAACCTTGGTAAGTCTGTCCACAATTCCGGTAGCTTGGTGGACACGCTTATGGATGCCAACGCCGCGCCTGACGCCTCTTCCTTGCAACCCGTGTCTGATGCCTTGTTCATTTTTCTCGAACGAAATTGAGCCGATGAGTCGACGAGTCAATGAGCTGATGAGCCGCCTGCCGCTGTACTCGCCACGTGCCACGGCGTGTTCTTCTATTACGTCACGCTAACTTCCTGTCGACGCGTGGAATTCGATCTCGAACAAAAATTTAGCCCACAGCCAATGTCACTATTTACGCCGATTCCCTTCACTACAAACTTTCTTCGAGAGTTCTTCGTCGGGGTCACCAGTTTAGTGTACAAAGGCTGGGGTCTTCAAATTAAATACTGGATGTGCTGAATCACTTTATTTGCACAACTAGTTAGGTAGGCGGTGGGCAGACGACTAACTCTCGCAGGAGTTAATTCGCCACGCCACGAATATAGCTGACTTTACATTATGCAATTTCCGAGAATTATAACACACACTGCACAACTGCTCCCTCTGGATCGTATCCAACGAAGGGCCGCTCGAATTGTTGACTGCCATAGTGTTTCAAACAGCTTGGACCCCTTGGAATTACGCCGAGATGTAGCTTCACTCTGCATCCTCTATCGGTTGTATCACGGGGAGTGCTCTGAGGAATTGTTCGGAATCATACCACCTGCAACTTTTCGCCATCGTCCCACGCGAAAAACATACCATCCTCATCACCTTGATGAGTGGCAGTCTTCCACCGTGCGCTTTTCGCGTAAAACTCTGGAACGAACTGTCACCAGCAGTATTTCCGGACCTATACGACCTGCAAACCTTCAAGAAGAGAGCGTATTCCCTCTTAAAAGGCCGGCAACGCACCTGCATGTTGCGAGATGTTGCGAGTGTCCATGGGGACGGTACTTGCTTACCATCAGGTAACCCGTTTGCTCGCTTGCCCCCTTATTTAATAATAATAAAAAAAAAAATAACAAACATCCATCCTTCAATCCATCCATCCATTCATCCATCCTCACAAAGTTTCATATTTATAAAAGTAGTAGGATTTCTTGCCGCATACGCAACCCTGAAAACTTAGAGACATACAAAAAGGTAAGATGTTAAACATTACGGACGTGTTAAGATGAAAATGAAATAGATTTACAGGAATACCGTTTTCCTTATTCCTAGCTCCCGGTATAAGTTGCGGAAAAAATAAGGATATAACAAAACAAAATGGCGGCCATTAATTACAATGAGTGGTGGATTTTGAGAATAGATACCGACGTTTGCACGAAACCTTCAGCGTTACATTTTGCTGGTAAAAATTACAACATTTTTATACGGGCAATTTAATTATTTTTTTTCATAATAAATCTGGCCTTTTGTCAGGAGCTATTCACGAAATTATTTCTATTCAATTCGCCGTTGGGTTCAAGTCTCAGACTATGCTATCGCTTTCGCGCACACTCGATTTGATGCGTGTGTAAATGCGCAGCATGCGCTGACACACTGGAACCATACTGCGAATTGAACAGAACTAATTACGTGAATTTAACTTCAGTTTACGCGCAACAAAAGTGAAATCTTTAATAAATTTTGTATTTGACGACCACTGTAGCTCAGTGGCAGCTCAGCGCTCAGCGCTGAAGCCAGAGGTTGCAGGTTTGAATCCTGCCAAAAGTTTATGTGTGTGAGAAGCGTGGAAATGGTGTGGAAGCGTCCATAAAAAAATAAACATTTAAGCCTTTTCTCTTTGTGATATTAGTATTTTAGAGTCATTGGGCGTCTTTATGATAATTTCATCAATAAATTAAAATTACACCACTAAATCATTTTAGATTTTCAAGCTCAAAATTAAGGCGATTTGTTACAGTATGATATATAGTTGTTCTAATTCAAGAGGAGTTGGGACTCTCAACTGGAAGCGGGCCAAACTAAACGCGGTATGGTCAGGTAAAGAAACGTATAGTTTTTAGTAAAGTTGTGCTTAAGTTGTGGTAAGCTTGTGTTTTACTTCGTTTTTCTTGTATTTTACAATGGCAAGATTTTATTTGCTTCCTCATTCTTACCCCGGGCTTTTTAAGAAGACATCAAATAAAGAGGAACAGAAAAACAGCGACATAGTTAGCTTTGGATTTGACTGCACTACTACAAGCATACGGTGTGTCCACGATTGTGTCGAAAAATTGTGGGCCGTTAAAGGGGACGTCAAAAGTTTAAAATTTGGATCGATTCGTTCTATGAAATCTGTTTTTCTGTAAGTAAGTATAATTATATATTTTATATATTGTACCCCTGGGTTTTTTGGATGGTGTAATGTAGCATTTGAAATAATGACGCATAGTAAACGTAGCCAACCTACTGAAATAAGCTTTGGAGTCCAATTCAATAAAAATTGCGCCTCGAATTCACATGCCTTGTCAACTTAATACATAAGTTCACGCCTGTTCTCAGAACGATACGGTGATATGTAGATTAATTTATTCTCATTAAGTGACACTGCGTTGTTAGAAAAAAGTAACAAAAAACACTTAAGATTCTCTTAAAGTGTTTTTTCTCCAGAGATAATAAATTATATTATCAATTATAGTTATCTTATACAATATAAGCATTAAATGAATAGATATATCCTTAGTTAATATCTAAAAAATTCCAGAGATCATACTTTATTTATCGTCGATATCGATCTCGTGGTCATCCAACCCGGCAGTCAAATGAGCTGGCTAATTCGTTTAATGTGGCGGCTTAGACTTTGTTGCCTCCTCGAGTTTAATTGGCTGGAATATGGCCAAATTATACTTGTTCTTACTTTATGAGTCAATGAAGGTGATGTATGAAAAAAGTTTTGTCTATAAAGTCGGCAGACCTAATGTGTAAAAGCCAACATTTTGCATCATTAACTTTTTAGAAAGAAAAATGCATGAGCAATAGTCTATACTTAGTGGCTTAGTGTGTACATCAAACTGCCTAATGTTAATCGACATAACCCTGCCGATTCGATCAGTTATAACTGATCGGGGACTGGCATGATAGTTTATACTATTTATGTCAATATGGAACTGACCCAATCGGTAGCTTCATGCCGTCATATCGATGATGTGTATCATCGATATATTAGTAGCTATAGACATAACTGCCTGTAATGTGTATAGCTACTATTACAACTAAGGATCAATTCATACCGGAACGAAACGATACGGGACGCGGCGCTGCGTTTTTAAGATAGCTATTCAAAATGGATCTTATCATTACACAAGAAGATACACCTCTCATTGCAAGAGTTCGAATGTCAATTATACGCTGCACACCGCATGCGCAACTTATGACTGAAGTTAAATTTTGAATAGCTATCTTAAAAATGCAGCCCCGCGTCGCCTATCGTTGTGTGAACTGACCCTTATACCTTTTCATCCTTGATTGGACGGTTTATACACATCTCCGAGCGAAGTAAACACTTTGTAAATATTGTAGTGCCTGAGAGTTGGGACAGGTGGTTTTTAATATACTATGCTTGCCTAACGCAAATTTTATTCTCACAACGTCGTGACTCCTGTCTATAGGGACTCGAGGTCACTCTGTGGTCGAAATTCGCTCATAAGTTTGAAGTTTAAATTTTATTAGGGTCCTTTCGCCTCATAGATAGAAGAAAATATAAATGCTGTGACAAATTGACAAACGTCAACGTAACTGTAACGATTACTTCTCTCAAACGCACGGTAGTGTGTGTTAACAATTTTTCAATAATAATTATAACGATAGCGTTTAACAACCAATATCACGCGGGCAAAGCCGCTGGAAAATGCTAGTTTTGAATAATTTTATTTATTTCTAATCATTATAAAAAAAATTCGCTTTCTGCACACCTTCCTCCACATACACTTTAATTTGCCAGCCAAATATTAAGCCCGTTTGCACAATTCTCGTAAAACTGTACTTAAAGTTTTTGCTTCACGTATTTTGATGATAATGATTCGTTAACACCTCTGAATCCAAGTACAAAAAAATATAATATATATATACAGCCGAACGTATAACCGCCTCCTTTTTTTGGACGTCGGTTAAAAATTAAATACTCTTATCTTGTTGTATATCGAATACGTAGGGTTGCTACTAAACTCTTACGGCTAATGTTTTTCGTCACTAAACATTCTCACTCAGCTTCAGCACTCCATAAATCAGAACCCCATAGCTGTGACATGGCGGTGGCAATATACTATTTACTATATGTCAAGCGCACGTGTCTTTAGTTAAATATATACCATGATACAATTTGAATTAATAGTGTTGTTGGTTCGTTCTTGTAATTAGGCGGTGTCGGTGAAGCATTTTAAAAATTATACGCACAGTAATCCTAGGATGCCAAATTTCAAAATTGACGCAAGAAGTAAACGTTCGTTTGGCTATTTCTTTCCATAACAATCATAGCTTTTTGTGTACACGCATATAAGCCAAATTACAAAGTATCTTTTGCACATATTTTACTACTAAAGTTTTTTACTTTTCGTCACTAAAATCGATGTCGAATATGTTGTATACACATAATACTGAGTGATCTTGATGTGCGGCTAGAATTTTTTACGACACTTTTTCTTTCTTTTACAGAGATGTCAAGTACCCATTTATGATGGAATCTTTATGTTCAATCTTGTCTTAAGGTGTCAAATTTGATGCGGGTAAAGTCGACGATATATTTATGAAGAAACCTTTCCTGGGAACTCGGCTTTTATAAGTTGTTAAAGTGTTTTGTTCATTAAGCGAATTTTTTGACTTTGACTTGAGTTTTTTACAAACTCATAAAAAAATCATGCTTCATTAGTTAGACTAGCTTTATCGTTGAACCAGTCTTATGGCCGCACTCGGAGACATTTAATGCTCATTAAGGAATATAATTATGGAGCTCCTTAGTACAGACTTTGACTTAAAGTCCATGCAGTTTCTGTCAAAATCTCTACTAAGTGACCCCTTAAGTAAGAATTAAAATGAGTAAGTGCGGCTGTAATGAATCAATATTAATAATATAATAAGTGGAAAGACTTGTTTGTTTGTTTATTTGCATTGAATAGGCTCCAAAACTACTGGAACGATTTGTATGAAAGTTGGCATAGATATGTTGGTATAGAGTGGACTACAGGATGGACACATACTACTTTCTATCTCGGCAAAATGGGCGGTTCCAGTGGAATTTTTCTTTTGCGAGCACGACGTCGCGTAAAACAATACAAACGTAAAAACACCTCTGTCTCAAGGTACCGTACATTTTGTACTTTCGTTCTACACGGGAATAGAAAGCTTCGCAATATAAGCAGACAAGTAATGAGGCTCTGAACCAAGCTATTTATTAAATAAAAAGTACCAGGAAAATAGATTATATTTTTAATACGACGCCGAAGCAAGGAGATAAATTATAAAATATGGGGATTTCATAACCATAAATCTAGTGAGTAAAAAGTCATCGTTTGTCTTTCCTTCTTATTGCTTACAATACATGAGTTCAGCTGACATAAAACTAACATACATGTACACTCAAAACCATCCTTATATCAAAAAAACATAAGGGTTATTTTACAATGCTCGACATCACGAATAACTATGTTTAGAATCAGAATAAAAGCACTTTCTACTAGCACTTATTACGATCGTCGCAAGAGTCAAAATTGAATAACCGAAGAGAAAATGTGTTTGTCAGTTAGAGTGCCCAGCTGTTGACACATGGCGACAGAGAAAGCTCTTTCTTGCCTTGTTTCAGTCCTTAACTCGATTCGCCAAATAAAGAATGTGACTCCGCTCCATTTATTGAGAGTAAAAAGGTATTACGATAATACGAAAACGATATAACAAAATAGGCCATTGATAGATAGCCGTTTTTACGCGGGACGAATATTTGTTTTTTTGTATTAAGGGTCAATTTACACCGAGACAAAACGATACGTAACATGGCGCTGCATTTTTAAGATAGCTGTTTAAAGTTGAACTTTGTTTGTTACACAAGGAGATACACGTTTTATTGGAAGAGTTCGAATATCAGATTGTCCTTACTCCTCCTGTACTATTATTATAAAAAAAGTTTTGTCGATTTTTGATCCACTTTTTCTGCTAAGTTGTTGCGTTTTTTACTGTAACGCTTTGTATTGTTTGTTATTATGTAATGTAAATAAATGATTATTTTTATTAAGATATAATATGTATTATATTATAATAAAAATCTGAAATACCTATGAAATTGCCGTTCTGCAGTACTGGCCATTTCAAATCAAAATAATTTTTGTTTGGCTAAGAATTCTAATTTCAAATTAATTTTACTTTAAAAACATGGAATTCTTTTTCCAAAAGTAGTCATTTGTTTATTGATTAATGTTACATTTTCATCGCATTTAAATCTTTTTCGTCATCATGGATACGTTAAAAATTTGAGTAATTATGGAATATGAGTACCGTCATGGCAGCAACGCGGCACAAGCGGCACGCAACATCAACGACGTTTACGGAGCTAACACTACAAACCAACGCACCACCTGTTATTGGTTTGCTCGCTTTCGTTCTGTAAATTTCGACCTGAAAAATGAACCTCGCGGTCGTCCGAAGACTTTGATCGACAATGACGAATTAAAGGCGATTGTGGAAGCTGATGATACACAATCTACGGCTAAATTAGCAGCAGCTTTCGACGTTAGCGTCAAGATCAAGATCGCCAGCGCGAAGTACGCGTCGAGACGTGCCTTGCACTGCTCAACAGACACACAAATGCAGGAATTTTGAACCGCATTGTTACCTGCGATGAAAAATGGATTCTGTTTGATAACCGAAGCGCTCAGCAAGTTGGTTGGATCCTCAGCACCTAAAGCCCTTCAGAACCTAAACAATGCCGTAAACGAAAACTTACCCCTAGAAAAGTGATGGTCACTGTTTGGTGGTCTAGCGCCGGTGTGACTCATCACAGCTTCTTACCAAACGGGGTGAGCATTACTGCAGATGTGTACTGTGAAGAACTGAACACAATGATGGAGAAGCTGGCACATCTCCAACCAGCATTGGTCAATCGCTCGTCTCCGCTGCTCCTGCACGACGACGCGCGACCTCATACTGCACAACAGACGGTCTCCAAGTTGCAAGAACTGGGGTTGGAAGCTCTCCGTCATCCGCCCTAATCACCAGACCTTGCGCCTACAGAATACTACTTTTTCCAGAATTTGGATAACTTCTTGGCGGGAAAAAAATTCAATACCCGAGAGGCAGTACAAAATGCCTTTGAAGATTTGTTGCCTCCCGTCCAGCTGATTTCTTTAAGAAGGGCATCAATAAACTGCCACTGCGTTGGCAAAGATGCATTGATTGCATGGGTGATTACTTCGATTAATACAAATAAAAAATACATGAAAAAATTTCGAATAAATTTTTTTAAACAAAACGGCAATTTCATAGGTAAAGACCTAATATATTTCCGTTGTCTGGTATCCGTAACACAAGTCCTTCGAGAACGTACCACAGATTGACGTGGCGTGAAAGCGTCCATAGATATTATTATTATTATTATTATTATTATTATTATTATTATTAGACTGCACCGCACTGCACAGCGCATGACGTGTAGTGTACTCATATCATATGAAACGTGTATTTTTGGTTAGCGAATAAACTTTAATTTTGAATTTCTATCCAAAAAATGCAGCGCCGCGTCGCTTATCGTCTCATTTCGATGTGAGCTGACGCTAAAGTAGATATTTACTTGTTTTTGTACCTCAGTGTGCTACTTTTGAAATACCCCCTAACATCGCCATAATCTATATCATTTTGTTCGAATTAGGCTGGAACTGTTTGATCCGGAATCCGGTAGGCCCGGGAAAATTCAGTGCACTCAATAGAAAACTCTGCGCTAATACACTAGAGTTTAAAATCAAAGTGTTGAGTGTCGAGCATTTATGACACTGACATTTGACTCGACACTTGTGTGTTCGAGTTTCAGCTCTATTGTACTAGAGCAGAGTTCTATTTTCAGCGCTCTGAATCTTTTCCGTATTTCGGATCACATAGCCCTTAGGCTATTTTAGTCTTAGACTAAAACTCAACGATGATAATGGCGGTGGTAAATAAAGTGAATACTTGTTCGTATAGATCGCTCAAGTTCGCCGAAAACATTTTCCAAGTCCTTAAAAGTTTTTTCTCACTCTGCAATGAACATTGTAATGGTCCGTTAGTTGCTTGATGGTTAACGATTATTGGAAAAGTTAACCCAATAAAATATCTTTTACAAAGAAAATAATATCTTTTGCAAAGAAAATACATAAATCGTTGACGGTCCTTTGGTTGTAACATTTTTCCGTCTATTTTTGCGACACCACGTAACGACATGAATGACAACATTTTAGGCGAACCAAATCTTCGACGAAATATAAAATGTTTTTTTTTGTTTTGTTTCGGAAAGTATATATTAATAATTAAATTTAAAAAAATAAATAATGACACAAATGTATTTATACAATATTTCAAGTCATGCAGATGAAAATAAATCAAATCGGTTTTTATTCTTCATTTAGCGCGGCCATATTAGGTAGACGCCATGTTAAACATATGAAACTTAGTAGACGTGTGAAAAATAAAATGAACAATAATATATGAAGGGTCTGTACCCTTCATATATTATTGCAAAGAATAGGAAATGTCACAATTTTCAATATTTTTTGCTATTGAATGGAAACATATTATTTTTGTCTATAGTATTTTAATTTCAAATCATTAGATTATAAAAAATAGATTGCGCCAAAAATGCGGATTTGCATGGTTCAATCTCATTAAAAATTATATACTTCTAAACTTTCAATTGTGTTTTTCTCATAATCAATTCATTAGGACATAGCCTGTTCTTTGCCTGTAATATCATCTTTGTCTGTGGTATTTTAATTTCCGATCATTAGATAAAAAAAAAAAAAACAGATTGCGCTAGAAATGCGGTATTGCACGGTTCGATCTCATTAAAAATTATATACTTCTAAACTTTCAATTGTCTTTTTCTCATAATCAATTCATTAGGACATAGCCTGTTCTTTGCCTGTAATATCATCTTTGTCTGTGGTATTTTAATTTCCGATCATTAGATTAAAAAAAAAAAACAGATTGCGCTAGAAATGCGGTATTGCACGGTTCGATCTCATTAAAAATTATATACTTCTAAACTTTCAATTGTCTTTTTCTCAAAATCAATTCATTAGTACATACCCTATTCCTTGACTGTACCCTACATATATTATCTTATTTCTAAAATTATAATGTTTAACTTAGTTATTTTTAACTCAAATCCAATATAATTTTACATAAAAAACCAGATGTTTCGGTTTTGCCGTATCAGTGCAAAATATAGGTGTACCTTCATCTTTCATGTACATTTTAAACGATGTTTTTGCGTTAAAACTAACGTAATCCGAGGTGAATCAGTGATTTACATTTAAATTGGGTTCCGGACAGATCTAGCCAAGCTTCGCTATCTACGTTATTTAAGCAGTATTAAAACACGTACACACGTAATTGGATCCTTACTTGGACTAGTGTGCGCTTATTATTAGGTGCCCTGGACTCATAGTTATCATAATCACCATACACGAAATTTGTGACATAAAACTAGGCCCCAATTCTCGTGCCCCGAATTTCGGTTCGGTTAAAGCGTTGACTCCATCGCATAGGCGTCAAATCATGCGTGCGCGAGCGGGACAGACTAATAACCGAACCGAGATTTGACATATTAGAATTGGGGCTCTGGTCGGGCACAGATAGTATTACCATACCATTCAACAAACAGCTATAGAATCACAATAACCTGGTTCACATGATATACGCAGAATCCTTCACCGTTCATTGAAGGTCAGTGCCACCAAGGGTTGAACCTGCATGCTCTGGCATGTAGTTCATTATTTTCATTACTATTTTATTTAACCTAACCATAGATTAAACATCTATACTAATAAATAAAATTGACGTGTCTGTTTGTAATTTTAAATTAACAGCTTTTCACTAAATGCATATGAAAGTATATACGGTACAGTTCTTGCAAACTACGAGCGCGCGTAGCCTTTATTTGTAGTTGTAATTGTAAATATACTGTAAATATACATTTTCGTTAGTGTGCGTACCTGACGGAGCGGTCAGTAGCGAGCGAATTTGTACAGATATGGTCACTCACACAACTAAGGGCGCCGCGCGCTCGTAGTTTGCAAGATCTGTATTTACAATAAAAAATAAATTTTAAAAATTCTTGTCTGCCCGTCTGTCTGTTTGTTCCGGGTAATCTCTGAAACGCCTTGATTACTTAGCAGTGGCGTGGGGTTCTTATCCTATCGAACTCCATTTCTATCGGCTTCACGTATCTTTTGAAGACTTTATTTACTATCACAGTAATAACACACAGGATTTCTCACACTATTTCCACTTTAATAAGTATTTTGCATAAATTTTAATATATTACACGACCGGCTTCGACAAACTCATCATCAGTTGTAGGTAGATGCCGGTGGAGTTTCGGTTGTATATCACATGTTTCCCGTGACTCCGCCAATAGCGGGGTGAGGAGCACCATGGGGTTTTAGTGGGTAACCCCGGGTGCGACCCCTCACCACACACCCGGGTGAGTCCCACATACTCCGGCGGCTCTCCCCAGTTCGCCGGGGATACATAAAGCATTTCCCCATGAAAAAAAAAAAAAGGTGTAGGTAGATATATATTTTTTTTAATTTCTGAAGATTGTGCAAAGGGTTGCCAGCAAGGTAAATTTTTACAATTTTGTGCAACGTAATTAAAATTTTTATACCAACTTCTTCTATTTTCTACTGCATAATATCACAAATTAATATTAGTATAATATTATAACTCATTAGATCGATAAATTAATAACTTATTGATTTGTAATGTCATAGAATTATATAATTATATAGAAAAGATGTCAGAATATAAAATTAAAAATACAACTATCACCAATGATTCAATTAAATTAAAATTTCCATAATACTTAAATAATGGCAAATATATTATATAGAGGCAGATAGAGTAGAGAAATATAGTTAGATGGTATAGATAGTTGTATTCAAAAAAGTTTTTGTTAAGCTTCATTTGAAAAAAAAAACATTTCATTTACCTAACCTATCCTACCTTTCATTTAATTAACCTATCCTCTCTCTCTCCCTCCTCTAAAGATACATTCTATATAATTATATAAAATTCTATGATATTACAAATTATTAAGTCATTAATTTATCAATCTAATGTGTTATAATATTATACTAATATTAATTTGTGATATGTAGTAGAAAATAGTAGAAGTTGGTATAATAATTTAAATTATATTGTACAAAATTGTAAAAATTTCATGATGATGGCAACCCTTTGCACAATGTTTACAAAAAAAAAAATATCTACCTACACCTGATGACTTTGTCGAAACCGGTCGTGTAATATATTAAAATTAATGCAAAATACTTATTAAAGTGGAAATTGTGCAAGAAATCCTGTGTCATTACTGTGAAACATGAATTTCCACCAAGAACCTACAGTACAATCAATAACATATATTTACTATTCATACAACCTATTATACAGGCTAGGGCTTCCCTTTGAAGGAGAACCAGCCTTCGCCACTGACACTTAGGCTACTTTTATCTTAGAGTTCCGTTTCAAAAATAGGTTCTGTCCACGTATGGACATCGAATCGAGTGCGATTTCCCTCGCGCACGGACCTCGCTGACCAATGGGGGGTGCGGGGTGAAGGAAGGGGCACTGGACTGGTTGGTACTGGGCCTGGGGCGCGGACGGCGCGGCGGCGAGCATCACGAAAGGACACGGGCTCATCTTCTTTCCGATCCACCAGCGCTGGCGCACGCCCCACTAGATATTATACAGTTCTTGCAATCTACGAGCGCGCGTAGCCTTTATTTGTAGTTGTAATTGTAAATATACATTTTCGTTAGTGTGCGTACCTGACGGAGCGGTCAGTAGCGAGCGAGACATCGTTCGAGTCACTTGTGCTTATTGTTTTGACGTTGCTATTGTTTACGAAGTACGGTCAGCATGTCAAATCTCAAAAGTGAAAGAAAGCGCAAAGTAATTCATAGCGAGGTAAGTTTTTTTTTTATTTATTAAAATCAATTCAATATATTTTTCTTGTTATGACATGTCATGAGGTCATGTCGGTCACCAAGGTACTAAAGATATTATGTAGGTAATTAGTCTAACAGTCTCAATATTGTTTCCAGGGACGCGCCATTATTGAACGCGTGTATCACTTTCTTCAAAAAGAGTATAATTTTATGAAAGCGAACAATATGGATAATTGTGATTTGAGTCCTTTGGCTAATATACGAAAACGTACCGCTGAGGCTACAGGGATCAGTGAACGGACTGTAACAACAATTTTAAAAGAGGAGATAGAACTGCCATCTTCTTCTGCTAGTTTTACTTCTCCTATGAAAAAACGACGTAAAAGAAATAACAAATTTGATTTAGACAACATGAATCTTTAAATTATTCGTACTACCGTGTAAAATTTCCATATTGTGGAAAAGCAAATACCAACATTGGAGAAATTGCAATCAGTTTTGAGAGAAAATATAGGGTTTGATGGATGCTTAAACACATTACGTTCGGTACTACAGAAATTGTACAAATAGAGAAAAATTTGGAAGAACAGAGAACAATTACAAGAAAGACATGAAATTCAACTTTGGCGTTACAATTTTCTAAAAAATATTTTTCAATACCGTTCCGAAGGTCGTCCTATTGTGTATACAGACGAAACATATGTTTTGACTTCCAACGTGCGGCAAAATACCTGGTTGTGTCGAAAAAAAGGTCCTAAGGGCAATACACAGTTTTCAAAGAAAGTGAGCACAGGAAGCCGATTTACTATAGTGCATGCAGATAGCAGCAATGGTTTCGTGCCTAATGCTTCGCTGGTCTACAAAGCGGCATCTACAGCAGGAGATTATCACTCTAAAATGAATTATGATAACAATGCAAAATGGGTTAATGAAAAGTTATTGCCAAACTTACCCAAGAAGTCAGTTATTGTTATGGACAACGCTTTTTATCATAATACTCGAAGCAGCAAAATACCGACCTCTAATTCCGCTAAAGGTAAAATGCAACAGTGGTTGACAGAGAACTGCATCTCGTATGATAATAGTTTAAAAAGAATTGAACTATATGATTTGATCAAAAAGAATAAGGAGCGTTTTATAACATTTAAAATAGACGAATTTATAAGAAGAAAAGGTTTTGAAATCTTAAGACTCCCTCCGTATCACCCAGAGCTCAATCCGATTGAAAATATATGGGGTATTCTAAAAAATCGAATTGTCTCAAGAAACATAGGCCAAAACATGACCGTTGTTTAAAGTTTGATCGATGAGTGCATAAGTAATGTAGACCAAACCACCTGGCAAAATACATGCAAGCACTTCGAAAAAATTGAAAAAGAATACATGAAATATTTCAACTGTGATTTCCAATTTATTATAAATGTCGATAATAATGAATATGACAGTAATGATGACAGTTATGATGATAGTCATGATGACAGTGATAGTGTAGAAATATTTGATGAAGATAGTGATTCCAATTAATTATAATTTATTACTAGTTTTTTATTTTGTGTCGCGTAGGATTACGTTTATTTTGTGTTAATTTTAAGTTCTTACCCGTAAACTATTGTTTATTACTAAATCAAATAAACAGAACTCCTTTAAAGATTTTTTTTTCATTTTGACCACATCATCCTGCTTATAAATACGTATTTAAAATATAAAGATTAGCGAAATTCATAACTTAAATTAATGAATTTATGTTTGCTAACCGTACGCACGGTCACTCTGTGAGCCTACATTGACGCGTGTACAGATATTATGGTCACTCACACAACTAAGGGCGCCGCGCGCTCGTAAATTGCAAGATCTGTACCTACATGTCATAATAATATATCGGAGTTCTATCTTTACATCTTTTATTTCTTCACCATAGTAGATAGGACCCGACAGATTCCGTTTAGGTTAGTTATACGCAAACGAAGTTATATACTTCAATTATAGTGTAATAATTCTTCTTACACTATAATTAATTTCTTCACAAATTAACCAACGTACAGTTGCTATTATTATAGCAACTGTACGTTGGTTAATTTGCGTTAATTTGCGTACGTTGGTTAATAAGTCCCCACACCGATACGATGACTTTGGCCGGTCTCAATGAATCAAGACCAGTTGCGAAGTAGTATTTTTATAGTGCCCATGTGTGTGCGCAGTACACAAGAGCACTTTCTTCCTTTACTCTCGTAACCCAGTGGGACGGATAACCGACACGGCTGGCGAGAACAGGCGCAGGTCCGACTTCTTACATGCCCATCCGACGCATGAATCATCTTTCTTGTCAGACAATCAGGTCATCAGCCTGTATTGTCCTAACCAAACATGGAAACAACAATTTTTGTTGTTCTAATGCGGGAATCGTACCCACGACCTTCGAGTTCGAGAGCCAAGCTTTAACCACTAGATCACGGAGGCTGTTACAGTAGCTATAATAATACTCTGTTCTAATAAATATTTACAACGTAACTAACACTTAATATCATCGCACTTCAATATAATTAGATTTTACCACGCCATTATCATTCATTAGACATCCATTTTACGGAATTCGTTTTTATTTATGTCCCCTTTTATTGGAATATCGTATCGGACCAAAAAACAATGTCATAAATCGGCGACCTTGTTAAGTTGTCACCATGACAGAGGCAATGAATAAATGAACCGATAAATATTGCGGTGAAACGGCGACACACTTTTTATCTGAAGATTTATTCAGAAAGTCTGGTGACGCTGACGTAATTTTAATAGGTCGTTGTCTATTTATTTTAATGAAGACGTACCTAAATAGTAATAGCAAATTTGTATGTGAAACAGTTCACCCAAATCACAATTTAAAAAACATTTAATTTTTCTGGCTTGCATCATAGCATACTTCATCTTCATAGCATCTTTATAATATGCTACAACCTACATGACTCTAAAAACATGACTCTAAAATTATTCTTAAGTCAATAGTCAGATAATTCGTTTGATTAATTTATATTATTGACACATAATTCCGCCAAATTAAGGCAATTTCACGGTTTGTTTTGAACAAATTAATGCTACTTAATATTAAGAAGGATAAATGTATGCAGTATAGTGTATAATCATCACCTACTTGCGTACACCTACCTACACAAGTTTCCGCTCGACCAGACATAAGATAAAAATCAATTAACAGCGTCGTTCAATTGTGATTGAATGTGTGCAAATGTGAATGAATGTGTGCGCCGATAATACGTTCCTAAACCACGTCTGCAGTCGTTGCGCTCACTTTCTTTATGTCTTTTTTTTATATAAAATGAACCAGGAAACGAGCAGACGGATCGCCTGAAGGTAAGCGATTACTACCGCCCATGGACACTTGCAACACCAGAGAAGTTACATTTGTAACTCCTCTGGTGTTGCGACTTGCGTTCCCAATCCTTAAAGTCCCCAAACCCCCTTGTGCCTCCGGTGTACCTCACGTACTCAGCGAAACACAACGCAAGCGTTATTTCACGCCAGTTTTCTGTGAGGCCGTGGTATTTACCCGGTCTAGCCGGCCCATTTATGCCGAAGCGTGGCTCTCCCACTATTTCTCCCACTTTGAGACGTCCCAGTACAAGGAAAATTTTAAGAAACTGGACCAGAAGGTACTTTGTCGATAGTGTACCAAAATGTGTACCAAAAAGTGGTACAGAGTCACTAGATGTCCTTGTCATTCTGAATATCGGAGACAGTGATAGCACGGTAAACAGAGAACAGTAGTTAATCTTCATACAATCGTGCCGCGATCGGTTTGAATGTGTACGTGCGCGCCGGGCGCCTATCCGGACGCAGGCACACACCTCGGATAAGGAATGATAAGGCGCTCTCACTGCGGGCTGTGCCTTGACCAATCGCGTACGTGCCGTGGTCACGCGCATTGTAGCATGTCGGCTCGCGTTACCCTGCAGTATTTTAGTATTTATTTGACAGCCCTTGCGCCAACGCGAGAGTAGGCAAATAGCTCGCCAGCTACCTTAGATGTTCTACTGTTCTCTATTTACCGTGGTGATAGCCTGTTATTTATGGAGTCCTGCTAGTCATAAGCATTTGGGACTGTGTATGAATGTTATCAACAAAACAACAACCACTTTTTAGTAGCCTTTCAGTAGTCGGCCGTTAGTCTTGTAATCAAGGGCCCTGGTTAAGTCCTTCTACTATTATAAATGCGTATGTGGGAATGGGTGGATATTTGTTATTCTTTTAAGTTAAAACTACTGAACGGATTTTGATTAAAGGGCAATGCCGATTTTGTAGCCTTTTCATTTTTGCGTGGCCATCAATCAAACTTTGATTTTTGGAGTAATACTAGGTATTGCTATGGCTATTTTTCTCTTAACTCAGTATGATCAGAGATAATGAGGATTAAAAGTCACAAAAAAGGAAAAAAAAAACCATACAACATAACCAAACATTATTGCACCAATTGATAGTGTTGCTGGTATGGAACAATTCCTGGAAAGTAATGGTATTCGGCAAACATAAGGAAAATGTTGTGAAAAGCTAATAAGCTTTTCTTATAAATTTGAATAGTGTTTTTCTGTAATATCAATCAAGAAGAAATTAATAATACTTAATCTGGTAAAAAAACTTTATTTGCAGACGATACCTATCTGCTTTACTTTGGAGCTAATATTCACGATAGCATCAAACAAGCACAAAGTGATTTAAATATTATTTCTGAATGGTTTAAATACAAAATTCTAATAATAAATGTATCTAAAACGTGTTACATAATTTTTAGCTCGAAAAACAGAATCATCCCAACACATGATCCACTTAAAGACAACAACCCAAAAATACAGCACAAAATACAAAAAAAAATATAGCCAAAAAATACATAGGCCTGAGAATGGATAGGTATATTACATGAAATAACCAAATAGATTCTATAACTAATAAGCTATCATCTTTAATAAGCTCACTCATTAATTTAAATCAATGTATACCAAGAAAACTACACTTCAATATTTATAACTCCCTCGTCAAGTCACACCTACTACTTAACTATATCTTACTGAGGTTTGCGGTAATTACAAAGAATACAAAATAAAATAATAAAAATAATTTTTCGATACCCATACCTAACACCAATAGCCAAAATTTATAATGATATGAAAATTATGAACATCAAGCAACTTAACACCTGTAACTCTTGTATCTTAATTAGAAAACTAAAAGACGGTAAAATTAAAATTGAATTATCTTTTGTCGTAAAATCACATATATCGCTCGAAGCAAATCGTCGGCCAAATTTATTAGTTTTACCTAAAATACGTACTAACTATAAAAAAAAGAGTCACTCACTTTTGAAGGAGCACAACTTTATAATAGGTTACCCGACCATATTTAAAATATTAACTCGTTTAATAGCTTCAAAATTAGAAACTACAACCCGACTACGAAAATTGTATAGCCTATGTTGCCTGGGCCATTATTACAAATCTTTTGACACCTGACACCTCATTCATTAAAATCTGATCAGTAGTTTAATAGCTACGATGGAACAAATAAACACACCTACATACATACAACATACATACATACATACATACATACATACATAAATACACAGATACATACATGCATATGCATAGACTGCCAAAATCATTGTCCTTCCTTTTGGCTTCGCCGTAGTTCGGGCAAAAAAAAATGATTTGCAAAAACTTTCTGTAATTTGTATAAGTTCCAATTGTACTATCTTAAGCATTAAAACTAATATCTTGTTCTCATGTAAGTTGATATTGTATCTTTTATGAGAATAAATTCTTTAAACCTTAAAACATAAAAGACTCCAGCAAAATACTCCACCTGACACAGAATTCTCTTTAATTAATTGATAATTTATCAAGGTTTATTAAGCGTTTTGTTTTATTTGCTGTTTGCCGCAGTGAAATAAATTCTCTTAATTGAAGCGAATTCACTTAGGATATAGTTATTTGATGCTCAAATTACATACAATAATTAAAACTTCTTTACGATAAGTGACAAGTAATAGCTCCTCACACCGATTTCGGTGACGGTTGAAGGTGACGGTGGAAACCAGGCCAGCTACGCAGGAGTTATTTTATGGTGCCCAAGTGTGTGCGGAGTACACAAGAGCACTCTCATTTCCTTTACTCTCGTAACCCAGTGGGACACGACTGGCGAGAGATCAGGACCGTCTTTTTACATGGGCATCCGACGCATGGATCATCTTTCTTGTCAGACAATCAATTAGGTGATCAGCCTGCTTTGTCCCAACCAAACTTAGAAACAATTTTTTTTGTTGTTCTAACGCGGGAATCGAACCCACTACCTCAGAGTCGAGAGCCATTCTCCAAACCACTGGACCACGGGGGCACGGAGTAGTGAAAAGTAATGAAATAATGACTTATTTGAAATGTGATTTTTAATTTGAGTTACTGCTGCTCTACTGTAATATTCATTTTAATTTGATAAATAGGAGTTATGTAGTTATTGTAAAAAGTGTTTATTTTTTGAAGTGAACTTCGATACAATAAAATGTCCATAGACCAAATCACGGCCAGAAGCTAGTATTAAAAATGTATTAATTCTCTTGTATTATATTTTAAGAGGTCAATAGAAAATATTGTGATTAGATTGTATTCTCAAGTTTTTTACTTGCCTCTTAAAACTAATCAAAGTTTTTCGTTTGATCTTTAAATTTTCTTAGAAATAATGAATATTGCCTAGCCCTTGTCTTGTATATAAATTAAATATTAGCCTTGTTTTGTTGTCTTTGATTAAAAGTTTGCTTAACATTATTTAATTAATATTAGTTTAACATATAACAGAAATCTAGAGGTCGTAGATATTTTGGTATCCACTCAGTAAGCTGGTAAGCTTGTATCAAATATTATTAACGCTAACGCAACTAGGAAAACATCGTATGGAAATCAGCGTGTCTGAAAATACTTAACACTCTTTAAATACCTGTAAATGTACAGCTGTGATGAAACATGCGTAGATTTACACACTGGCAAAGCGCGTATGGGCTTCAAAATTCCATAGTCTACACAAATACACGGACAAGTCAAACTTATGATACCACTCTTTAATTTGCGTCGATAAAAATATGCCCCTGTGCACTGTGCAGTTCAGTGTTTTTCGCCTAAAACGCCTAACGACCGCCTTTACTAGAAACTATAACTGAAATCTATTCTTAGCCAGCGAATGTTTTGGCGTTCAAAAAGAGATAAAGCTTATACAACCAAAATTCTCTCGCAACAACGGATATTGCATTCACAGCCAAATCCAATCCGTTGTTTTGTTGGTTGTTGTTGTTGTTGGTAACACGTTTTTAAGCTTTATATCGATTTGGAGATTAGACGTGCAAAGTAAATTGTATTTATTTTGCAGCAACGAACCCTATAGTTATTTTGAGGACCTCTATGGCTCAGTGGATAGCGCGTTGGCGCTCAAACTACTAATTAGACTTTCTCAATAACCGGATACTAACGCTACTCTTAGTTTAATTTAAACCCATCATCTGTGACGACCCTGATTAAATTTGAACTGTTCTATGAAAGTTGTTCATCTGTACGTAAGTATATATTTATACTCTGTGATGCTTATCGAAAATTAATATTGCCAGATGGGGCAAGATTGTCTATGAGTATGGATAACCAGTGTCTAAGTATGTTTCTCGACCCGGGAAGAAAATTAAAGTATAGACTTCTAGCAAATCAAGACTTATCCATTACCGCGGGTTCGAGTCCCGCCAGGGAACAAAAAGTTTTCTGTATTCCTGGGCCATAGACGTGTATTAAATACGTGTATCAATTAATAAAAATCTTAAATAATCTCTTTAATACTATACATAATAGTATTAAAGTATTAAACAAATTTCCGTTGTCTGGTATCCGTAACAAGTTCTTCGAGAACTTACCATGATACCAGGTTGACGTGGTGTGAAAACATCCATAGCATATTATTACTATTACCGTTGAGAGCTGTGAACTCGACATACGAACGGGCTGCTCGGATACGACGGCCGTTGGGAAAACCGCCGTGATGCTACGTCCAGCTACAAACTAAATTAATTTAACTTTCAATTGTTTAAAAATAATGTAGCAATCATTTTTAATTAGACATTAAGTTAAATCTGTAAACCAAAAAATTATCTATTTCAAATCTATGGTGTAAAAGTTAGAGCGATTTATCTTAGGTCTAAGGAGTGATCGTAACTTGGGCCTACTTTGTCCTGTGATTGATAGACCTTCGCCTTGAGCCAGGATTTGTATAAGTGATCAAAATTAATGCCAATTAGTCTTCATCAATCTGGACATTTATCATTTAATCTGGAGATTAGTAGGTTAAAATACCTCTTGAAATTATTGGCGTTATTCGATTTTTTTAGATCCATCAGGGTTAGGTTGGGTTAGTTCAATATATAAATAATCATTTACTAATGCAGCCCGACTATCAAGATTCGCTGTGATAAGTACAAGAGAGTCGATGAGACTTTGTGATAAAGAATCACTTTAATTGGCACCACAGACTGTGCCGCGTTTTGATGCCTTCTCGACTTTTTTTCACTCATCGCAACCAATCTTATACTTTAAACGAGCAATTCTTGTATTTCTATAAATACTACCTTTGCACACTTTGCACGCAGCTGCGCCCACGTGAATACAGTATCTCATGGGAACACTGTACTTTTTCGGGATAAAATATAGCCTATGTTTTATTTAATCTAGAGCCTAAGCTACCATACCAAATTTCATTAAAATCCGTTCAGTAGCTTTTGCGTGAATGAGTCACAAACATCCATTCATCCATCCTTACAAACTTTCACATTTATAATAGTAGTAAGATACTAGCTGACAACGACATACGTTGTTCTGTCTTTACTATAAACATAAATAAATAAAAAACTACACCTACTACCTAAATTTACACTTACTACCTACGCCTAAAACCTACACCTATAACTACCTTTACAACCTAGAGGTGATGTGAAAGAATACACATCATAAGAGTGAAATGTCGCTTACGATGCCTTATGTCAAATCCCAAACATTTTGATTTCAAATTTCGCCGTCGAAATTATCGAATACATCTTTACTAAAGGCCCAGTAGTCGATAACTTTTATGATGTGTATTCTAAAGGCCCTGAGGCTTGAAGATTATTACAGTACTAATATCGCAATTAAACAATGGAGGCTGGCATTAGAAGGTTGAAAATTGAGGGTTATATAATGTAATTTCAATGCCAAATTATAATGTAATGAAACAAAAAATTGGGGTCAGCCGGATGAATAAGGGTTTGTTACTTTAAAAAATATCTTACAAACTATTCTCTGAATACACCTGCAAGATTTCATAAAAGTCGGTCCAGCCGTTTTGGAGGAGTTTTCTAACAAAAACTGTGACATGAAAAATTTTATAAATAAGTACATAATATAAGTGGTTTTGGAGGCGAAAATCTAGCTATGTATTATCCAAGGGTATTCCCTTGGTCTACTTTATATCTGTGCCAAATTGAATCAAAATCGATCCAGTAGTTTCGGAGCCTATTCAATGCAAACAAACAATTAAATCTTTCCTCTTTTTAATTATATTCGTGAAGATTTAATACAAAAGAATACTCAACTAAATAACCACTTCCATTAACATAAGATGTTGGATTACGTCAGTGATTCGTCAAGAGGAAGGCTTAACAGTTGACACGACAAATCCCTGCGACTTTTTTCGCTTAATAACCGTACTCTATTTAAATAAAACAATAATATTACGGATTGAGAAGGGTACAGTAAAAACATTATTATGAAAATGAAATCAAATCAAAATTATTTTTTTATTTCCAAATGAATCTTAACCAGATTTTTTCAGAAAATCAACGGAAATAAACTACCACCGGTTCAACCCTACCCCGCCGAGAATAACCGGCGTAAGAAACTCGCACGGGGCCATCTTTTAGCAAAAGAGATAAAAAATGGATCTGAAATGCTACTATATTTTGCCCACAGGTCATTAGTTAATGAAAATAATATCATTTGTGTACTACTAGATTAGACGGATATACTGTACCCAGATCCAAATTAATCTGTTTCGTAAATAAAAAGACAGTAGAACACTATAACGCTACCAATTGAAATGTCAGTTATTTATAACGGTTAATACAAAAGAAAATCAATGACACATTAATTTAATAGATTTAATCTTATACTTCTTTAAACGAGACAATCTTGTATATATATTATCGGAATCTCAGAAACGGCTAATTAGTATTTCCATGAATTTTAGTATGCAGGGAGTTTTGGGCGAGATAAATCGATCTAGCTAGGTCTTATCTCTGGGAAACTGCGCACTTTTAAGTTATATATGTTTTTTCTTTCGTCGTGGAACGATATACTTATCAATAATTTCGACTACACGAATGACAGTCTGGATGGCAGAATGGTATCTTGTTTTTGCGTTGTTCGAATATTTGGAACGTGGGGGGTTCTAATCTCGGTCAGATAAATAATTTTGTATTTTTTTTATTTTAATACTACCTACTAGAACTCCGAGCAAAGCTCCTTTACCCAGCCACTGATCGAAACAGGGAATAGTTACTTTAACGTCTCTATTTTATACAATATACTTGATATACTCTATGTAATCAAACCAATCTTAATAACGACGAAAAAAGGCATGAAATGCGTAAGTCAAAATATTATTTTTTAAATAATTACAAGTGTCCTAATTAATTACTTAATAACGTTTCAAATTAGCTCTCTTAAGGCGAAATTAATTGAAATTTAATATTTCAGAAAATGAATCATCTGAAAAGAACAGTAAAATATAATGAATCCGTATAAATTTTACGACTCGAATAATTTTGGCCTAATAATATTTAAAGATCTATTATGATACTAATTAATAACTACTTGAAAATATCTTAGGGCCATTTTTAGGAGCCTGTTCATTGTTTATCGTTTGAGAAAGTTGTTGGTAAACCAGATTTTTATTCCGTAAAACAATATTTTATAGTTCAATGCGTATAGAATCTTTTTGTTTGTTACCGACAAACCCAAAAACATTCATTGCTTTGGTTTCAGTTAAATTTAATTTTAGTTTACTGTTCATATTTTTATTTGCAAAACGCATAGCTGAACGCTTCTATTTTGGTTATTGTCAAGCAGTTAGTTGACACTAGTACCACAGGGGCGACACTCTCTACAAATGACAGCTCGAGCTCCGGCGAATGTCAGCCATGTTGACGTAAGCCTAAGGTTGACGCCGAAATAGTTTTAAACGTCGCGTCAGACAAATCTATCATAATTATTGTGAAATTATAATGTTAATTATGTCAAATCGCGAAACGACCAGCGGCCTGCCACGTGAACGAAGAACGAAAAACGAAGTCCTGGCAGTAAAAACTCGCGCCCCGCTCGCGGCGCGTACTCTCGGCATACGTCTAGCCACGCACACATATGTGTATGTCTATCGAATAACGGTTCTTTACGTTAGTAATATATATTCTTTGCTACTACTTCGTGTTAAGTTTCAAGTAAGTAACTCATCAGCACAAATGTTAAAACTAACCGATGACGCGTTGTGATGAAATGGCTTCATTGGCGAATTATTAATAACAAAGTTTTTTTTTATGAAATGAACCAGTAAACGTGCAGACGGATCGCCTGATGGTAAGCGAGTACCGCCCAAGTTCCCAGTCCTTAAAGTCCCCAACCCCCCTTGGGCCTCCGGTAACCTCACTCACTCGGCGAAACACCAAGCGAGCGTTATTTCACGGCGGGTTTTTTGTGAGGCCGTGGTATTTACCCGATCCAGCCGGCCCATTTATGCCAAAGCGTGGCTCTCCCACATTTAATTTACGTTTAAACTTTTAGTCCCCCATTTATTTTAGTTACGGTGGTCGGTTTCATTGAAACTGACCAGCTGAGCAGGAGTTTATTTATAGTGCCCAAGTGTGTGCACAATACACACTCAGCACTCAAGAGCACTCTCTCTTACTTTACTCTCGTAGCCCAGCGGTACGGATGACCAACACACCTGGCGAGTTGTCAGGCGCAGGACCAAATTTTTACATGCCTATCCGTAATCCGACGCATGTATCATCTTTCTTGTCAGACAGTCAGCGAAACGATCAACCTGCATTGTGCTAACCAGACCTGAAAACAACAATTTTGTTGACCCAATGAGGGGATCAAACCCACGACCCCCAGAGTCGAGAGCCACGCTCTAAACTACTAGACCACGGATGCGTCGACTTTAAACTTAACGCGAATATATTCTGTCGCCGTTAGTGTGAATTTTAACTAATACAAAACAAAGGAAATTACAAATAAAAATTGTAGTATATATCGTCGTATCTAGGTACTTTCTATGTAATAATTTGCGAATGTACATTAATCAGAGCATATACTTTTGTTGAATCTATATTCACGTCAGCACCCATTAAATTCGTATTTAATTTATATTTTGCGAGTTTACAGTGCAAGCTGCTTCGTCTTCGCATCACGTAGCGCAGAATCAAAGCACTTTTAGTAGAAGTTTCGAGAGACCTCATGAATATATTTCCACGCTGTTCCTGAGACACTTGACAGCTTTTAGCTTGTTCACTTTCACATACTTTATTTAACAAATATTTGCTGTGCGCCTTAGAAATTGATATTTGCGTTGGTCGAAATGTCAGCGGTGTTCGAAGAAAATTTGCAATAACGTGTAGGCTACAATATTATATTGGTCTTGCTATTTTGTTTATAGATTGATAGAAAGTGCATAGATGCTTTAAAATTTTACTTCCCACCTTTGTTCTGATCAGTTTCGTTGCTAAAACAACATCAATATTATGTTGCCTTAGGCACTCCTGAAATCATAATAACTATATTTTTATAAAAGCTATACCCGACTATGCCCGATTTAATTTTAACTATATTAATTTAATTATAACGATTCTATTGACACCTAATATATTAAAATCGTATCAGTAGTTTAGGCGCTACGGTGGAACAATCATAAGTACATACAAACATACATAGACCGCAAAAATCGTTACCATTCCTTTTAGCTTCGTCGTAGTCGGATAAAAAATACAAGTATGAAAAGGTTTTTTGGTGGTAACTGGTTACTGCTATTTACAAAGAAGTTACAGCCGGAAGAACACGCAGTGGGATATATCCTTTAACACAAGGAACTCAATCTGAAATTTCTACCCAACCGCCCAAGAATGGAGAGTTGTGCTTTTAAAACTATGCCACGAGCCTTATAAGTAAGTATAAAGTTTTATTTTGAACAAATTCTAATGCAAATATCAATCCGGCTCGGACCATCGAGTTATTGAAACGAGAATCTACTTTTTGGGTGACCTCTTATTTGGAGATAAGCGTTTGACGTGGGTTGGACGTAACTATTGGTACGTGGATCGCTAACGGTTATAATAAAATCTGCAGCGTACGACAGTAGATATTTAGTTTAGTTAAACGACAACTGGGTGAGTAAATGTTTACTGTCTACCTACACCAAGAATTTAAACAAAATATTATTCAGGCTATGTTGAGTGACTTCTGTAATGATAGCAAATAATAACTATAATTTAAAATTTTGGGGCAAAATAGGCATCATATTGAATTCATGGTTTTATACATATATCGAAGACAATCGTCGCCCATACATCGTCTTACTCCAACTGTTAATAAATAAAATGATAACTGCAGTACACTCTACACCGAAATTTTAACGTATTTTGTAAAGTGACCTCACTCCCTCGGCAAAACACAACACAGCGCCAGTTTCCAGTGAGGCCGTGCTATTTTTCCAGTTAATCTAAACCGATGCCGAAAAATGGCTCTCCCTTAGTATTATTAAAAAAAAAATGAAAACCGACTTCAAAATTTAAAATATAAGACTTATATGGTTTTCTCATGGATGCTATTGTCAAATCTTGACCAAATTAAATTCATCAAAATCAGCTTACCCAGTCAAAATTTCTGAGGTCATAAAAATACAGTCAAATTGAGAATCTCCTCTTTTTTTAAGTCGCTTAAAAAGTCAAATAATTAACCGTGAAGAGGCGCACCGAACCTTGTATACGGATGAGCACGCGCGAGCATTTTGCTCACGCTACTTTAAATGATCAACATTATATTTAACATAACAATATTTTCAAGTTTTATAATATTCATTGATTAAATTTGTATTCAAATAAATAAAATAGGATTTGAAGCAGAAGACAAAACAACTTGATTTTCATCATTTTTTTGGTAGTTGTACAACAATTATAATAATATTTCTTAAATAAGAGAAACTAGAGAAAATATTCTACAAAGTAACACTCTACACTTATGAACCTACTTCTTGAAATATTATAAGCACATTCATGTAGTAGGTATGATTGGTGCGAAGCAGTTGCTTTCTGGAAATTACATTATTTTCCAAAAACCTGAAAAGTAACGAATACGGATAAGCGTATATTATGAAAATTGCCGCAAAATTGTACATGGACATCCATAACGCTTTCCTGGGCAGTTGTGTCGTATCTGATTAGCACGAAACTGGTGTCAGGGGAAACAGGATTATAAGTTAAAAAGCTACCTAGGTGCTTGAAGGAAAGACCAAAAAATTTTAGTTATTATAATTTATCTGTGAGATAAATTTATTATATAAATTTATTATAAATTGCTCATAACATGCATTCTCGCGGGTTAAGTGCAGACAGAAATGTTGGAAAATAATAAAACTGCAAGGGTTTTTCTAAAACTTAAAATAGCTATGAAATACAACTACGAAATTCAGTATTTAAATTAATTTCAATTATTTATGATCTGACGTTGTGGCTTTGCCAATTTCTATAACTTATACAAGATGATTGAAATAATTTTAAATTATTCATTCATTAGAATAAAAGCATTTTCGTGAAATTTACTTTCGCAAGGGGCGTATTATGGAAACCCTATTAACAACGGATGGAAATACGTAATTAACTTACGAGAGAACAGCGTTTTGTATGTTATTTCTTTGAATATTATTGCGCATTTCAAAAAAACATTTAAGCTATTTGAATTTTGCAAACTAAAATTACAACACTAAACTAATATAGGGAATAAAATTAGTAATATAATCAGTAATCAGTTTAAAATATGTATTTATGTAATTTTATATTTGCGGTGGCTGAGTGTAAATCTGTCCTACAAATGACAATATTGATGGAACCACATAATCTCCTTTTTGACACTATAGGCAATGCACAACCTTCCATCCGAACCACACGTGTCTTCAATCTTCCTGTAATACTTTTTTTTTTTTTGGTCCATTTTATGTCAACTTTATTTGCTATGTTATTGTGTGTTTTTATTATAACTCCTTGTTTTATTTCTAATTGTGTAATGTCTTTATATGTCAAATAAATGTTTATTATTATTATTAATAAAAAAGATTTTTAACTTCATTCTATTAAAAAACGTGTATCTTCTTGTGTAGTATGTTAAGTTCAATTTTCAATCCCTATCTATTATTATTAAATATGCACAGCCTCGTCGTCTCGTTTCGGTGTAAACTTGTGAGCTAAAAGTCAATCTCATTAAGATGTTATTTGAGTGGCATTTCCACAATTTCATAAGACACGTTAAGGAGAGCGTTAAATGCACTGGATCAGCGGATTAACTCGCGAAGGTGATTAATGAAGGCGACTTCATTACGCTAGTGCAGATTGTCTGTGGAGTATTATTTTATATTAAAGTAGAAGTGGATTGTAAATGGGAAGATTTATATGCTATGAAAGTAAAGGTTTTGTAATATCAATTACGGATTTTTTGCGCATATGATCTACCGCTTATGTATAGGCAGAAAATAATTTCAAAATTTCTAGTAAAATATATTATACTATAAAAAATTTCATTGTGCTCTCTAAGGCACTAAGGTAATTAACCTCACAGAAACAGCTGACTTTAAACCGAAAGCTAAGTCTTTGTCAAAATAATATTAATACAAACAGCTATGTGAGGTCAAATACCTCCTTAGCCCCGTAACAAACGTAACGTAATTTTAATTAGTATTTTCTTTTCAACAATTTTCTTCCTAAACTCTTTACATAAGCAATAGCTCATATGCCCAAAATATCCGCAATTGATTTTAGCAAACCATATATACCTAACCATCGGAATACACTTTACACGTTTACTTGTACGTAAATGGTAGACGTGACTCTACCAAATATAGCGAAGATCCGACGCGAGATATAAGTAACATAGGGCCGCCGTCGACAAAGCGTTCTTACGGCAATTTATTCTTTTTTTTTTTTTTTCTATGGACGCTTCACACCACGTCAATCTGATCCCGTGGTAAGTTCTCGAATAACTTGTGTAACGGGTACCAGACAACGGAAATATATTTAATACTTTGATATTATACACAAATTTAAGATTTTTATTATTATATTAGGTCCTTACATATTATGAAATTGGTGTTTTGTCTTAGTGGCCAATTTGATCTCAAATATATATTCTTTGGTTAGAAATTTCAATTTCAAATTTATTCCGCTATTTACTCATGCATTTGTGTTTCGAAAATCGTAATTCATTTGTTTTTTCCTCTTTTGATTTTTTCCTTTGCGTCACTCCGTTTACAAAATGGAAAACTTGAAATATCGTATTAGTTTCGAGTACGAGTTCCATCGTGGCACCAGTGCTGCAGAAACGGCTCGAAGAATGATGTGTATGGCGGCGGTGTCGCAAAAGAAAACACAGTGCGTTTTTGGTTCCAATGTTTTCGTTCTGGAAATTTCGACCTGCAGAACAAGCCCCGTGGACGGCCGGAGACGAAAGTTGATAATGAAGAATTGAAGGCTATTGTGGAAGCGGATCCATCGCAAACCATGTCTGAGTTAGCTGCAGGCTGCGGTGTTAGTGATAAAACTGTTTTAATCCACTTGAAGCAAATTGGGAAGGTAAAAAGGCTTGAAAGGTTCATTGAGTTGAATTGAATTGAGTGCAGCAAACCAACAAACGCGCGTCGAATGCTGCGTTACATTACTCAACCGGCACAATAATGAATGGATTTTAAATCAAATCATTACCTGTGATGAAAAGTAGATTCTGTACAATAATCGGAAACGCTCATCTCAATGGCTGAACCCTGGCGAATCAGCCAAAGCCTGCCCCAAGTCAAAATTGACTCAAAAAATGTTACTTGTGAGCGTTTGGTGGACTAGTGCCGGTGTCGTTCAATACAGCTTTCTTAAATCTGGCCAGATGATTACGACAGATATCTTTTGACAGTAACTACAAATCATGATGGAAAAGCTAGCTGCTAAACAACCGATGTCGATCATTCACTCTAGGCCACTGCTGCTTCAGGACAACGCTAGATCACACACTGCACAACAGACGGCTACCACATTAGAGGAGCTTCAATTGGAATGGCTAAGACATCCACCATACTCCCCGGACCTTTCTCCAACAGATTACCATTTTTTTTCGAAATTTGGATAACTTCTTGCAAAGGAAAAAATTCCATTCCGATGGGGCAGTCCAAAGCGCCTTCAAAGATTTTATTGATTCCTGTCCGAATAGTTTTTTTTGGTAAAGGGATCATTGATCCCTTTACCAAAAGTAGTTCATTGGAACTACCTATATGTATATACTTTGATTAAATAAATACATTATGTTTAAATAAAATCGTTTTTATGTTTTCTCCGACTCCTTTATAAAACGTCAATTTCATATGTAATGAACAAATATTATACACATATTTAATACACATCCATAACCAGGAACACGGAAAAACTTTATGTTCCTTCAGCGGGATTCAAACCCGCGCCCCCCGGCTTGAGCACCGTCACGCTCAACCACTAAGCCACAGAGGTTGTCAAGATTCTATTAGCGCGAGATAGAAAGTTTTGTGATGCATGCTATATACGTATCAGATTGTCTCACCATTGCGTGCTATGTACATAATATAATATGTAACAGCCTCCGTTGTCCAGTGGCTTAGAGCTTGGCTCTTGACTCGGTGGTCGTGGGTTCGATTTCTGCGTTGGAACAACAAAAAAAAATGTGGTTTCCAAGTTTATTTAGGATAATGGTTTGGTTACCTGTTTCTCTGACAAGAAAGATGATCCATGCGTCGGATGGGCATGTGAAATGTCGCTCCTGCGCCTGATCTCTCGCCAGTCGTGTCGGATATCCGTCCCACTAGGTTTCGTGAGTAAAGGAAGAGAGAGAGTGCTCTTGTGTAATGTACACACTGCGGCCTGGTTTCAATGAAATTGTCCACCGTCACCGACATCGGTGTGGGGAGCTATTATTATATTTTCTCGCGCATCCCGTCCCGTGGATCGTCCTGTCTCTCGCGTGTGGTAGTGCTATCTCGGTTGCTCCGCGTTCTCGTGCCGTCTCGCGTTATCCGCGTCGTAGTGACTCGCTCACTCCGCGGTAGTGCCGTCCCGCTCGGAACGTGTCGAGTGTCCCTCTCACTCCACGCTCGTGCCGACCCGCCCCTTGTGCAGTGCCGTTATACCCCACTCGCGATCGTCAATCTTCTCGTTATTCGTAAGAATAGCGAGCGGATTGCCGCCTTGCTAGGGGGGTTGCACTGCCTTTGGCCTTCCGTTGGAAACTTGTTTCCAACGTCGGGTCACGGGGAGACAGCCTCTCTTTTTCCACCGTGCAAGTACGTACACTTATAGTGACTACTTAGACACTGAATACGTGTTGTGTGTTTAGTGTTATCTGTGTTGTGTGAAGACCTATCGTGTGACTGTGAGTACTTTATTATTAATCGTTTTGAATACGTGTACATTTATGCTAGTGTCGTCATTATAGACATTGCAAGCATGTCCCTAAAATACGGTGGACGCTAATCTAGTGCCCCGACACCATGGCCGACCGTGGTTCACGGCCACATAGCCGTGACCGCCCCAGCCACTCCCGCGCCAGCTCCGGTGCGTCGCGTAGCGCCGCCTCATCGAGGTCGAGCTCGCGTACGTCGAAGCGCGCGTACCTCTCCGCCACCGAGCCCAGCTTGAGCGGCAAGGATACCGCTCGCCCCGGGCCGTCTTCGGCATTCTCGCGGGGGTGTACTGACACCCCCCCGCCCCAATGCCTTCCGACGGCGACCCGCCGCGAGTCTGGGCCGCCGCACCGCCCAGCCGATAAGGGTTCGGCCTCTCCGCCACGCCCTGTGCGCCGAACCGAGGAGGTGAGCGCCCCGCGCCCATCGCCTACACCATCTACTGCGAGCCCACAGCTCGCCCTCCCCTCGCCGGCCTCCCCGCCCGAAGAGGATCAAAGAGGGGTGAGTGTGCCTGCTCCGAGGGCCTCCGTACCGGCTCCCTCGTCGAGCACCATGCCCCCGCCCCCCGCCCCGCCCGTGCAGGTAACCAAGAGACAGCGGCAGGAGGTGTCCTCTGATGTCTCGCCGCCTGCCAAACGCGCTGACCGCCCGGCCACCTACGCAGCAGCGACTACTGCTGCCCCCACCGGAACTCCACCGGCCCCAACCTCGAGGGTCGCATCGCCGATGGACATAACCACGGCAACAACCGCGGCACCATCGCGGAATGTGACTTCGCCACCGCCTCCCCCCGCACCCCGCTGCCCGCCACTCATCGTGGAAAAGCTGGAGGACTGGGTGAGGCATTTCAGCAACCTTGCGGAGCTCCTCGGCCACCCCCCCAACGCGAAGCCGCTGGGATTAGGGGTCAAATTTACCCCTGGAGGGGAAAAAGAATACCGTGTCGTCCAAAAATACCTGGACGACCTGAGCAAGACCGAGCACGTAAGCTGGTATTCTTACGCGCTACCGCAGGACCGTGGACTTAAGGTAGGTATCCGCGGCCTGCCGGTCAACACTCCCACCGATGCCATTGCCGCCGCACTCGAAAAGAAGGGTTACGAAGTCGAGTACGTGTCCCGGATCCTGGCCAGGAAGGACCGCCCCGGCTGCGTATACTTCGTGCTGTTGAAGCGTACCCCGGACCTGCTCCCCGGGATCTACCAACTTACGGAGCTTCTTCACATGCCAGGTATTAGGGTGGAAGCCTGGCGTGGCAAGGACGGCCCCGCCCAATGTCATCGCTGCCAGCAGTTCCGACACTCCAGCCGGAACTGCCATCGTAGGCTGGCGTGCGTCAGGTGCGGCGAAGAGCACCGCGCAGCTGACTGCCCCCGCCCACACACCGAGCAGCCCACCTGCGTCAATTGCCAAGGGGCCCACCCGGCTAATAGCAAACTCTGCCCGGTTTATAAACGGGAGTCCCGGAACC